>CM076583.1:1285708966-1286386144 GCA_034641835.2 Pinus albicaulis | reverse complement strand
AAGAACCAATGCTTCAAAAAAAAAAAAAAAAAGGAAAAAAAATGGTTGTCACACAAGAACCAACCAATGAAAAAAAAGAAGAAGAAGAAGAAGAAGAAGTTGCAATCAAATGTATTATACTTTTCCAAAAAGGAAAAATCAAGAAGCAAAGTTTGGAATGAATCTATATGAGTCAAAACTCATAAAAGATCAACTCATGGACAAATGAATCATTGCAATGGTTGCATGAGGACATTCAACAACTTCAGTTGGGGGGTATGTTGAGTCTCAAAAATGTTCTCCATATTCATACATATTTCCATTATGTCATAACCATTTAGCTCTTATTTCATAACCATTTGACCCAAAACCCTACATCAAGTAACCATTTTCATAAATATATGGGTTAGGATCCTTGTTTTCCAAAGTTATTTATTTTATGTATTTTAAGTGAATTTATGATTAGAAACTAGAAAATTAACATAGTTTCATATATCTATATATGTGTTATGGGTTTTGTGACATGTGTAGGTCAAAAGGAGACTTCTAGAAGACCCTTATGTGGCACTCTAAGGCCAAATTCGAATTTGGTTGGAGAAGATTATGGGATCAAGAGGATATGTGTCTCACTTCCTTGTTGTATTGAAACTCTAAGAGGATATGTATCTCATTCCTCAAGTTGTGTTGAAACTCTAGAAAGACATGTGTCTTATCATTTTCTATTTTGATTGTAACTCTAGAGATGGAGGGAGAGATTCATGGACTCCCATTAATGAGATGTCTCCTCATATTTTGTATAAATAGGAGAAGCTTTCTCCTATCATAAGTAATGAGAAAGTAATGAGAAAGTAATGAAGAAGTAGATTTGTAACTAAGTTCAAGATGGAATGGGATGTAGATTTGTGAGTTCTTTTTAATAGAGAAATTCAATTCTTTGATGTTGTTTTGATTAAAAATTTAAGGAGCTGAAGGACTTCACCAAATTGGTAGCAGAGGGCCCCTGCTATCCAAGGAGGCTTTTACATGTTTTCTAGATAAGTTGCTTTCAATTCTGTTTTGTCATATTTCCTTACTTAGATTGCTTTCTGAAATCATAGCTTTTAGCATAATTTTTCATGGCAGCCCAGGCATTTGCATATCTTTTGACTAATGACATGGAATCAATATTGTTCTGCTGTTAATTTATTTTTTTCTTAGTTTTTGTTTAATTCCGGTATTGCTTTGTTTATTTCAGTCTTGCACATTTGCTTCAGTAGTTAAATTTAGATATATTAAACTGCTCATAACATCTTCAGTTGCCTCCGAAAGCCACAGCTGGACTGATGGTGAGGGATTGTATTATGAAATGTGTAGTTTGGTATTAGTTTCCTTTCTGCAAATTTAGATATATTAAACTGCTCATAACATCTTCAGTTGCCTCCGAAAGCCACAGTTGGACTGATGGTGAGGGATTGTATTATGAAATGTGTAGTTTGATATTAGTTTCCTTTCTGCAAGTTAGATATATTAAATTGCTCATAACATTTTCAGTTGTCTCCGAAAGCCAGAGCTGGACTGATGGTGAGGGATTGAATTATGGATGTGTAGTTTGATATTAGTTTCCTTTCTGCAAGTTAGAAATATTAAATTGTGCATGACATCTTCAGTTACCTCCGAAAGCCACAGCTGGACTGATAGTGAGGGATTGAATTATGAATGTGTGGTTTGATATTAGTTTACTTTCTGCAAGTTAGATATCAGTTACTCAAGTTGTTTATGGTTACTTCCGAAAATCATAGCTGGACTAATGATGAGGGATCAGAAGACAAGTTGATGTAATTTGATTTAGATTTACTTTATTGCAACTTTTGGATTTCTTTCAACATAGTTTCTTTTGTGTTTAGACAGCAACAAGAATAGTTTGGTTTCATGCTCACTAGTTCACTGTTTTGATTTATTAGATTAGCAGCACCTTTTTCATTTCAGTAGCACATTTTCATTTCCTTTCAAGTTTTGTCATTGTATGTTTCAAATTCCTTTTTCAGTTTCAAGTTAGTAAATCATTATAAAGGACATCATTGCCTTGAATATCCATAACCATACTTGTCTTTTAGAATTTCATAAAAATCCAAAAACGACAAAAAGTAAGAGATAGGTTATCTTGCACATATAGTGCGCCACACTTCGTCAGCTTACGAATCCCTGGTTGATAATTTATGTTAGCAATTTAAGACACACTAAATTGACCAAACAGTCCTGTTGTGTGCGGACCCTATTTCTATGTGCGCAGGTTGGGTTTTGGTATTGTAAAAGGATCTGAAGGATTAATGAATGCGAAAGATTGTTGAACTCTCTGAATCTATTGGATCTGTGATATATGATTATGCATGCTCTATGTCATTGATTTAAGCTGCGAAAGTACTTGTGTTGCTTGTTTATACTGCGATCTAGATCTATTATGGTATGCATAACTCTATATTGAGCTCCACAAGTAACTTTGCTAAGTACTTATGCTGCGTTGACAATTGATCTGAATTTTCTTATTAGACTATATGCAAGAATATCAGTGATAGCTACTTTATTGTCCTATATATGTTATTCGTTGCGATTATCCATGGTATTGCGTATGTGTATGCGCAGGTACTGATAGATGTGGGTTATCTAATATACAATCTAATATTTGTGAGGTTGAGCGTAGCCTGACCTGACTTACCTGCCCTCTCCCAGGGTGCTGAAACCTGGTTCTAGCACCCTCCCATACTACCTCGAGTGAGACTTTGGCCTGTGCAAGCGGGTTACTGCTGAAAGGGCCAGTAGTATAGGGGTTGTTGGCAAACCTTAACCTTTGAACCTGGGGCAGGACCCCTCGAGCCAACAAAATTGTACCCGAAAAATAAAAATGGTATTCTAGAAACAACATTAGTGTGTTTTTTCTATTTATTTGGCACAGGAAAATTGGTATTACTTCCATTTTTTAAAAATGTTCCAAATTAAAACTAAAAAAAAATAAAACCTCATTCTCGAATACAAACTTTTCGTTTTTGGGTTGTTTTTCATTTTTTTAGGGGGTTTTTTGGCTAGAGTTCTCATTTTCAGTTTATAGTTCTTGTTTCAAAGTTTACATTGTTAATCACAAAAAATTCCAATCAACACAATCATTACCCATGTGCAAGCGTAGCTTCATAACTAGAGCGTCCAACGTTTTAGACTGAATTGAGTGTATGCACTCTTGACCCGTAGCCACTAAATCATGAATCAACCAGTTAGAGAGAAAGATGAGCTTCTCCTGAGAGAAAAATTGAGAGAGAACCTCATTCATTGTGCATGCAATAATTTTAGGAATATTTTTGTATGTGATATTACATTGGGATATTAACCAAAAATCTGAGAAAGAAAGAGGATGAGAGGATTTTGGGATGAGCACAATAAAGGTGGAATTTATTTCCCCAAAGGTACGACCCAAGATGAGGGATTCCTCAACCATATCAAGTAGATCCCTTCCCATTATGTCAAAGAAGCTTAAGAACAATTCCACCATCCAAACATCCGAGCTTGGGCACTTATCTTTTGCAAAGGATTTGAGGACTTTTTCAACCTGCTCCAATGAAACAATATGACCCACTACAATGTTTCTATCTTCTGTGAATATGAGGGGGTAATTATCAATCCCCTAGAGTTGATCTTGAGTGTCGATGCTTGAGTGAGCAGAGAACAATTTATCAAAGAACAACACAACCTCACTCTAAATACTAGTAGTGGTGAAAACTCTATCCCCCGAAGCAGACAACATCTCCCATATAGTATTAATGTTCCTCCAATGATTTGCAAACGGGTAAAAAAATGTGTGTTACGATCTCCTTCCCTAATCCATAAGGCATGAATCTTAAGTGTCCAAGAGGCAACCCTATTCTCCTTTTCAAGTGCCTGCAAGCTCGCCAATATTGCAGTTGAAGGGGATATGGGGTCCATAATACTAATAATGTGTGCCATCTCAGTCTCAATTTTTTGCAAGTCCAGACTCATCTTATGCTTTTCATGGCTCTCACAAGTCTTAATCACACTATTTAACAACCCTAGATTTAGAGTGATCCGGTTCGTAGCCAAGTGCTCCTATGTGTGATTCAAGGAGGTCTAGAAATTGTGTACAATCTCAACAAAATATTCATCTCCAAAACACATTCTATTAAATTTGAAAGGAAAGCCCTTGCTAATATCCTCCCTCCTCCATTGAAGAACAATTAGAAGGTGATCTGAAATGTGAGTTTGGAGAACCCATGACCTCGTATTTCGTAGAAGCTACAGTAAATTTTCATGTACTATACATCTTTCAAGTTGTTTCCCAATATGATTATCACTGACCCTGTCATTACTCTATGTAGAAGTGAGTGGGTGAGGTCGAACGTCCACCAGGTGATTATCTTCAAATAGGTCACAACGTTAAGCATCAAGAGGATCCATTCTACGTGCTAACCCCAACATTCGTCGCTCAACATAACGACATTCAAATTACCAACAATGAGAAAACACCCTATCTTCAAAACCCCATATGCATCCAATATTTTTGAGAAAGTGATTTTGTCTTGACATGGCACGTATATGTTGAGAAAATGTAGGCAGAAAGAAAAGCTCCTAATAAAACAGACATAACTGTAACTGCACTGAATTTGTATGCTTTCAAATTCACCCATTTCGGGTCCCAAAGAGCCACCATACCTCTAGATAAACCACAGGAATAAACAACCACCAAACGCGAGCTCGGGTAAATCCAAAGGAAATATTCACAAGATCTATCCTTTGCACACATGGATTCTTCAATGAAATGATGAAAGGGTGGACCGAGGAAATGAGATGTTTGAGGGATAGTTTCTTTGAGGCATCCCCCCCACCTCTCAAGTTGATGGAGAGAAAATTCATTTTAGACCCCCTAGCAATGGGCACAAGATCTCTAAGGGCCCAAGAATCAGTAGAGGATATTATGGGGACATCAGAGAGGTCTGCATCAGGTCCAAATGATAGGGCTTTGGCATACCACCTATGACGGATATGGCAACTACCCTTTTCCCCCAATCTATGGGCCGTGATATTCAATGCAAAGCTATTACTAATGGAGGGAATCGAGGGGGAGACCTCTGATTTATGGATGGATAAGGAAGACATATCCATTGCGGGATTCCTCATCAGGAGATCAATTTCACTACCCATTGAGTTGTGAGGCGAAGAGTCTATCGGGGAATAGTCGACATATGGGGGAGGGGTGGGCGGGAGGAGGGGGAGGGAGTGAGGCTGGGGAGAAGTTGCTGGATGGGGACCAATATCAATCTCAGAGGCCTCAACATGGGAATCAGGAGGAAGAGGGATACCCCAAATATGTGGAGCCATGTGTGAAATACGAGGGAATAGTCAGGAATGCACTAAGAGTTGGAAATTGATCAGAAATAGGGGAGATCAAAGTAGCAAGGTCACATGAGAGGAATGAGAGGTACTCAAAAGAGGGAAGTCAAGCCTAGAGCCACCCTCAATTCGATGCTGATGAGAGGAAAAAGAGGAGGAAGGAGCAAGGTGAGTGAGCCAAAAAATTTGAAAAGTAAGATGATAGAGTACCCAAATGTTGGTTTCACAACATGAAATTACTTTATTGGTATTAATCTAAATTAAAATCATATTAAACCTAATATATCTAGATCCTTTAAATGCATTTCAGCAGACTTTCACTCTTTATATAGATTTGGAGTCCCTTCTCTTTATATAGATTTGGAGTCGCTTCTTTTGATTTTTTAACATTGTATAAAGATATGTATAAAGGTGTAGTTATGTTGTTGTGTAGTGAGGAGAAATATTGAAAGCTACAATTCTCCATGATTTACATGGTTATCCTCCCAGATTAAAATGCAGTTACTAGTGAAGAGTTGGCAACGTAACATCTCATTATTAAAAGACTCATCGTTAATCTCAAGTAAATGTCTTCTATGAAGATATACCTGTTTTGCATCATTAGAATCTTGGAATAAGTAACTTATTGGAGCTGAATTTCTAGTTATATTATCATTCTAAGGCGTTGGGTGGATTGAAGAAATATCCGAATTCCGTATCTATAAATCTTCCGTGATCCATCCTCCATAGTTGGTTGTAATTTCCATTCGTATGTCCTTCCATACCGTGCTTATTTCTTTTTAAATTAAAAAATTGCAGCAAGAAAATTCAGATTTTCTCCGTTCAATGTATCTAGACATAAGTCTAAATTCAATGCTATAATTCTTCTGCATGCACGTAAGAATGTGCTCTTACTGGATAAATGGTTAAAAGTATGGGAGGAGACAATGTCAGTCGCTATCAGCCATCCAAATTGCTGTCAATCAATGAAATATAGAGATACCTATCTGTATCCCATGATATGCGTTAAAAAATCGATTCGCACACTGCGCAAAGCGATAGAGCATGTAACATATTTCCAGCACTCCGTGACCCACATGCACCTACAATCCCGAAAATCATAAAAGGGTATGGTAGATTGTCTCATAAGTTTAATTTCCAATCATATAAATTTCAAAGCAGCCGGTAGGGTGGGTAGATGGTCTCGCACGTTTTATTTCAAATCATTTAAATTTCAAAGTAACCGACTTTTTGGGAGGGTAGATTTTCTCACACGTTTTGTTTCAAATCATATAAAATTCAATGAAACCAGCTTTTGCATGCTGGTCTGAAAATTTACGAGGTTCTCACCGACATCTTCCCGTTAGGTTATTTAGCGTACTAAAGTAGTTATAAAGGGAGTTTAGGAGGTTCAGACCGACACCATCTCTTTAATTGTGAAGTGTGTGACGGTGATTCCAATTTCTATTAGATTATAATATACTTTGATTGTTAATGTTTAGAGATGTGAGTTTTCTAACCGTTTTTTCTTTTCAAAAGTGACAAATGTAAAAACAGTTCGGATACAATGGAGAACATAACTTACACTCGCAATGTCAAAAATTTTGTTAAAGTTTTTTCATATTAAAATCGTTCTGCTCTATTTTTCTATTTTTCTTCCCTCGCTAGTTTAATTATTGATTGTAATTGTCTGATAGGAAGTATTATATTAAAATCATTCTTTTCTATTTTTCTTCCATCCGTAGTTTAATTATTGATTGTAATTGTTTGATAGGAAGTATTATATTAAAATCATTCTTTTCCATTTTTCTTCGCTCTGTAGTTATTGATTGTAATTGTATGAGAGGAAGTATTATATAAAATATAAGTTTGAAGGTTTAAATTGGTTGGTGTAAAGTATAGATGGTTTTTTTTTTAATTTATAGTGGTTGTGGTTGAAATAATTTTTTGTCATTTAAGTATGAGTTTAATTTAGATGTAAATTTCTCTATTAAACAAAAGCAATAGTGTTTTACCTTTATAAAGTCTTATATCTAAAGTCTTATATCTAGTCATAAATTTAAAAAAATGATTAATTTTAAATAAAAATTAAAAAGTGACGTAATAAATTACTATAAAACAAATTGTGCATCGTTATACAAACAAAATCTAAATTTTATAAGTTAAAAAAAATAGTTTATTTTAAATATAAGATAATTATAATTAGTTAATTACTTTAAAAATAATTGATAGCATAGTTTTAGGGAGTTGTCTACCTACCCAACAAAATAGCTTGAAGACCAATTCTTTTGCTAGAATCCAGTTAAAAAAAAATTCAAAATATCGAGCAGCTGGTATGTTTGAATCATTTTTTGATGGTGGAAATGGATTCAACACTATAAAAAACCCCAAGGCACCCAAAATCCTAAATTTTGACACCCTTAACCTATATTTTCAAAATTTATGCGTGAATTCCTGTTGTTTTGTAGATTCCTCTAGATACCCAAAAAAAAATTTATACAACCCAATTACAAATTCCTCTATATAATAATAATAATAATAGAATTTAATTTAACTTATTTTAAGTTAATTAAAAAAATGTTTGTACATTTAAATCAGTAAAATTTATTATAATTCGTAGAAGGATAAGCTTGTAGCTCTATTATTTTTCCATTATACAAGATGTACATTTATAATACAATGGTCTGACTCTTGGTTTCACATTCCAAGGTCACTTGGACTCCATTGTGACTTTTCGCATTCCACACCTACCCATGGAGGATTAGGTGTTTCAAGATTCCTCCCCCCCCCCCCCTTTAATCCGAAGGGGTATGTGTGAGATCAAGAAGAGAGTTGTAATACAAATATGCAAAGTATACATGGCAACACTTGGGCTGAATCAACTCTCTGAAATGTTGGCAAAAGGAGGTGGTTTAAAGATGACCACCAACACTAGAATGCAATACTTGTTGCAGTTCCCGGAACTCTTCCAAAACTGGCAAGAAGCTGAAAGCTTCTGCTAGAGGAATTGTCCCTCTTAAAAAATGGAGACCTTCAACCTAAAAGAAGGGAGGTCTACAACCTGTGATGGTTTAAGGATGACCAACAACACTGGAATGCTTGAAGCATTTCTTGGAACTCAACAAAAGCTGGCAAGAAGCTAAAAGCTTCTGCTAGAGGAAGTGTCCCTCATATATGAAAGGGAGACCTTCAACCTAAAAGAAGGGAGGTCTACAACCTGTGATGGTTTAAGGCTGTCCACCAACCAAAGGCATGCTCATGGGCATTTGTGTCTCTGGCTACATCTCTGAATCTGGAATGACGAATTGTGGCTCAGGCTCGCTTGAACTGTTGTGTCTCTGGCTACAATTCTGAACATGGAATGAGATATTGTGGCTCAGGCTCGCTTGATCTGACGTCGAAGCTTTTACATTTCCCCCCTGTCAGGGACAAGGTGATATGATGGCGAAAACTCAACTGCAAGTTTTCTCAATATTCATGAACATGTTCTGACATGCGTCTTAAACATCTTCTTGGCTGCTGATGCCCATTGCCAAGAAGCGATCCATCCAAGATGAATCTTTGCTCTTGCAGGAGGCTTTTTTCTAAAGCATCTGTATGAAGAATGGGTGTGCCGACCACAGTGCTTACATGGATGGAGATCAAAACAGTGATCTTTCATATGGCCAACTCGATCACAGTGTTGGAATTTTACAATCTGCTGTTGTTGTGGAAGCGGAGCAGGATCTGGAACACTGCAAGTGAACTGTCATACAGGAATTTGGCACTCTGAAATTTGATGGGATTGGTGTAGTCTGGAATATGAAAAGACACATCCTTGTCATATCCAAGACTAGTTCTGTGCTTGTTGTGGACAAGCTCTTCCCAAGGTCTGATGATGGGCTTGAGAAGTGCAGGCTCAACTACTGCATCTGCATGTAAATCTGCTTTTGTACAAGGAACTGAATGAGGATCAACTGCAACTTTATCTTCTTTCTTTTGATGAGAGTCCTTCTCAATCTTCTGAACAGAAACATGTTCAGAATGGTGACTCTTTTGCTGAAGTTCATCTTGTTGAAGCTGAGATTCCAACTGCAAAAGCTCAATCTTTTCTTGTGCATCTTGCAAACAACTTTGAATGTTACAAAGATCATTCTTACTCATTTTTACCATATCATGAACATTTTAATGAATGAGGTTATTCAACAACTCTAATGCCCCATTGATCTTAGCCATTTTAACAACTTAGGCTCAAAATAAAGGGTGTCGGCTTCAACCGAAAATGCACCCGTTTACAATGTGATTCAACTTTCTTTCAACAAATACAAATGACTCCAAAGAAGTTCCAACTATGGAAATCTCAAAGTACAAAATGTGCTCCTCAAATCATGGAGGACCTCAAGGTATAGATTTCACTGTCTAACCGACAAGCAATAATGACTTACATCAACAACTCAAATTTATTGATTGCAACTATGAAAAAACAATATCCATTCACAATACAATGTCAATGCAATACAATATTTTTGCAAAAATATTTTGTAAATGTATAGCAAAAACTATTGTGCAAGAAGCCTTTAAGGCAGCTGATTTTTTTCTTCTTCAAAGAGCTGTTTGAAACCACAAACAACAACTCAACTCAACTCAACAAGAGGAGGAGATATTCACAAGCTTGGATGCTTGACCTTGCTATACTGCAGAATGTAATAGAAATTAAGAGAAACTCAAAAAAATTAGAAGCTTTGTGTCCAAATAATGAATGCCACTATTGTTTTCAAAATGGTAACCAATTTGTCTTCACATGTAAATTTCTTCAGAAAATCACCCTTCTATATATGCCACAAATCATAAAATGTAAATTGCACTTTTCCTTATGTATTCAATCCATCTGCTCACATGCCATTTTCTCTTTCTCTGCTGTTCATTTTCTCTTCATTTGTTGCTGTTCATTTCCTCTTCCTCTCTCTCTGTTTGTTTTTTTTTTTTTTTAATTAAAAGAGGCTGAAATTTAAAAATTAGCAAATTGTGGGAAGGTAAATCAGGGAAAGGTATATTTGGGAGGGAATTTTATTAAAAAAAAAAAGAATTAATTAAAAAATGGATTAATTAAAATGGGGATTGTAATAAAAATAAAAATTTAAAAGGGAGGGGGGAGATTTTAATACAATGTCAGTTCAATATGCGTAGGGAGGGAGCTACATGCACAGAGAGGGAGCTGGTGTGATGGCGGACGAAGCTGTGAGAGGTTGAGCGTAGGGAGCGACAGGTGGGGAGGGAAGGCCGAGGGGGCGGGTTTGGATTGGTCGAGAGATGGAGAGTGGAGGGAGAGGGAGGCCAGGAGGCCTGGGAGAGGGGGCGGAGGAGTGTATGATGAGGGAGCGAAAGGGGATGGGGATGGTAGGGAGAGCCGTGGAGAGGGGAGGGGAGGGTTGAGTGTTGAGTGAGGAGGCGGGGAGAGAGTTTGGGGTAGGGGAGGGTTGAGTGAGGGGTGAGTTGAGTGGATGCGTTGGAGATAGCAGTCGTAGGGGATGGTGGAGGTGTAAAAAATTGTAGAGGGGTGAGGGGGTCCATGGGTAGAGTGTGGGGTTTGCTGTGGGGAGTGAGGGGGCCGCATAGGTAGGAGGGGAAGGGCGTAGGTGCAGGGTTAGGGGAGCCGTAAAGGGGGAAAAATTAGGGGGAGAATTGCAGAGTCGTAGGAGGTGTGGCCGAGTGTGGAGTAAGGGTAGGCGGCCGCAGGTGCAGGGGAGAGCATATGTGAAGGGGTGGGGAGTTGGTGTGAGCGGTGTGAGGGGAGGAGTTAGGTGGGTAGGGAGGAGCAAGGGTTGAAGTGGCGTGCAGAGGGGGTAACGGTTGGGGAGTTTGCAGATTGAGGGCGCGGGGTAGATGCGTTAGGGAGTGTAGAGGGTTTGTGAATAGGGGGAGCATAGGCTCT
Source organism: Pinus albicaulis (assembly GCA_034641835.2). NCBI lineage: Eukaryota > Viridiplantae > Streptophyta > Pinopsida > Pinales > Pinaceae > Pinus > Pinus albicaulis. The sequence continues at coordinate 1,286,374,905 of CM076583.1, read as the reverse complement.
ATGTATGCAGGTTGGGGATGTGATGCAGGGAGGTGAGGGGCCAAGTTGCCCAGGAATTTTATTTATTTATTTTTTATTTTTATTTTTTTTAATTAAACAACAGCAGAGGAGTTTTAGACTTTAAAATAAAAGCAGAGAAATGCAATAAATTCAGAATTTGAAGGTAATTGCAGAAAATTTTCTTTCAGGAAATGTAGGAAATTTTCGGCAGAATACTTATTAGGAAATTGCAGAATTTTAAGAAACTCCAGGTAGAAACTCAGAAATTTTCAATTAAAAAAACCAGAATTTTTCAGAAACCCATTTAAACACTATTTTCCAACAGCTCTCCAAAATTGTGCAGAAATTTAAAGTAGGCAGTAGAAATTGCAGGACAATGTGCAGTGAGAAAACCTGCAGAATGCCCCCTAAATGCTGCTCTTCTTCAAGACGAAATTTCTGAATGCTGCTTCTTCTCAATGCAAATTTATTAATGTTGCGGAAAGATTGATGAATGCGGCAAAAAGGACTGCTGCAGAGAATCTCTGAGTTCTGCAAAAATTATCAGAATTTTTGCAGATATGCACAGGCCATAAACACAAATGGTTCATTCAATGTTGACTTGGTCAACTCTGATACCATGTTAAACACACAAATTGTGTGAGAGAAAGATAAACACACACAACAAGAGACTCAACACACAATAGAAGGATAAGCGTGTAGCTCTATTATTTTTCCATTACATGATGTACAATTATAGTACAATGGTGTGACTAAGGTCACTTGGACTCCATTGTGGCTTTTCGCATTCCACACCTACCCATGGAGGATTAAGTGTTCCAACATTTTTATTATGATACATTAATTAATATGAAGTAAAAACAATTATTTTTAATTATTATTTAATAATGTGGATTGAGCTATTTACAAATTAAAAAATTTCATGATAATGTAAAATAAATATTGATAATTAACAAATTTGTAAAATATTTGTAAATATATATATATATATATATTAAATTCATGTATTAATTTTTTTTATAATTATTAAGAAAAAAATTCAGCTCCAAATGTAATAAAAAACTGTATGTGACCATATAACTCTACCCCGCTGTACATATAAATTGTTGCATTTAATTTCTTAGCATTACGAAATAGTAGATTTTTTGTTTTATTAACCACATATATTGAAATTAAAAATTGTTTTCTTTGATAATAGCAATGATAATCCAAAATATTGTTCATAAAAGGTAATCCAAGAATGTCTTACGAGCAAATGGCATTTAACTCTGCTGCACGTAAAAGTGTTCGCAAATCACATCCAGCTCATTCATCATTTAATTGTCAACCTTTAAAATCATACGCGGCGAATCATTCTTTTTCATGTGGCCGTGTCGTATTCTAAAAGAACAGTTGGACTCTTAAAAAACACTACGCGACTGAGATGCAAACGACACGCGCGTCACCGTCGCGTGCAGCAACCGACTTCCTAGAAAAAGCTGAACTTTGAAATTTGTTTAAAAGAAGAAAACGATGTAATTGACCGGCAAAGCCTCTCTACAAGAATTTCCACCACCACGCTGTACCGGAAAAATGCTATAAATTCCGATCAACTATAACCATATACCACACAGTTCGGCTTTTGGAGCTCTCTATTGCCACGCAGAAGATGCCTCTCCTTGCAGCGATGTCTTTCATTAGTAACCTATTGCTGCTTCTGGTACTTAGCTGCATTTTTTCTGCGAATCCCTCCGCTGCCTCATACTATAATTCCGCACCTCCGAAGCCATACCTTTACAAATCTCCTCCTCCTCCATCTCACATTCCATCTCCCATCCATTATAAGCCGCCCACTGCACCCACACCCACACCGAAGCCCCCAGTAGTGGAGAAACCACCACCCGTGCATAGCAAACCTCCTCCTAAGGCGGTGCCAGTTTCTCCTCCATACAAGTACAAATCTCCACCTCCTCCCAAACCAACTCCTGCTCCATATGCGAAGCCTCCCCCAGTTGAGAAGCCCCTTCCTCCTCCTTCACCACCAAAATCATGGCCAACTCCTCCCCACCACGAAGAGCACAAAGACCATAAGCCTTCTCCAGTGACCAAACCACCAAAAGCTGCTCCAACCACACCTGAAAAACCATACGGATACAAATCTCCTCCTCCCCCAACCCATATCGTAAGTCCTGCTCCCCCCAAACCAGTGCCCACTTTACCCCCTCCCCATTCCAAACCACCAGTCTACCCCTCACCACCCACACACCACTACTCTTACAAGTCTCCTCCACCGCCGCCATATTAGATTATGCAAGGGAAACTCGGAGCATCACTGTGTCGACTGATAAGGTACGCTATTATTCTTTATAATTATCGTTTGCGCTATCTTTGATATTTCTTGTACAATGTATTGCTTTCATGCTAATTTGAAGAAAGTTACATGTCAGTAAGCATTGTCTATTACAAACCTAAATCCTTTGCATTAATGGAGAATTTGTATGGTTCAACTCTTCCTACTGTTGATTGTTGAACTTTTATAGTTTTCTCTGCATTAATGTAGAATTTGTATAGTTTAACTTCTGTCTGCAGATAACTGGATTGCAGTCTTTCGGATCATCTCGAGCTAATTATGTGTATGTTTGCTTGCAGGCTATTAGGGATATAGGCATAAATAATTAAGGTATAAAGATACATAATGGAAAAGATGGATATATTACTCATTTAGCTGCAGACGTTGATGAGCTACTTAGAGTACAGAGCCATGTCTGGCAGAAGTTCATCTTGTAATCTGTTTTCTGAATAACACCTTTCAGCTACTTTTATAATAAAATATCCTGATTTCCAAGAAATTAGAGTGCTTCCGTTGAGATGCCATGGACTGTCCTATTTTCATTGTTTTGGACGAAAATAAGGGATAAATTCTCCCGCTAAAACACAACACGGGACATTAATAACAAATAGACAAGTACAATAATCAAGCGTCCGTGCGTAAATGTTTCCTTTTTCATTCATATCATCATTTTGGTCTGGGCATCAAATAAGTATATGCCCTGTCTAAGTGCATTATCAAATTTGAAATATTCATGAATAGCCCCGCCATGAAAATTATAACAGGCCATTAATAAATCTGAGCAGTGCCGATGGTACATTAATGTAGAGTAAGATGAACATGCTTGCATGACAACGAAGGATTTTAATTAAAACTACACTACAAATTGATCCGATGTTAATAACTTTTGATTCCAAATAAATGAGATTGAATGCTTGCATCTTGAAACATACCACGGTACCACCCATTCTCAATGTCGTGGTTGAAGGCAATACTCTACTTTAGTGATTTTCCATAGTAATTTTTTTATTTATTTGCTAGCTGGAAAAATTCAAAGACATGTGATGTAAAATGTTGATGTAATTTGTTTTCAATAATGAAACAATAAATTATTTTTTTGGCGTATTAATCATTTTAGAAAAACATAAATGTAAGGTATCAGAAATTATTTGTTATTGCTGGCTAACTCTGTTGTTGTAGGTAAAAGAATATGCATAGGTGTTAGGATAAAGGCTCACATGGTTATAAGAATTCGTCGGAAGGTATTTAGAAAATCTGGATACAGTTTATCGAGTGAAAAAATTGAACATGAAAAAAAAAAACAGAATTATTATAGAGAGATGTGATTGAAACTCTCTTCAAGAACAATTTTCCTTGTTCTTAAGCCCAACATAGTCTGTAGTAACCCCATCCAAATGGGGTTAGGATTAATTAAATATACGGCAATCTCTTCAAGAACAATTTTCCTTCTTTAAACTAGATATAGATAAATATATACATAATATGATATATACTAAGTAATACTAATTACTTACTGGAAAAGAAATAACTAAATATATGTATAAATTCTTCAAAGTGAAACAATATATTTTCATATGTGAGAAACAAAGAGAAGTACATATACATATAATATCTAATAAAATAATAATGTTATAAAGGAACATTACACTAAATCATTACTTTAGGTATGTAGGTATGATATGAAGAAAAACAAGAAGGGTCATGTTTAATTCATTAACTCATTAAAATTTTGTACAAAGTAAAGTAAGGTGCATAGTTGGACTTATGTTACTAAATAATCTGGTAAATAAAGAAATGTTATTGTTCCACCATGTATCATAGAAAATAATGTCCTAGATAAATAATTCCTTCAAGGACAAGACTTAAGTCTAAGAACATAATGACAAATTGTCCATAATAAACATACTGAGATGATATTGATGGAGCAAATTAAATAAAAAAATTTGAACAAACCCTTGGAAATATAATCCATAATGCTTACGTCCGGCTTGGAGCATCAAAAATTAAAATACAGTACATAAAGAACAATCTTTGTTTGAAAGGGAAACCCTCATGCATACATTACAAAGTTTAGTAAAGGGTATATTAAAAGAGGGCTTTTGCCCTTAATATTTCTTTTACAGACTTTCATACAGAGAAAGATAGCCTATGGCCATAGAAAGCTATGTTTACAAATAAAAAATCAAAAACCCCAACTCACAAACACACATACACACATTATGGCACCAAAAATGTAAGTCATAACACCTAAAGCCTTGAAAAATAATTTAAAGGTAAATGAGAACCTATAACCAACGCAGAGAAGGAAAAGGCTTTGAATAAAGAACTTGTTTCTTCTGAGGTACACCTGTGAGGGAAACACAGTAGGGTTAATAGTTTTCTTTAACTCATTAGAAATTCCATCGAAGAGAGGTGTAATCAATTGCCTAGGGTTGAAAAGATACATGTGAACAAGGATTAGGTATGTCGCATATCCTACGAAGGAATAGGGTAAATTAGACCTCATCATAATCCATATGAGTGACCCTATGAAAATTCTTGAGAAATGGCTCTGTTAAAATTAGGCTTTGTCGAAAATTACCTTGAAAAATATGTCGTAGTAATCCTCTTGGAATGATCAAAGCTAAGTTGAAATTTACATGAATAATGAATTCTATAGTCAAGGATAAACCCTTGTCTCAAAGCTATGCCTCCTATAAAAACAATTGGAGGAAATTTAGAGTGCATTCTGAAGACAACAACTAGTTAAATGGGAAACCTAAAAGAAATTGAAGGAGAAATGAAGATTCTTTTTGAAAGAATTGCCAAGTGAGCGAATCGGAGCCACACCACCTACTTGTTAATAGTCGTAGTGAAACCTAAGAGGTTATCTGAGAAAAATCAATTGAAAATTTGGCAAGAAGCCCTTCCAAGGAAGGGTAACAAATCCTTGAGACATAATAGGGTTTTGAAAAAATTGCAAAGCTCTAATTTGAAAGTGGCACAATAGAAAAATTAACAACGACAGTGGAATGGGATAGATTGTTTAAGCTAATGATAATCTAATTTGTTTCCACCATCGATTTTCTAGGACATAGCTTAACCATAAAAAAAATATAGTTGGACAGGGTCCATGCAAGCACTGTGGATCTGAAGGCTCTCAGTCGAACCAACGATGTCACTACAAGGAAAATACCTTCTATCGAAAGTTATAACATAGGATTTTAGTGTTATAAAATTGGAAAAAATTGTAAAAAAACATTTGCTAAAACAACTTAGAATAGTGTAGGTTTTAACAGAACTTATTCATAACTGAGAAAATATGGGCGGACGGATGATCCAGGTGGATATTGGTGGCCACCCGCCTATTTCACTTGGGGCCCCACCATTGTCTCTTTCAGTTTTTTTCACAGCTTACTATTTTTAGTAGTTTTTCAGGTCCTGAACTTCCAGAGCCGTTTTCAAGCCCCAAATGAAGATAGTATGCTGAAGTTACGTCCCCAGGAATTTGAAACACCAATTTACACAAACGGGGCCCATAGTTTTGGCGCTTCATCTCCTAGGGTTAGGTTTTTGAACGTTTAGAGTTCTCCATTGTTTCTCCATAATAAATAGGCCCTCGAGGCTCATTGTAACATAGTTCAGAGGTCTGTAGCCACCACATCTCTTCTTAGAGATTCGCTACCAGCACCCTAGCTATTTTATTTCCATCATGTTTGTAAGCATACTTTTGTGATTTGATATTAATGAAATGAAGCCTTATTTCCGCTATATTTCTATGTTTATGGTTATTTATGTATTTTGTTGCGTTCCTGCATAAATCCGGATCAGTGGTATCAGAGCGGTCTGCTTTTTCTCGATCCTTCTTTGCATGTCCCCAACGAGGTCAGGGTATAAGGAGTTAGGGCTTGATCTGGTGGAACCTTTGCAAGATCAGCCTCGCAAACCCCGATGGACGCCCATGGGGGATGAAAAGAAAGATGAGGGAACAATATATCTTATCAAAATATTGCTCGAGGAGGTCGTTGAAAAGAAAATGAATGCAATGATGGATAACTTTGCCCAGATCCTTCAATGACTTCCCACCGGCAGTGCATCTGCATCCAGCAGCCACTCTGGAGGCGTGGCTCCCTTTAAGGTACAAGTAAACTTTGACATTCCCATATTTGAGGGTCAAATAGATGCAGATGCCATAGATAGATGGTTGAATCTATTAGAAGAATATTTATCGGTTCATGAATTTTTCGACTGGGAGAAGATTATTTTTGCACTCCTCAAAGCTACCCCCCATGTCAATGATTGGTGGGAAACCAACTGTGAGAAAACAGACGAGACATAACTCTCTCTGTTCTCAGCCGTACCCACTTGGAATTCTTTCTGAGATGCCATCAAGGAACAATATTATCCCATGGGGAGCTATGAGGAAAAGTACATACAATGGACCATGCTTGCGGCAATAAAGGGATCAAGATGTGCATGAGCTAATGAATCTGTTCCATACCCTGCGCACAAAGTTGGGTATCAAAGATTTATAGAAACACTTGATGCTCAAGTATTGAGGTTGTCTGTTCAGATAAATTCAGGAGGAAATGGAGTTCCTCGACATCTCCTCACTTGGTACAGCATACCGGTATGCTGCCAAGATTGAGCAGAAATTCAAACAGAAGAAGGGAGACTTTGGATCTATGAATCAAAAGCAAGGGACTGGTGCCCCCAAACCGCAGAACAAAGAACAAATCCAAGGCATGGCGGCCCAAGAAAACTTGCCAAAGGCACAAGAAAAGAACGACACCGCGAAGCCAAAGAAGGACACGGGAAAGTGGTGTGAGTTCCATAAGAGCTCCACTCATAACACAAGTGAGTGTCGGGCCAAGCAGTCGTTGGTGGCTAAGATGAGGGATTTTGAATCAGATGCATACTTCGAATCTGAATTAGAACCTGACAGGGTGAATGACAAGGGAAGCAGATTATTGATGCAGAGCCCAACGCCACTATTTCCACTACGAAGATCCAGAAGGAGGAACCAGAAGATCCAGAGGAGGAAGAGCATCTCTTCCACTCCCAGATGTGGGTAAAGGGTTCCCGGCTACAGTTCATTATTGATAATGGGAGCCAAAAGAACCTCCTTTCAGTAGATGTCGTGAAGCGGTTGGGCTTGCCGACCACAACGCACCCACAACCATACACCATCGGGTGGCTTCACCAAGGACGGGATCTCCGCGTCAGCCAACAGTGCTGCCTTCCCTATAGCATCAAGCCCTTCACGGATGAGGTATTATGTGACATTGCTCCTATTGATGTTTTTGATGTATTATTAGGCCAACCATACTTGTGGAAGTGACATGTTGTGTATGAGTCCCATCCTCGCGCTATTATTGTTACTTTGGGAAATAAATTGTACAGGATACCAGAGGTACCACTGCCTCCCACTATCTCTTTGATTACTGCAAAACAATGCAGTAAGCTCATTTCCCAAACCAAGAAATTTGTTTTCCTGATGATCTGCCACCAGGGTAAGAAGAAGACTATGGCCACGACCTTTAGACATGGCTCCTTTGCATGACAACAACAAATGGACAAGGTTGTGGAGGAGTACAGGGACATCTTCACCTCACCCACAGGGGTGCCTCTACACTGTCAGGTCAAGCACCCCATTGACCTAAACCTAGGTGTGCCACTACGTAATGGACCGATCTATAGGCGCTCTGTTCCGGAGAATGATGAAATCAAGAGGTAGATTCAGGAGCTGCTACAAAAAGGTCACATTCGGCCAAGTTCATCGCCCTGTGGGAGTCCGATTGTGTTGGTACAGAAGAAGGATGGGACTTGGAGACTCTGTATTGATTATCGAGCACTGAGCAAGATCATTGTCTAGAATAGGTACCCAATCCCACGGATTGATGACCTTCTAGACCAAATCAAAGGGGAAAAATATTTCAGCAAGATCAACTTGAAGTTGGGGTATCACTAGGTACCAATCGAACCCTCTAATGTGTGGAAGACTACCTTCAAAGCCAAGGAGGGCATTTTCGAATGGCTCGTCATGCCTTTCGGATTGAAAAATGCTCCCACAACCTTCATGAGGTTGATGGATGACATCTTGCATCCATTCACCAACTCATTTGTAGTGGTATACTTGGATGACATTCTGATCTTCAGCCAGACTTAGGAAGAGCACCTCCACCACATCCAAGAAGTCCTCCAAACACTGCGACAACACAAGTTGTGTGCCAATTTGGAGAAGTGCACTTTTTGCATGACCCAGGTTCAATATCTGGGATACATTATTGATGAAAGGGGGTGCATATGGATCCAACCAAGATCAAAGTCATTCGGGATTGGCCAGCCCCAACCACCCTAACAGAGCTTCCCAACTTTCTGGGTCATGCTAATTTCTACCACAGGTTCGTGTTGGGATTCTCTCATATCACTTGGCCCTTGAGTCAAGTCACCAAGGGAGGAGCGAAAGAAAAATTCTGTTGGTCGGAATCTCAACAAAAGGCATTCGTAGAATTGAAACATCGCCTTTGTTTTTCCCCAATGCTCACATTACCAGACTTTCAACAACCATTTGAGATCGAGACAGATGCCTTTGACTATGATATTGGGGCAGTTCTTACTCAACATAGGCATCCAGTGGCATATCACAGTGAGACATTGTCCGACATAGTTCGAAAGTACCCCACTTATGACAAAGAAATGTATTCCATTGTGCAGGCTTGTTGACAATGGAAGCATTACATTTTGGGGAAGGAGGCAATCATCCACACAGACCACCAACCCCTGTAGTTCATACAGACACAAGGGAAGTTGCAGAATGATCGCCATTAGAAGTGGTCCACATATCTGCAACAATTTAATTTGAACATCAAGTACAAGAAGGGTAACACCAATAATGTTGCAGACTACCTCAGTCGACCACCGTTCGTGGCCATAACCACAGTTCTCAACTCTTGCGGGCATGAGACTTCTGATTGGCCGCTTCTCTATAAGAGCGATCAAGAATTTAGCTACACATACAAGGCACTCTTGGGGGGTATGCAAGTTCCAAATTTTCACCTCCAAGATGCACTATTATGTCACCTGGGACACCTTTGTGTTCCTTCAAGCGAGCGTGCCAAGATGATATCGGAAGTGCACTACAGTCGAGTCGCTGGGCATTTTGGGGTCGAGAAAAGGCAGTACTGTATAATTATTTCTATTGGCCGAACCTTCGACAGGATGTTGGGAAGTACATCAGATCCTGCACTGCTTGTGCCATTGCCAAACCAACCATCAAGAAGTAAGGGATTTATACTCCGCTACATACCCCTAGTCGACCTTGGGAATCCATCTACATGGATTACATGTCAGGCCTTCCTTCTACTAAGCATGGAGATGACTGTGCTTTCATGGTCATTGACAAATTCTCAAAGATGGCCATTCTGGCGGCCTGAAAGAAGAATATCACAGCAGAAGCCACTACTAAACTCTTCTTTGAACGAGTGTGGGTGCACTTTGGGATCCCACAATCTATCATATCAGATCGCGACAACAGGTTCCTCAGCACATTTTGGTTCAGCCTTTGGTCAATGTTGGATACCAAGCTCACCAAGTCCACAGCTTTCTATCCCCAAATTGATGGCCAGACAGAGGTCGTCAACAGGATGATTGTACACATTCTGTGCATGTACAATTCAAAGCATCCACACACATGGGATGAGAGCCTTCCCTATGTACAACACAGTAATAACCTGGCTCTCCAGAGCTCAACCGACCACAACCCCTTTCAGGTGGGCTTGGGATTCCAGCCACTATGTCCCATTAATGTAGCCATGCCATTTGCAACTGCTCAGGCCGATTCGGCTCATGTCCAGTCTAAAGCTGACAAAGAAAACAACTTCATCAAGCACATTCAACACATCCACCAACAGGTTCATGACATATTGGAGAGAGCCAATGCTAAGTACAATCAAGGACATGATCAACATCGGGTGCCACAGAACTTCCAAGTGGGTGAAAAAGTGTGGCTACATTTGCAGAAGGAGTGCCACACTGGACCCCACCGCAAGATTTGCCTGCTCCGATATGGGTTGTACACCATCACTAAGGCTGTAGGGTACAATGCCTTCAAGCTTAGTATTCCACCATTCCTTGGTCTACACCCAGTATTCAATGTAGACCACCTTCATCCCTACTTCCCACCTCTATTGGACACCTCTGACATTGCAGAGAACTCACCCTATTACATAGCATTTTGTCACTGTCCCTGAAATCCCTCGCCCCACATATTGGAGGGTCTTTCTCATGACCTGTGAGCAGTGTCATACTCTGCAAATACCTTCTTTGCATCCTTCTGCATAAGGACATGATTCCTCCTATTGAACATTTCCTCAGAAATCCCACAAAAACCTATGTTTTTGCATTGGCGTGGGTAGCCAATTCACCCTTCACACCAATGTGGAGGATGTACACTAGAGGCTATGCCAGTTGGCACTCTGTCTCTTTGTTGTATCCGCGCCAACCTTTTTTGGAATGTTTTTTAACAAATTAGAGGCAGAAGTTTCCTTTAACCACCTCTGGGATGACCCATTAGAAATGGTTAAACTCGATAAGCCAAGGATCTCTTCCTTTAGGAAATGGTTATTGGAACATTATTTGAAGATAGGACTCCCCCCATGATTATAACTATCCTAACCTCTCCTTATCCCTCTATATAAACAAGACTTCTCCCTTTACACAAGCTAGTTGAACATATAGCCAAGAAGCTGAACTCAGAGAAGAGACATTATAGCTGAGTAATCACTATAGAGAAGGTTGAACCAAGGATGATCCTGTAGAGAGAGCCCCATCTGAATTCCCGACGAGCTTTGCGAGACGTGCTCCGCTGGAACCCTGCTGGAGGAGATCGCAACGTCGAAGCCTGGTTGTACTCTTCCTTATTTAAATTAATATACTCGACTATGATCTTGATTCTATATTTGTGTTATGTATATTTGACGCATTAGATTTAGTCTTCTTCTACTGACTGATAGCTACAGATGTGAATAGTATGTTGTGTATCATCTTTGTTTCTTGTGTATGTGCAGGTATCTGGGCATGAGAACGAGCAGAACGTGACCTATCTAACGAGGAGCGAGAGGCAGCCATTCTTCTGGATGACACAACAGCGTAGGACTTCCACTGAGTTACCTATCAAGTCTTTGTCCATTTGTTAACTAAGAATTGATGTCATAGCGTGTCTTCTTTGTGGCTAGACCCACTCTAGGGCTAGTGGGATCGCCTCTGTCCGCAGAGGGGATTATCTCACCAACACACCCCAAAAGAGTTAAACCCAGATTGCATGGAACAGGCCACCACAGACTATATCATGGACATGCAAATCAAGAACACTCACCGACATAAGATCCAACTGTATCGGGTTGTCAAAGCTGGCCAACTCCTGCACCAAGACAAGTGGTTCACCAGGGACCAAGTTCAATAGAAGTTTCCTCATCTCATGGAGGAAATCAATGCAATGGGGACCATTGCTTCCTAAGGGGGGAGGAATGATCCAGGTGGATATTGGTTGCCACCCGCTTATTCCACTTGGGGCCCCACCATTGTCTCTTTCAGTTTTTTTCACAGCTTACTATTTTTAGCAGTTTTTCAGGTCCTGAACTTCTGGAGCCATTTTGAAGCCCCAAACGGAGATAGCAATCTGAAGTTACGTCCCCAGGAAGTTGAAACACCAATTTACCCAAACGGGGCCCATATTTTTGGTGCTTCATCTCCTAGGGTTAGGTTTTTGGACGTTTAGATTTCTCCATTGTTTCTCCATAATAAATAGGTGCTTGAGCCTCATTGTAACACAGTTTAGAGCTTTGTAGCCGCCACATATCTTCTTAGAGATTCACTACCAACACCCTAGCTATTTTATTTCCATCATTTTTGTAAGCATATTTCTGTGATTTGATATTAATGAAATGAAGCCTTATTTTTGCTGTATTTCTATGTTTATGGTTATTTATGTATTCTGTTGCATTCCTGCATAAATCCGGATCAACGGATGTTATAGCGGATCCTTTTTTGCGGCGCACTTTATGGAACAAGTAGCACGAGTGCGCTACACATATAAAATCACCGAGCGAAATACATAATTAAAAGCATCAAGGTCTTAAAAAATAATAATATTGGTGTGTAATACATACCACACCGGTGCTAAGAGATAAAAAAGCCCTGGGGATTTCTTCTAAGGAAAAAAATCGAGGAAAGAAAAAAATAATTTTTGTGTTGATGTTTTTTTGTAAACTTGTAGTGCCGATGTGTATCACTTGTTCAAATGCCTTAGTGCTTTAGTTATACAAAATAACCATCGTTGTTAGTTTTCATAATGCACCGAGATGGAAATAATATTGTGTAATACTAGAGAGTTAGTTATATGAAAGCATTGGTGCATTAAGAATTACAATGCATAGAGGCATTACTCTCAAACATGGTTGGTGCTTAAAGAGATAAATGCACCTATGCTCTCATTTTCTTAAAAGGAAGTGGTCATGAAAAAATATGTCTTCATGGAGCTTTTAAATAACATAACACACCAGTGTGTTTTTATGTTATAGACACGCCAGTTTTTTGAATGATATTTTCTCTTTTTTGGAAACATCGACCTATGATAGTGCAATTATTGTAATTTTTAAAATCCATTATTCATCAAAAAATCAACATATATATTATACCAATATTCATATAAATTAAAATTTGATTAGTGCATTTTTAAGTGATGTTTGGATTAATTTATTATATTATCACATTTCACATCTCTTCCTTATAATATTTGATCATTTATATATTTAATCAATGGTATAACATTTCAAAGCAACATTGGATAATACAATAGAATAAATTAACATGTATTTTATTACATAGCAATAACAATCTCTTTTTCAAACAAAATGGGATTTTTATTTGTAACCCCTTGTCTTTCAATTGGGAAAGTATGTCCATTACATTAAACAAAATGTCGTATTTTCATAGACGATTATTTCAAAAAATACAATAGGTTGCATTGCTATCTAAAACGATCATCATTATTTTCTAGAACTGTTGTCAGTTCTCAAGTTGCTTCCATCACTTGGGTTATTTGGAGTAATTTTTTGTTGATTACATCAATTTTTTCGTCTTCTTGATCTTGCAGTTCCATTTGCAAACATTAAAAAAAAAAATTAATGTGTATCTACATTGGTGAGTAATGAAAATTGGAATAAATAATATACATCAATGTAAATCGAATAACAATAAACCATAGCAAGAAGTGACTTATAAATTGTGATCATGGTTTCAAAACCAAGTCTCATGCCTTGTTGCAACAAGTCTTCTGCTGGCATAGTTCCATAATTTGTTTCCTGCATGTTATAAAACTCATTGTAAATCATATATTTGATATAAAGGATATTTTTGTTCTATTAATTATAAAATCAAAGAAGTAAAACAACATAGATACTTACAAAATCCACAATTACCTTTTGATATGACAACATATAATCACAACCCTTATTTAACCCAATTTCAATCTATTCTTCCGATGGATCTTCTTTATATATTAGCACATATTTGAAGACATTCAAGGATGGTTGTTGTAAAATAATTTAAAATGTAAAAAAATGAAACCTTTAGTTGTTATAAGGAAATATTAACAACTACTCACAAAATTTGAGATCAACCCCTTTCTTCCTTGGTGTCCTATTTTATGTGTTGAATGAGTTCTATCTTGTTTTCTTTTTTGCAAGGAAATACTTGAAAATTAATATTTAATGCTACATTAATTTTTTATATGTACAAATTCAATCATAATTAAATATCTTTCAAACACATTGTTGTTGAGATGGGATCCTCTCGAGATGTAATCATGCCCATTTCTTTGACCATCTCCTTATACATTTTTTTGAACATTCCTACTTGAGTGTTTCACATATCAGTGCGTTGATGAGTTGGTATTTTCATAATCTTCCTGTTAGCCACCTATAAATTTTTGTCAAGAAAACAGGTGGCTAAATATGTCTCTGAGCCTTCAAGAGAGACATTTTCTTTGAAAATCTATCATTCTTGAAGCCTCTATGTGTCTTTGCCTTTGAAGAAATCTTCGCTGTTGTTTCCATTGAAAAAGCCCTGCTGTTTTGTGAAAAAGAGTGCTTCAAAAAGGCCTCCATCCGCTCCATTTTATTCCCTTAAAGCCTCCTTTATTCATCTCTATTCCCCTCACAAAATTCCTCCAAAATCCCCTCCTTAGCCCTTTAAATCATCAAAATTCCCTTTTAAACCTTATGGCTCCCTTCATTTGGTTTAAAAATTTCCTTTGCTGCCTACTGGAACCCCCATTTGGCCTTAAAAACACTAATTTCGGGCCAAAAACACCCTTTTTACATTATAACACGTTTAAGCCCCCAAGGGCTTATACTCTATAGCCCTTTCTCCATATAACCTGGTGCCCAGGACCAGGCGCTAAGCCCCGTCATGCAATCACAATTGGAGCTCTCCTTTCCCTATTTTCCTTTGTTTCTTCCATTTTTCCGATGTGATGAGCCTTTTCTCTATTGACCTTCGCTTCAATCACCACCGTCAATCTTTTCAGATCTGACAGCTAGCACTAGATCACATCGCGCTCGTCCATCCGGTTGCCCCCCCGCCTGTGTGATCTTCGATTGATTCTCCGCCATTGAATCTACAAGAACCAACGATCCAGATCTCATCGCTCTCTGCTCATAATCCTCTGTCATTCCCCCTTCGATAAAGTCCCGACCATTGATCTCTCCTATGATCTGACGGTCTGTGCTAAATCACAAATCACAAAATCAACAACTTTGGAGTTTTGGTCCACTACCTTTTCTCCGATGCGATTAAATCCTAGCAATTCATTCCGCCGGATCTGACGGTCTAGATTTCATCGCACCTCGCCTTCCCCTTCCTCCATTTCACTGTTCCGCCGATCCCCAATCAGATCTCCATCGTCCATTGCATAAATCCAACGGTTAGCATTTAAACTGCCATTGACTCTTCCCTCCTTACCGACTGTGCATATTTCCACATCATGCTCTCATTCCCACCGTCAGATCTCTTCGCCTTTCATCCAACGACTGAAAATGCATATCGCGTAATTTTTGCGCCCAAGGTTTAATGTTTCAAAATTACGCGATAAAAGCGATTTTGGGAGGACACGTGTCATGTGGCGACGCATATTGCGTTTTTTTGGAGAATTTTCAAAACCACTACGGAGCTGTGCCAAACTAGCAATTTTCCGCTAAAATCACTCCTCCCCGATATGATCCTTCATTTAATCCTGACCATCGATTGTTTTAATCGGATGGCTCTGACTTAATGCAATCACTATCCATCTCTCTCTTCCCCTTTACTCCTGAAAGCTCCATCTGAAGATCTCGACTGTTCATTCGATCTAGATCAACGACTCATATTATATCGCTTTCCCATCCATTTTACTTTCTTCAGACCTTCCAAAGGACTTCATCGAAAGATCTCCACCGTCGATCCCTTCCAATGATCTGACGGTCCACGTTCAATATTCCTCCGCCCTCCCAGTCCCACCCCCAAATGCCCTCGTTTCCTCTCATTTCACCTTTTTCCTTTGTATTTGCCCCGGTGTTAACTTTTTCGTTTTAACACTAAAAGTTATTTTTTCCTCCTAATTCAGTCTAACCTTCTAAATAACTTCACCGGTGAATCCTGACCGTAGATCACCACTTTCTAATCTAATCTAATGGTCCAGAATCCTCCTCGCACCAAAGCTCCATCAGACCAGTTTTCACCATTAATGCATGATTTTTAATACGTTTTCACCGTCCCTGACTCCCATCTTTCGCATGTCCGACACTCTACAGCAACCCCACCCCACTCCCTATGGATTTCTTAATATGTTTATCATCTTTTTGCAGGGTTACAGGTGGCGAAAATCGCTCTCTGTCTCACAATCATAGATAGGGAAATCTAGATCGCAGAACACCATTTTCAGAGCCAAAGATTGCAGGGAAGGTGCTTGAGAAGGTTGAACATGATTTTAAGTAAATATCAAGTTATTAACTCTGCTTCAAACCCTCCAGCGCCATTAAAACCTGCATATGCACAAGAACAGTCAGCAGAAGCGGAAAAGAGTATCAGTGGAAGATTAAAGAGATTAAAGCCCTGTTATTGAATATTAACGCTATAATCCAGTGTTTTAAAGGATGAAGATACAGATTGAAGAGCCTTAAAATGATCCAAAAGGCTAATAAGGCCTAAAGCGCATGAAACAAGCCATATCAACATTTTCACATCAGCAGAATGTTCTTTCCCAAGAAAGGGAAAGTTCCCATAATGTTTTTTATTCTCAACCAAGTTCGTGATAAGATCGTCACCCTGACAAAAGTCCTCAGATTTCCAGAGCATTAGTTACAAAGTATGGAAGGCCTGAAAGTCATTTATCCGCCTTACTTGTCCCAGAGTACAAAACATCCAGAAAGTACCTCAGAAACATACCTCTGAAGTAATTATCAGCATGTCGAAGACCCCTAGTTCATCCAAAGAGTACTAAAAGTCAATATAGGGATATTAAGACAGATGGGCTACAAGAAAAATTCTCCCTCTGTTTTAATGATGCATTTAAGTTCTATCCACCTCTACTGCCACCCTTTCAGCTATAAGAACTCTCGAGAAATACATTGTAAATGTTAGTTAACCGTGGATTGTAAGCTGTTTCATTGAGATAGAGTTCTGTGTGTATTAGTTGTAAAATAGGTTGGGAGATGATTTCTAGTTGATATCAAGCTACTGGACAATGATGTATGTGACTGGTGTTGCTCTTTAATATGACAAGCATGTTCATTAGATCCTAATCTAAATCAGTGGTGAAGTGTTCTATCTTTTGTTGTTTTCCCCTCTATTATGCATCACATTTCATTTCTCTGATAAGAATCAGTAATCTAGCTTAGGATATACTACTGTAAAGTACCCTAATGCTTCTTGCTCTTCTTATCTTTGATGTTTTCCGCTAATTGTGCAATATGAGAACAAATTCAAGATAGTTTAACCAGTATAGTAGTTGGTTTTATCTATGCTTGCTGATGTATGAACTTAGAGTCTGTTTTTAGATGCTCTTGTCTGGGTTTAACTGAAATAATTGGGAAACTGGGAGATTTAGAGTTAGTTCTATCACACTAGGGTCCTTTTCCAACAGTTTTCCTTTCTAAGATCCCTTAAGTTGAGCGTCAAAATTAGAGAAGGTTAAAAGTCTTTCTCTGATCTGAGGCTTCACTTTGCGTCCATCTTGAATGTTTTCTATTATCTGAAGAGTTAGCCTCACTAGGAGTTTGATCATAGACGGTTAAGGCATGCAATATCCCTAGATTTGCTCCAAAGTGGTCACCTTGGAAGGTTTCCTTGTTATTCACCTTCATTTCCTTATCATTTCATCCCATTACTATCGTCTTAAGAGATCATCTAATTTAGATGACTAGCCCATTTGAAAGCCTTGGATATTGAATTGCAAGTAAACCCTTTTATGACTCCATTTCCCAATGGACTTGTATTTTCTTCGAATTATCTCCCCATTGCTAAAATCCTTCTTTACTCACTTCTTTACCTTACATTGAACCCTTCTTTCATGTTTCCCAACCAAACAACAAGACAAAAAAAAACAAAAACCCTTGTGCCCTATAACTAGCCTAATACCTTAAATTGAACTTAAAAGATATATATTTCTTTGCCTTTATAGAGATATCCCTCTCTGGATCCAGGAGGGCTAGATCCTGAGATCCCAAAGTGGTTTGATGTTGTCTTATCATTTGGTATTTCCAAATCTACCAAATCATAGGAACCACAACATAATGGTGACTCCACTGGGGAACTTTGAGTAAAACATTCGTTAAAACATTTCTAAGAACTCAAAGAAGACCAATAGCCTGATCTGGTAGTTAATCACTGCGGTGGACAGTAAACCTTCTTGAAACACTTTAAACCCTCCACCTGGCGACTACATAGTTTCGAAATGACCAAAAGACTCCACTGGTGATCAGTAGGCCTACTGATTATCTTTGTTCTCACAAGACTCCACTGGGAGACCAGTTTTATTACAACATCATCCATACCAAAGAAACACATAGGATTAAGCTTCTTTGTTTGAAGATAGGTTTGCCACTCAAAGACTGTCATATCTAGCTTACTTTCTTTGTTAAGTCTTGAGGGCCTAACATACTGGCTTCAAGAACAATCCACACTAGAGCTTATCATAATCCAAACCCACCTGAAATAATTGATAATCTAGAGAGTATTCTTAGGAATTCCCTTACATCTAAAGAAACAACTATTTCCAGACACATTAATAGAGCTAATTCAACACCTTAAAACTTTGTAGCTCTATTAGACACTCAAACTGACTTAGATTTACCAAGTGATCTACCAAGAACACAGTCATTTAGTGCTATAGATCAGACTAAATTAGAGCCTCCAATTTCACCACCACATAGTGGTCAACACATTAGGTACAAAGAAACCCCTCAATCAGCACCTCCTGATATTCATTTCATTCAAAACTTGGGCCTCTCTCACCCTAAATCAGCTCAACATTTTGTTGCTGGTCCTAGTGTTTCTTTCATCCATATACCTGCTGCTCAAACCAATCCTTTACCTCCACAAAACACTATAATGGCAGCATGGTATACTCCCTTGGTGTTACCACAGCCTTTAGCTCCTTTACCCAATGACTATCAGTCTAAACTTCCTCATTTCACTGGGAAAGAATCTACTACGGCTCAACACCATGTAGATAGGATGGAAGATTCCTTTTACTATATGGAAATAGAGAATGAGACAATTAAAATGAGAATCTTTGCCCAGAGCTTAGGAGGAGAAGTGAAGAATTGGTTTAAAGGCTTACCTACTAATAGCATCCATGACCTTCCCTCTTTACATCAAACTTTTATAAACAAATGGGAAGTCAAAAGCAACCCTCTCCAAATCTTAGCAGAGTGTAAAAATCTTAAAAGAAATCAGGGAGAGAGTGTCCATGAGTATTACACAAGGTTTAAAAGTGTCTACAATGCTCTTCCACCACACATGAAACCTCCCCAAGGAATGGACTTAGTGAAATACCCTGAAGGTTTTGATGCTGATATGGCCTATCTGCTTAGGGAGAGAGATTATGACACATTAGAAGACATGCAGAAAGGAACAGTGAGTGTAGAAGCAAACCTTATTGAAAAAAGAGCTAGGATGAGGGCTGAGAAGAACGTAACCTATAGGGATGACAACATAGCTTCTTCATCTGATCCCAAATATGATAGTCTAGCCAAAAACATGGAGAGGATGGAAAGAATGATGGAGAAAATGGTGATCCAAGTCAACAATCATAATAGAAACCAAAATCAAAACCAGAACAAAAATTTTAGGAGAAACAACCCCCCAAATAGACAAAGGGACTCTGATCAACAAGTCATACCTCCATTCCAAGAGAATTTCCTTGATGAGGATGAGGGAATAATAGAAGAATCAAAGGGAACTACCATAAACATGGTGGAAGTAGATAACCAGGATCACACCTTTTCTAAAGAGGATAATCAGACCTCATACTCACATTGGGATGAGGAAGGGTTAGAATATGAAGATTATAGGTTGGGATTCGAAAATGGCATCATGCAGGTTCGAGAACAATATGATCTCAGAAGCAAGAAGAACATAGACACTCCCAAAACAAAAGCCTCTGAAATCACCATCAAGAGAAGACCTGAGAAGACTCCTAAAGTGACTGCTGAAAGTAACAAATCAGCAGCCGAGAGTTCTGGCAAAAACAAAGAAAAAGACATCCAAACTAATGAAAAACCAAGCCACGAAACTAGCAGCACTATCATTGCAGCTAATACTTCTGATAAAACAACTTCAAACATTATACATAGTGAGAATCAACAAGCTAATTCTGCCAATAAAATGGTGGCCAGTAAAACAGAATTGAACCTTTCAAAAAGTCAGTCTCCTTTCAATTTGGAAAGTGAGATATCCAAAATCCAAAATTTATGTTCCTCTCACTGAGTTAGCTACTCAGGATGTATATAAAGGTCAAATTTTGAAAGCTTTAAACTAGGAGAAAACAGTGACACTTTAAATTTAAATGATGATCAACCTGCTCTCTTGTTTGGCTCAAAAATTGAAGGGAAATTTCAGAAAGGGGTAGTACCTCCTTTTTATATCAGTCTCAATATTCATGACAAAATCCTACATAATGCTATGCATGAATCGGGGGCTTCACACAACCTAATGCCCAAAGTGATAATGGAAAATTTAGGCCTAAAAATAACTAGACCTTATAAGGACTTATATTCCTTTGACTCTAGCAGAGTGAAGTTCCTTGGCCTAATCAAAGATATTTGTGTGAATTTGACTCAAATCCCAGCCAAGTGCATGGTCATGGATGTTGCAGTAGTAGATGTACCTCCTAAGTATGGCATGTTGTTGTCAATATCATGGGGTGCCAAGCTGCAAGGTACAAGGCAGATGGACATGACATATGCCACTATCCCTGTCTTTAGCTAGCTTTGAAGACTGTATACAGAGGCATACATGAAATTTATGGTTAGCAGCCCAAAGAAACATGAAAATTCCCCTCTTTACTCTGTCCATACATATCTAGATTCCTTTATCCTTTACAATGATGATTTTCCTGATGAACAAGAGCTAGGAAACACAGATTTAAATAAAAGAGTAGAAGCCACAAATTCGAACATAATGGCAGCTCTAGAAATAGAGGAAAAAAAGAGAAAAACCCTTGAACAGTGTGTTGAATCAAAAAATTAGAGTGAACAAAACCAAGATTGCAAACATAAAATTACTCATCACTCTGAACTCCATGAAAGTCCTAAAGGACAAAAAATAACAGTACACAATGGTGAACATAGCATTAGGGATGAAACTGATAGAAATTCTGCAAACAATCCCTTATGGGAAATGAACTTTGATGGATCTTGCACTAGAAAGAATGTAGGAGCTGGGGTATGGTTGCACAACTCTGAAAATAACTATGCTGAGAGCCATGCTTTCAAAGTATACTTTAAGTGCACAAAAAACATTGCAGAGTACGAAGCTCTTCTCTTAGGATTGCATTTATTGAAAAAACTAGGAGCTAAGAGAATAGTTGTTCAAGGAGATTTAGAATTAGTCATCAAAAAAATCAACGGAGAGTACACTGCAAAGAATCCTAGATTAAGGGCATATAGGAATGATGCTATGGATCTATTGAAAACATTTGTAGAGTATGAGCTTGTATTTGTCCCTAGGAGTCAAAACATTATTGCAAACGGATTAGCCTGCGCTGCTAGTTCATATCAAAAATCACCTAGTGACAAATAGATCATTATTCAAACAAAATATAGACCTGCAGTGCCAGATAATGAGAAATATTGGCAGGTCTTTGAGGGTGACAAACAGATAGAGGATTTCTTGCTCTGTAGGAATGAGTTTGAGTTACCTGATTCAGACTCTAAATCCAATGAAAATTGTGTAGATAAACAGCCCCATGACGAAGAAAAACCATCCCCCAATGTAGAAATAAACATGTTAACCAAAAAATTCAAAAATCAATCAAAAGAATACATAAACGCAGAAAAAGAAGACATAGAGGTGCTGTAGTCGAAAGATAAGAACATACCCAGAGGATTAACACCCCTAGAGGAACTTTTTGACTTTAATGATGTGGTAAAGAAACCCGCTATAGAACACACTGAATCAGATGTTGAAGAATTCAATATAGGCAGCAAAGATAAGCCTAAGATGATTAAATTGGCCAAAACTTTGCCAGTACACATCAAAAAGAAATACATTTATTTATTTAAATAGTTTTTTGATCTGTTTACTTGGAGCTATGAGGACTAAAAAGCCTTTGACACAGAGATTATCCAGCATGATATCCCATTGAAGGAAAAACAAAAATCGTTTAGGCAAAAACTGCGCAGAATTAACCCAGTACAACTGCCTCTAGTGGAAAAGGAAATCAAGAAAATGCATAAGGCAGGAATCATAGTGCCCGTGAGGTTTTCAGAATGGGTTTCTAACCTTGTAGCTGTAAGGAAAAAGATAGGAGAAATCAGACTATGCATTGATTTTAGAAACCTTAACAGAGCCTCCCTGAAGGACAATTACCCTTTACCCAAGATGGAACACATCCTACAAAGGGTAGTTGGCTCTAAAAGGATCTCTCTATTAGATGTATTTTTAGGGTATAACCAGGTCTTAGTACTCCCAGAAGATCAACTAAAAATAGCTTTCGCCACTCCATGGGTCACTTTCATGTATGTGAAAATGCCTTTTGGACTAATGAACGCTGGTGCAACCTTCCAAAGAGCTATGGACATCGCATTTTCAGAGGAAATAGGGCACTTCATTGTAATTTATCTCGATGACATAACAATTTATTCAAAAAATGATGAAGAGCACCTTAAACATCTAAGGAAAGTCTTTGAGAAGTGCAGAAGGTTTGGGCTATCTATAAATCGCAAGAAGACTGTATTCGGCCTCCAGGAAGGTAAGCTTTTGGGCCATATTATATCATAAAAGGGGATTAAAATAGACCCAAAAAGAGTTGAGGGAATACTGCAAATTAGCCACCCAAAAAACATAAAAGAATTGCAGTCCTTTATTGGGAAAATTAACTTCTTAAGAAGGTTTATTCCCAACTTAGCAGAACTCCTGAGAAATATGAAAAACATGATTAAGAAAGAAGTAGGAGTTAAATGGACTCTAGAGGCAAAAAAATCCTTTGAACTGGTAAAACTTACCTTTACCCGAGCACCAGTTCTAATCAGCCCAGATTTCACAAAAGATTTCCTTATATTCTCCTTTGCATCAGAGCATACTGTGGCTTCTGTCTTGTTGCAGACAAACCCAAAAGGACAGGAGCAGCCAATCGCCTTTTTTAGCAAAGCGTTGAGAGATGCTCCCTTGAAATATAATATAATGGAAAAATAGGCCTATGCTTTGGTAAAGGCCTTAAAAGATTTTAGGGTGTATATTTTTCATTCTCACATCATTGCCTATGTGCCTAACATAGTGGTGAAAGATATTTTATCACAAGATCCAGATGGAAAAAGAGGTAAATGGATTGCAGTGATATTAGAGTATGATTTGGAGATCAAACCCACAAAACTCATCAAGGGTCAATGCTTGGCATAATTAATGGTTGAATCTAACTTACAAGCCCTTGACATAAACATGGTAGATGCCTTGGATGAACATGAAGGATTTCCTGCTCCTACTGTTGAAGAAAAATTCCAAAACTCACCTTGGTATGCTGACATCTTGTATGTCCTTACAAATCTTAATGATCCTCCTGATTTATCAAAGACAAATGCAAGGTTTCTAAAGCTAAAAGCTAGAAATTATTGCATTTTAAATGAATGTTTATACTGGAAAAATGCAAATGGTTTGTTTCTTAAATGTTTGCTTGAAGTGGATGTAGAGAGGATCAAACATGAGTTCCATGAAGGAGAGTGTGGAGGCCATTTATGCTGGAAAACCACAACCAAAAAAATCCTTAGAGCTGGCTTTTACTGGCCTACACTCTTCCAAGATGTACATAAAATGATAGTTGCCTGCCATACGTGCCAAATCATTGAGGGCAAAAGAAAACTCCTCCCTTTACCATTACAACCCATCACTGTTGAAGCTCCTTTTCAGCAGTGGGGCCTAGATTTTATAGGAGAAATCCATCCTGCTTCATCTTCCCAACACAAATGGATTCTTACAGCCACATACTATTTCAAAAAATGGATAGAGGCCATACCTTCCAGGAATGCCACAGATTATGTCATCATAAAATTCCTCGAAGACCATATCCTATCTAGATTTAGCTTCCCTAGGAAGATTATTACTGATAATGCTGCTTCTTTTGGTTACAAAAAGATGATTGATTTTTGTCACAGGTATCAGATTGCACTTAGTCATTCTACTGCTTATTATCCTCAGGGTAATGGGCTAGCAAAATCATCAAATAAAATTTTGGTGACCATCATCAAGAAGCTGCTCAAAGAGAATAAAAAATCATGGCCATATTAAGTTGGTGCACATGCTCTGAAAATTTGATGAATTGACAACAAAAAGTCCGCGGAATGTCTCCCCATATCTGACATATGTAGGCGGTCTAGGTGTTCTAAAGCAAAAGTGCCGGTGATAAAATTGGTCCAAAAATACGGTCGAAGAAGACATGGCTAAGAGGATCAATCAAACTATCTATCTCAAGCAAACAAGGAAAGGTCTACAAGAGCTCAAAAAGTGCGAAGAACATCAAAAGTTGTTTATTGACAAAAACATGACTTAAAAAATTGGAACCAAAGAAGTACTTAGTGGGACTCTAGGAAGAGAGGACAAGAGTGGCATGGAAAATTTGACGATTTGTAGCAAGGTCCTTACATCATCGATAGCCATTGGTCCCAATGCCTTTTATTACCAAAGAATTGAATGGTACGAATCTATTAAGAGGTCTGTCAACTGGCCGAGGATGCTCAAGCATCTCACGAGTTCGATTTAAGTCTTAACTTCCTTTGTAAATACCATTGCTTTGTTCATTTTCAAAGAAAAAGGAAAAATATAAAAAAGAGAGAAATAAAAGGTTCATACAAGCTCAAAACTTGAACCTCTGAAGTTCCAAAATAATGGCTCAAAGATGCTCAAAATCTGAGCCAAAGAAAGGGAAAGGCTGGTTCTAATATGCCCAGAACCTCAACCAGCAAAGAAAGAAAAAACAATCAGCTCTAACAAGCTCAAAACCAGAGTTGAAATGAAGAATAAAAGTGACTCTAACAAGCTCAAAATCTTAGTCACAAAAAAAAGAAGGATGCTCTAAAGTTTCACAATTTGAAGCCTTCATATTTTGGTTTCAATTTCCTACAAAGGTCAGTTCATGTGAAGATGTCTTTATGCCATGGACCCACAACAAACCAGACAGTCTAATCCTGGTTTGACTATTTTTAAATTTCTGTTTTAGAATGTAGAGAAAGAAATCTGCTAGACAATTTAATCCTAGTAGATATTAGTGTGGGTAGAGAAGCTATGAGGCCAACTGTCTAATCTGGTCTCATGGAGGAATAAGGGTAGAATTAGACTAGTTTTTTTTCTTTCAATAAAAAATGAATGATGAAGAAGGTCTGCAAGTGTAAATTCACCTTGAAGAAAAAATGTTAGGACTGTAGGATGGGTAGGTAGATTGTTTGGGAGAATATTACTGATGATATGATGTTTTCATGATTTGTAGTAGCTGATCAAGGAAGAGAAAAATTGTCAAGGATCGGGCACCTGGCCTACTTCCAAAGATTATTTTCTGAGATTCTTGACACCTTCAAGAAGATGCCATCCCCATGTGGAGCCACTGTTAGCCACCTATAAAAATTTTCCAAGAAAACAGGTGGCTAAATATGTTTCTGAGCCTTCAAGAGAGACATTTTATCTAAAAATCTATCATTCTTGAAGCCTCTATGTGTCTTTTGCCTTTGGAGAGATCTTAATTGTTGTTTACACTGAAAAGACCCTGCGGTTTTGTGAAAAAGAATGCTTCAAAAAGGCCTCCATTTGCCCTATTTCATTGCCAAAAAGCCCCCATTTTCACCTCCTTTTTCCCTTTCAAAATCTCAGAAAATCCCTTCATTAACCCTCCAAAATCATCAAAATTCCCTTTTAAATCTTATAGCTCCCTTTATTTTGTTTTAAAATCCCATTTTCTGCCTACCGAAACCCTTTTCTTGGCCTTAAAAAACACTGATTTTGGCCTAAAAACACCCTTTTTCACTAAGGCGTTAAGCCCCTTTTGGCTTTGGCCCTTAGCCCCTTTTTTGCATGTGACCCGCACCCAAGACCAGGTGCTAAACCCCGTCGCACAATCGCAATCAGAGCTTTCTTTATCACCTTTTCCTTTGTTTCTTCTATTTTTTCAATACAATGAAACTTTGCTCCATAGACCTCCGCTTCAATATTGACCATCGATATTTCGAGATCCAACAGTCAGCGCTAATATCACATCGTGCCCATAAAATCTTTTCATTACCCCTCTGATTGTGTATGGGCGGTAGATCTCCCTACTAATCTGACGGCCCTCGCATGATCGCCAATCCCAAAAGTCTTAAGTGTCATCCCTTGTCTCTGTCGATTTGCGATCCCTGATCTAATCTTGACCATCCATCCATACAAATCTGACGGCTGAGAGACCATCGCACTTCTCTCCTGAGCCTAACATCATCGCTCTTCCGATTTAATCTGGACCGTTGAATCCACAAGAACCAACGGCCCAGATTCAATCGTGCTCCGCTCATGTGCCCTTCGTCATTCCCCCTCCGGTAAAATCTCAACCGTTGATCTCCCCTCTGATCCGATGGTCCGCGCTAAATCGCAAATCACAAAATCAAAAACTTCGGATATTTGGCCCACTACCTTTTCTCCGATGTGATTAAATCCTAGCCGTTAATTCTGCTAGATCCGACGGTCCAGATTTCATCGCACTCTGCCTTCCCCTTTCCCCATTCCACTGTTCCATCGATCCCCAATCAAATCTTGGTCGTCCATTCTACAGATCCAATGGTCAGGATTTGATCCGTCGCTGGCTCTTCCCACCTTATCGCTCGTGCATATTTCCATATTGCGCTCTCATTCCCACTGCCAGATCTCCCTGCCTTTCATCCAATGGCTGAAAATGCATATCTCGTAATTTTTTTGCCCGAGGTTTAAAGTTTCAAAATTACGCCATAAAAGAAGTTTTGGGAGGACACGTGTCAGGCAGCGAGGTATATTGCATTTTTTTTGCAGAATTTTCAAAACCACTTCGGAGTTGCGCGAAACCAGTAGTTTCCCTCTAAAGCCACTCCTCCCCGATATAGTCCTTCATTTAATCTTGACCGTCGATTGCTTTCATAGGATGGCTCATATTATATCGCGTTCCCATCCATATTACTTTCATCAGACTTTCCATAAGAGCTCTATCGGAAGATCTCCACTATTGATTTCTTTCATGATTCGATGGCCCACGATCAATCTTCCTCTGCCTTCTCGGTCCCACCACCAAATGCGCCCGATCTCCTTCATTTTAGCCTTCTTCATTTGTATTCGCCCAAACATTAAACTTTTATGTTTAACACTAAAATTTATTTCTTTCGCCTAATTCATTCTAAACAACTTCACTGGTGAATCTCGACCGTTGATCACCATCTATCAGTCTAATCAGACGGTCCAGAATCCTCCTTGCACCAAACCTTCATCAGCTCAGTTTTTCACCATTCTGCAGTGATTTTCAGCCATTTTTCCACTATATCCACCATTTCCATCACTGCGCCTCCATCCTCCATGGCCCTCCAGAGCAATCCTCCTCCACTCCCATTGATTTTCTCAACATGTTTATTGGGTTTTTGCAGGGTTACAGATGGTGAAAACCATTCTTTCTACAAAATCAATGTCATGGTGATACATGGCATAGAATGCCATTTTTCCAAAACCAAAGATTGCAGGGAAGACACCTAAGAAGGTTTAAAAGTGATTTTAAGTAAAGATCAAGTTATTAACTCTGTTTCAAACCTTTCGGCGCCATTAAAACCTGTGTGTTCACAAACAGATCAGAAGATAAGTGGCAAAGACTATCAATGAAATATTAAAGGGATTAAAAGCCCATTATTGAATATCAAATGCTATAATCCAGTGCCTAAAGGACAAAGATACAGATTGAAGACCTTAAAAATGATCCAGAAGGCTAATAAGGCCTAAAGTGCATGAAACAAGTAATATCAGTGTTTCACATCAGCGGAATGTTCTTTCCCAAGAAAGGACAAGTTCCCATCGTGCTTTTTATTCTCCATCGATTTCCTGAGAAGATCACCACCCTAACGAAAGTACTAAGATTTCCAGAGCATTAGTTACAAAATATGGAAGTCCTGAAAGTCATTTATCTGCCTTACTTGTCCTAGTGTACAAACAGAGTACCAACTGCCAGAGAGCACTTCAAGAACATACCTTTATGGTTATTATTAGCCTGTCGAAGACCACTAATTCACCCAAAGATTACTGAAAGTCAAAACGAGATATTAAAACAAAATGGGCCTCAAAAACTCTTCTTCCTATGTTTTAATGATTCATTTAAAGTTCTATCTACCTCTACTACCACACTTTCAGCTATAAGAACTCATGAGAAATACATGTTGTTGGTTGGTTATCCGTGAATTGTAAGCTGTTTATTTGAGATAGAGTTCCATGCGTATTAGTTGTAAAATACGCTGGGAGATGATTTCAGACTGATATCAAGCTATTGGAAAATGATGTATGTGACTGGTGTTGTTCTTATAATATGACAAGCATGTTCATTGGATCCTGATCTAAATCAGTGGTGATGTGTTCTATATTTGTAAATGTTTTCCCTCTGTTATTCATCATATTTAGTTTCTCTGATAAGAATCAGTAATATAGCTTAGGATATATTGTTGTAAAGTACCCTAATGCTTCTTGCTCTTCTTATCCTTGATGTTTTCTACTAGTTGTGTGATTTAAGAACAAATTCATATAATTTAACCAGTATAGTAGTTGGTTCTCCCTGCTTGCTGATGTATGAATTTAGAGTTTGTTTTTAGATTTTCTTGTCTAGTTTTAGCTGAAAGAATTGGGATACTGGGAGGTTTAGAGTTAGTTTTGTCTCACTAGGTTATTTTTCCAATAGTTATCCTTTCTAAGATCCCTTCAGTTGAATGTCAAAAGCATTGAAAGTTGAAAGTCTTTCTCTGATCTTAGGCTTCACTTTGAGTCAAATCTTAAATGTTTTCTATTGTCTAAAGAGTTAGCCTCATAGGATTTTGATCATAGACGGTTAAGGCAGGCCCTGTCCCTATATTTTCTCCTAAGTGGTCATCTTGGAAGACTTCCTTGTCATTCACCTTCATTTCCTTATCATTTCATCCCATTACTATCATCTTAAAAGATCCTCTGTTTTAGATGACTAGCCCATTTGAAAGCCTTGGATATTGAATTGAAAGTAAACCCTTTTATGACCCCATTGCCCAATGGACTTGTGTTTTCTTTGAGTTATCTCCCCATTTCTGAAATACCCTTCTTTACTCACTCCTTTACCATATATTGAACCCTTCTTTCATGTTTCCCAACCAAACAAACAAAAACAAAAACAACAACCCTTCTGCCCTATAACTAGCCTAATACCTTAAAATTGAACTTCAAAGATATATATTTCCTTACCTTTATAGAGAGATCCCTCTTTGGATCCAGAAGGGCTAGATCCTGAGATCCCAAAGTGGTTTGATGTTGTCTTGTCTTTTGGTATTGCCAAACCTGCCAAAACACAAGAACCACAACATAATGGCGACTCCACTAGGGACTAAGACCATATTAGCCTAGGTTTGGTAGTAAATCACTGTGGTGGACAGTAAATCTCCTTAAAACATTTTAAACCCTCCACCTGGCGACTCCACAGTTCCTAAATGGCCATAAGACTTCATTGATGATCAGTAGGCCTGCTGATTATCTTTGTTTTCACAAGACTCCACTAGGAGACCAATTGCATTACAACATCATCTATATTAAAAGAAACACATAGGATTAAGCTTATTGGTTTGAAGATAGTTTACCTCTTAAAGACTGTCATACCTGGCTAACTTTCTTCATTGAGACTTAACATAGTGGCTTCAACAAAAATCCATACTAAAGCTTATCCTAATACAAACCCACCTGAGATAGTTGACAACCCTGAGAGTATTCTTAGGAAGCCTTATACATATAGGGATCCAACTATTTTCAGACACATTAATAGAGCTAATTCAACACCTAAAAAATTTGCAGATCTATCAAACACTCAAATTGACTTAGACTTACCAAGTAATTTACCAAGAACTCAGTCACTCAATGCTATAGAATAGACAGGCTTTGAGCCTCCAATATCACCACCACATAGTGGTCAAAACATTAGGGATAGAGAAACCCCTCCATCAACACCTCGTGATATTCATTTCATCCATAACTTGGGTCTCTCTCACCCTAGATCTGCTCAACAGTTTGTTGTTGGTCCTATCATTTCTGTCATTCATATACCTGCTGCTTAAGCTCAAACTTTACCTTCACAAAACACTACCATGGCTGCATGGTATGCTCCCTTGGTTTTACCACAGCCTCTAGTGCCTCTACCCAATGATTATCAGTCTAAAAGCCCACATTTCATTGGAAAAGAGTCTACCACAACTCAACACAATGTAGATAGGATGGAAGATGCCTTTTACTATATGGAGATAGAAGAAGAGACAATCAAAATGAGAATATTTGCCCAGATTTCAGGAGGAGAAGTGAAGAATTGGTTTAAAGGCCTACCTCCTAATAGTATCCATGACCTTCCCTCTTTACATCAAACCTTCATAAACAAATGGGAAGTCAAAAGCAACCCTTTCCAAATATTAGCCGAATATAAGAACCTTAAAAGAAACCAAGGGGAGAGTGTCCATGACTATTCTACTAGATTTGACAGTGTCTACAATGCTCTTCTACCTCACATGAAACCTCCCCAAGGAATGGCCTTAGTGAAATAACCTAAAGGATTTGATGCTAACATGGCCTATCAGTTAAGAGAGAGATATTATAACACATTAGAAGACACGCAGAAAGGAGCAGTGAGTGTAGAAGCAAACCTGATTGAAAAAAGAGCTAGAATGAGGGTTGAAAAGAAGGTAACCTATAGGGATGACATTGCAGCTTCTTCATCTGATTCCAAATATGATAGCCTAGCCAAAAACATGGAGAGGATAGAAAGAATGATGGAGAAAATGGTTTTCCAAGTCAATAATCAGAGCAGAAACCAAAATCAAAACCAGAACCAAAATTTTAGGAGAAACACCCCTCCCAATAGGCAAAGGGACTCTGATCAACAAGTAATACCCCCATTCCAAGAAAATTTCCTTGATGAGGATGAGGGAATAATAGAAGAATCAGAGGGAACCATCATAAACATGGTGGAGGTAGATAACCAAGATCACACCTTCTCTACAGAAGATAATCAGACCTCACACTCACTTTGGGATGAGGAAGGGTTAGAATCTGAGGACTATAGGTTAGGATTCGAAAATCCCATCATGCAGGTCTGAGAAAAATATGATCTCAGAAGAAAAAAGAACTTATATACTTCCAAACCAAAATCATCTAAAGTTATCATTAAGAAAAGACCTAAAAATACTCCTAAAGTGACTACCGAAAGCAACAAATCAACAGCTGAGAGTTCTGGAAAAAACAAGGATAAATACATCCAAAACATTGATAAACTGAGTCAAGAAAGTAGCAACACTAGCATTGCAGCTAATGCTCCTGATAAAACAGCTTCAAACATTGTACATAATGAGAATCAACAAGCTGATTCTGCCAATAAAATAGTGAGCAACAAAACAAAATTAAAGCTCACAAAGAGTCAGTCTTCTTTCAATTTAGAGAGTGAGACTGCCAAAATTAAAATTTCTATTCCCCTCATTGAGTTGGCCACCCAAGATGTATATAAAGGTCAAATTTTGAAAGCTTTAAACTTAGGAGAAAACAATGATACTGTCAATTTGAATGATGATCAACTAGCTCTTTTGTTTGGCCCAAAAATTGAAGGGAAATTTCAGGAAGGGGTAGTACCTCCTTTCTATGTCAGCCTCAATATCCATGAAAAAATCCTGCATAATGCTATGCATGAGTCTGGAGCTTCACTCAAGCTTATGCCAAAAGTGATAATGGAAAATCTAGGCCTAGATATAACCAGACCCTATAAGGATTTATATTCTTTTGACTCTAGCAGAGTGAAGTGCCTCGGCCTAATCAAATACCTTTGTGTGAATTTGACCCAAATCCCAGCCAAGTGCATGGTAATGGATGTTGTAGTGGCAGATGTACCTCCTAAGTATGGCATGTCGCTGTCAAGATCATGAGGTGCCAAGCTACAAGGCACAATGCAGATGGACATGACATATGCCACAATCCCTGTCTTCAATCAACTTAGAAGACTATATAGAGAGGCACACATGAAATTTATGGTTAGCAGCCTTGAGAAACCTGAAAATTCCCCTCTCTACTTTGTCCATACAGATCTGGACTCTTTTATCCTTTACCATGATGAATGCATAGATGAGCTAGAGCTAGAGGACAGAAATTCAAACAACAGAGTAGAGCCCACGGATCTTAACATAATGGCAGCTCTAGATGTAGAGGAAAACAAGGAAGAAACCTTTGAACAATGTACTGAATCAAAAAACAAGAGTGAACAAAACTAAGACTGCAAACAGAAGATTACTCATCACTCTAAACTCCATGAAATTCCTAAGGAACTAAACATTACACAACATGGTGCAGACCTCATAATAGAACATAATGATGAAACTGATAACAAATCTACAAACAGTCCTTTATGGTGCATGAGCTTAGATGGGTCTTGCACTAAAAAGAATGCAGGAGCTGGGGTATGGTTGCACAATACTGAAAGCAACTATATTGAGAGTCATGCCTTCAAACTAGACTTTAAATGCACAAACATCATTGTAGAGTATGAGGCTCTCATCCTAGGATTGCACCTATTGATAAAACTAGGAGCCCAAAGGATAGTTGTACATGGAGACTCTGAATTAGTCATCAAACAGGTAAATGGAGAGTACACTGCTAAGCATCCTAGATTAAGGGCATACAGAAATGATGCCATGGATTTGCTGAAAAAAACTCATAGAATATGAGCTTGTATTTGTCCCTAGGAGTCAGAACATCATTGCAAATGGATTAGCCTGTGTTGCTAGTTCATATCAGAAATCACCTAATGACAAAAAGATCGTTATTCAAACAAAATATAGACCTGCAGTGCTAGATAATGAGAAATATTGGTAGGTTTTTGAGGGTGACAAGTAGATAGAGGATTTCTTTCTTTGCAGGAATGAGTTTGAATTGCTAGAGTCAGGCTTTAAGTCTGACGAAATCAGTTCGGATAAAGAGCCCCCTGATGAAGAAAAACCATCCCCCACTACAAAAATAAACATGTTAAACGAAGAATTTGAAAAAAAAACTGGAGAATACATGAAAACAGATAAAGAAGACATAGAGGTGTTGCAGTCTAAAGACAAGAACATATCTAGAGGGCTAGCACCCCTAGAGGACCTCTTTTATTTCAATGATGTGGCAAAGAAACCCACTATAGAACACACAAAATCAGATGTTGAAGAATGCAATATAGGCAGCCATGACAAGCCTAAAATGATTAAATTATCTAAATCCTTGCTAGCACACATCAAGAAGAAATACATTGATTTATTTAAAGATTTTGTTGATGTGTTTCCTTGGAGCTATGAGGACTTAAAAGCCTATGACATAGAGATAATCCAGCATAAGATCCCATTGAAAGAAAACCAAAAACCCTTTAGGCAAAAACTGCGCAGAATTAACCCAATACAATTGCCTCTGGTAGAAAAGGAGATTAAGAAAATGTATGAAGTTGGTATCATAGTGCCTGTGAGGTTTTCAGACTGGGTCTCCAACCTTGTGGCTGTAAGGAAAAATACAAGAGAGATTATGCTGTGCATTGATTTTAGAAACCCTAAAGAGCCTCCTTAAAGGACAATTACCCCTTACCCAAAATGGAACACATCCTACAAAGGGTAGTTGGTTCAAAAAGGATTTCCCTATTAGATGGCTTTTCAGGATATAACCAGGTCTTAGTACTCCCAGAAGAAAAACTTAAGATGGCCTTCACCACTCCATGAGGCACTTTAATGTATGTGAAAATGTCGTGTGGACTAATGAATTTTGGGGCCACTTTCCAAAGAGTTATGGACATAGCATTTTCAGAGGAAATAGGGCACTTCATTTTAATTTATCTTAATGACATAACAGTTTATTCCAAAACTGATGAAGAGCACCTTAAACACCTACGGAAAGTCTTTCAAAAGTTCAGAAGGTTTGGGCTATCTTTAAATCCCAAGAAGAATGTATTTGGCCTTCAAGAAGGTAAAATTCTTGGCCATATTATATCAGAAAAGGGGATTAAAATAGACCCAAAAAGAGTTGAGGGAATACTGTAGATTAGCCACCCAAGAAACATAAAATAATTGCAGTCCTTTATTGGGAAAATTAACTTCTTGAGGAGGTTTATTCCCAACCTAGCAGAACTCCTCAGAGATATGAAAAACATGCTGAAAAATGAAGTAGGAGTCAAATGGACTCTAGAGGCCAAAAAATATTTTGAATTAGTTAAACATGCACTCACCCGGGCACCAGTCCTAATCAGCCCTGATTTTACTAAAGACTTCCTAATTTTCTCTTTTGCATCAGAGCATCCAGTGGCTACTGTCCTATTGCAGAAAAATCCAGAGGGACAGGAACAACCTATTTCTTTTTTCAACAAGGTATTAAGGGATGCACCCTTGAAATATAACATCATGGAAAAATAGGCCTATGCCTTGGTAAAGGCCTTAAAATATTTCAGGGTGTATATTTGACATTCTCACATTATTTCCTATGTACCTAATATAGTGGTAAAAGAGATTTTGTCCCAAGATCCATATGGCAAGAGGGTAAATGGATTGCAACGATACTAGAGTATGATTTGGAGATCAAACCCACCAAACTCATCAAAGGTCAAGGCTTGGCACAATTAATGGTTGAATCTAACTTACAAGCCCTTGACATAAACATGGAAGATGCCTTGGATGAACCTTAAGAATTACCTGCTCCTACTATTGAAGAAAAATTCCAAAACTCATCTTGGTATGCTAACATCTTGTATGTGCTTACAAATCTTAAAGCTCCTCCTGATTTATCAAAGACAAAGGCAAGGTTTCTAAAGTTAAAAGCTAGAAATTATTTCATTTTAAATGAATGTTTATACTGGAAAAATGCAAATGGTTTGTTGCTTAAATGTTTGCTTGAAGTGGATGCAGAGAGAGTCAAGCATGAGTTCCATGAAGGAGAGTGTGGAGGTCATCTCTTCTAGAAAACCACCGCTAACAAAATCCTTAGAGCTGGCTATTACTAGCCCACCATTTTCCATGATATCCACAAAATGATAGTTGCCTACCACAAATGAAAAATCTTTGAGGGCAAAAGAAAACTCCTCCCTTTACCATTACAACCAATCACTATTGAAACCCCTTTTCAACAGTGGGGCCTAGATTTCATAAGATAAATCCATCCTACTTCATTTTCCCAACACAAATGGATTCTTACAGCCACTGACTATTTCACAAAATGGATAGAGGCCATCCCTTCTAGGAATGCCACAGATTCTGTCATCATAAAATTCCTTGAAGACCATATATCCTATCTATATTTGGCTACCCTAGGAAGATTATCACTGATAATGCTGCTGCTTTTGGTTCCAAAAAGATGATTGATTTTTATCACAGGTATCAGATTGCACTTGGTCACTCTACTTCTTATTACCCTTAGGGTAATGGGCTAGTAGAATCATCAAATAAAATTTTGGTGAC
This sequence comes from Pinus albicaulis, assembly GCA_034641835.2. Lineage (NCBI taxonomy): Eukaryota > Viridiplantae > Streptophyta > Pinopsida > Pinales > Pinaceae > Pinus > Pinus albicaulis. Next base: position 1,286,339,157 of record CM076583.1, on the reverse strand, counting down.
CATCATCAAGAAGCTGCTAGAAGACAATAAAAAATCATGGCATAATAAGTTAGTGCATGCTTTGTGGGCAGACAGGTTGACAACAAAGAAATCCAGCAGAATGTCTCCTTAAAATCTTTTCTATGGGGCTGATGCATTATTCCCAACTAGTTTGGGGGTACCAGTGATAAAATTGGTCCAAGAAATACAGTGAGAAGAAGACAGCATGGTAAGGAGGATTAATCAAACAATACATCTCTAGCAGACAAGGGAAGAGGTCTACAACAGAGCTCAAAAAGTGCAAGAAAGCATCAAAAACTCGTTTGATAAGAGAACAAAAGATTGTGACTTCAAAATTGGAGACAAGGTACTTAAGTGGGACTCTAGGAGAGAGGACAAGGGTAAGCATGGAAAATTTGACAGTTTGTGGCAAGGTCCTTACATCGTCCAATCCACCATTGGTCCCAATGCCTTTTTTCTGCAAGAATTAGATGGTACAAATCTGTTTGGGGGTCATGTCAATTACAGGATGCTCAAGCATTATTATTGTTGAGTTCCAGTTTAAAGTTTTCACTTCCATTGTAAATACCATTGCTGTGGTTTTTTTTTTTTTAAAGAGAGAAAAAATATACAAAAAGAGAGAAAAGAGAGGTTCAGACAAGCTCAAAACTTGAACCTCTGAAGTTCCAAAAGAATGGCTCAAACAAGCTCAAAACCTGAGCCAAAGAAAGCGAAAGGCTGGTTCTAATATGCCCAAAACCTGAACCAGCAAAGAAAGGAAGAAGAATCAACTCTAACATGATCAAAAACAGAGTTGAAATAAAGAAAAAAAAAGTGACTCTAATAAGCTCAAAACCTGAGTCACAAGGAAAAGAAGGATGCTTCAAAGTTTCAGAATTTCAAAGCCTTCACAATTTTGGTTTCAATTTCCTACAAAGCTCAGTTCATGTGCAGCTGTCTTTATGCCATGGACCCACAGCAAACCAGACAGTCTAATCCTGGTTTGACTGTTTTTAAATTTATGTTTTATAATGTAGAGAAAGAAATCTGCTAGACAGTTTAATCCTAGCAAATATTAGTGTAGGTAGAGAAGCTATGAGGCCAACTGTCTAATCTGGTCTCATGGAGGAATAAGGGTAGAATTAGATTAGTTTTTTCTGCTTTCAATAAAAAATGAATGATGAAGAAGGTCTGTAAGTTTAACTGCACCTTGAAGAAAAAATGTTAGGACTATAGGATGGGTAGGTAGATTGTTTGGGAGAATATTTTCTGCTGACTTAATATCCATCATGTTTGTAGCAGCTGATCAAATAAGAGAAAGATGGTTAAAAATTAGGCATCTGGCCTATTGCCAAAGATTATTTCTGAAGTTCTTGACACCTTAAAGAAGATGCCATCCCCATGTGGAGCCACTGTTAGCCACCTATAAAATTTTGGCATAGCAAACAGGTGGCTAAAAATGTTTCTGAGCCTTCAAGAGAGACATTTTCTTTGAAAATCTATCATCATTGAAAGCCCCCATGTGTCTTTTTCCTCTGAAAAAATCTTCACTGTTGTTTCCATTTGATTAGCCTCACTGTTTGTGAAATAAAAAGCTTCAAAAAAGCCTCCATCTTCTCCATTTTATCCCTTCAAATTCCCCATTTTCATTCTTTTTCCCCTCACAAAACTCTCACAAAATCCCTTCATTAACTCTCCAAATCATCAAAGTCCCATTTTTAAACCTCATATTTCCCTTTATTTGGTTTTAAAATCTGATTTTTCCTCTACCGAAACCCCCAATTTGGCCTTAAAAACACTAATTTTGGGCCAAAAACACCCTTTTCACATTATGACAGGTTTAAGCCCCTGAGGAATTATACTCTGTAGCCCTATCTTCATATAACCCGGCGCCCAGGACCAGGTGCTAAGCCCCGTCACGCAATCACAATCGGAGCTTTCTTTACCACCTTTTCCTTTGTTCTTCCAAATCTTTCGATGCGATGAGCCTTTTCTCCGTCGACCTCTGCCGCTATCTCCATCGTCGATCTTTCCAGATCCGACAGCCAATGCTAGATCGCATCACGCCCATCGCCCCTCTTCATTACCCCTCCGATTGTGTATGGATCATTGATCTCCCCTCTAATCCGATGGCCCTTGCATGATCGCCAATTGCAAAAGTCTTAAGTGCCATCCCTTTGTCTCCTCCGATGTTCGATCCCCAATCTAATCCTGACCGTCCATCCATACAGATCTGACGGTTGAGACACCATTGCACCCCACTCCTGAGCCCAACATCATCGCTCCACCGATATAATCTAGACCATTGAATCCATAAGAACCAACGACCCAGATTCAATTGCGCTCTGCTCATGTGCCCTCCGTCATTTCCCCTCCGATCAAATCTTGACCGTTGATCTCCCCTCTGATCCGATGGTCCACGCTAAATCTCAAATCGCAAAATAAAAAAACCTCGGAGTTTTGGCCCCCTACCTTTTCTCCGATGCGATTAAATCCTAGCCATTCATTCCTATAGATCTGACGGCTCTCCTTCTCCCTGCTCATTCACTTGCGCCTTTTCCCTCTGCTTTCTCTTATTAGATCTTGACCTTCCGTTTCGAAGATCTAACGGTCGAGATTTAATCCACCATTAACCCCATCTACCTGTTCGCCCGCACATCTTACCCCATCGCGCTCTCATTCCCACCGTCAGATCTCTTCGCCTTTCATCCAATAGGTGAGAAGCTTATCGCGTTTTTCTCCATTCGAACATTAATGTTCCAAAATTATGCGATAAAAGTGGTTTTAGAAGGGACGCGTGTCAGGCGGCGAGGCATATCATGTTTTTTTGGAAAATTTTCAAAACCACTTCGGAGCTGCGCGAAACTAGCAGTTTTCCGCTAAAACCACTCCTCCCCGATATAATCCTTCATTTAATCCTAACCGTCAACTGTTTTAATTAGACATATCTGACTTAATGCGATCACCGTTCATTTCCCTCTTCCCCTTTGCTCCCGAAATCTCCATCTGAAGATCTCGACCATTCATTTGATCTAGATCAACGACTCATATTACATTTAACCCCCAAGACTTTGTTCCTTCATTTTTTCTCTCGGGTATTTTATCGAGTCTTATCCACCATGGATCTCTGAAGATCGACGGCCCTGATTAAATCCTCGACCCCTTCCATTCCCCCATTCACCTGATCTCTCCAGCGACCCTATTGATGAATCTTCGTCATTCGTTTATATGATCCAACAGCCACGATATAATATCACCCCCCATTCATTATTCGTTCGTCCATCCACCAAATATTTTAATCGGTGAATCTCGACCATTGATCACCATCTATCTGTCTAATCGGACGATCCAAACCCGCCTCGCACTAGACCTCCATCAGATCATTTTTTCACCATTCCGCAACGATTCTCAGTTGTTTTTCCACTACATCCACCAGTTCCATCAATGCGCCACCATCTCCACCAGCCTCTAGAGCAACCCCACCCCACTCCCTATGGATTTCTTAATATATTTATCGTGTCTTTTTAGGTTTTAAAGGGGCGTGAATCCACTCTGTTTCACAGTCACAGACAGTGTTTTTTTTAGAGCATAGGAAGATATTTTTAGAGCCAGAGATTGGAGAGGAAGGTGCCTGAGAAGGTTTAAACGTGATTTTCAATAAATATCAAGTTATTAACTCTGTTCCAAACCTTCCAGCACCATTAAAACCTGTGTATCCATAGACAAGACAGAAGAGAAGCAAAAAAGAGTATCAGTGAAAGATTTAAGGGATTAAATCCTACTATTGAAGATTTAATTCTATAATCTAGTGTTCAAGGGACGAAGATACAGGTTTAAGACCTTAAAAATGATCTGGAAGGCCTAATAAGGCCTAAAGCGCATGAAACAAGCCATATCAGTGTTTTCACATCAGCAGAATGTTCTTTCCCAAGGAAGGACAAATTCCCATAGTGTTTTTATTTTCCATCAAGATCCTGAGAAGATCACCACCCTGACAGAAGTCCTAAGATTTCTAGAGCATTAGTTACAAAGTGTGGAAGGCCTGAAAGTCATTTATCTGCCTTACTTGTCCCAAAGTACAAAAAGAGTACAAACAACCAGAAAGTACCTTAGAAACATACCTCTGGAGTTATTATCAGCCTGTCGAAGACCACTAATTCATCCAAAGGGTATTGAAAGTAAATACAGGTATATTAAGACAGAATGGGCATAAAAACACTTCTCCCTTAATTTCAATGAGCCATTTAAAGTTCTATCTACCCCTACTGCCACTCTTTCAGCTATAAGAACTCAAAAGAAATACATTGTAAGGTTGTCGGTTGGTTAATCGTGGATTGTAAAATATTTCTTTGAGATAGATTTCTGTGTGTATTAGTTGCAAAATAGGCTGGGAGATGATTTCAGACTGATATCAAGCTATTGGAAAATGATGTATGTGACTGGTGTTGCTCTTCTAATATGACAAGCATGTTCATTGGATCCTGATCTAAATCAGTGGTGATGTGTTCTATCTTTGTAAATGTTTTCCCTCTGTTATTCATCATATTTCATTTCTCTGATAAGAATCAATAATCTAGCTTAGGATATACTGTTGTAAAGTACCCTAATGCTTCCTGCTCTTCTTATCTTTTATTTTTCTACTAGTTGTGTATCCGAGAACAAATTCAGTATAATTTAACCAGTATAGTAGTTGGTTTTCCCTGCTTATTGATGTATGAATTCAGAGTTTGTTTTTAGATGTTATTGTCTGGTTTTAGCTGAAAGAATTGGAAAAATGGGAGATTTAGAGTTGTTTCTGTCTCACTAGGGTCCTTTTCCAACAGTTAGCTTTTCTAAGATCCCTTAAGTTGAATGTTATCCATTATCCATTATCTTGAATGTTATCCATTATCTGAAGAGTTAGCCTCTTTAGGATTTTTATCATAGACGGTTAAGACATGCCCTGTCCCTAGATTTTCTCCTAAGTGGTCATCTTGGAAGGTTTCCTTGTCATTCACCTTCACTCCCTTATCATTTCATCCCATTACTATCATCTTAAGAGATCCTCTGTTTTAGATGACTAGCCCATTTGAAAGCCTTGGATATTGAATTGCAAGTAAGCCCTTTTATGACCCCATTTACCAATGGACTTGTGTTTTCTTTGAATTATCTCCCATTGCCAAAATACCCTTCTTTACCCACTCCTTTACTTTATATTGAACCCTTCTTTCATATTTCCCAACCAAACAAACAAAAAAACAAAAACAACAACCCTTGTGCCCTATAAATAGCATAATACCTTAAAATTGAACTTCAAAGATATATATTTCTTTGCCTTTATAGAGAGATCCCTCTCTGGACCCAGGAGGGCTAGATCCTGAGATCCCAAAATGGTTTGATGTTGTCTTGTCGTTTGGTATTGCCAAACCTGCCAAAACACAGGAACCACAACAAAATGTATCTTTAATACCAACCTCTTATACAATAGCTTGCAAAGGTGTACTGAAACATACCTAACATTCCTGCACAATGTAACATCAAGACCCAACACCATTTCAAAACTTAATATAAAGCATACACACCCTTCGACCAGTGCATAAGGATCTACTCTGAGTCTCAGACGCGACTTGAAATTAAGAAATCCGGTATATTACATCATAAGCATTCAAATATTTTATGCCTACCACTCTTTGCAATGAATACAAATACATCAAGAGGATTCAAAGATTAAATGCATAAGCATTATAATCATATATAAAATCATCATGTCTATTCAACTTGGATGTAACAAGTTATAGGAGTAACAATTTTACACTCGCTTGAAATCCTTTCGGAAAAAGAGTGCTTCTAAAGAATGATACGAGGCATAATTATCAAATTGGTCATCTGAAGAAACACAAATGCAATCTCATTACTTTCAATCTCAAGAAAAAAGTTAAAATCTGGAAAAAATTAGGGAAATGGTTTTGCAAGATTAAAATAAGACAATAATATACATTACTTCAATATACTTGATAGAATCCAACAGCGTTAAAACCCAGACAGAGGTTCAGAAGTCCAATAGAGATACCATTAAAAATACCAAATCCCATTACAGCGTGTGCATCAAATGGCTTATGTTCAAACAGTTTCAACCATAATTCTATATGCAGAGAACATAACGTAACCAGAAGATGCCAACTAGTCAATGTTGTGGCTACCAATCAAAGTAGCAACATATACTCAATCAAATTTACCAACCAAAAATCACAAATATGAGAAAAAAGATTTTCCAAATGATTAAAAATTAAAACTAAAATTTTACTCCCTCTTTGGACGACTCTAAAGGTAATATGTTGACTTTCCAATAATAGACTGAGGATTGATGAACAAATGTAATATTAGGGTTGAAATCTCTCCAATGTAAAATGAAATTGGTTTGTATTACATATTGTGCCTGAAAAGGAATGGCAATTTTCATATTTTTTTGCATCCAAATCTTCTGAAGATCTAGAAGTGGGGATTTAACAACCTTTGATCACCATTGGACCCCATCATGATTGTAAGCATGGTTGAACACTCAGATAGGAAGTAGCTTTACCAACAAGAAGCACACCTCATGAAATAAATATGAAAAGTTCACCTTAATTCAACAATATGGAATTTTCTTCTCCATGGCCATTGAATAGACATTAGCTAATCCATTAAACACATCATTTCTAGTTACAACAGTCTAATGATAGTAGGAGAATGATATACATGTAAATTTCACACTGTAAACATATATTGAAGATATAGATAATAACTAGAAACTCATAGTACATTTTCAAGTTCAACCATCAATAATCATCCTCTTAGACTTATGTCAAGGATGAACAACGTTCCAGCCTAATCTCAAAAAAAAGGATCAATATAAATAGAAAAATGACTCCATCTCAACTAATCCTACACATATACACCGTATACTTGACCATTGTTCCCTCTGATATAGTCAGTAGTAGGCACAACTACGTTTTTTAAGATTTGTGGTTTGTGTGTTCCTTAAGCAGGGACATCGTAAGCATGGAAACGCATTTCCAGTTACATTAGGGTTATTTGGACTGCCATCAAGATTGGTATGGATGCACGTTCAATTTAGACCTTATTTAATGGAAAGATGACAGGTGGGGTTTTCCTTCTACCTTCATTGGCAGATGGCATGCCAAAATACCCTTTTCATCAAGGATTGATGTGGGATTAATGTACAAGAGAATGGTTATCTTCATGTGATACTAATTATACTCACAAAATTCAAGATGTTGGTCATTATGCATTCATGGCATTGTGCCAGATAATTCTTGATGAGTGTTTGGTGTTCACTTATGTTACATTGTGATTCATCTTGACCTATTTGGAAGAATTGGAGATGATTTTACAGGAAACCTATTGATTGATTACCAAGAAAAGGAAATTTCGTGAAAATGTTGGGCCATGTTGATCAATATCAAATCACCTAAATTGGAAATGTAATGTTAATGAACATGAACTAGGATGTATTCAGAGATTTCAAGGCATCTCACACTTATAAAAGTCAAGTTATTGGGTGTTTGGTCCTTCAAAATGTCCTAGCAGTTAACAATCGTCTTCATTGAGCTAGATTTCTTGAAGTTGATGTTTAATTTGTGACATCTAAGCATGCAATGTGGCAATGCAAGGTTGCTGATATGTTTAAAAACTCGATAATAGCTGAAAATAGTCTTCTTGTTATTGGTCCAACTCACTGGCATGGGTCTTGTTAGAAGACAAATGATGATTTGGAAAGTGGGTAGGAAAATGTGGAATGAATTTAGATTAGCTGACATTTCCTTCTTATAGAATAGAAATTTTCACATAGTCATATTTGCAAGAGTCAAATATGCCATTTGGATAATATTTGGCTATCCAGATCTTAACTAGGATGCCTATTTTGTCATAAATATAGAGATAGTCTTCTAGATGGGCCCAAGGTGAATATGATGGTTTTCCTTATATAGAGGGAAATTTTTAGGAACACTGTTGAACATAGTATTGTCTTTTCCTTTGTTGCTCCACTTCATTGGAAACAAGTTTTGTTTGATTCCAAGTGAATAATCTAGCAGGCTAATATGAGAATGTGGCATGCAATCAAATTAGCTAGTATTTCCTCCTTATAGAATGGAATCACTACGTAGTTAACTTTGAAAGAGGAAAATAATCCACTCAACCAATAGTAGCTACTACTTCATATTATATTTGGAGATAGTCTTCGAGTGGGAACTAGGGTTATTATGCTGGCTTCCCTTGATTTTATAGGTAGAGGAATTTTTAGAATGGCTATTTTTTAGAAACATAGAGATAATATTTCCAATGGACGGGAATTTTTTGTTTCTGTCCTCTGAAATGTGCATGTGAATCCATTTTTCATACCATATAATATTTCCTTTCAATTAAAATAGTAATGAGTCATCCGCAGTTTCATAGTCTAAATAAAACAGTTGTCAAGAAACGTAGACTAGAATAAAACAATTCACAAATATGCCTACTCTAATTCTCTAGAAAGAGAAGCAGACAATCTTGGACAAATGTCTGCTGGTCTTGAATGAAGTAGCATTCTATTACCATACATTTCCTTCCTAAACAACAAAAGGTGCATTCTATTCCCATAAATTTTCTTGCTAAACAACAAAAGTAGCATATTATTGCCATGTATTTTCTTTGTAAACAAGTCGAAGTGGAGAAACCAAAATTATAACACATACTTCAGTCCTCTTGCATGTATATGTAATCCATTTTTAACGTAATATAGGATGAAATTGATTAAAAATATAAATAAGCTATCATGAAACGTAAATTAGAAGAAAACCATACACAAAGAGGTTTCTTCTAAATTCTCCCAAAATAGCTGCCAGGAACTGAACCAAGGTTATCCAACCATTTCTCAAATATTGGATTTTACTCATGATGGATGTAAATGAAGGGTCATCTAACCCTTCACCTAAGATAGTACAAGCAATTAAGTGGATAACATGGAAGAGTTGACCAACCCATCTTCCAAGATAACATTCTCAAGGAGATAGAAAATGTATGATGCAGGGGCATTAGGCTCAAGAAAATCCTTTGTATTTTAATAGACATAGGGGTCTTGTGTTTTCAAAATAATATGGGTTTTTGATGTAATTATTAATTTTTTTGAGTGATTTTAATGAGAGATATTAAGTATTGTGAGTAATTTGTAATTGTTCCCGAATAATTGGAGAACATGAGAGAATTAGGATAGTTTAGATTTCATACGGATTGAGATATTTAGGAATTAATTGTAAATCTTAAGATAGAATTAGTTTCATGATTTTATGGGATTAAAGAGGATCCTTAGGGATAAAGGATAGATTTTAGGACTTTGAGGATTTGGAGGATTTTTGTTGAGATAATGGAGGATCTGAACCTAAATTGGTTCATCATCTTTTGTATAAAAATAATAAGCCTCAAAGGCAAAAGTAGACAAGCAGAGAGCAGTAGAAAGTAGGGTTTTGGAAAAACAGAGGTTTGTTGTAAGCCTACGAGAAATTTTTTCAGAAAGGCCATTTATCAGAAAATCAAGCCTGAGGGAAGAAGAAACCTATTTAAATATTTGTTTATATAGAAAGAGATTGTTTCTGGAATATGTGTGCATTGTATTGATTGAATTATAGATAAATGCTTAGAGGTTATGAGTAGGTGTGTGATAAAACTCTGCAATAGGGTTTGAATGGTGATTATGTACACCATTGACAAGTTTAATGTAAATGTCGAGATGGGCATAATGGAAATATGTGAGCTGAGGTGCAGTAAGGGTTACATATACAATTGAGAAGACTGGATGAGGTTGCAATCATCGATCACTGAAAGCATCAATGAAACATAAGAGGAACTGAATTTCCAATTCAGTATTCGGAATTTGGATACATTGACCATATGTATCAATAGAACATCCAATCGAACCGTGATTCGGATCAGGACTGGAACAAAGAAGAGGAGTAGTGGAGTGCTTTTGGAAACCTCCAAAGGATTTTCACATAGTTTTTAAATGATAACTGGTGAACCTGAATGAACCTGCGGAAGAGGGAACTTTAATTCATAGCACAGTGGAACTGAGAAGCGGAAACATGAACCGGCTTATTGTTTGAATGTTTTATCAAGTGTGTGGAGGACAGTGTTGAAGAGTTAAAGTGGAACCATGAGTAAGTGGCAAAGATAGAACCGCAAAGGGGGTTTTGAAAACCGTAAATGGTTTTTGCACAAATTTTAAATGGTAAGTGGTAATTTGTCGATTGAACGTGATAGCATTCAGCATGTGACACGTTTCATGAACGGTAATTCAATACCATCCATTTCACGTGAGTTTGGAAACCCAAAGGCCGTGCAAGTTTATTACGTGACAACCATCGAATCGTTGGGTTGGAGTGCGATGATGCTTCAACCGTCCGATTGAATGAATAATGGATGATGAAATAGGTACATTGTAATGAAAATGGGTCATATATGTGGTAAGCCTCGACATATGTGCATTAGCGGAATGGTAAGTTATATTAACTTTCATAACACAAAGTTTAGTTAAATGAGATTCCGCGAGGATATGCGAAATATGGTGGCATGGCAATAAAGGTTGAATATATATGTGGCCAAAATTATATGAGTTTAACCTAAAGTCCTAAGCTAAGGTAAACATTTCAGGGTTTAACCAATATCAATTGAAACTGATAAATACCAATGCGTAAGGAGGGTTTTTGCATATATTTTGTAAATGTGAATTTTATGAAGAGGAACCACTTCCGCGCAGATTATGGGTTGAAATGAATATGGATATGCATTAAATAAAGTTGTGGGCCCGTGAGAAATTGTATGGTTTATTTGGGTTTTAAACCTTAGAATTGAAATCATAAGCGGATATGGTTCATGATTGATATTTTGGGTTTTTAAACCATAGTGCATGAGAAAGAAATATTAATTCCGAATTAATAATTCTTTTAATTGGGTTTTGAACTAAAGTTCAAGAAAATATCAAAATGGGTTTTGGTATATGGTTTTAACCATCAATGAAAAAGGTAGCTTCCGCAATAGAGTTTGTCTCAATTTGAGGAAAATTTTGGGGAATGAATGTGACATGAAATTATATATGGAGAATGTGGGTTTTTCTGCTTAGTCAACATCATTTTTGGTATCAAAACAGGAAATAGCTCTTTTTGAAGGTTCAAGTTTTTTTTAATTGAATGCATGAGTGATGTAGAAAATAAAAAGAGATCAGATTTTGAATATGATAGATTGCAGCACATAGAGATACAATGTAGATGAGAGGTGAAACAAGATCACACAGAGATATTGAAGGTGAGTTGATAAGTGTTATTTTAACTCTGGTTTGAAGATTATGTTTGCAGAATTCAGGTTGTAGGAAGTTGAAGGAAATCTCAGCAAAAGAACATCACAGCTTTAAGAGCAGTGATGAAGAAATCCAGTAAAGGATTCCAAGTGGAAGAAGAATGTGGAAGAACCTTGAACAATTTCAACAAAGGTTGAATAAAAAGGACAATTGTGTTCTTAGAAGTTGCAGATGAGTTAAAGCGTAGAAGGAGCAGAGAGGAATGCTCAAGAGGTTCCAGAAGATAGAGAACCAGTGTTTTCCAAAAGACCAAATCCAGATGAAAGGATTGGTGAGGTAAGTTGTAACAAGGAGTAATTGTTATTGCAGAGGATTTAGTACAGCTCATGGTGAATGAGTGAGGAACTCATGAAGATAGAGATGGAGAAAAAGATGACTACTGATAGTCATAGAAGAGATAGAAGGGGTTCAAAGAGAGACCACAACATAAGAAAGGAGAAAGAAGATGCCAAGGCAAATGGCATAAGGAAGTAGTTGACTGATGAAGAATATGACAAAGAGTTAGCTGAGATAAGAGAAAAATTTAATAAATTGAAAATGATGATAGAAGAAAACTAGAGAATTGGTTGGATCATGAAGAAGAAAGTAAAGTGGAAGAGGCTACAACAGAAGAGAGAACAGCAAGTAAACATGCAGTTAGTAGAAAAGATGAGAAATCTTCAACATATGATGAGTGTGCAATTGGGATGTGAAGAAATCAGAAAAGTTGAGTTGAAAATGGAGGTTTCCATTTGTGAAGCAGAATAGAGTGAAGTTATGGGTAAAGATGAAGAATGGAGATATGTGAAAGGTCTTATGAATCATTGGTAAGATTTAAGACAACAAGAAGTTTACCTTGTTGAAGAGGAAATTATTGATGATTTCTCGAACTATTGGGAAAGTTCAGATCAACAGGAAAATGTAAATCCTTGTATTTTTGAAACTAATAATTGTGATGTGATTACAGGTTTTGGAGAAGATGAGCAATATTTTGAAGCTGACAAGAGTATGGGAGAGTATCTTTCAGAAGATAAATACTCTGAAGAAGAAAGTAATGATGAAGAATGTTCCTTGAATGAGGAAAGCAGTGATGCATTTGTATTTGAAGTTGTTACAATACAGGGAGAATTTCTTGTGAAAGAAGGAGAAGAGATTCAGTCTGAAGAGATGATATGTGAAGAAACAATTGAGACTGTTGAACCTTGTAATTTTCAAACTAAAAATTTGTGTATAAATGTAGAAATTGTAAATAATGATGAAATACTTCAGGAATGCCAAAAAGAAATTGCATTGCTGGAGTATTTGTTGAAAAACTCAGAGTATGATAGAGAGATTGCAGAAGACAGTGTTCACTACAGTAGACAAGAACAGAAAGACATCATGAGAGCAGATGGTGTGAAAGAAGGACTTGTTGAAAGTCTTGAGAATTCTTCAAAGAATTATTTAAAGAGAATGAATCAGCATACTGATGTGCTGATAAAGGAGGAGATTTCATAACAACATACTGAAATGCTGGAAGAGGAAAGAAAGGCACTGAGGCCTTATGGTTTTTATTTTAATAATTGTTTTTTGAATGCAGGTTTTGTTGCAGATGCTAGAGAAAATTTGACATAGTTGGACAGTCAAATAAAGGAGAAGGAAGAAAATTCTGTGAAAAATATTTAATCCATGGAATAAAGAAATTAAATTGCTAGAAATTATGCTGAAGAATCAGGATTCAATATAGGAAGAGAAATCTCAATTTCAATATTGGGAAGTGCAAAATGTGAAGATGAAAAAGTCAGAGGACAACAACAAAAAATTAATGCAAAGAGATGAAGATAGCAGAAAAGGGTATACTATGTACTAGTCCAATGAATTGCTAAAGGAAGAAGACAAAGAAATTGTCATAAGTGAGAATTTGGAAGAAGTTAGTAATTGCAGAAAATAAGAGGGTAAGGATGACAGGGTGGCAGTAAAAGCAAGAATAAAAATTCAACAATCAAGAGATGAAAGAAATCAGCAGTCAAAAGATTTATTATATAGAGAAATTGAACTAATAAGAAGGATAATGATGAAAGTGTCTCAGAAGAAGACATCAACAAGAAAGAAAAGAAGCAGCAACAGCAAAAGGAAGACAGTAACAGACTGTGAAAGTGCAACCAGTGGAGCAAAGCAGCATAAAGTGTAGAGACTTGGAGAAAAGCAACAAACCCCAGCATAAATAGATGATAAATTATAGAATAAAGTGTGGGATCCAGGAAGACAAAGATTTAAAAGCACATGATCAGGAGATCATGATTATTTTTTATCTTGGGAGTCTGATGCAGGGGCATTAGGCTCAAGAAAATCCTTTGTATTTTAATAGACATAGGGGTCTTGTGTTTTCAAAATAATATGGGTTTCTTATGTAATTATTAATGTTTTTGAGTGATTTTAATGAGAGATATTAATTATTGTGAGGAATTTGTAAATGTTCCCGAATAATTGGAGAATATGAGAGAATTAGGATATTTTAGATTTCATATGGATTAAGAGATTTAGGAATTAATTGTAAATCTTAAGATATAATTAGTTTCATTATTTTATGGGATTAAAGAGGATCCTTAGGGATAAAGGATAGATTTTAGGACTTTGAGGATTTGGAGGATTTTTGTTGAGATAATGGAGGATTTAAACCTAAATTGGTTCATCATCTTTTGTAAAAAAATAATAAGCCTCAAAGGAAAAAGTAGACAGACAGAGAGCAGTAGAAAGTAGGGTTTCGGAAAAACAGAGGTTTGTTGAAAGCCAACGGGGAAATTTGTCAGAAAGGCCATTTATCAAAAAATGAGGCTTGAGGGAAGAAGAAGCCTATGTAAATATTTGTTTATATAGAAAGAGATTGTTTCTGAATTATGTGTGCATTGTATTGATTGAATTATAGATAAATGCTTAGAGGATATGAGCAGGTGTGTGTTAAAACTCTGCAATAGGGTTTGAATGGTGATTCTGTACACCATTGACAAGTTTAATGTAAATGTCGAGACTGGCATAATGGCAATATTTGAGCTGAGGTGCAATAAGGGTTACATATAAAATTGAGAAGACTGGATGAGGTTGCAGTCATCGATCACTGAAAGGATCGATGAAACAGAAGAGGAACTAAATTTCCAATTCAGTATTCAGCATTTGGATACATTGACCATATGTATCAATAGCACATCCGATTGAACCGTGATTTAGATGAGGACTGGAACAGATAATAGGCGCAGTGGAGTGCTTTTGGAAACCTCCAAAGGATTTTCACACAGTTTTTAAATGATAACTAGTGAAACTGAATGAACATGCGGAAGAGGGAACTTTAATTCATAGCACAGTGGAACTAAGAAGCGAAAACATGAACCGGTTGGTTGAATGTTTTACCAAGCGTGTGGAGGACAGCGTTGAAGAGTTAAAGTGGAACCATGAGTAAGTGGCGAAGACGGAAACGTGAAGGGGGTTTTGAAAACTGTAAATAATTTTCGCGCAAATTTTAAATGGTGAGTGGTAATTTGTCGATTGAACGTGATAGAATTCAATGTGTGACACGTTGCATGGACGGTAATTCAATACCGGCCATTTCCCGTGAGTTTGGAAACCCAAAGGGTGTGCAAGTTTATTATGCGAACCGTCAGATCGTTGGGTTGGAGCGCGATGATGCGTCAACCGTCTGATTGAATGAATAATGGACAATGAAATAGGTACGTTGTAATGAAATTGGGCCATATATGTGGTGAGCCTCGACATATGTGCATTGGCGAAATGGTAATTTATGTTAACTTTAATAACACAAAGTTTAGTTAAATGGCATTCTGCACGGATATGCGAAATATGGTGGCATGGTAATAAAGGTTGAATATATATGTGGCCAAAATTATATGAGTTCAACCTAAAGTCCTAAGCTAAGGTAAAAATTTCGGGGTTTAAACAATATCAATTGAAACTAATAAATACCAATGCGTAAGGCGGGTATTTGCATATATTTTGTAAATGTGAATTTTATGAAGACGAATAGCTTCCGCACAAATTATGGGTTGAAATGCATATGGATATGCATTAAATAAAGTTGTGGGCCCGGGAGAAATTATATGGTTTATTTGGGTTTTAAACCTTAGAATTGAAATCATAAGCGGATATGGTTCATGATTGATATTTTGGGTTTTTTAACCATGTGCATGAGAAAGGAATATTAATTCCGAATTAATAATTCTTTTAATTGGGTTTTGAACTAAAGTTCAAGAAAATATCAAAATGGGTTTTGGTATATGGTTTTAACCATCAATGAAAAAGTAGCTTCTGCAATAGAGTTTGTCCCAATTTGAGGAAAATTTTGGGGAATGAATGTGACATGAAATTATATATGGAGAATGTGGGTTTTGATGCTTAGTCAACATCAATGTATAAGGGTTAGTTGATCCCTCCTCCAAAATGGTCTTTATGTGATGATCTATGTCAAGGAAGGGTCTACCAAACCTTTCTACAGGATAGTATTATTGTGGAGGTGGATCACATAAAAAAATAGTGTAATACATCCTCTAGGATAGTACTCTCAATGATGCAAATGAAGAGGAATGGTCAACCAGCCCTTCCTCAAATATGGAACTTTGGTCATGATTAATGTAGAGGAAAGATTAACCAACCTTCCCTCCATAATAGTATGATTAATGAGGTGGATCACGTAGACTGTTCAATTGACCCTTCTTTAAGGATAATATTCTTAAGGATGTGAGGAAATTGTAAGTATTATCTTACCCTTCCTCCAATGTGATATTTTGGTGATAATTGGTATTTGGTATTTGTTATCTTAGTGAGATTTCTTGATGGGATTGGTTAGTTTTAGAGATAATGCATTCAGGAAGTTCAAGGAATGGAGATGCATGGTAGTGCTATATGGTTTATATGTGGCCCTAGTGTTAGTACTAGGATGTGACATGGTGTGTGTTGGACTCTATTAATCACTGTTAAATGACTAAGATGGTACACTTATCAATCTAGGGACGTCTTTTATTTCAATGACAATCACATTGTCTGTGCCGATACATCAAACCATAAGCAAATCAAATTAAAGAGAAATCGTTGTTGAATAAAATGCTGAAATAAATCACTCATGCAGAAATAAAAACAATCTACAGGGATGTAATCAAGCCTCAATTAATTGTACCTATTGTGCCACACAACAATTACACCAACTTGTATTTATAATTACATATGTGTAACAACATAATAATATTGAAATTGAAGTAGATCTACTAACCTCCAGAATAGCAACAACACAAATTCCACCAATACGTAAAGCGAAGAAGAAATATGTACAACTACCTTAACTGCTGCAGTCCCTGATAAAGAGGAGGGTTGTTCCTCCGTAGCAGGGCATGGGAAGAGGTATAAAATAAATGGAAACTAAACCAGACAATGCATGTAACAACAACACAATATTTCTATATTATGATGATTGAAAGTTATAGAGTCAAAATGATGATCTCCTTTCCCTCTCTCTCTGATTTGTGTCCTTTAAATTTAAAAGCTACAAAAGGGAAATTTCCAACCAACTGATTACAAAATCTAAGAGATCTTTCCACCTTGATTCAATTGTAACAAGTCGAATCTGATTATTGTAATTGACAAAATTTGGAAAACGGCCACAACAGGAAATCTGCAAATATGTCGTTCAAATAACCTTGTGTTTCTCTCGAAGAAGACCGAATTTTGGAAAAAGCCTCAACATCAAGATAACCTGGTCCGTTATGCACAAAACATATGTCTCGGATTTTCAATATTCTTCTTTGTTTTCCCGAAATTTCCAACGCAAAACTGTCACTTGTTTTCCCAACGAATTTTTAAGTTGGAATATTTAATTATGAACTAAAGATTGGATTTACAATATGAAAGAGATATTGGAGGCTAAAATCATGAGTTATAACAAATTCATTAATAAACCATCATCTACAAAATAATTCATAATAATATTCAACTTTTTAAAAATAAAGGAGAATAAATATTACTTATCCATAAGAGCATAAATAATTACGAAATGAGATTAAATGATAAATTATGATAAATAATGTGATATAAGAATGTTAGGAATGGATGAAATATATGTTAATAAATGGTAATAAGAATGAAAATTTAGTGGCCCAACATCTCCCCCAAACTGAACATGTTGCATGTCCTCATGCAACCCAATGCCTTTGTATAAACCAACTTGTAGTACAATAATAAAAATGTCACCCCATTGCATGATATTTATGGAAGAGAAGGCTTCTTCGCCAAATGTTTCCTTAAAACAATTTTCATATTTACTTTCAACCGTATGTACATGAAGTTGCAACAAAGTATGATACAAGTAAAAACAACTTCATTAAAAACCAGATTTTGCTGAAATTTTGTAAGCAAATTTATACTATATTAATGCTTCTCCAATCTGAAAATCAAATCGATGAAATGAACGGATTTCAATATGTTAAAAAATGGTTGTAGGTAATAATGCATGATTGTTTCGGAATTTACAAATTGGTTTAGCTTGAAAATTATTGGGTTTAATGATACCTCTTTGTTGTCCAAAAATCACAAGAATCTTGATAGTTTTAAGAATATATACAATTCAATTTTGGGATTGTACATATTAGATGAGGAAGAAATGAGAAAGCATTCATCATGCATAGCAACCATTCCCCCAAACTAGAGAATTAGCATGCCCTCATGCTACACTAGAAAACAAATTGAGGTGGTTTCTATAATCACAACTGAAACCTTTGTTTGGTATATAACAACATGGAATAAAGGAGATTTTGAGAATGAATAAGGATATCGATGGATGATAAATAATATTAATGGCATGTTCATGATAATGAAATTAACGCTCCCCCAAACTGAAATATTTTGTGTCTCTAAAAAATGGGAAGTGGTAAAGAAGGGGAAATAATGGTTGAAAAATATGAGTGAATAATGCTCAATGGTTTTTTATGACATTCTCCTAAACTTTTAGTAAATCAAAACCCTATGCTGTTTTACCTCAGGTTTTACCTCCATAAAAATTTGGAATGGCATGTATGGATTGATATTTCTTGAAGCTGATGTAAGCTGAGCTGATGCTGAAAGTAATGCGCAAGGTGAAACCCATGCAAGCTGAAAAAAGTAATCAAAAAGTGTAGCACGGTTTCCTTCCACCAAACTGATTAGTTTCCTTGTCATATTTAAAAAATCTCATGAGTATCCCTAATCAGTAATTCATCACCTTATTTACCTCATTACATATAAAAATGACATAATAATATTGTGAATGGCATGGGATAATAATGGATAAGAAGCGAAAAGATGTGTTCCCTATACCCATAAGCTTTGGTTGTTATGAGCACATAAATTATGAGAATTAGTTATCTCAGTCTTAGCTTTCAAGGTCTGTCCAATTACCTGGGATTCAAAATTAGAATTAAGCCTCTTTATTCCACCTCAAAACAATAGTGGTGTTGTTAATCTATCAATAAATGGTGATTGATTGGGAAAAGAAACTATATTTGGTTAAAAATATGATACTTGTAGAATAAAGGAATGATGGATTAGATGATATAAAATGTCAACTATAAAATATCCTAAAAGTTTCATCCCTAACATGTAAATTAAATATTTATAACTCAATAATAGATATAAACCATAACCCCCATCATCTAAGAACCGATTAAATATTACCCCATGAACGATGAGTTTCGGAAAACCTTGTATATGCAACAGTCAACTTTATTGGAAATTGACTTTGAGAAAACAAGGTAACCAAGTAGATTATAGTATTAAATTAACTTCTATACCATAAGCATAGCCATTGCTGCCAGCAGGTGTCCATAGCCTCGACAGGGATGCCTTTTTAACCCATTGAGATGCCAGTGTCCCATATATTAGAAATAAGTACATAGTTACAAAAAGCCTTTCAATTTACTTATATGTCAACTAAAGATCATTTTCCTCGCGTCATAACCAGTTAATAACAATGCCATTCATGAGAGCTAACAAAAGTGAAAAAGTCGGCTTGTGATGAGACCTATGTTGGGTGTGGATCCGGATTGTCTTGTTTATTTTTTATCACAGCGTTGGACCGCTATACCTTAATGAGGCAGCAACGCCACCCGTAATTAAACGCTGCCTAATGGGGGGGATAAAAACAAATGTAAAATTGTCTTGTAAAAATATAGTAATTTCTAGTCAATCTGGTCCATTCATTAGGCAGATGATTTGACGGTAGAAGTTATGTTTAGTTTAGGGTTTTTTGCCCTAAAATGCAACCCCTCGTTTGTATGAGGGTATTTGTATTGTGGCTGTGTATTGTATTTGTATTCTTAGAGCAAGAAACAGATACAGAGACTATGAGAGAGAACAGAGGATATTACAACAGATTTGTTGTAGGTTGTGTCTCTTCATTTTGCTGGATAATAGAAAGGAAGGACTGGCTGTTCAGGGTGGCGGTAGCCCAAACTGGGTGAACCACGTATATTTGTGTCTCTTTGGTTTTATGTGTTTTGTGTGCTTCTATTTTCTGCATATTTTATGTGTTGCATTGCTCTGTAATATATAATTTTCTAATAACTAGTATTAAAGCCGAAGGTCTGATTGGCTGATAAACTGGCAGGAAAGAAGGGTTCCTGGTTCAAGTGGGAGCAATGGCAGAATATGGTAAATTTAGGGTCGAGAAATTTAACGGCCAAAACTTCCCGCTGTGGAAGATGCATATGGAAGATTATCTGTATCATAAATATATGTACCTACCGTTGAGCAGAAAATCAAATAAGCCGACAACTATGACAGAAAAAGAATGGGAGATTCTCGATAGAAAGGAACTTGGAATAGTACAGTTGTGCCTCGCGGCGTTGGTAGCCTTCAATATTTCGAAGGAAAAAACAACATAGGGTTTGATTAAGGCATTGGCGAAACTATATGAAAAAACCCTTGCCTCAAAAAAGGTATTTCTTATGAAACATTTATTTAATATAAAGATGTCGGAAGGTGGATCTGTTGCAGACCACTTAAATGATTTTAATACAATTACCAGTCAGTTAAGCTCTGTAGGGGTAAAATTTGATGATGAAGCTAGGGCTCTTTTATTTCTGTGCTCATTGCTAGAAATATGGAATGGTTTAGTTATGGCCATTAGTAACTTTGTCTCTGGATCTAGTACTTTAAAGTTTGATGATGTTGTCGGTTCTATCCTTGGTGAGGAAATGCGACGGAAAAGCTCCGGTGAGATATCAGGTGATGCTTTGAGTGCAGAGTCTAGGGGAAGAAAAATGGAAAGAGGAAAGAGCTCAGGATATCTCAGTAAATCAAGGAAAGAAAGATCCAAGTCCAGATCAGGGATAGTGTGCTAGAAATGTGGAAAGAAAGGACACCTGAAGAAATACTGTAGATCTCGAAAAGGAAAAGAAGGAGACACACAACAAGAAAACAATCATGAAGAAAATGTGACAAGTGATGTGTTACAAGATTCTTTGATTCTTTCTTTCAAAAATGTTACTGATTCTTGGGTGGTAGATTCAGGGGCCTCATTCCATGCCACACTTGATAAGAAATATGTTCTTGACTAAGTTCAAGGAGATTTTGGACAAGTTCATTTGGGTGATGATAAACCCTGTAAAATTTTTGGAATGGTTAAATTTCTTGTAAAACAATAGAATGGAAACAAATGGATATTAAAGGAGGTAAGGCATGTTCCAGATCTGAAGAAAAATCTGATTTCAACAGGGCAGTTGGGAAGTGAAGGTTGTGTGACAACTTTCACAGATAAAACTTGGAAGGTCACCAAAGGAGCCCTGGTAATAGCAAAAGGTGAAAAGCTTGGTACATTATATTTATGCAACGACATTTCTAACTATGTTAACGATTTAACTTCCAAAGGATCAGATGCAAAATTATGGCATCATAGGCTCGGACACATGAGTGAGAAGTGGATGAAGATTCTTCTCTCAAGAAATTTTTTGCCGGGTTTGAAGAATGTTGATTTGGATTTCTGTGAGAATTGTATTTATGGAAAACAGAAGAGAGTCATATTTCTCAGAGTTGGGAAAGAAAAGAAGAGCAAAAAATTAGAGCTTGTGCATACAGATGTATGGGGACCTACTCAAGTATCATCTCTCGGTGGCTCTCATTATTATGTTACTTTTATTGATGATGCAACTAGAAAAACATGGATTTATTGTATTCAAAATAAATTTGATTTATTTGATACTTTCAAGAAATGGAAATATTTGGTTGAGATTAAGACAGGAAAGAAGTTGAAGTGTCTCAGATCAGACAATGGAGGTGAATATTGCAGCAAATAGTTTGATAGGTATTGTTCAGAGCATGTAATTTGCAGAGATAAGACAGTTCCAAGAACACCACAAGAAAATTGTGTGTCAGAAAGGATGAACAAAACAATCATGGAGCGTGCAAGGTGCATGAGATTGCAACCAGGATTGCCTTTACAATTTTAGGTAGATGCTGTAGATACTACTGTTTATCTAATAAACAGAGGGCCTTCAAGTTCCTTGGATGGTGGTATTCCAGAGGAGTCATGCACATGTAAAAAGGTAAACTACTCTTTTTTAAAGCCTTTTTTTTGTGAGGCCTTTGTCCATATTAATAAAGAAAACATAACAAAGCTTGAGGCAAAATCAAAGAAATGTACCTTTATTGGATATGGTGTTAATGATTTTGGTTATCGCTTATATGATTATGAAAATCACAAAATCATTAGGAGAAGAGATATAATATTAAATGAAAAGGTCTTGTATAAGAATCAGTTGTAGGAAAAGAAACAAGAAAAATAAAACAAATAATACACAGTTTTTGATGAGATCACAGAAAAGGTAAAGGTGCCTGAAAATAATAATAATCAACAGGCACCTCAAACACCTGAAAGTGGTGTTAAAAGATCTACCAGGATAAGTAGACTCCTTGAACGATACTCTCCTTCATTATATTATTTATTGTTGACTGATTTTGGTGAACCCGAATGTTATGAAGAAGAAATGCAGGTTGAAAGTAGGAAGAAGTGGGAGCTAGCCATGGAAGAAGAGATGGACTCCTTAATGCATAACCAGACTTGGGACTTAGTCAGGTTGCCAGCAGGTAAAACAACATTGTATAATAAATGGGTTTATAGGCTGAAGGAAGAAGATGGAGGAAAACAGAGGTACAAAGCTAGACTTGGGGTGAAGGGGTTTTCACAAAAGAAAGGTATTTATTTTGATGAAATATTTTCTCCTGTTGTTAATATGACTTCAATAAAAACTATTTTAAGTCTTGTAGTAGCGGAATATTTACTTCTTGAATAGTTAGATGTAAAGACAACATTTATCCATGGAGATTTGGAGGAAGAGATCTACATGCAGCAACCGGAAGGATATGTGGTCAAAGGGAAAGAAAAATTAGTGTGTAGGTTAAAGAAGATCTTGTATGGCTTAAAACAGGATCCAAGGCAGTGGTATCTAAAATTTGACAGGTTTATGTCTGAAAAACTTTACACTAGATGTCACTATGATCATTGTGTTTATCTGAAAAAGAAAAATGGTGGCAGCTATATTATATTGTTATTGTATGTAGATGACATGCTTGTTGTAGGGTCTAAAATGCAAGAAATAAATGTGCTCGAAAGAAAATTGGCAAATCCATTTGGAATGAAGGATTTGGGAGCTGAAAAACAAATCCTTGGTATGAGAATAACTAGAGATAGGAAAAATCGCAAATTAACACTGTCTCAGAATGAGTACATAGAAAAGGTGTTGAAAACATTTAATATGAAGAATGCAAAACTAGTTAGTACACCTTTTTCTATCCATTTCAAACTTAGTAAGGAGATGTGCCCCAAGGCCCAAGAATAAATGGACTATATGTCTAAAGTTCCATATGCATCAGGAGTTGGAAGCTTAATGTATGCAATGGTCTGCACAAGGCCTGATATTGCACATGCAATGGGAGTTGTAAGCAGGTACATGAACAATCCAGGAAAATAACATTGGATGGTAGTGAAATGGATTCTCAAACATTTGAGAGGTACCACAAATCAAGCATTATGATTTGGTGGTTCAAACATTTCTCTATAGGGATATGTTGATGCAGATATAGTAGGTGACAGAGGTAACAGGAGGAGCACTACAGAATATGTATTTATTGTAGGTGGAACAGCTGTCAGTTGGGTTTCAAAAATCCAAAGTGTTGTTGCACTTTCAACAAAAGAAGGAGAGTATGTTGCTGCTACAGAGGCTAGTAAAGAAATGATTTGGTTACAAAGGTTTATGGATGAATAGGGTAAGAAGCAAGATATGGGCATGTTATACAATGATAGCCAAAGTTCCATTCATCTTGCAAATAACTCAACATTTCATTCCAGGACTAAACACATATAACTCAAGTACCATTTCATACGGTCAGTATTGGTAGATGGACAGTTGAATCTAGAAAATATACACACTAGCCAAAATCTTGCTGATATGCTAAAAAATGTTGTAGCCAAGGAGAAACTGAGAATATGCTAAGTTTAAATTGGTCTTCAAGAATGACGATGAAGATGAGAAATAGCCAGGTCCAAAGTGGAGTCATTGTCCAGCAAATGAAGCAGTGATGAAAGTGCTACAATCAATCTCCAAGTGGGAGATTGTTGGGTGTGGAGCCTGATTATCTTGTTTATTTTGTATCACAGCGCTGGACCCCTGTACCTTAATGGGGTGGCAATGCCGCCCGTAATTAAACGCTTCCTGGGGGATCCGAGGGGGCTAAAAATAGATGTAAAATTGCCTTGTAAAAGTATAGTAATTTCTAGTCAATCTGGTCCGTTCATTAGGCGGATGAGCTGAAGGTAGAAGTTATGTTTAGTTTAGGGTTTTTGCCCTAAAAGGAAACCCCTTGCTTGCATGAGGGTATTTGTATTGCGGCTATGTATTGTATGTGTATTCTTAGAGCGAGAAATAGATAGGGAGACTGTGAGATAGAACAAAGGATATTACAGTGGATCTACTATAGGTTGTGTCTCTTCATTTTGTTGGATAATAGAAAGGAAGGATTGGTTGTTCAGGGTGGACATAGCCCAAATTGGGTGAACCACGTATATTTGTGTCTCTCTGGTTTTATGTGTTTGTATGCTTGTGTTTTCCGCATATTTTATGTGTTGCATTTCTCTATAATATATAATTTTGTAACAACCTCTTGTCCTTCAGTTTTATGACCAAAGGCCATTACTGTGGCTTGGTGACTAGCAATGGTAATGTCACTTTATTAGGACCTATAATCATGGTAGGTCAGCTCGTGATGAGACATCCTATCCTCTAGTTGACTATTTATGTTTAGAATTCAACTACGGCTATTGTTAATCAATAAAATATTACCTAATAGATGGGGTGGCAAGTCAACTCCTTAAGAGCTAGGGATGGCGTAAAAAGTTGTGTAGTAACTATTTTCAACTTTGATAGTTTTGCTTCTCAAAAAATAATAACCTTTAAATGACTGATGATAAATATATTTTTCATTGCTCAGATTTGGGTTGAGGAATAGTTCATTAGAGAATGGCGAAAATATTTAAATAGAATTATGTGGTCATCATCATAAATTTTACAAGATCAAGGACTTGACAATGAGGAAAGTTGAAAGTTGGCATGATGAAATCATCTTTGCATAATTGTTCCTTAAAAATAAGATTATGTTTATATATAAACAAAGATAAATTGAATACCCAATCATTATTTCAACGAGGGCCTAGACCATTAAAATTATTTCCCATTCACCAAAGAGAAAAACAAATCAGAAATACCTACATATGTTGAATTCAACATGAAAATTTACCAACAACAATAGTTGTGATTATGGTAACAACAACCATGACTTAGGTAAGAATAGGGAAAGGGGAAAAATAATGATGTTAGGAAGGTGACATGAAGGAGGATTAGTCACTTTACAAAATAATGAGGAATTAAGAGTGAATCATTCCTGACAAGAATTACCATAATAATCATCCTTATTACTCAATACGAGACCTCCCCCCAACTGAAGTATGTCTATTATCAGTCATAGTTGGCCATGTCATAAGTAAAATATCATTTAAATCCATAGAGTCGGTCGAAGACGTACCTAGAAATTTACCTTGGCGAAGTAACAACACTAGAGTAACAACACCAAGTACTTAGAAAAATATCACCATGGAGTCGCATCACCGGAGGAGTAACAGTATCAGAGGAGCAACAACACCAAACACTTAGAAAATTTCCTGGAGTAATAGCACTGGATACTTAGAAATTATTTTGGAGTAACAACACCGAAGGAGTAACAGTAGTGGAGTAACAACAGTGACAGAGTAACAACATTGACAGTGTAACAGCATTGATGGAGTAACAGCAGTGACAGAGTCACATCAGTAATGGAGTAACAACACTAACAGTGTAAGAGTAGTGACATAGTAATAATAGTGACAGAGTCATAGCACCGATAGAGTAACATCACTGATGGAGTAAAATTAGTAACAGAGTAAAAAAATTGACGATGTAACAACAGTGACAAAGTCACAGTAGTAATGGAGTAACATCACTCACAGTGTAACAACAGTGATGAAGTAACATCACCGACAGAGTCATAGCTCCGACGGAGTGTAAACATCCAACACTTACAAAAATTTTGCGGAGTAATAGCATTGTGAAACTTAAGAACTCACTTCTTTTATTTTGAGAACAAAAAAAAAAATGTGACCTTGAAGTAAAAAATACCTAAAGCATAAAAACATAAGAGAAATCATAAAATAAATGACTCTTTGTTGAAAACCAATAAATAAATCAATAAATTACGTTACAATGGTTATGATTTTTGTTGCAGCAATGTTGTTTTCTAAGGGAATCATCAGTCTGTGAATGGTGAACGAATGGAAAAAATGTTTTTTCGGAACTGACTTGGATCTTCAAATGGAAATCAATTCCTCATTTCTCATGTTATAAATCTGTTAAGTGATGAAAACTATTCATGTTTTTTTTCTCCGTTTGAGGAAACGTCTTTGAAAATGTTCTTATTTCATTATCATTGTCTTCAAAAATCACTTGTTCATAAATTGGCCCCATTTACTCTCTTGGGAACTGCAAAAAACGAGCATCTACCTGCAATAAAACATAAAATCATGGAAGAAGAGAGATGCGTGGGCTCTCCTCATTCAAAAAATATGCAAAAAAAATAACAAGTAGTTACTTTGTAAAAAAATCTATGGAAAAAATAGCAAAGTAAAATTAAATTATTACCCGCGGTAGAGTGGTGGCCAACCACACTAACCAACAATGTTTCAATCCTAACCTCTTTGTTTTTCGTCCAATTTGAGTGATTCCAAAGCCAAATGAAAGTGAACTAAGATATATGTCTCCAATAGAAGAAAATTTTAAAAATTCCATGTAATGATATGTTAAATTTTCTAGAACAACCTAGATAACAAAGTCATTTTTTATTTTCCAGCTCAGACCAATAATTGGTTTTTTAAGCATAACTTTTTCATTTGATGACGTATTGAACTAGTTCAATTTTGAGATTTAATTATATTCATGTAGCTATCCCCAATAGTAACATGTTTGTAAGGAAAGAATAATTTATGGGTCAAATACGCTAGTGAACAGTCTGGAAAACAGGGTTTCAAGAGTGATGATTTACGATAAACAGTTAGTACTTTGGTCATAACTTCCTCCTACGATATTGTAATAGAATGATTAAAATTTCCTTTTAACCTAGATTCATAGGGGAATATACCATAGAAACAGGTTTCCAAAATCTGGTCATTTAGGCTCCAAAAACGGACTGACCTAACTCTATTCCTGAGCTGCCTACTAGACATCCTGTCATTGTTTTGGTCATAAAATTTTCGTTTCAAATCCAAATCATGTGATTCAAATTGGGTTAGAAAGTATAATAAAGGGATACATAGGATAGAAAAATTTCTTGAAAATATGCCCATTTGGTCCCTCAAAACATGACTGTCTCCATTGTTTTTCCATAATTTTCATCAAGCCCGCAAGCCATAAGATATGATAATCAAGGAATTTTTCCAAGAAGGAGATAAAAATGAATATTAGTGTTTGTATAAATTTCATTTTCCAATATAACACATATACATACATAAATAAATTAAAATATTGATCACCGATGACAATTTTCACAGCGTGTTGCAACAAAAACAACTATTTTTACATATAAAGAAATTTATTTATTTATGTCTCCATTTATTATTCTACACTAAACTATTCTACCTTGAAAAATGAAATACGCTTACATATAAGAGTACCTCCAATGAAGCCATTTTGGAAATAAGACATCAAGTATGCACATACCCATAATTGAAAGATGTATGTTAATAAGTACTAGGGTATGAGAGACCAACTTCCCTGTTAAGGATGGTGCCAAGAATTGCTGAAGTATGGAGTGATGTTGAGAGCAAACAACAGAGTGAAACTAGTCTTCAACATATTCTTTATTTCCAATAGTTGTTATATCGTGAAGCTCTTCGACTAGATTCCAGATTGTGTCGATCCTTTGTTCCTTGACCTCATCCCATGAATTTTGGGGGATTTCCTGTAGTTAGTTAGAGTGGGGGTGTTGTGGATTTTTCTAGTGTTCTAGTGGCACACATGGACCATATGTGTATCAATCCTTCCTACAAGTGCTTCAGCTTCTACAACAGTGAGTCTGCCCAAGTATGTTAGAGCGATGCACAGGTTCTTACATCTCATCTTATCGCCTAGCATTGTATAGCTAAAGACACACTGAAGAAAACATCTAAAAACTCACACTTTTAAGTGTCTTAGCGAGACAATGGTGAGCCTTCCCAGGTATGTTAGAGAGATGCGCAGGTTCTTACCTCTCGTTTTACCACCCAACAATTGTGTAGTTGAGGACACGCGAAAAAAAACACACAAAAACTCACACTAATAAGTTTCCCAGCAAGACAATGGTGAGCTCACCCAGGTATGTTAGAGAGATGTGCATGTTCTTACGTCTCGTCTTACCACCCAGTAATTGTGTCACTGAAGACACACTAAAAAACACCCAAAATTTGCACCTCTAAGTGCCCTAGTGTAGCAATGGTTAGCCTCCCCAGGTATGTTATAGCTATGCACAAGTTCTTACCTCTCGTCTTACCACCCAGTAGTTGCAGACTAGGAACACTCTATCATCAAACAAACAATTCTGGTTGATTATATCATCACTGCCATCCCCGACAACGATGCCAAAATGTTGGACTGTATTAATCACTGTTAAATGACTAAGACGATGCACATAAATTATCAATCCAGGGATTTCTTTTATTTCAATGACAGTTGCATTGTCTGCATCGATACATCAAACCAGAAGCAAACCATTAAAGAGAAATCATTGCTGAATCAAATTCTGAAAGAAATCAATCATGAAAAAACAAAAACAATATACATGAATGTAATCAAAACTCAATTAACTGTACCTAGCACACTACACAACAATTACACCAGGTGGTATTTCTAATTACATTTGTGTAACAACATAATAATATTGAAATTGAAGCAGATCTACTCACAGCCAGAACAACAACAATAACACTTCCACCAATACATAAAGAGAAGAAGAAATATATACAGCTACCTTAACCGTTGCGGTCCCTGCTAAAGAGGAGGGCACTTCCTCCCTTGCAGGGCACAGGAAAAAATATAAACTAAATGGAAATTAAACTAGACAATGCATATAACAGCAACACAATATTTCTATATTATGATGATTGAAAGTTACAGAGTCAAGATGATGATCTCCTTTCCCTCTCTCTTTGATTTGTTTCCTTTAAATACACAAGCTACAAAAGGGAAATTTCCAACAAACTGATTGCAAAATCTAAGAGATCTTTCCACCATGATTAAACTCTCACAAGTCAAATTTGAATATTGCAATTGAGGAAATTTGGAAAACGGCCACAACAGAAAATCTGCAAATATGTCCTTCGAATAACCTTGTGTTTCTCCCAACAAAGACTGAATTTTGGAAAACAACTCATAACAAACTAATTTGGTCTATTTTGCATAAAATGCATGTCTCGGATTTTCAATATTCTTCATTGTTTGCCCGAAATGTCCAATGCAAAACTGTCACTTGTTATGTCAACGAATTTCTGAGTTGGAATATTGAATTATGAACTAAAGATCGGATTTGCACTATGAAAGAGATCTTGGAGGCTAAAATCATGAGTTATAAAAAATTCATTAATAAACCATCATCTACAAAATAATTCATAATAATATTCAATTTATTAAAAGTAAAGGAGAATAAATATTACTTATCCATAAGAGCATAAATAATTATGAAATGGGATTAAATGATAAATTATGATAAATAATGTGACAAAATAATGGTAGGAATAGATGAAATATATGTTAAGAAATGGTAATAAGAATGACAATTTAGTGGCTTAACAGAGTGTAACATGGTGGAGTAGGGTGTAGTTGTGTGGCACATGAGTTGCTTTGAAAGCATGGAAAATAAATCAATCAAGTGTGAAAACATTTGGGTCTTGAACCCAATGATGAATGAAAAAGGGTTTTAGTCAAGATTTTGAAGTTTACCTACAAAATTGTGGAGTTTACCCATTGAGTAGTCCATTCAGAGAATCATTACCCCTAGCTTATGGAATACACCAATGAGAAATGGTGATGGGAAAGAATGATACCAGATTGATGGGAAGGATGATGTTAGTAGAGGATGCATGGAAGAAGTATAAAAAAACACATGGACCCAAAATAGGGGTCATGCAATGCAATAGTAGTGCCATATGGAAAAGAAGATGTTGACCATGTGGAAAGGAAGTTTTCCAAGGAGTAAAAAATCAATTGAAGTGTTAGGAGGCCTTGATTTTAGATCCAATGTAGTCTTTAAAATTTCTTTTTGTTAGGGGGTTAAAGTATAGAAAGGAATCAAACAAGTTCCATAAAAACTTCCCTTTGAGGAATCTTTTGCCTCCCTCCATCGACAAGTGCCGATAGTTCTACTGGATGAGATGGTTACATCAACCAAGAGAAAATTTCAATTAAAATAGTATATAGCTAGTGACATCAACATGATGTCATACAACTGAAAAATTCAATAATGTGGAAATAAATATAGTTATATCCCCTCAACGAATCTTTTCTCATAGGTGTTTTCCAAGCCAACAATATAAACCAATGGACGATTTTGATGGGAATGACATTAAGGTGATGTCAACCCAATAAGAACCATATGGAGGGAAAGGAATATGGTTGATTTAGTCAGCCAGAAACTACTAGAAAGGGCCCATTAGGGAGGGTCATTAAGGAATCTCTTTCCCCCAACTATTAGGCTGCTCGAGGAGAATTGTTGACAATGAAAACCAATAGGTTAGCATATTAGGCAGCGAGTCATGACTTCACAGTTTAGGCTAAAAATTTTGGCTAATAAAAGGAATAGACATTGAGGATAAAATTGGTATTGTGGGGAGGCATTATGGCTCTATCAAGGCCATGGTCATTGAATTTTAAGATCTCCAATTACCATTATAGTGTTATGGTGGTTGGGTAATGCACTAGCACATAATCTATATTGGTGAAGGAAGGAATGATGGCTAAGTGAAGGGTCACGAAAGTGTAGAATGACAAATTAGTAATATGGAAGAATGATGATGTGGTGTACAAATATGGAAGAAATCTCAATGACGCTTGAAAAAATTTATATGGCTTTTCCAGCCTCTGCACAAGAAAACGATGAGACCAATAAATGTAAGAGAATGGTATCAAAGATAAAAAATTATGTGGTCCATTTCATGAGGAAACTAGGTGTGTGATAGAGGAATCTAGAAGTGGAGGGGATTGGGGGAAGGTGACCCAAGGGTCATTTAATTATGAGAACTTATTGGTAGAGGGGTGGTCCTTAGATGAATTCCAGATGGTGGAACTGAAAGTCAATTCTCCTTTTGTTAGACAGAACAACCTTTCCTTCTCAACGTTAACATCATTTTGAGGGAGTTATTGTTACCATGAGTGTTCTTGTAAAAGTATCTATATTTTTGGTAAATTGGCATACGTTCCCAACCTCATACTCTTTTCATTAAGAAACGAGGGAAGCCTCCCTTTGTAGGTAAAGTTTCCTTTCTTGATGTTTAAAATTGGCATCACTGTAGCATCTTTTATGTACTTCGCTTCTCGATACGGTTTTTCAACCACTCAAATGATATTACTTCCAAAACAATGTTATAAACTCCAAAGTTCTATCCCCTTGATTCAATAATTTGCAGAAAGTGTCCATGTATCAGACTTGGTAACATTTGTAAATGGATCAAATGTGACACTTGAAAAAACACATCCACTGATCAATGGTAGAAATCATCATTGCACAAAAACAAGTTAAAAATTTGGACTCACACCATTGAAAAAATGCACCACATGTAGCTTTGTCACCTTAAAACAAGCATGCTACAAAAATAAGAAACCCTAGGCTTCAACCATCTTGGCCTTCTCTAGTTTACAAGGGCTCCAATCCTTGATGATTCAAAGCCTGAAAGAAGTAATGATAGGCATATTCTGCAAAGAGTGTTCCTAAAGTGAAGAAATGAGAAGAAGATATAATCTAAGCCAATTCTGCTAAGAAAATACAACCAGTGGGGGAATAAAAAACATGTCCATTGATCAATGGTAGCAATCATCAATGCATAAAACAAGTTCAAACTTTTGGACTCACGCCATTCAAAAAATGCATCACATGTAGCTTAGTCACCTTAAAGCGGGCATGCTACAAAAACAAGAAAACCTAGGTTTCAACCATCTTGACCTGCTCCATTTTACAAGGGGCTCCCATCCTTGATGATTAAAAACCAAAAAGGAGTAATGATAGGCACATTCTGCAAAGTGTGTCCCTAAAATGAACTCAAATAGTTTTTCTTACTTCGCATTTCTCTTCAAAACCTATTTAGAGATTTAATATTATACAAAGTAAGTAATATTTGTTTCTGAGACAAAAGTAGAGCAAATCCATCTTACATCAAGACATCATTAGAGACTAGGAGGTTTATTTGTACATTTTTTGTGTGAATCAGAGACAAAAAAAGGCCTATCTATCTGTTATAATGATTTCCCATGGCTCTATTATCAGAAAAGAGAATTCTTAAAGATACAAAGCATTGTTAGTTTCATCATTTTATGTGTCAAGTTCTAGAAATAAATGTTTGTAGCTTACCAAAACCCTTTCCCTCCAGAAGGCCATTTCAATACAAGTTCCACCAATTTCCTTATGCCACCTACCTTTGCAATGGCCCTTGAGCGAAAGAAAACAAACATTAGCTTCATGTATTGTTTGGAAAGGAGGAAGAAAACTTGTTATGTTTTGGATGATAGAAAAATGAAGGAGTATTTAGTCAAACGTCCCAGTTTTTCCAATCAATGATGACAACTATAATTTACATTGTACTTCTAATGCATACAATGAGCAGGTAGCACCACCAACATGCACAATGAAGGCAGGGTGCTCAATAAAGAGGAAAATAAGGATTCATTTTTTTCATTTTTAGATTTTATATTAAAAAGTAAACAAAGAGAATATAGTCAAAACCTTGTGCTCTTCTCTTAGAGACAGGTTCGATAGTCCCCTGCAGCCTCCTTAGCAACCCATATATTATGGGACCTGGCAAGGGCTATGAAAATCCTAATGCCTCCTTCCATAGAAACCACTTTGGCACCATCCGCATTGACTGATAAATTTGCTATGCCCCATAGAAGAACATATAAAATGCACTTGTGGACAACCTGATTGAGCCTTTAAATAAGTAATTGGAGAAGCACTCAAACAAACTGACTCTCCACCTGCACACAACTAAAAAGTGCAGCTAATAGAGATAATTAATTTCACAGAACCATCCATGGAAAAGTAAATTAAGAAAGTTTTGCAGAATGCAAGGCAAAAAGAGACCGACTGACCTATAAATTGGGAATGTTGGTTTCACAGGATCACTTATGAACAAGATTGAGAAATTGATACAAATTGCAATGTACCTTTGTTGCTTCTAGTTGTACCCCTCTCATCATGACTTTGCAAGATCCAACAGAACCCAACACTACCTTCATGCATTGCAACTTATGCCCTAGTAGGATCAACAATTACAATCTCAGCATCAATCACCACAAACATTGAAAGTGTAGTGACTTCTCTCCATAATTCAATGCACACAAAACCTTTAAGATCTCCAAAAACAATGATCTCAAAGCCAAATCTAGGGCTATATCCCTGCGTGATACATCCACCGTAACCAATATCAGAAGACTGACCCAGAGTTTCAAATCGATTGTCCACTTGATTTTTTGATAACCTACCACAGAAAAAAACCTAAGAGTAGATGTGTTTCCTAGCGCCATCTCATCGAAAATCATCCAATCAAAGGGGCTAATCTCTAAAATATTGCAGCAATGCTTCACAAGTGCCCCTATATCAACCCCATCCACTTCCCTCGACACTGATAGCCAGATCTGTTTAAGCATTTTGAAATAGAGGGCAACAACATCTTATCACATCACTCATGATTTTATCGCATAAGTGTAGCCCTAGTTGCAGGCTGTTGAACCGCTAGTGGTGGCTCGCTAGCATGGAAAGCGATGAATCCATGAGGGCACATCACCTGTCCACATGCATCACATTCATATATTTGATTTCCTTTTCCTTCAGTCTTATTACCATGTTCTTGGCACTGCCTCCTTGGAAGCTTACACTCCACAATTTATTAGGCGCAGTGGTAGAGTCTAGAGGCATAACGAAGAGCCTAAAAGCCACTATAAATGGAAGAGCCTAAAAAACCCTACAAATGGAGGCAAAGATAATGGAAGAGCCTAAAAACCCCTGCAAATGGAGGAAAATCTAGGCCTATCAAAACCCATGCAAAAGGAGGCGAGGTTGGCACTGTCATAGGAGGAGAGGTTGGCCTTGTCCCTGGGATTCGAGAGGGAAAACAATGTAGCAATGCTTCGTCCAAAGAGTCGACCAGTCAACCTCACGCTCCTCTTTCGACCTACTTGTAACAATTACCTATCTCCAACCCTCATCGTGTCTACTTCCCCTCCTCTTTTTCGTAATTTTTCCGCTCCTTGAACGAATTGTCTTACTTTCTAACTTACCACAATTAAAATAGTTTTAACTTTTAAACTAAAACAATAGTTTAGGATTTTAAAATAAAATATTAGTTGGCCTTAAAAAAATGTTTTATAGTGATATAATTTTTATGTGTAGCAGTGATATAATTGTTATGGTTGTTTAATCATTTATTGTTTTTATAAATGGTTAAGATAATCTTATTAATCAATGAGGATTACTATTTTTTTTATTCATGAGGATTATTTTAAGATGTTTGTGCATAATTTAGGTGTAAGTGTAAAACAATTCAATATAAAATGTTGTTTTTGAGTGCTTTAAAGAGGATAGAGATTAAAGTACAAATTAGATTATAGAGGGGTGTGATGAGTTTAGGATTTTAAAACAAAATACTAGTTGGCCTTAAAAAAAGTTTTATAGTGATATAATTTTTATGTGTAGTAGTGATATAATTGCTATGGTTGTTTAATCATTTATTGTTTTTATAAATAGTTAAGGTAACCTTATTAATCAATGAGGATTACTATTTTTTTTTCATGAGGATTATTTTAAGATGTTTGTGCATAATTTAGGTGTAAGTCTAAAATAATCCAATATACAATGTTGTTTTTTAGTGCTTTAAAGAGGACAAAGATTAAAGTACAAATTAGATTATAGAGGGATGTGATGATTTTCTTAATTATTAAAATACCTATAGTGATTAGATGGAAAAGAAGCAAAGAATATGCACCTTATATGAAAGTAAAATTTAAATAAGTGCACTTTAATGACAACACAATCCTTGTAGCATTATAACATGTACAAAACAACCACATTAACTCAAAGAGCTATAAAATAAGCATATTAGAATCCATTCGATATGTGAATGAAGTGTTAGAAAGTAAATCATAAAGACATTGTACCATGGGCTACCCTATCAAGCTCTTACATGCAGTAGTGGAAGTGCTCTCAAGTCTAAAATGGATGAGGGTAGGTGATGAGAAGCTCTTGACACCTTTGTAAGTAAATCCACCCTCTAGAATGAGGACTTGCACCTCTCCTTTATATAAAAGGATAGGAAGAGAGATAATGTAGTCGAGGAAAGAGAAGAGGATCAAATTGTGGGTTAAAGGCTTGTGTGCTAGATCATTTTGGATGTCACAATTCCCCTCTAGTGAATTTGATCTCTTTCAAAACTAGGTTTGTTGAAAGTAGACACCTGCTCAAAACACTTCATAGCTAATGTTTTTCCTTTAATTGACAAATATGTTGAAAGTATCTTTAGTGAGGTGCATGTCTTCTAAAATATGTGTTGTTTTAGTACGTAATACTCATGATAATGCATTAAATGTATGAGCAACAAGTCAACACAACACTGTGGCACTGCTTCTCCACAATATCTATTTTTTTTCTTATTATGAAGTTCCAACCTACTAGAAATAGTTCAATATGGTTCCCCTGTTGTATCTTAAGAGACAATCCGTCGGTTGTGAAAGGAATCAGTGCTTAAGACATTTTAAAAGTGTGTGATAGAAATAGTTTTATAATGAGGTATCAGTTCTATCTCACTGGAAACTAGTTTTCTAAAACCCCTAATGATCTGGAATAATAAAATATTTCACAATGCCATTGACTATTGATATCTGAATGGAAAAGAAGAATTGCAGGAGAAACTCAAAGTAGTATGTTGTAAACAAAGAATCTATTACTTTTAAGTTTCAAAGGAAATTCATGGAGAGAGGGGAATCTCAAAATAACATGTTGTAAACACAGAATTTATTACTTTAAAGTTTCAGAGAGAGTTTTTGAAGAGTGGGGAAATTTGAAATAATATAATGTAAACACATAACCTATTACTTTTAAGTTTCAAAGAGAATTTGTGAAGGGAGAAGAGATGGAGCGAAGGAGCGCTTATTAAGGCTATTTAAATCTTACTTACAAACGTAAATGAGAGACCAACTTCTTCTTTAATTCACTTCATTCAAGGAAGAAACCACATAAAATGGAACAAGAAACACGATTCACCATCAACAGTTGCAGGAAACTTGTTGCTTCTTTCATTAACCATCAGAAAAAGAAGTACAAAATGTAGTCCCCAAGAGGTCCAGAACTCGGAACCTTCCCTCTATCTTTCTCTCCTCCTTATATACAAACAAAATCAATTTGTAACTGCTCGAGCTTCTTCAAACTCCAAGACTGCCCAAAACTATTAAACTACTTATTACATTGCAATCGAGGACACCATTGTAGCTTCGATCTTAATAAATAAAACAAAATAGCACTTGGAATATAATCCTTTTGTTGAATTTGATTTTTTGCTGATGTGTCTCCCTTCATTTCGGCTGTAATGTCCTAACAGTCTACATAAATTCATCTCCACCTGGCTCTTCCCATGCTTTTGCGTTTCTATCATTGTCATCATGTCACCTGCTACCTGGCTCTGCCTCTTCTGCTCATGCCTGATGTGTTCCGTCTTCTCTTCTCCTTTGCTCTGCGTCGGGTCACATACTTGAGTCTTTTTTCCTGCATTCAGACTTTCTTCCATTATCAAGGCGTAACCACTTTTAGGACTTCTGCACGTAGCGTTGGGTCTTTTTCCACCCAAGTCTACTCCCACGTTCAGCCTTTTCTTCATAAACCGTTGCAAGACCTAGACTTGAAATATATTCTATTCACCTCTGAAGAATGCATGACATCTGCTTTCTATCACATTTCGGCGTTTCACCGGTTTTACGTTATAATCCTCCTTCTCCTCCTCCGATGCGATATAACACAAGAAATGCTTTACATCCGGATTTGAAATCCTTTGGATTTCACCTTTGAAACTACATCGCATCCGAGCTCTTTGTAGCACTCCTCAAATTTACTAATTTCCAATTTCTATGATCGTCACTAAACCTTATCGCATGAGATGTGCGATATACTTCGCATCGCATCACCACCTCCCATTTTTATCGCATTGCAACTTAAATCACTTACCTTGCGAAGACTTAGTAATAAACACAAAAATCACCAATGTGCAATATGTGCCAACCGTCTGATGTGATATAGTACGTTCATCGCTCGCTATCACTACGGGTTTCCAACTTGACCTGTGCACTCACGACTTTCTCCATTTTTCGACTTGACCCATTGAATTGAACATGCCCTCATGCACTACTCTGAACGCAAACTAGCTTGACTCTTCCCGCATGTTCACAACTCCTTCACGCCTTTTCTTCTTTGGTTTTGGTTCAAGTGCACATGTGATGATGAATCTTTATTGAGCTTGTGGTTATCCTTTCGAGCATATTACAAGTCTTCTTAAAATTTTAACAATTGTTCCTCAATAACCTTGAATTGCTCAAAACCTCTCTTGACTTTTAGCTAAGTCAAATTAGGCTACAACACCCCCTTTGTAATAACTTGTTGTTTTCCTTTAGTAACCATATATATCTATTTATTGTCGTTTGTATGGATGAAATACAAACATTGCCTAGAATTATCCTCCTTGTGCACACAGTCTCCAAGACTGTTCATTGTTTGAATGGTTGAAACATGAAATCTGCCAATAATAATCCCTTTTGACTACATCACCTCTCAATCTTTGCCTTTCTCATTGTAATAATTAGCATGTGTCGATGAAAGTAGGTCTAATTCGATTTCATGAAGAAAAGAAACCTTGCATATATGGCTAGGTTGAATTGTATCGTTACCTAGTTAACCCAGTCATTATCATCCTCCTTAACCTTAGTCCTTGCATCCTCCTTGACTGCACATACAACTCAACCCCTCTCGACTCCTTCAACTGGGATGAAAAGGATTCAATTTCAATAGGAAGAATCGATGGAATGAATAAACACGAGTAAGTTGCAGTGCCTACAATATCCTTGACTATTCTTGTGACTCAACCCGCTCAGCTCCCCCTCATCTCCTTCAACTGGGATAAAAAGGCTTCAATTTCAATAGGAAGAAGAGGCAGGATCAAGAACCTCGAGCAAGTTGTAGTCCATGCATCCTCCTTGGCTTCGTCTGCAACTCAACCCCCTTAGCTCCATCAACCTAGATTAAAAGACTTAAATAAGAAGAAATGGTGGGATCAAGAACCTTCTGCAAACTGCATTAGGAAGAAATGGACGGATCACACTGCGCCAATAAAAACAACAATATAACAATATTTTCTCCCATGGAGTATTAAAAAAAATGTGTTGAAGCATTTGTTCCATATTTGAAATTTTAAAATATGAGAAGCTAAATAATATATAGACAAGTTAGATGTGTTTTGTAATAAATTAGAGGTTTGTAATGAACATTGCAAATATGGCATTTGAGCTTGTAATGTTCCAAAATTTTAGCCTCCAAGCTAAATGGAACATTAGAGTTAGCAGTAGCCCTAGTCGATGAATAAATGGGAAGAAAAGCCCATAAGTCTCCGAAGGAGGAATAAAATGCTCCAAATGTGAAAGAGGACACTCTTTCTAGCTCAATAAGACACCTCCATGTTTGAAAAGGGTTAAATTCAAGCTGCTTTGACTAAGTCAACAACACAGTTTTAGTGGAGGAGGAATCCAAGGATGAATAACGCAATTTTGAAGGGAGATGTAACTTGGGTTAGAAGTAACCTAATTGAGTGGGGCCAAGGGCAAGAAAACTCATGTATTATATTAGGAAGAGGATGGTAGCATTATTCTACATTTTCTAGCTTATTATTCTTTTATGCTAAGACTTGTTGTTGCTTTGCTGCTTAGCAAAGCTGTAGTGTTGTTTAGCACTGGGTGTTCCCGGGCGGGAATCCCACCTCTTTCCCTTGAGGAGTCTCATTGGGAGAGTTTTAATTCATCATTCCACATCAAATTTTTAGGCCAAGCTTCAGCCATCTTCATCAGCACAACTTTTTCGGAGATTGTGCAGTGTTGTTGGGTGCAGCAGTGGAAGGGATTGGAATCCTGGCTTCTGAGCTAGTTTCTCATTGGAGGAAGGTTTCCTTCACTTGAGAGATCTATTTGGAGAGATCTAGAGCTTATTTCAGATCTATGGTATCAGAACACACATTTCCCATACATTCCCAGCACTTTTTCTGCTAGGGAATGCGTTATTTTGGAGGCAGTGTTCATTACATGGTTTGGTGGCTCCGTTGCTGAGTTTCCTTGTGATTGAGAGGTTCATCCTTTCATGGGAGGAAGCCCTTGAGGGTTCTACATTAGATCAGAAATATTACAGCCTTTTACACTCATGTGCTTCAATTTTTTAGTAATGATTCAGTAATTTTCTGAATATCACATCTTGTATGTAGAGTGGTTGACAAGAAACCCTTGCCGGTTTCTTTTGTATTTTGTATAAGGAGATTAGATCTTTGCTCTTAGGAATTATTCATCAATACATGAGTATATCTATTTTTATCCTATAATTTTATGTGTAAACCCTCTCTTAGACTGTGCAGTCCCTTGAGTAGCTGCTCCGGCATTTTGCAGTCTTGGGGTTTTAGCACTTTTTGGCAATCCTAGGTGTGGGAGATCTGTTTAACCCACCTAGTTTTCTTTGTTTCAGCTCTAATCTTGGATTTAGAATTTATATTGACTAATATATGGGATCCAAGAGTCCATTTTACAGTTTTATTGAATTTGTTGCTGGAAATGCATTTTTCATGCATGATTCATGAGTTGTTCCAGATTTGGAACATTACAGTGGTATCAGAGCATGATCTATAGCTCAGCCTATGAGATCCAGCTATCAGAGGAAGGAGAGATGGACAGAATCTATAAAGCTTTAGTATGTGAGAGGAAAAATGAAGGTAAGCTCACAAAGCTTCTTCCAAAATCTATGCAGGGCTTTCAAGGGGAGCTGGAGAGAATGAGATTGGAGATGGGATCTCCAAAGGAGGTTGAATCTAGAGCTGAATCTAGATTTTCATATGGTGACAGTGAGCATGCAGCTACACACCATAATACACAGTGCAGTCAAGTGCCTAGAGCTACCTTGACATGGATGGGAGGAAGAAAAATGCCTAAGAGGAGGACTCTTAGTGATTTGCTGCAGGAGTATGAATCTCAAACTGAGAGGTTTAGAGATCATACTAATTTCTAGGAGTTTTGAAAGATCCATATGGAGAAGTGCAAGCAGCAGGATGTAGATAGATTTCTTCTA
Source organism: Pinus albicaulis (assembly GCA_034641835.2). Taxonomy (NCBI): domain Eukaryota; kingdom Viridiplantae; phylum Streptophyta; class Pinopsida; order Pinales; family Pinaceae; genus Pinus; species Pinus albicaulis. Next base: position 1,286,298,650 of record CM076583.1, on the reverse strand, counting down.
TCTACTTTTGCCGGATCACCTACATGTTCAGCTGGAGCATGGGTGAAGGAGCTAGACTCCTATTTGCAGTTGCACCACATTTCCGAAGATGAAGCTATCCGAGTTGCAGCACTGCATTTCAGAGGTAAGGCTCATGCATGGTGGATTTTTGAATCTTATTCCTTAAAGAATTCCAACACTTTCTCTTATGCAAGATTCATAAAAACATTGATGGAGAGGTTTGGTGAAAAACTTCCTAAGACACATGAGAAAGGAAAACTTGAGAAAACAAAACCCTTGCATGTGATGGGGGAAACTCCATTTCAGAAAACCATGGGAGGAGCTGATGTCTTGCATTACACATTGCTGGAAGCAAAACCTGTAGTTCATATTCTTGAACAAAAGGGCATGGGGATCACTTTTTCACAAAGGGATCCAATTGTTGAGATTTTGCCTACACACATTGATGAAGAAGAGGGCAACAGTGCTGTCACATTTAGAGCATATCCAGTGCCTCATGCAGAGGAGGGAGGAGCACGTGCTCCAATAGGATGGATTCTTGTATCCTTACAAGAAGTTCCCCAAGATATCATACATAGAGGTCCAAGCACAATCAATGAACATCATGATTGTGCAGCATTGCAGCTGGATGGAGGAGGTAGGGAGGAAGAGTAGCATTAGTTGATGAAATTCATACACCCTTCTCTATTTTAGAAAGCTAGTGCAAAGAGGAGGTAGACTGTATTGCGTTGTGAGAGCAAGGGCAAGGTTTCCCAACCACATGAGCAGTCTACTCTTGACATTGATGTCTCACTACATGGAGGCATTCCACCTAGGAGGCCACCTGATCTTTAGTTGATGAGAGATATCTTGTCTTTGGGTTCACCACTCTTGGATTTTGGAGAGGTGAAGAGTTTGGAGGAGAATTTTGGCATGGGGGATGTCAAAGTAGCAGGAAGCAGCATGAGTAGAGCTTCACATGCCAGATCACTAGAATTGTCACTGAGGAGGATTGATCCTTATTGGATATCTTAGCTTTTGGTAGAGTACTCCAAGGATTTTGGTGCATGCATGATTCTAGATGACCCGGATGGAGATGACAGATACATGTTGGATGATATTGTCATCTATTCCTATGGCAGGATCTTCTCAAGGAGAAGCCGATGCATGCAGCACATGAGGAATTCTCTTCTATGCACTTTGATGCATATTTCCATTTGATGGAGGAGTTCACTTGGGAGGGCATCCAGCAGGACATATATCAGCCTATGGAGAGATGCATAGCCCAGATGGTGATATAGAGGATGTCACAGCCACCTTCCTACTCATTGGGAGTGAGGGAGAATTCCCAGTTGAGCCATTTCAGCTCAAGACCTCAAGTACATAATGGAGGAGGTATCATTTCATGTTTTGTATTGTACTTCTTTCCTTTATTTGAGCAGCAGGATGTAACAAGAAGAAACATTTCTTATTTCATATTGTATGATGATGTACTTGTAGCTACTTGTAGCATTGATCTTGGATATCTTTTTGATGAGCTGTGGAGGAAGCCATATGTATATTGGTGTGCACCAATGACACCATATTGTAACTTCATGTTTTCATCTTATAAGATGACTATGGCAGCAAACAAGTGGCTGGAAAAGCACTTGTTATTTATTATCTTGATGCAGGCCAAGGATGCACTACGCTGGTTCCATGAGAGGGACCATGATTCGCTCTCCAGTTGTCACTTGGCAACTTGTTCTCATTGTACCTTGCTTCCATATGTTGCTGATATGTATATATTCATGGGGAGCTTTGTTGGGAGAGTGGGCTTGAGGTTGGAAATGCCCATTGGGAGAATGATTCTCCCCACATTATATGCTATACAGTGTAGGAGGAACCATGGGCAAACCATGATTTCCACATTACACTTTTTCTCTTCTTGTGGGTGGAACCACTTGGAGAACTTGAGGAGGCATTTCATGGCTGAATTAATTTTTGGGCATCATACAAGTTAACCATCATGATTTTACTCTATGGCTTGTATGAGGGAGAGATGAGGAAGCAAAAAGAGTTATTTTTGCTGTGGTTGCACTTGAGAGAGTTTGGGTAGAAATTTTCCCATACTTTTCATGAGATTTCTGAAGAGAAGAGAGGCACATTCATGGTGCACGGAGGCTACCCTTCAGCATTGAAGGATCATGAGAGACTTCCATGTAGGGAAGATATATTCTCACATAGCAGCATGATGGTAGATGAATTTGGCATATGGATTGTCAAAGAGAGGAGTCATGGAGCCTTATTACAGAGGCCTACAACGCTGTCACATAGGAGCATGTTCTTATGGGTAAAATATTCCAAGGAGAGGAGGTATCCCTTCTTGCAGATTTTTATGAGAATATTCTCATGTGAGGACTTATTGGAGGGCCTCACTTTCATCCAACTCACTATGTATGGTAGAGAATTCATTTTTGTACTTTTTGATTAATCCATTGAGTATTTGTACTTTCTTACCATGTTTGAATAGTGCATTGCTCCTCAAAAGAGCAAGAGTATTTTTGGGTTTCATGGTCACTTTAGGGCCAATGTTTATGATGATTGTAGCCCATCTATACATGAATTTGGGAAAGTGTATTTTTATTCTATCTATGTACAGCTAATAGGCATTGATTCTTACTTCCCCATGTTGGGAGAACATACATATCCAGCTTGTAACTTGTTGCAGGAACACTTGCCACTTGATGCTCTACATCAGCAGTTGAAAGAACTGCATTGTGTCCACCAGAGAGACCATATGTATCATCCAAACTTGCACATAACCTTCAGCCATTTTTTGGTTTGGATTCCATGTGGTGATGATGTGCCATTCATCTTGAATGGAATGGTTTGGGTTTACATGTCTCATGATTTTGGAGGAAGAGTCCTTGGAGGCTCAATCTTCTTCTTGCCAGTGGAGGGCCATCATGTTTCAGCCCAAGATCAGCATCCCCTCTACACTTATCATGAGTGGAGAGGAAGACATCGTGGGATAGGCCCTATTTCCTATCATGTACATTCATTCAGCCCACCTACATTTCAGGAGCACAAGGTAGAGGAGACTTTCTATGAGTTACCATGTTGGAGGGTGACTCACTTCATTTGGATAATAGCATGGGTGAGGGAGGCACTCATTCACCATGATGATCCTCACTCCTACTTTTTGGAGGCCATGGGACATCTAGCAGGTTTCCATTCACAATTTCCACCTTTGGTTGATGCATACAATTTGGTTTTGCACACTTGGGAGGAAGCATTGGATGACAGTATATTTGCAGATTCTCTTGATGCAATGATGGAGGCTATTGATGGAGTCCACATGAGGAAGAGGGGAGAGATTTTTTTCTCCTTACGCATTTTCTTGAGGGCAAGAAAATATTTTGGAGGGGAGGACTGTAATGTTCCAAAATTTTAGCCTCCAAGCTAAATGGAACATTAGAGTTAGCAACAGCTCTAGTCGGTGAATAAATGGGAAGAAAAGCCCATAAATATCCTAAGGAGGAATAAAATAATCCAAATGTGAAAGGGGACACTCTTTCTAGCTCAATAAGACACCTCCATGTGTGAACAGGGTTAAATTTAAGCTGCTTTGACTAAGTCAACAACGCAGTTTTAGTGGAGGAGGAATCCAAGGATGAATAACGCAATTTTGGAGGGAGATGTAACTTGGGTTAGAAGTAACCTAATTGAGTGGGGCCAAGGGAAATAAAACTCATGTCTTATCTAATGAAGAGGATGGCAACATTATTCTACATGTTCTAGCTTATTATTCTTGTCTGCCAAGACTTGTCACTGCTTTGCTGCTTAGCAAAGCTGCGGTGCTGTTTAGCACTGGGTGTTCCCGGGCGGGAATAACACCTATTTCCTTTGAGGAGCCTCATTGGGAGAGTTTTAATTCATCATTCCACATCAGGTTTTCAGGTCAAGCTTCAGCCATCTTCATCAACACAACTTTTCTGGAGATTGTGCAGTGTTGTTGGGTGTAGCAGTGGAAGGGATTGGAATCCCGACTTTTGAACTAGTTTCTCATTGGAGGAAGGTTTCCCTCACTTGAGATATCTATTTGGAGAGCTCCAGAGATTATTTCAGATCTGTGGTATCATACCACACATTTCCCATACATTCCCAGTGATGTTTCTGCTAGGGAATGCGTTATTTTGGAGGCAGTGTTCATTGCATGGTTTGGTGGCTCCGTTGCTGAGTTTCCTTGTGATTGAGAGGTTCATCCTTTCATGGGAGAAAGCCCTTGAGGGTTCTACATTAGATCAGAAATCTAACAGCCTTTTACACTCATGTGCTTCAGTGTTGCAGTGATGATTCAGTAATTTTCTGAATATCACATCTTGTATGCAGAGTGGTTGACAAGATAACCTTGTCGGTTTCTTTTGTATTTTGTATAAGGATATTAGATCTCTGTTATTCAGAATTATTCATCAATACATGAGTAGATATATTTTTCTCCTATGATTTTATGTGTAAACCCTCTCTTATATTGCGTATTCCCTTGAGCAACTGCTCCGGCATTTTGCAGTCTTGGGGTTTTAGCACTTTTTGGCAATCCTAGGTGTGGGAGATCTGTTTAACCCACCTATTTTGATTTTTTTCAGCTCTAATATTTGATTTAGAATGTATATTGACTAATATATGGGATTCAAGAGTCCATTTTACTGTTTTATTGAATTTTTTGCTGGAAATGTGTTTTTCATGCATGATTCATGAGTTGTTCCAGATTTGGAACATTACAGAGCTTAAATATATTGGAGGATAAACTGACATACATGTTGTGCATCTACAACAAAAAACCACCTACATATTGAATGATAATTCCTCCATTCAAATAAGAGGAAACTACCACCAATGTTTCTTGGATCATAACCTAAGAGGAAATAATTTTTAAAGGCAAACCAATCCAAACCTAGCTAAGCTAATAAAAGAAGGGCCTAAAATTTTGGGAGTAAATTTAAAGCTTATGCACCATGTTCATTAAATCTAGATAGATGAAATATTTTACGATACTTGTCAAATTGAATACAATCTTCATAAAGACACATCTAAAAACCTTGGATACGTACAAAATCACCTGGATGCACTAAAATATACCCAAAATGTTAATGGCACACACCCAAGGAAATAATTTGGTCCAAAAATAGTAGAAGTTCTAGAAAAAAATGTTTTCATTAGAGATCTATTTAGATAAAATTGGTTGAAAAGATAGAGGAGAAAGGATGAGGGAAAAAATGAAATCTAAAAAATATACACCAACACAATATCATTTTATCCCTAAACTGCTCAAACCTACCAATCTCTCGGTGCATATCAATTTTTACATTGGCTTGTATTTATTACTTCAATCAATTGTAAAGGCAAGAAATTTACTCACCGATAAAAATCGGGCCCTTGAAATCTGAACCAAAGGGGAAGGCACAAGTTTGTATTTTTTATGTACACCCAGCCCTTCACTCTGTAGCAAGAGGAAACTCAAAACAAATATGGAAATGAGAAATCAATGTAAGAAAAAAGGTCAACATCCAATTAATTGCAATATCTAAGCCCAAAACTTGATCACTTCCCACCATACGTCTAAGTCTTGCTACCCCATGGGTGATGGTAAATGATGGAAGATGACTATGATATCGGTAGTTGTTTCCTTATCTGTTTGTAAGGAAATTTCCCAACTAATGAATGAGTCTTGTTCCATTGCTATTGGGGCAAGCAAGTTGTCTGCCAAATATATTATGGAGGCGTGTTCCAAAACTTCCATTCTACTTTGATATGAGCCATGTCATCGTTGTTTAAAGCTTGGTCTTCACAAACAGATCCATCTAGAACATTACAGGGACCCATCAATATTTTTCTCAAAAAACCTCTAAATGATAAAACCTGTGACTTTCTAAAGGGTGCACCCTAATGCTACTCATGGTAGGTTTTGGTATTTCTAGATGATGTCCCCATTCATATTCGGGAGAACTAGAAATGAGTAATGATCTCATCCAAATCCTAGAGGTTTTTGTTATCTTTACTTTGAACAAGGTTGACCTACAATTTGAGATTGAGTAATATATGTTTACTCCCAACTCTTACCGACTCAAATAATAAGGGAAGATAGGAGAGTTGTCCCATGTCAAACTCTTTGAATGAAAGCTCTGTTCATTTCTCTTGCCAAGAATACCACATGAGTGCACCTAAAAAACAAAATATTGCAAGGGCCTTTGAAAGGGGAATTTATAAGCCAACACCTCTCATTATGTTTCTTAGCAAGTGATTGAATTCACAAATGAGGAATTTTTAAAGTGAGGATTTCTTATATGACCAATGAGGTCAACACTTCTCAGTTTGGGCTCGATATTCATCCCGTATACCATGTTCATACAGTGGCACGATGACACTCGAGGAAAATTTTGAATGGGAAATGCCCCAACTGCACACCCATTGATGGCATGCAAATATGGCATAGATCAAAGTATTATAACCCAAAACCTCTTCTGAACTGAAAAAAAGAAGAAGGAAAATCCAGTTAACCCAGTCATTATCATGTCCCCTTATCCTAATTCCCTGCATCCTCCTTGACTGCACATGCAACTCAAACCCTCTCCACTCCTTCAATCGAGATGAAAAGGATTCAATTTCAATAGGAAGAATCGACGGGATGAAGAAACTCGAGTAAGATTCAGTCCCTGCATCCTCATTGACTATTCCTTTCACTGAACCCGCTCATCTCCCCCTCATATCCTTCAACTAGGATAAAAAGGCTTCAATTTCAATATGAAGAATAGGTAAGATCGGGAACCTCGAGCAATTTATAGTCCATGCATCTTCCTTGGCTTCATCTATAATTTAACCCCCTTAGCTCCTTCAACCTAGATTAAAAGACTTAAATAAGAATAAATGGTGGTATCAAGAACCTCCTTCAAACTTCAATAGGAAGAAATGGTCAGATCAAACTGTGCCATTCCATCACTAAGAATCCTCGATTTGAAAGGCATTGATTTGCCTATGGAGAGAGATTTCATCACAAAGAAATAAGAGGAAGAAAAACTTACTAATGTGCTCTAATTGTTTGAGCTAGAGGAAGGTAAAGTAGTAGACATGATATAGCCTAAGAAAAGTGGATCCAATCCAAACCAACCACACTATGAATTAAAAAATCCTAGAGGTAATCCCAAATTTTTATTCTACTTTTGACTTTAAAGCACCTTTTCTTAGTCTCAATAAATGAAGCAAATAGTCTCAACCCCTTGGAGAAGGACAATTAGCATGAACAAACAAAGAATCCAATGAGCTGAGCTAAGAGGGTTCTCCCTTTGTAAACAAGCATCCATAGGGTTGTTAGAGTTAGTATGAATTCACCAATTGTTGGATTCACCAATTCACTACTCACTTTTTAGTCACCATCCACATGTGTCTCATCAGAGTGGGATTCACCAACATCTTCACCATCCATGTTATAGTGTGGTTCTCAAGCATTTATATGTTCTTACTCTACCTCACACGTAGGGGCTTCAACTTCTCACTCTGCAATATTTTATGTGTCTTCTTCATCCATATGTATGTCTACATGATGGGTTTCACTTTTATAGTCTTTGTGACCATCATCCACATTTGAGTGGGATTCTCCAAGCTCTATTTTCCTCCTAGAGTCTTGCTCATTTAATCTTAGAAATATAGTTAACTTTCTATTGATTCTTCAACATAATGTAACATAGTTTGTTGCTTTATGTCACTTCCTTTATCCCAAATTCTACTTCTAGGGTCTTCCATCCTTCCTAGGAAGATGTAGCTTTTGCTACCTTGCACAAGGACTTCTCATCCAATGCATTTTTTATAAGATATATGATAAGATAACACATACTTCATCATATGGGTTATTATACCGATACTCAATCAACTCTTTACATCGAAGAAAAGTTTTAATTTTTACAGTTCCTAAAAAATAAAAATTTTACTAGTAAATTTTGGAAGTGTTACCGGATTTATCTTGTTCCATTCATCCTCGAATTTTTCTACTTCATCTACTTGTCTTTTAGACGCCTCGACTGTGGAGACAAACTCCATGAGATCTTCAACAAACTTTGGCTCTTCCTCTCAATTTCTTTTCTTGGTTTGCTTCATTCTTACTTTGTGACCCATGGTTTTAGTATTTCTTTTTCCTTCTACCTTCTATCCTTATTGTGTTAGCCTTCTAGAAATACACGTCATATACACTTGATTATCTTGATTATTTTAACCTGCAATTTAACAGTGGCTCCCAACAACTACTAGCAATTTTGCTAAGCTCTTCTATGTATATTCTTATGGAAGCTCATGGCTACAACTTACGGTGAAGACTCCTTCTTTGGTCAGTGGTGGTGACTCTTTCCTCTTGATATGGTGGTGGCTCTATAGGATACTCAAGCTAATATTTTAGTAGGTGGGTTTACAAACTATCAACGAGCTCTAGTTTCTACTTATGGACCAATGGATGCAAACTTCGATTTGCATACTACTCACAATAGCCAAGGCTTTGAGTGGAATTAGCCCATGACCTTCTTAACTTGTTTAGTGCTTTGAAACCTTGCTAAACCTTGCTCTGATACCACTTGTGATTTAGATGCAAAGATAAACATGCAAACACAAGAAAAATAATTGCACAAGCTTCTTCTTGAATAAATAAGTTATATTCATTAATTATTCTCTCATATACATCCACCGAATTTTTTTTATTATCTCTTCTTACTTCACATTACAATGACCCAACCATGAGTATATAAGCACTAAAATTTCTAAATATGGAATCATGCAAAATCCAGCTTTCTTTTCTTCATGCAAACTATGACTTGACACTTTAACTAAACTTTTCAAAATTCACTTTAACATAAATTGACATTTAACTTTTCCTTCACTAAGCTTTTCTTGACAAGGTATTACCTTTTTAAATTTGACTCACTCGACTTCTAATATTAGACTTAATTAGAATTAACTTGCTTTCCTTCACTTAATTTAACTCATCATACATTGCATGCATACGAGAGTACTTACTATTTCTATCAAGTGAAATAATTTTGATCTATGACAAAGTTGTGATCGATGATTGTAAATGAAATAATAAATTTGGTGATAGGTTTGTATAAATTGTGTGCTCTTATAGTTTTAAATTGTTATACGAGACTAGAGTTCACTTGATTGTAACACATTTGAATATTTGACAACTATTATGCCAGTTAGTTTGTTGATTCTATAAGATTACTTTAATTCATATCATTTTCATATTGGTTATGTTATGGTATAATTGTATGGAATTATTATCTACATACTTCACTAAGTGATAAACTTATGAATTTTAATGATCGTGAAATATAAAATGTGATGGTGTAGTATATAATCACATGGTTTCAAATTGAGAAAATCGATGAGATGAAATAAGTCATATGCACCAAAAACCTATAGTGATGGGCCATTTAGGTGCACTAAGTCAGTTTCTAATATGGGTGACTATAGGGGCATGAAAATGGCTTCTTAGGTTAAATTAAAGTTTATGCTAGAGTACTCTTTCAACCTCCTTCACAATTTATTTACATATATCTCTATTAAGTGAGGAAGATAAACCTATAATCGTTATTCCCTAGTTTGAAATGATATCAATTACTAAAACTACTTGGTTTCTTAATAATGCATTCATGGTTTTATAATTACGAGTTGATAATATTTACCAAAATCTTAATACCTAATAATAAATTAATATGAAAATATATTAAAGTGCAATTTGTATATGTATATATTTTTTCCAATATTAGTAGAATTTTTTTTTACAGTAAGAAAAAATTTAAATACTAAAATTTTGTAACATACATCATACCCATAAAAAAAATTTACATTTATAAAAACTATTACCTCTAATTACCTTTACCTTTATTGTTGTGTAACCAACTCCAAAAAGAGAAGAAAAGAGATATACATTACATTACATAAATGAACAATTCTTGGATGATCCAATTTACAAAACCTCCTTTCTATATATAGGAGTCCATGGGGCCATAATGTAATCCTAGTGGGCCACAATGTAATCCTAGCCGACCTAACAATAATAATTTAAGGGCACAATAATAACAAAATGGGGGTTACAAGGGTACAATAATAACAATAAGGGGTTACACTAACAACAATAAGGGACTATACTAGTAATATAGGGACCTAACATGCCCCTCTCCTTCAAAAAAGTGTTGTCCTCAACGCTTGAGTAGCTCTGGGTGCTTCTGTATGAAATTCTCATCCTCCCATGTAGAATCTTCAGTGGGTAAGTTCTTCCACTTGATGAGATACTCTGAAATTGATCGATTCCGTAGTTGTCGAGTTCTTGTTTCCATGACTGCTTTAGGTTCCAATATGATTTTTCCTTCCTCATCAAGTTCTGGCAATATTGTTTGAATCGGAAGATTTTCACCTATAACCTTCTTTAAGCATGAAACATGGAAAACTGGATGTACTCGCGAAGAAGCAGGAAGCTCCAATTTGTATGCCATAGTACCAATCTTTTGCAACACCTTGTAAGGACCATAGTACTTTGGCGATAATTTATTATCCCTCTTTGCTTGCTTGAGGGACATTTGTTTGTATGGTTGTAGCCGTAAAAATACCCAATCTCCTACATCAAAACTTCTCTCGCTACGATGTTGATCTGCCTGTTGTTTCATTCCATTTTGTGCCAAATTCAGGTTATCCTTTAAGAGTTGGAGAACTTCTTGCTGATGCTCGATGTGATCTTCCACTGCTTGAACCTTCGAATTTTCCCTTAAAGATGATGTGATGGATGGTGGATGATGTCCATAAAGTGCCATAAATGGGGTCATTTTTGCTGCAGTATGGAAGGAAGTGTTATACCACCATTCAGCGAGAGGTAACCACTTGACCCATTGTGTTTGTTTATCAGATACAAAACAATGAAGATATCCTTCCAAACATTTATTTACTATCTCATTTTGACCATCAGATTGAGGATCATAAGATGAGCTATGAGCTAATTGAGTACCCAAACAAGAAAATAACTCCGTCCAAAAATTTCCAGTAAAAATGGGATCTCTGTCACTCACAATAACCCTTGGGCTTCCATGTAGCTTTTGAATTCTGTCCATAAATGTAGTAGCAACTGTACTTGCTTTCAATGGATGAGATAATGCACAAAAGTGTGCATACTTGGTAAGTCTATCAACTACCACCATGATGACACTCTTTCCTTCAGACTTAGGTAAACCTGTGATAAAATCCATTGAAATCTCCTCCCAACGTTGACTTGGAATGGATAAAGGTTGTAGAAGTCCTAGGGTCTTAATTGTTTCCACTTTATTTTGCTGGAAAACCAAACATTCCGTCACAAACTTTGAATATCAGATTTAAGGCCATCCAAAAAAAATTCTTTCTTCACCCTGTGGTAAGTTTTTAAAAATCCCGAGTGTCCTCCTAAAGGAGAAGTGTGCAATTCTAGAAGAATATTTTGTTTTAGTTGGGAATTCTTACAAAGATATAAGAGATCTTTGTACCATAAGGAATCATTTTTCCAACTAAATGTATCAGATGTACTAGGATCTTGCTGCAACTTTTGAATGAGTGTCCATACATCTTTTTCCTTCTTCCATTCATCTCTTGCTTCAGTTATCCAATCTCGTTGGATAATAGAAATGGCACAAAGCAATGCTTCCACCTCTTCATTCTTTCTTGAGAGTGCATCTGCAACAACATTAAGCTTTCCTTTTTTGTAGATTATTTCAAAGTCATAACCCAACATCTTTGTGACCCATTTTTTCTGTTCTTCTGACGATAGTCTTTGTTCCAAAAAGTGTTTAAGACTATCATGATCAGTTTTTACCTTGAAGTGTCTTCCCATTAGGTAAGTTCGCCATTTCTTTAGTGCATGTAGTATTGCTAACATTTCCTTCTCATAAATAGGTTTCAGTAAATACTTTCCTTTGATTGGACGACTTTCAAAAGCAATGGGTCTTCCTTCCTGCATTAAAACTGCACCAATTCCATTTCCTGAGGCATCACATTCCACAATAAAGGTTTTTGTGAAGTCTGGTGTAGCTAAGACCGGTGCTAGGCACATTGCCTCTTAAGACGTTCAAAGGCCTTAGTTGCTTCAGGAGTCCATGAAAATGCATCTTTCTTCAATAATGTTGTTAGAGGTGCTGCTATTCTCCCATAATTCTTAACAAACTTGCGATAATACCCTGTTAACCCGAGAAATCCTCGCAACTGCTTTATGTTTGTGGGGACTTTCCATTCCTTAATGGCTTTAATTTTGTTAGGGTCTAATTTAACACCCTCGTGAGATACAATATGACCCAGATATTCCACCTCTTGTACTCAAAAGAAACATTTGGATTTTTTTGCATATAATTATTTCTCCTGCAATAGTTTGAGCACCCTGTCAACATGTTCAACATGATCCTTCCAAGACCCGCTATATCATCAAAAAATACTAGCACAAATTTTCTAAGGAATGGTTTGAAAATGGAATTCATCAACCCTTGAAATGTAGAAGGTGCATTGGTAAGGCCAAAAGGCATGACCAAAAATTCATAATGACCCTCATGAGTTCGAAATGTTCTTTTTGGAATATCTTCAGTCTTCATTCTAATTTGATGATATCCTGAACGAAGACCCAACTTGGTAAAATAAATTCCTCCATGTAATTCATCCAATAATTCATCAATCACAGGAATGGGAAATTTGTCTTTAATGGTGAGCTTATTGAGCTCCCTATAATCCGGACACATTCGCCATGATCCATCCTTCTTGTGTACCAATACTACAGGAGCAGAGAAAGAACTTTGACTAGGTTGAATTATACCCGCTTCTAACATTTCTGAAATCATACGTTCAATTTCGCTCTTTTGGAAGTAAGGATATCTATAAGGCCTGATGTTTGGAGGAACACTTCCTGGAATCAAATGAATAGCATGATCATGATCACGAATAGGTGGGAGTCCTTTGTGAGTTTCAAACACCTTGGAATGATTGTCCAAGACTTGTTGGAGATCTGCAGAAATAGAAGATTTTGATGTCGGAACTTCTAGTGAGCATAATTGTGCAATTACGCCTCGTTGTTCTTTCTTTAGAAGCTTTGTCATGACATTAGAGCTTATTATCCTTCCTGGATTCCCCGCAATACCCCGTAATTCGACTTCCTTTCCTTCTGAAAAAAAATTCAAGAAAAGTTCTTGAAAATTAAAAGCTACCGTCCCCAAAGATTGTAACCATTGTACTCCTAGTACAACGTCAGCACCTCCCATAGGAATGGCAAGAATTGGACTAGTCAATACATATTCCCCCATGGTTAGCTTGATATTATGGCATTTTCCAGAGCAATTTATAGTTCCTCCATTTGCAACCATCACTTGACATTCTGGTGCTGGGTATAGGAAACAATTTAATTCCTTGGCTACCTTATAAAGAATAAAATTATGGGTGCTACCTGAATCAATCAACACTATTACCCTTTTCTTCTTTATATGTCCTTCTATCTTGAGAGTTTGAGGAGTGGTAATTCCTGCCAGTGCATTACACGATATGGTCGGATTCATTTCTTCCTCTTCTAGGGGTGGTTCCTGGTGTATATCCTCTTCTTATTCATTTTCTTCTTCTTCTTCACAATCTATGTAAAATAATTTCTTCTCAGCACACTTATGACCTTTAGTGTATTTGCTATCACAACTGTAGCAAAGCCCTTTTGCTCTTTTTCTTCCAATTGTTGTGGTGTCAACCTTGTAGGTTGTGGAAATCTAGGCGTAGCAACACTTCCTTCTTTATAGAATTGAGTGGTAGGCTTCCTTGTCGCCATAATTTTACATTCAACTTTTCTTGCCAACCCGAATGCCTTCTCCAATGAATCAGGTTCCAAAACGCGAACTTCATGTTGGATGTTATCCTTTAAAGTGCCTAGGAAGAGATCAATCCTGTGTTCCTCTCGAATATCAGTTACCCTTATATTCAATTTTTGGAAGTCCTCAATGTGCTACCCCACTAAACCCTTTTGTTTGAGATTTATCAATTGGCTAAAGAAGGTGTTGCTCTTTGTATCCTCATAATGTGCTATCATTTCCTCCGTAAAAATTGACCAAGTGAAAAAAATTTTACGGGAGCAAAGCCATCGATACCATACAAATGTATTTTGTTCTAAATGTAAATTTGCAATGCATACCTTTGTGTGTTTTGCACGTTATGGAGATCAAAATATTGCTCCATCTGTAGTATCCATGTTACAGGATCCTTTCCATCAAACTTCCTCATATCCATTTTTGGAATATGGTGGTTCTTCCCGCTAACATTAGAGTTTATGAAATCACGATTAACATTTATTTTGTTCTCATCATGAGGTTCTTCTACTATCTTTTCACCATTAGGAAACATTTCTTGTATCAACTTTGTCAAACCTTCGATGTCTGTTTTGAGATCATTCTTCATGTTTTCCATGTTGTCTTTCATGTCCACTTCCATGCCATCCATCTTAGCTTCCATGCCTTTCTTCAAACCGTCCATCTTCACTTCCACGCCTTTCTTCAAAACTTCCATTTCATTTTTTGTTGCTCTTTGCGAGAGTGAAATTTGTTGCACTTGCTCTTGTAATTTTGATAGATCGTGTTGCAATTCTTCATCTTCATGAGTCATGGTAGAGCCTTCAGAAGGCTTAATCGGTGTTGAATTATTTTTAGGTGCCATTTTAGAATCCAATATTGATACCTATTCTACAATATTCCCTTGGAATCAATTCAACTTGATTCTTCAAACAAGACTTATGCAATTCAGAAAAAAATACACACCTTTTACTTGCTTTGAGGAGCTCGATATTGAAATTGAATTATCTCTGTAATTGAAAATCTTCGATATCTAAAATTCAGCCCTGTAGTAGCCCTCTGAAGCTTCTTTCAAATGCCACAGGTCTGACCTGATTTTGATTCTCCAAGACAAAGTTGTGTCCAATCTCCCATAATGACCTAATTCTGGACTGGTTCAGTAGAGCGAACTTGTACGACTTGCCACGATGACCCGTTTAGGAGCTTGAAAAAATACCTAACTTCCACAGATGATATCTCCGCAAATATTGCGAACCAAGATCTGAAATTTTTATACAAGCTTCCTCAAGATTTCGGCTTCGGACCCTAAAAATTTCAGCTTCTGAAACTTCGTAGAAAAAAAGTTATAGCGAAAATTCCACGATGACCTGTTTGGAGCAGCGAAACCCTAGAATCCCAAGGCTCTGATACCAAATGTTGTGTAACCAAATTCCAAAAATAGAAGAAAAGAGATATAAATGCCTTAGAAATGAGCCACTTCAAGGGGGAAACCTCCAATACATTACATAAATGAAAAATTCTTGGATGATACAATTTACAAAACCTCCTTTCTATATATAGGAGTCCATGTGGCCATAATGTCATCCTAGTGGGCCACAATGTAATCCTAGCCGACCTGAAAATAATAATTTAAGGGCACAATAATAATAAAATGGGGGTTACAAGGGTACAGTAATAACAATAAGGGGGTTACACTAACAACAATAAGGGACTATACTAGTAATATAGGGACCTAACATTTATACTTAATTTTACATTAGGATAACCCTAACTATCCTACGCTCGACAAACAATAGTACAACATTCACATTGATATTTTTTATACACATGATAGACAACTGTACAACATTCAGGTTTTAATATATATTATACCCATACGATAATCAAACCCTACTTAATTTATCATGTTATAAACTTTTTGGAAAATCGCTTGCTAGGCTTTACAGATCAACTTTAAATAAAACTTGTCATACACATACACATTGCATTCAATAAGAAATTTGATAGCTAACTTTCCAGACGGTGAATCTGATAAAGATCATGGCTATTCAATCATTTTTTCAAGATTAATGCCACTAGGTGGACAAGTGGGTATTCCCTCCACCATTGATCTACCTTTCAAGATCTGACGGTGATAATGAGTTAGGGTTACAGTGATGACCATTTTCCCCATAACCGTTTTCTTACTTTTTAGTCATTTCCTCTCTCGTTCCGCTGGAGAACCTCTCCGCCTCTACAACAACTCTATTAAAGGGTTTTCCACCGGTGTAGTAGATCTTCTAGTAGTTGTTGGAGAATCTCTCTGCCTCTGCAACAACCCCGTGAGGGTTTCCTCTGGTGTAACAGATCTTCCGGCTGCCTGATACATGGTAAGTTCACACTAGTTTTTAGTTTTCTTGCAATGGGCTTACCATGTCATAAGTCTCCTTGCGTGAGTTTCTTTTCTTTTCATTCTACAGATGTTTTACACAAGTTTATGTTTTCAATTTCTCCTTGCAGTTAACTATCAGATATTCAATCTCGTCTTATGTCTAAATTTTTCTTTATTGTATTTCCCTTAGACTGCTGTAATGTTTTCGGGTTCTGTGGATGATGTCCCTCTTCTCAATCTGGCAAGGATTGGAAATTCCATGGTGGAACCCTTACTATTTTTCCTTTTTCGTTTGTTTTCATTCGAATTTCCTTGGCATATTTCTGAACTCAATCGGTTTACTCACCTTCAAATTCAATGGTAACACTTATAGGATGTGCTACTCACTCTTTGACAACAAACTCCTTACAGGTAACTTTGTAGCACAACTTATTAAATCTCTTATATAACTTTCTCGGGTCTGATACTGAAGGTTTACTAATTCCCTTCTCAATCTCTTTTGCAGGTTTGCTCGTTGTTTCTTTTGTAAGGATGTACTCCACGATGTTCACTTAAAAATACTCTAACTTTCTCCGACTCTGTCAGGTACCCTTTTGTTGTGAACCATTTGGTCACAAAAATGTCGAGGCTGCAAAGGCTTTACGACTCACTATGGATTTTTTTGTTTAATGTTGTTTTTTATAATGTTAACTCTATTATTACGGCCAACACACTAGATGGGTATGCTGATAGTTTCTTTTTTTATGTAACAGTTAAACCTTTAACGATTTTCTTTATCAGAATCAAATATATACTTCCACGCAAGATGGAATCTAAAGATTCGACATTTATTTGATGATTCGGTTGTAGTTTTTTTACGAGTCTCGTTTTGGAATTTTATTTATACACGGTGGAATATATTTATGACTTTCTTATCTATCTATCTATCTGACTCTGGATATAAATATGTTTCCTGTTGGCTTTAGCCCATCGTGTATACAGTTTTTTATTTGAGCGATATTTCATGTAATTCCTTAACTGAATACTGGGATTGTTTCCCTCCATGAAGATTTACAGTTATCATTATTCTACTGTGGTTTTTCTGAATTTGGGGCGCTTATGGTTCTAGCTCTAAATTTCTTGAATATATATATATATATATATATATATATATATATATATATATATATAGTGTGTGTGACTTTTATGGAATCACAAGGTATTGCGTATATCCATCTAGTGGTTTAAATTCTGTATATTTTGATGATTGTAGCATATACCAATTTTAAGCAGTTCCGTGTTTCTTAGTTATATTCAAGGAAACCTTTTGTAGACCATTGTTTCAATTCTAGACTAAATGACTATAGAATTTATTATAATTGTCTCTATTTTACTTACATTCAGACAATAGAGACTAGAAAATCATTTCCACTCACACACAGTTCTGTTTCTTTTTCTTTAAACTTAAACATGAAAATGGCCAGACCATTATGTCCGTGTTTACCCTATTTGCAAGGAACGAATAAATCAGAGCTATTTTCTTGAGGGTACTGAGTTAACGGTTCCCTGTCTCTTCCATTTATGAGAATAAATTTAAATTTCATTTGTCTATCCTATTTGTCTAAATAGAATCATATTTATAACTTCACATATCACAGAATTTAAATATTGTAGCTGCTTCAGTTTAAACATCTATTCTGGTTAAATCTTTCCATTCTTAATTAACTAAGAACATGCAATAACAGTAAACTTATCAGTTCTGAAATTCACTAACTGATGTTGTTCCTCCCTACCTTGAGAGACACAATCATGTACTCATCTCTCCCCCTTGCTCCAAGTCTGAGAAATGCGAATTGAAAGAATTACTGGAAGAGACCTCAGGACATTCTGGTCCGGTCCTCTATTCCAATCAATTTTCAAAAGTCAGAGTATTACACTGGTTACACCAGATCGAGAATTCTTCTCTGCAATTTTCCTTCTTCAGTTACCGAACAGAACCCCTCTTCCTCAGTGGGATATATCTTTATCCTTAGAGGTTGGGGTAACTGTTTGAACTGATTCTCTTCAACTAAATCTCAGTTCTTGAATTACTTTTTACCATTAGTCTATTATTCTTTTATGGAAATCACTACCATAATAATTTTATTTAATCAAATTTAATTACTGTTCATAATGTACTATTTCAAAATAACCACAATAAATTTCCTAGTGTCTTAACAGTAAAAATTAATCATTAGTTAGCATTTAAGCCAGTTGTTACAACTTCCCCCCATGAAAGTGAACAACGTCCTCGGTGTTCTCATTCTGCTCCAGCAAATAATTCAGGGTACGCTTCCTGAGCAAAGCCTTCATCTTCCCAGGTAGCTTCATCTGGACCAAAGTGATTCCACTGCACTTTAACCTGGGTGATGGCTCGTTTCCGGAGCATGATTTCTCTCCGATCGATTATACATTAAGGCTCAACCAGAAACTCGCCGTCCAATTCGACCTGAATACTCTACCAGTGGATTACGTGTTTTGGGTCATGTATGTATCATTTTAATAACGATACATGAAATGCGTTTTGAACACGAATATGACGGGGTAAGGCCAATCGGTAAGCCATGGGTCCTACCCTTTCAAATATTTGGAAAGGGCCACAAAACCTGGAAGCCAACTTGGCACAAGAGGCCTACCTTAAAGTGCTTCTCTTTGGCTTGATCCTTACGTACACATGGTCCCCAACCTCAAACTCATGATAATTTCTTTTATTATTTCCATATACTTTTTGTCTATCCCGAGCTGCCTTCAAAATTTTTCAGATCTTCTTTACTTCTGTCTCCATTTCAGCTATAACGTCCGATCCAAGCATCAACTTGGTTTCTCGGCTACTCTAGTTAATAGGAGTTTTGAATTTTCATCCATATAATGCTTCGAACGGACTCATATTAAGGGATTCCTGGTATCTATTATTGTATGCAAACTCCACTAGGTGAAGATATTCTTCCCACCTATTTGGATGTTGCATTACATACATACGTAACATATCCTCCAGGATCTGATCTAATCGCTTCATCTGTCCGTCCATCTTTGGATGGTAGGCGGTGCTAAAATTAATTTGAGTTTCCAATCCTGTAAATAACGTTTTCTAGAATGCTGAAGTAAACTTCACATCTGTGTCAGATATGACAGTCTTGGGACACCATGCAGTCTAAATATCTCTCGCGTAAATATGACCGCTATCTGCACCATCTTATAAGTGGACTGCACTAGTATAAAATGTGATGCTTTGCTTAATCGATCCACCACTACCATTATATAATAACTATGCATCTTTGACCTTGGTAAACCAGTGATGAAATCCAAAGATATCACCTCTCACTTCCACTCAAGTACCAGTATAGGCTGCATCAGTTTGACTAGGTTTCGGTGCTCCACCTTCACTTGCTAGCACTCTAAACACTTGTTTAGATATTCTGCAATGTCTCTTCTCATACCTGGCCAAATGTAATTCTTCTTAATTGATGTTAGCATCTTCTGATACCCGGGATGTCCAAAGTACTTACTTCGGTGATACTCATTTAGAATTAATTATTTCAATTCCATTATATTTGGAACAAAAATCCTCTTCTTGAAACTTAACAACCCATATTTATAAATTTTGTAATCAGCAGATTTTCCTTGTCTTCTCAACTCCTCTGTTTGTTGCCACATAAACTGGTATTCGGGATCTTTCTCAGCTTCTGTTTTTATTTGCTCCAGAAATTTGCATTCAACCTGATTATAGTAGAGTTCATAAACACCATGCAATTTTCTACTTAATGCATTAGCTACTCTATTTTCCTTACCCTTCACATGCTCAATATCAATATCAAAGTCGCTCAACAAATCATTCCACTTTGCCTTGCCGGAATTAAGGTTAGCTTTCTTAAAATAACTGGTTAAGCTGCTATGATTAGTTTTGAGTAGAAATATTTTTCCAAGCAAGTAGTGTCTCTATACCCGGAGTGCATGCACAACTACTGTCAGCTCCAAATCATAAGCTGAGTACCGCTACTCATGCTCTTTTATTTTTAGCAATTCATAGGCAACAACCTTACCTTCTTGTGACAAAATCATCCCAAATCCTTTACACGCATCTGTGTAGACTTCAAACTCCTTATTGGGATCAACTACCCTTATTACTGGAGTTGTAGTTAATAATAGTTTCAACTTTTAAAAACTGTGTTGACATTCCTTTGTCCATTTAAATATTTTTCCCTTCCTTTGTAAGGAAGTAATTGGGAAGCAATATTTGAAAATCCTTCAACGAATTGTCGATAATAACTGACCAAACCCTTAAAGGATCGGATGTCTGCCACATTTTGGGGTATCTTCCATTCCATAATCGTTCTAATTTTCTCTAGGTCAACTGCAATTCCTTCAACAGAAATAACATGACCAAGGTATTGTATTTCTTCCTTGAAGAAATCACACTTTCTAAATTTAGTGTACAGTTGATGCTTCCTTAACATTTCCAACACTATACGTAAGTAATCTTTATGCTCTTCTACATTCTTGGAGTAAAATAAAATGTCATCAATAAATATTAACATAAAATTATCTAGAAAGGGGTGAAATACACCATGCATCAGCCTCATAAAGGTTGTTGGTGCATTATTCAATCCAAATTGTAGCACCAAAAACTCATAATGTCCGTACCTGGTACGAAAATATGTTTTATATATGTCTTTGTCTTTTATTCAAATCTGATGGTATCCCAACCTTAGGTCTGTCTTCAAGAATACCGTAGCTCCTTTCACCTGATCAAACAGATCATCAATTCGCGGTAGAGGGTATCTATTTTTAAGATTCAATTTATTAAGATGGCAATAATCCATGCACATTCGCGTGGTTCCGTCTTTCTTTTTCACGAATAGCACTGGTGCTCCCCAAGGAGATACACTTGGTTGGATGTACCTTTTATCCAATAATTCTTGTAACTGCATCTTCAGTTTGTTCGATTCCAGTACACTCATTCGGTATGCTGTTCTTGAAATCGTTGATGCTCCAGGTATCAACTCTATGGTAAAATTAATGTCCCTTCTAGGTGGAAAACCTGGTATTTCCTTTGGAAATACATCCATGAACTCTTGCATTATCGGAATGTTTTCCATCATTGGAGATTTTTCTTTGGAATTAGTAAAGCCCACTTGGATGGTGTATAACTGGCATCCTTTCCTCATGCACTTACCCATTTAACGTCTAGTTCTTTTCCAACAAGTGCATACCAAGTAGCACATTATAAGATCCCAGGGGTAGTATATTCAGGTCTACAGTTAGTTGTTGTTCACTAATTTCTAGTGCATAGTTCAGAATCTTGGCACAAACCTTTCTCTTTGCTCCCATGGATAACTGTACCAGCCATGGATTTTTGAATTTCTAACTCTGCAATTTACAAATCTCTACTACTTTGGGACTTACGTAGCCTAAACTTGCACCTGGGTCTACCAAAATAGAAAGAGGTTGAGATAGTAATTTACCTTCCAATTCTATCATTCTCGGTTGGTAATTTGCCTGCCGATCTTGCAGGGCTGCATTGATTCTGGGTATATTTCTGGCTACATCTCCTACTATTGAAGCCTCCTGTAAATTGGTAGCCACCTCGCTCCTTCCTCGCTGTGGAAAATTCCTATAGTAGTGTGCCTCACCACACCCCTAGCACTGTAAGGGTGGCTTCTGATTTTGCGCTTGATCTGGTTTGCTAGAAGCTTACATGGGTTTATCTTCCGCGGGCCATCTTATTCTTTGATGATTCCTTCCAAAATATTTGCTAACTGAGCTTTTGGCAGCATTCTTGAAGTTACTGGTTCTGTTTTTCTTGAAACCAGAACTGCCCTTGTGTTCTTTCTTGGTCTGCCAACTTTTTCCGTGCTCTCCTTTTGCTTTAGCTTGTCGATAGCACATTTTTGCCTTTCGGATTGCTTCGTCCATAGTTTTGGGATTCAAAAACTCAATTCACTCCTTCAAATGAGTCGAAAAACTACTAAGGAACAGTTTTACTTTTGCCTTTTCACCCCTTAAATAAGGAACATAACGGAGTAAGGAAATGAATTTGGTAATGTACTCATCCATCGTCATCTGTCCCAGTTTTAAATCATGGAACTCTCTATATTTTTCATCATAGAAGCGTTCAGTTAGTTATTTATCCTTAAAATATAGCTAGAACAAATCCCAAGTCACGTCCTGATCATCTATACTGCGAAATTTTTTCACTTCCTCCCACCACGGTGTGGCCTTCTCTGTCAACTGATAAATGGCCAATCTGGCTTTCAGATTACTGCTATATTCGTAAACTTGAAAATACTTATTCATGTTTATTAGCCATGCCTCAGCCACCTCTTCCTCTACTCCATCAAATGTAGGTGGTTTTATCTTTCGAAATTCACCTTGTAGTTCCACTTTTTGTCTTTTAGCTTCTTTCTGATCTGACACATTATTTGACTCAGCCTCATTGTAGTTTTTATTTCTATTACTCCGCTGAGACTGACTTCTTTCCATTCTGTCATTGGTGTGGTCTCTTGCTCTTTCCTCATTTCCTTCCTGCATGTCTTTGTCAGGGTTGGATTGTTCCATTCCCTGATTTTGTTTATCTGAGATGCTTTTTAATATCCTCTCCTGTTCTTGCGTCAAACGCACATTATCACTTCAAACCCTCACCATTTCCTCTTGTAGCTTTTGTATTGTTTTTAATAGAATGCATAGTTTGGTGTTGTTGTTCCTCCAGTATTCTACTTGTTTGTTGGTGCTGATCCATGCTCAACTGCACCCACATCTTCAGAGTTCCCCAGTTTTCTAGAGTGGCTGTTACGGCTGCCCCCTTCTCATACTATCTCCTGTTATACTTATTTTCTGTATGTATCAATATATACACAGCTTAAATTATTGGTTGACCCATAGGGTCCCAGCATGCTAACGCTACTCTGATACCACTTGTAACATACATCATACCCATAAAAAAAATTTACATTTCTAAAAAATGTTACCTCTAACTACCTTTACATTTATATTTAATTTTACATTAGGATAACCCTAACTATCCTACACTCGACAAACAACAATACATCATTCACGTTGATATTTTTTTTTACACATGACAGACAACTATACAGCATTCAGGTTTTAATATATATTATACCCATACAATAATCAAACACTACTTAAGTTATCATGTTCTAAACTTTTCTTAAAATCTCTTGTCAGGCTTTACAAATCGACTTTAAATAAAACTTGTCGTACACGTACACATTTCATTCAATAAGAAATTTGATAGTTAACTTTCTACACGGTGAATCTGATAAATATCATGGCTATTTAATCATTTTTTCGAGATTAACTCCACTAGGTGGACAAGTGGGCAATCCCTCCACCAATGATCTACCTTTCGAGATCCGACGATGATAATGAGTTAAGGCTACTGTAATGACCATTTTCCCCATAACCGTTTTCTTGCTTTTAGGTCATTTCGTCTCTCATTTCGCTGGAGAACCTCTCCGCCTCTGCAACAACTCTGTCAGGGTTTTCCACCGTGTAGTAGATCCTCCGACAGCCACTGGAGAACCTCTCCGCCTCTGCAACAACCTCGTCAGGGTTTCCTCTAGTGTAACAAATCTTTCGACTGATGTTACACAGTAATTTTTCACCATCCCTGCAATCCCCATCTCGCCCATTGGAGGGTCATTTTTGTGACCAATAAGCAGTGTCATGCCTTGCAAACACCATCATTGCATCCCTTTCCATGAGGAAAACATTCCTTCTGTTGATCATTTCCTGAGCAAACCCCTAAAAACACCTGTTTTTGCATTGGCGCTGGTAGCCCGTTATGTACTCGCGCCAATGGGGGAAAATTAACACTGAGCCCGTGCCAATTGGCGCTCTGTCCCAATGTTGTACCCGCGCCACTCTGTTTTTGGAAAGTTTTAGGAGGCGAGCTGATATAAATTAACTTCGTGATGAGTCATCGAGTGGTTTCACTGAATAACCACGGCCTTCCTCCTTCGTCTTTGTCGTCTACATGGGGAACCTCCGTGATAAAGCCTCCTTCCACTTATTGTAGGGATCCCAACCTCCTTTTCCTCTATAAATATAACCCTCATCCATCGATGAAGGTCAGAAGGTTTATAGTCCTGAAGTGCCTAAGCTCACCCCTGGTATTCCCCAAGAGCCTCGCATAGCACTTCTTCCTTATGTCATCAGTTACAGACTACTGTCACACTGAGAGGTTTTTCCTTGGCAAGCTTTGCGAGATGTGGACGACCGGAGACCCGTTCGAAGGAAGCTGCGACGTCAGAACTTGGTTGTAACTTCTATTCGTTTATCATTTTAATAGATGACTATGATTATGGTTCCACTCCTTTTTCCATCATGTTAATGCGAGTAATATCTTTTCTGACCGATGTCTAGTTACGTATGCTGGTTCCTATGCATGTATCTCTGGGTTTGCTTCCACGTGGTAGTATCTCATGAGATCGGGAAGGATTTCAGATTCTCAAGGCCGAGAATGATGCTCTTCTCGCATCTTTGTGTTGGAACTGTAGGTTTATCTCCAAAATTTTTCATTCGTAATTTAACTCCGCGCGTTTAGATGAGCGACGACAGACCGCCGGGTTAAATAGGACCGCCTCCGTCCGGCGAGAGGGGATTTACCTCAACACCGCGACCATACTTTACACAGTTTTTCGTAATGAGGTTATGTCATAAGCCCCGAGATTTTTTTTCTTTTCGTTCGGGCGTATATTTTGTATTTACAAAGTTTAATTTCTCTGCGTTAGTCTGCTATTAGAGATTCAATTTTGCCTTATGTCCTTCAAGAATTTTCTTTACTGCTCTTTCCTTAAATAATTTTTTTGGTTCTGATGATTTTTCTTCGACAGGTGTTTTGGTAATTCCATGGTGAAACCCTTACTATTTTTCCTTTTTCGTTTGTTTGCATTTGAATTTCCTTGGATTATTCCTGAACTCAATCGGTTTACTCAACTTCAAATTCAATGGTAACACTTACAGGATGTGCCACTCGCTCTTCAATGCCGAACTCCTTATAGTTAACTCTGCAGCACAGATTATTAAATCTTTTATTTAACTTTCTCGGGTTTGATACTGGAGGTTTACTAATTCCCTTCTCAATATCTTTTGCAGGTTTGCTCGTTGTTGCTTTTTTAAGGATGTACTCCATGATGTTCACTTGAAAATCCTCTAACTTTCTCTGGCTCTGTCAGGTACCCTTTTGTTGTGAACCATTTGGTCACAAAAACGTCGGGGCTGCAAAGGGTTTATGACTCGCTATGGAGTTTTTTGTTTAATGTTGTTATTTACAATGTTAACTCTATTATTACGGCCAACACCCTAAATGGGTATGCCGGTAGTTCTTTTTTTCATGTAACATTTAAAACTTTAACGATTTTCTTTATCAGAATTAAATATATACTTCCACGCAAGTTGAAATCTAATGCTTCGACATTTATCTGATGATTCAGTTCTAGTTGTTTTATGAGTCTCATTTTGGAATTTTCTTTATACACGGTGGAATATATTTATGAATTTCTTATCTATCTATTCGAATCTGGATATAAATATGCTTCGTGTTGGGTTTAGCCCATCATGTATACAATTTTTTATTTGAGCGATATTTCATGTAATTATTTAACTGAATACCGGGATTGTTTCCATCCATGAATATTTACAGTTATCTTTATTCTAGTGTGGTTTTTCTGAATTTGAGGCACTTACGGTTCTAGCTCTAAATTTCTTGAATATATATATATATATTTCATATGCATTGTTACTTTTATGGAATCACAAGGTATTGCTTATATTTGTGTAGTGGTTTAAATTCTGTATCTGTTGATGATTGTAGCATATACCAATTTTAAGCATTTCCTTGTTACTTAGTTATATTCAAGGAAACCTTCTTTAGACCATTGTTTCAATTCCAGACTTAATGACTACAAAAATTATTATAATTGACTATGTTTTACTTGCATTCAGAGAATAGAGACTACTATTTTTGATTCTAGAAAATCATTTCCATCCACACATAGTTCTGTTTCTTTTTATTTAAACTTAGACATGAAATGTCCGGACCATTATGTCTGTGTTTACCCTATTTGCAGGGAACGACCAACTCGGAGCCTTCTTGTTGAGGGTATTGAGTTAAAGGTTCCCTGTCTCTTCCATTTTTTAAGAATAAATTTAAATTTCATTTTTCTGTACTACTTTTATAAACATAATCATATTTATAACCTGACATATCACAAAATTTAAATACTATAGCTGTTTCAATTTAAACATATATTCTGGTTAAATATTTCCATTCTTATATAAATAAGAACAAGCAATAACAGTAAACTTATCGGTTCTGCAATTCACTGACTGATGTTGTTCCTCCCTACCTCGAGAGAGGAAATCACGTTCTCATCTCTCCCCCTTGCTCCAAGTTTGAGCTGTGCGAATTGAAAGAATTACTGGAAGAGACCTTGGGACATTCCGGTCCAGTCCTCTATTCCAATCAATTTTCAGAAGTCAGATTATTCCACTCGTTACACCAGATCGGGAATTCTACTCTACAATTTTCCTTCTTTAGTTACCGAACATAACCCCTCTTCCTCACTGAGATATCTCTTTATCCTTAGAGGTTGGGATAACTATTTGAACTGATTCTATTCAACTAACTCTCAGTTCTTGAATTACTTTTTACCATCAGTCTATTATTCTTTTATGGAAATCACTTCCATAATTAATTTTATTTAATCAAATTTAATTCATGTTCATAATGTACTATTTCAAAATAACCAAAATAAATGTCTTAGTGTCTTGACAATAAAACTTAATCATTAGTTAGCATTTAAGCCAGTTTTTACAACTTCCCCTATGGAAGTGAACACCATCCTCGATGTTCTCATTCTGCTCCAGCAAATAATTCAGGGTACGCTTCTTGAACAAAGCCTTCATCTTCCTAGGTAGCTTCATCCAGACCAAAGTGCTTCCACTGCACTTTAACCTGGGTGATGGCTCGTTTCCCGAGCATGATTTCTCTCCATTCGATTATACATTGAGTCTCAACCAGAAACTCGTCGTTCAATTCAACCTAAATCCTTTGCCAGTGGATTAAGTGCTTTGGGTCATGTACGTATCGTTTTAATAACAATAGATGAAACACATTGTGAACACGAATATGACTTGGTAAGGCCAATCGGTAAGCCACGGGTCCTACCCTTTCCAATATTTAGAAAGGGCCGCAAAACCTGGGAGCCAACTTGGCACAAGAAGCCCACCTTAAAGTGCTTCTCTTTGGCTTGATCCTTACGTACACATGGTCTCCCACTTCAAACTCATGATAAGTCATTTTCTTATTTGCATATACTTTTTGTCTATCCTGAGCTGCCTTCAAATTTTGTCGGATCTTCTTTACTTCTGTCTCCATTTCAGCTAGCATTTCCTGGTTCAAGCATCAACTTGGTTTCTGGACTACTCCAATTAATAGCAGTTTTGCATTGTCGTCTGTATAATGCCTCGAACGGACTCATATTAAGCGATTCCTGGTATCCGTTATTGTATGAAAACTCCACTAGGTGATGATATTCTTCCCACCTAGTTAGTTGTTGCATTACATAAATACGTAACATATCCTCCAGGATCTGATTTACTTGCTCCGTTTGTCTGTTCATCTGTGGATGGTAGGTGGTGTTGAAATTAATTTGAGTTCCCAATCCTGTAAATAACGTTTTCCAGAATGTTGAAGTAAACTTCACTTCCCTGTCAGATATGATAGTCTTTGGGATACCATGCAGTCTAAATATCTCTCGAATAAATATGTATGTTATCTGCACCATCTTATAAGTGGACTGCACTGGTATAACATGTGATTTTTTTCTTAATCGATCCACCACTACCGTTATATAATCATTATGCTTCTTTGACCTTGGTAAACCAGTGATGAAGTCTAAAGATATCACCTCCCACTTCCACTGAGGTACCGATATAGGTTGCATCAGTTCGGTTGGGTGTCGGTGCTCCACCTTCACTTGCTGGCACTCTAAACACTTGTTTAGATATTCTGCAATGTATCTTCTCGTACTTGGCCAAAAGTAATTCTTCCTAATTTCTGTTAGCATCTTCTGATACTTGGGATGTCCAAAGTAGTTATTTCGGTGATACTCATTTAGATTTAATTCTTTCAATTCCATTCTATTTGGAACAAAAATCCTCTTCCTGAAAGTTAACAACTGATCTTTATTAATTTCGTAATCAGCAGATTTTCCTTGTCTTCATAACTCCTCTGTTTGTCGCCTCATAAATTGGTATTTGGGATATTTCTCAGCTCCTATTTTTATTTGCTCTAGAAATTTGCATTCAACCTGATTATAGTACAATTCATAAACACCATACAATTTTCTACTTAACGCATTAGCTACTCTATTCTCCTTACCCTTCACATGTTGCATATCAATATCAAACTCACTTAGGAAAGCATTACACCTTATCTGGCGAGAATTAAGGTCAACTTGCTTAAAATAATTGATTAAGCTGCTATGATCAGTTTTGAGTACAAATCTTTTTCCAAGCAAGTAGCGCCTCCATACCTGGAGTGCGTGCACAACTTCTGTCAGCTCCAAATCATAAGTTGAGTACCGTTTCTCATGCTCTTTTAGTTTTCTTGATTCATAGGAAACAATCTTACCTTCTTGTGACAAAATCTCCCCAACTCCTTCTTTACACGCATCTATGCAGACTTCAAACTCCTTATTCGGATCAGGTACCCTTAATACTAGAGCTATAGTCAATAATAGTTTCAACTTTTCAAAACTGTCTTGACATTTCTTTGTCCATTTAAATATTTTTCACTTTCTTTGTAAGGAAGTAATTGGGAAAGAAATCTTTGAAAATCCTTTAATGAACCATCGATAATAAACCCATAAAGGATCATATGTCAGCCACATTTTGGGGTATTTTCCATTCCATAATCATTCTGATTTTCTTCGGGTCAACTGCAATTCCTTCAGCAAAAATAACGTGACCAAGGTACTATATTATTTCCTTGATGAAATCACACTTGCTGAATTTAGCGTACCGCTGATGCTTCCTTAACATTTCCAGCACTACCGGTAAGTGCTCTTTATGCTTTTCTGCAGTCTTGGAGTAAACTAAAATGTCATCAATAATATTAACACAAAATTATCCAGAAATGGGTGAAATATACCATGCATCAGCCTCATAAAGGTTGTTGATGCATTAGTCAATCCGAATGGTAACACCACAAACTCATAGTGTCCGTACCTAGAACGAAAAGCAGTTTTATATATGTATTTGTCTTTTATTCGGATCTGATGGTATCCCAACCTTATATCTATCTTCGAGAATATCGTAGTTCATTTCACTTGATCAAACAGATCATTAATTCCGAGTAGAGGGTATCTATTTTTAACAGTTAATTTATTGAGCTGGTGATAATCTATGCACATTTGCATGGTTTCGTCTTTCTTCTTCACGAATAGCGCTAATGCTCGCTAAGGAGATACACTTGGTCGGATGTACCCTTTATCCAATTGTTCTTGTGGTTTGAATATCTATTTTCAAAATTTAAAAATATAATTATCCACTATCCACTCATGGAATTTCAGTGAAAAGAATGAAGATTTAAAATGCATAAAATATTTAATTTTTTTATCGTTATATTGTTTTTAATTTCTTGCAAATTTATATCAAATTTTAGTTGAACTAATTTAAACGGTGATGAGGTTGGTTGTTATAGCACTCATGAAGAATTTTAGTTCATGGAATGTAACTCATTTGACGATACCTTGTTATGAAGTATTGCTAATGGTTTTGTCTTAATTGCTAAGTTGCCATTGTCTTAAATATAAAGTTTTATATTAAAATATTTTTGTCTTAAATATAAAGTTGTCTTAAAATGTTTTTGTGTCAACCTTTGTCTCAATTATAAAGTTTTCTCTTAAAATAATTTTGTCTCAAAGTGTTTTTGTCTTAAATATAAAAATTTCTCTTAAAATTTTTGTCTCAAACTGTTGTTGTCTTAAATATAAAATTGTCTTAAAATATTTATCTCAAAGTGTTTTTGTCTTAAATATAAAGTTTAGTCTTAAAATGTTTTTCTCTTAAATTATTTTTATCTGAAAATATTTTTGTTTCAAATTGTTTTTGTCTTAAATATAAAATTTTCACGCTATTTTATCTTAAATATAAAAATTTTATCTTAAATTTTATATTTAAGACAATTCAATTATATTATATTTTAATATAAAATAACTAAAATAAAAAATATTTTTAAGACAAATTTTTCTTTTGTATACTGCTCTAAAGTGAACTTGAAGTACGGTTAATTAGTAGAAATGGAGAGGAAGCTGACGAGAGGCCCGGCCTTCTACAGGGGAATTCTTAGTCCTCGCTGAAGCCATGTGCATGACCCTAGTATAAATTGAGAAGGTGAAAATAGTAAATCTGACGACCCCACGTAAGGTGCGCATTTACAGAATGACAGATGCACAGCACATTATGTAAACAACTCAAAGTTGCTACAAAAATATGCCCTCAATAAAAATAAAGCCCTTCTAGCCACAGATGGAGCCGTTTCTCCTGCTCTGCATTCTCTTGGTCGCAGCTACGGAAAATAAGCCAATGGTCATGGTTCATCGCACATGCTCTTAATAGCACAATGAATAGCACGCGCCGTCAAAATACACTTCACAAAACAATTACTAGATGTATTTTTTTGGATTTGTTGAATCCCAAAAATAATATTTAATGTAATGCACTAGGAAACCCTCAATACTTAAAACAATTATTTATCGGAAAACCAATGAAATAGAAATTCCATAACTGCTCATTTAATTAATCAACATCATGATATTTGGTTATTTCATTTCTAGAGAATAGTAGTTTTATTTGCTATGCTTTAGTGATAGTCCTTTCTTCATAGATTTGGCATCCATCGTTTTCAGAATTGACACCTTATTAAAGCCACAACTCATTAAAGTTATAGTTTCCTTGCTTTCACCAAAGATAGTTTCCTTCCTTTCACCAAACAGTGATCTGGAACAATCATAGAGCTTGCCTTTTAGAACAATCATTGAGCTTGCTTTTTACAAACCAATTTATTTAGTTCTTATAAACCAATCTTGGTATTTGTCAAATTTATTTGCGTCTCATAAACAAATCTGGGTATTTGTCAAATTTATTTGCGTCTCATAAACAAATCTTGGTATTTGTTTAGAATTTTACTTAAATTCATTTACTTTTTAACAAATTGACATTTTTACAACTTTTGTTTTTATGGTTTAAAAATGATTTTTTTTTTTAAATTAAATTAAATTAAATTATCTAAGGTGGACGAGGATAAGTATTTTTTTTTAATTGATGGCTTAAATTGATTGTGAATGTTTCTAACAGGGATGGAACTTGATGGGGGTTTGAGATTTGAAATTCCTACTCTAGCCTCTAGTGTGTTAGAGAAACACTAGAGAAATTGTTAGGTTGTATTGACTTTTAAAAAATTTTAAAAATTGATGTCTTAAGGTCCACCAATGCTTATCAACCCACTAGTGTGTTAGACAGTTTGTTAGGTTGCATTGACTTTTAATAAATTAAAAAAAAAAAAATCATGTCTTAAGACCCACCAATGCTTATGAACGTTGTAGTGTGTTAAAGAGTTTGTTAGATTGCATTGACTTTTAATAAATTTCAAAAAAATTGATGTCGTAAGGCCCAACAATGTCTTGGGATTTTCAAAACATACCTAATTTTAGAAAAAACTACCTTATATCTTGGTTGTAAAAGATAAAAACTTTTCAACACTCTTGTTTTTTATCAAGACCTAGGATTCTTAAAAGTTAAGTAAAATCAAAGTTAATAATAATATTTTTGTTACAATAAGATTTTTTATTATATATTTATCAAAAGTAGATATTAATGATATCAAAATTTGGCATATTAAATACAAATGATATTTAAGTAAAATAAAAATTACTAATAATATTTTTGATGCAATAGTTTTTTTTGTTATATATTTATCTATGGTAGATACAAATAAATCCTTTAGCTATATCAAAAACATTAATATTTTTAATATTATAAATTTAATATTAATATTATTTATTTAAAAAAAAAATTGAATAAATTTAAAATGATTCTATCTACTTAAAATAAAAGTTAAAATGTTTTTAAAAACCTAGCTGAATATAATAAAAAAAACATATTACCATTAAATCCATATATATATATATATATATATATATCACTTTTTTTATAATTAAATTATAAGATTGTTTATGTTCATATTGCTTGTATTTACCAATCTTGTATTTCATGTTTTTGTTTTTGTTTTTTTAAATAAATTTAATTACTTTTATAAGTATGTTTTTAAAAATCGGGAAATTTAAAATGATGAAATAAAAAATTCATATAAAATCATTTTTATTCTAATAGTTAAGTTCAGTTATTTACTCACTTATAACCTATATATTTTTTTTTATGAAATATGACTTAGTAATGAGAAAAAACATAAACAACATGAGATAGCCAAACATACAAACATAAATATTTATTAGATTTAATACATCTAAAGGCTCAATAGCATATCATATTTATAGTAATGGAATTGGTACAATAGATAACCATTACCACTGGATGAGAATGACATTTAAGTGCTTACAATTCACATTTATTGGAAAATAACACTTTCTAGAAGAATGCATTGGGACTCTAATGCATTAAAACAATACATTCCTCCCATTAGCTCTAGTATTGCCCCCTTAATGGAGAGATGTTTTCTTTACAACACCTAACTTGATCTAATCTCCATTAGTTGATATTTTCATCAATATGTTCTTCTTTGTAGCACATGATCTAACAATCCTCCTAATGAGAAGCTTTTATGCCTGGTCCAACCTAGCATTGATAAACATTACTATAAGTTTGACATCCATATAAAGGAACAAGCATCTGCCAAAATGCATAGGTAACTAATTGTTGAAACCGTCGATCTACTAGGATGTCCTTTATGGACATGGTTCATTCAAACATCCTTGAATTGATATATCTTCATACATGTACTTGTACCTTTAACTCCCCATACATCATTTTTATCTTAAGTTTTACTTGGCTTACGCATAACCACACTCTAGCATTACACATGTGGGGTTTTGTGGATAGCCTTCAACCATTAGGTGTCCTAAAGTGGTTTGTTTCTTACCAAAAACATCACATCAAATTATTTCAGTTAGACACGAACCAAACATTGCATTAGTGGTTTCTAACTGACCACTAGCCTTCCCCTATCACGTGGTTTCTTGTTTTCCTCTACGAAGTGGTTTTGATATTACCACAAACTAGATGGGGGTACACATTGCCTCATCAAGATTACATTTGACTCAAGTACATACAATTCTCATACTCCATCTTTGGAGATACCAAGTATACTCTTTCGACCAATACATCAAGTCAAA
Organism: Pinus albicaulis; assembly: GCA_034641835.2. Classification (NCBI taxonomy): domain Eukaryota; kingdom Viridiplantae; phylum Streptophyta; class Pinopsida; order Pinales; family Pinaceae; genus Pinus; species Pinus albicaulis. Next base: position 1,286,265,003 of record CM076583.1, on the reverse strand, counting down.
CTTTACACCATAGAATTTCTTACAAACACAATGTATGACTCACATCCACAACACTCATAAACCTTTAGCTTTAATTGTCCATCTTTTTTTCTCATTTGTTTTCATTTTCATTGCTACCAGAAGACTTGCATGTGCATTGTTACTAGTTTTTCGTTGTCTTCATATGAGCTTCAAAGTTGAACTTTATTTTGTTTCGTTTTGTACCAACATAAAATTGATTATTTATGTCCATACAAAGCAATCCATTTCCCTTTATGAGATTCTTCCATCTCACATTCCCCCTTAATCAAAGATTCAATTTCTTCAATTTTGCATCTCACTTGATTTCATATCTTTTCTACTCAAAATATGGATACACGCTAAAAACCAAAGCATGTAACAAAGATTACCAAACACCTCAATAAAGTTAAATAAATTGCATTATTTGGACCAAAATTTTGGGGTGTTAAGTACAATTAATCATGCACCCATTGCACATCATTTCATCTGAGGTACAACAACTTACTATCACTCCTTTGTAGCAATTCATATTCCCAAACATAAAAGTTGATCTCATCTCCACACACCACTTCTCAAATCTTCTTATCTCTCTAATCAAACATGACTCACTTCTCTTTCTCTTTATCTTTACAAAATGGATTTTATTTTACCACAAACTAGAAAAAAATACCCTTGACTCAAAGGAATGACTCAATAAAATGACAAATCTTTCCTTAATGACAACTCACTTTTGGAATACCAATAAAGTCATGAACTATGTATCAAAGGTGTTGTTGTACATTGGAAAATTTAACCTTATAGAATCCTTTCAAAATAAAAGCAACTTTCTTCCATTCATTCACTTCTATTGAACCAAAATGCACCTATATGTGAGGCTTTGATGTGTCTATGTTCTACCACTTAAATTATACATGTTCTTTTTCGGTATCATCATTAAAATATAGTTCTTTATTTTGTACTTCATTTCGCGCTCTAATATTTGTGGATGACTCACCTATTAGTAATGTTTCTTCTTTCACAAATTTGATATATTCATTAGTTGTTTGACCTTCATAACTAAGTTTTTCAATTCTTTGCCTTGCACATATTTGTATGGGCTTTTCGATACCTTGGCCATTTTTTCCTAAAACTTTCCCATTAAAACTCATTTTATTAAAAGTTTGGACCAATTCCTTTTTGGTTCCTTTCAAAAAAACCTAGTTCATCAACTTTTGTAAGAGATTCATCTTTAGAAGTATCACCAATATCATCATTCTTAGCCTCATAACATGAAAGAGAGACATCAACATTATTATCATCAACCAAGCTATAGTTATCACAAGAAGCACCAATCTTATATATCAAGTGAATTGTATCATAAATTGCATCACACTTTACTTTCTCATGTTTTAATTGTTTTACTTCATTTTCTTTTCCTAACAACACACTTTTCATTGCCAATCACTTGTGTTGCAATGGTTTTATAAATTTATGGAGTTGATCTTGAGTTTTGAAAAAACAACTCACCCATTTAATCGATGATATCAACATTTCCTCCAATGTGCTAATGTGTTGTGTAGTGAAACCAAAAAATTAAAGATAGATTTTATTATCTCATGATTTCTATTAGGCAACATTGTCTATTATTTGATAATAAAATTTCTCTATTTCTTGCAAAGCATCATTAACATTTCTTTGTTAATTCAATTTCATGATTAGCATTTTGAAAAAATTTCTCTCTCTTTCAGATATTTAAAAAAAAAAAATCACTTGCCAAAAATGAACACCACAAATAGAGTATAAGATCATGTAAAGTGTTATTACCTTCCAACTAACTTCTCGTTCATATCTCCACAAATTTATATCTCACTAGTGAGCCAACTAAAACCATCCACACCATTTCTTCTTTAAGACATTTTCATGACTAATAAATAACCTAGCTCGTCATGCTCTAGAATATACAAGACATCTTCACAATATATGAAAACTTGACCTCTTCACCTATGAGTTTTGAGCTTTAGCTCCACACTATGACTTTAATTTACTACACGAGACCCCAAATTGGTTTTCTTTATAATAATCAGAACAAAAGATATAATATATTGAAATGTTTAAATGCATGTGCAATTTCCACATGCACAGATCTGGAGCCAAAAACTTCTTATGTAGATATCACCTCAACATCTCATCACACACTACTTCTATATGGTCACTTTCCAATATGTCCATGTCATGTGTGAATAGAACATGAAACTTAAAAAAACAATTACTTATATACTACTCATGAAACTATGACTTTTTTTTATTTATTTAGCAATTCAAAAAAATTGAAAATTTGAAGCTAGGTACATGATTAGTATAAATTGGGTTAGTATAAATTCAAATTTTGCATCTAGAGTTAAGATGAATCTAGACTGGTACTATCTAATCCAAAAAAATACAAATCATATCCATCATTAACAAGTACAATATCATTATTCAAAATCTAATCTGAAAAGCCCCTCCCAAAAATCTGAATCTGAAAGCCATTGTCCAAAAAATAATAAACTATTTAGAAATAATTAACTGCTTGAAAAAATAATTGAGATCCACACTTTCTAACTATCTGAATACAGAAATATACAAAGCAGATCCATCATTAACAACTCCGATGTACTATCTGAATCCAAGAAGATACAAAGAGCATCCATCATTAACAACTCCGATGTAATTATCAAAAGTATAATCGGAAAAGCCCGTCCCAAAAACCTGAATCTGAAAGCCATCGTCAAAAAAATAATGGACTGCTAGAAAAAATAATTGAGATTCACACTTTCTAATTACTTTAGAATCCAACAACTCCGATGTACTATATGAATCCAGGAAGATACAAAGAGCATCCATCATTAACAACTCCGATGTAATTATCCAAAGTATAATCGGAAAAGCCCGTCCCAAAAACCTGAACTGAAAGCCATTGTCAAAAAAATAATGGACTGCTTGAAAAAATAATTGAGATCCACACTTTCTAATTACTTTAGAATCCAACAACTCCGATGTACTATCTGAATCCAGGAAGATACAAAGAGTATCTATCATTAACAACTGCTAGTCTAAAAAAGCAGCAGAGTATCTATCATTAACAACTGCTAGTCTAAAAAAGCAGCAGAATGACCTAGAATCTGATAAAGATTTTAAAGATATCTGGCAAAGACTTTATTACAATCTTGTGTACAGTTATTAAACTTTAGCATTTTGAGTGCCCTAAGCGTTTTTAATAGTGCTGAATCCATTTTCACTATCAAAAATGGATTCCAAACACTCCAACTCCGTGATTTTTTGAATTTTAGTTTACAGAATTCCAGCAAAAAAACTGCCATCCAACTATTCCACATACTAGATAGACAACTTCATTAACAACTCCGATTTAATTATCCAAAGTATAATCGGAAAAGCCCGTCCCAAAAACCTGAATCTGAAAGCCGTTGTCAAAAAAATAATGGACTGCTTGAAAAAATAATTGAGATCCACACTTTCTAATTACTTTAGAATCCAACGACCCCACGTTTTCATTAAGGTTCCGTATTTACAGAATGATAATGCACACTACACTATGTAACAACTCAAAATTGCCACATAAATATGCCCTCCTTCAAAAAAAAAAGAACTGACGGATTAGATATTATGATTTTAATACTTTATGATCTCGATAACAAACAACATGCCTATCCTTAAATTTTAGTAGCCATAGATGGTGTCGTTTCTCTTGCTCTCACAGAAATGGATAATAAGCCAATGGCGAAGGTTCATGCCCTTAATTCAAAATGGCAGCAACTATTTCAAAAAGCTCGATGAATAGCAGGCTCCAAAAAATAAACGGAGTTGTCTATTTAGGCAACGAAATAACCCTGACGGCAGTTTTTTTGTCGGAATTCGGGCAAGTAATATTCAAGAAATCAGGTAGTTGGAGTATTCAAGAAATCAGGTAGTTGGAGTGTTTGGAATCTATTTTTGACAGTGGAAATGGATTCAGCACTACCAAAAACCCATAGGGCACTCAAAACACTGAAGTTTAACAACTGTAAACATGATTCTGATAAAATCTTTGCCAGATTTTTTAAAAATCTTTGCCAGATTCTGAACCAAAACATTGCCTGAATTCTAAGCCAAAACGTTGCCTGAGAAGACTACCCAAAATAAACTTCTCAAAACAACTATTTAAATCTGACAGAAATTCCATACCTACTCATTTAATCAGTAAACATCGTACAATTTCGTTATTTTATTTCTATTTGATCTTCGTCCACGATGACTCAGAATTAATAGTAATTTTATTTGCTAAATAATGCTTTTATGGATAGTCCTTTTTCATAAATTTATTATGCATCGTTTTCACACTACACAACTTATTAGTCCCTGCCCCCACGTGGCTGCAGGGATAACCATTTTTTTCGAAAGCTAAAATAATTCATTATACCTTTTAAGCAAAGTTTTGCCTTATATCAAGGATATATTAGTCCCTGCCCTACGTGGCTGCAGGGACGGTATTGTAACCATTTTTTCGAAAGCTAAAATAATTCATTATACCTTTAAACAAAGGACAAATATTTTTTTCCATCCAACCAAATGTTTTGCCATTTTATTGGCCATATATATATATATATTGTTGGAATATATAATTCTTACTTGTTTTAGTTGTGACTTTCTATGTATTGAGTCTATTTCTATTTCATAGGAGTTAGCTAAATCTAGGTTTCTAGTTTAGTGTGTGGTTCAGATATTTTCTCAACCAACTTATTGTGGGTCCAAGATAATTTTCCTATCTTTAGACAATACTTCATGCATATATGTAACTCTATTTGATTAATAGAATGGAGTGTGCATGCTCAAATTTTAAGTTGGTATCGGAGCCCGTCTGGGTTTGGCCTTGGCCCATCATGGGCCGAGGGAAATAAAGAAATTTGAGTATATGTGTCCATCTTTTGAGTGTTGATTCGGGCTTACTATCTATGGCACCCATGGATATGATGAGAAACACCCATCGATGTCTGCAAGTGGTTGGTTGTACTCGGCCAAGCTTCAAATCGCATCACCATCATTTAGGTTGAGTCCCTAGACTGTTGTGACACGATGACCCACCTTTTTTTAGCAAATCTGAGAGTGTGTACCAACACACACACTCCATGACATCCCCCGTGAATCAGTACAAAGTAAGTAACTGTCGTCGAACAATGAAAATGAGGCCTTCTGGTTTGCCCTAGGCGCATATTCTTGCGACGAGTTTCGAATGAGTGAGTTCAAGGTGCGGAGATGCATGAGAAGACGAAGCCACAATTGGACCAAATGTCCGTTTGGACACCCTGGAGAGAAAACGACGCAAAAATTGGTATTCTTTACTCGCAATGCATTGATGTCGATACTCTTTGTGGTGCCATTTTGTCTGTTTCTTCTTATGGATATACCCAAAGTTCGGTGTTGCAAGAGACACTGTGTCAAGATGGACCAACGTTCAAGAAAACACTTCAACCGGCTGGGGTTGGGTTGTTTGAGCTGCGGATCGATCAAAATTCCAACCTCATGGCTATCCGGTTTAAGGGGGAATACGAGATGATGGGATTGATCGCATGTTCGGAACCAATACCACAGAAGGATTTAGCCTCGACTTTGCTACTACAGAGCTCCAATATCTCTTTACTAGATGCCCAATAGGTGCTATTGAGTTTGAATCTGGATGTACAGAGGAAGACACTCGATATAGTGCTGGAATTGATCACCCCTAAGAATATCGATGAGGTTGTCATGACGCTAAAGAAGGAGGTCGTAGAGACCCATAGCAACGAATTGGAGAAGAATGGAGAGTATAGGAAAATGTTGGTGCAAGAGATCCGCTTTGTTTGTCTAAAGTGGAAAATGGTATCTCGACCATTCATCAATGCCTTGGGGGAACATCCATTTTACACAATGGCTAAGGATTTCGAGGTTTTTCAATCAATGGTAGTGACAATTATGGTGTCTACAAGACTTTAGGCTTGAGCTCAAGATTCAAGTCATGAATGGTGTTTGTTAATGTATTGATTCAATTTTCTTTAAGTGTTGTCATGACGAATGTAAATTTGTTGGAAAGAATTGATTTAGTTATTGTGACATTCAGTTTGGCCAACTATTCTCACACATTTGTGTTTTTTGTTGGAATTGGCCATTTCAACAATTGACAAATTTATTTATAGGAATGATTAGCCATGAGATGTAATGAAGCCATGAAACTAAAGATGGAAACATTAGAATTGGATGATGGACAATCGAGTTTGTGTGAGTTTGTGGAATAGACTCTTGATGGTCACATGCATTTATTAGTAAGCATGTCTAGGATGTGTTTTGTAGTGGTCTTTGTAGAGTATGTACCTGGTAACTCCAAGAGTTGGAGTGTGTAATGTAAGCCTAATGAGGCATATGTATCCCCGTGAAGTTCGTGGTAATCTAAAAACCACTTTGTAATTACAAGTTTGTTGTCAGCCGGAAACCATTTTGCAATGTCGGTTTGTGGTAAGCCAGAAACCACGTGTGAGAGTGAAGTAGACTAAAAATAGATATGTGCCAGTTTTCCCCCACTGATGAAAGAGAGATCTGAGACAGATCTATTGTCGATAAAAATTTTCCGATGAAGGAAGAGATCTAAGATAGATCTACTCCCAGTAAAAGTTTTTCGATGAAGGAAGATATCTCAGATAGATCTACTTCCAGTGAAATTTCGCCGATGAAGGAACAACATAGTTACGGGTAATCTGATAAAACCCATGTTGGAGGGGGGTTTGCAGATATAGGTAAATCTCTGCAATGATAATGGTTGACAGAACCATGTATGCAAAGGACATCCTAATAGACTAGCGGTTGCAGCGGTTGGCACCCATGCATTCCGGTGGACGGTTGCTCCTTTATATGGACATCGACATATCATTTTTTTGATATGTTTGACCACAACTAGATTTTGTAGATTGATATCGAGACAAGTAGTGATTAAGGGCGTGTGTTGGAATATGTAATTCCTATTTGTCTCAGTTGTGACTTTCTATGTATTGAGTCTATTCCTATTCCATATGAATTAGCTAAACTACCTTCATAGTTTGGTGTGTGGTTGAGATATTCTCTCAATCTCAACCAACTTATTGTGCATCCAATATAGTTTCCCTATCTTGAGGCAATACTTCATGTATATATGTAACTCTATTTGATTATTAGAATGGAGTGTGCATGCTCATATTTTAAGTTATATATATATATATACTTCAAGATCACTTCTTGAACCTAAAGGTAATGCTAACATTATTCATTAAGAATTTAATGTTTAATATATCATTTTGTGGAGACAACATATATCCTTATATCAACCATGAGGGGTATATCGACCATGAAAAAAAGTGTCTTGTGCAGGGTTTTCCTATATCTAGGATGAAAACAAGTGCCTCATGCCGATGAAAACAAGTGTCTTGAATGCAAGTTGTTGAAAATAAATCTCGTTGCCGAGGTTGGGAAACTGATCTTCAATCGTCGTAGTCCTCTTCCTAATATACACAGAGACAGAGATAGGAAAATCCACATATGGGTCTATGCTTCTCCTGTAACTGGTGATGTTTCTATGCTTCTCTTGCAACTGGTGAAGGGCTACAATTGTTGATGAAGGGTTGCAGCTGGTGATGTTTCTATGCTTCTCTCTTGCAGCTGGTGATGGACTACAACTGGTGATGAAAGTCTGCAACTGGTGATCTCTATATGCTTCTCTTACAACTCGCTAAGGCTCATAAGTATATTTACTTTGTTGTCCTATTGTTGGGATGGTAAAAGGACTGCACCCGACACTTGTCTCTACCCAAACTATGTGAGCAGAGACTGGCCTGAACTTTAGATGGCTTTGATCAAGTCATCTATGGTTGATTCATAGGTTCGTAAATTATGGACTCGCCTTACCTCACAAATAAAGCATCGATGCATTGGAACTTCCATTTCTTATTCTAACACAATTAATTTGCGAGGATTTTCCTAAAGTCTTCCTACACAATTAATTTTTTCTCACTCCAGAGACACTGAAACCTGAGTTCTTAAATGCTTTGTTCTGGTTCACTGTCATGTAAAATGGGGTTTTAAGGTTTTATGATGAAGCATAACTAAGTCATAGTTCATTGTTGAGTAAAATGAGGTTTTAAGGTTTTCTGGTGAAGCAGAACTAAGGTATAATTCACTATTGCAGATTACCCTAAGGGATACCCCCAAGGTTACCCTCAAGCTTATCCACAACAAACACCACCCGTACATGCGCCACCAGCTTATGGGCCGCCACAGGGCTTTCTAGAGGGATGGTATACAAATCCTCCTGTCCTTTTTCTTTGGACTTCATTGCAGTAAAGTTTATAGAATCTTTATTATGGTTTGTATGTTTAATGGGGCTTTTGTAGTGGAAATTTTGGTTGCAGCCTTACGACTCTGTGTTGTTGTTGCCTTCCTCATGAGTGTTGTTGCCTTCTGCATGAGTGTTGTCGTGATCCGACTGTGATATGTGAGTGGTGAACAAGAGATTCTTCTTATGAATTTATCTGGTGTCGTCTTTCTGCCAAAGCTTCTAGGGTTGCTACATGCTCTCCTCTTTTGTATGAATTTATATTCTAATATCAATCTATGTGATATGAGAGGCATTGAAATATTGAACAGTTTTCTTTAGAATTCCAAACTTGGAATTTATTATATAGACATGTTTCATGGATTGTGTGTATGAATGTTCTTTTGACATTGAGTGAACCCTCAATAGGAGGCACACGGTTGAAATAGAAAAACCCATTCTATTAGAGTTCCAATGAGATAGCCCCAACTATATATATTTCTTCTTAGGCCTGACCTAGAGGTATAAGGTTCGCGCTTAGTCAATGGAATCTCTTCTCAAATAGATAATTTATCAAACAATAACATTATTTCTTGTTGGCAAGGCTTGGTCTTGTCCCAGCAATGACTAGAGTCTGTACCAACACCCCATAAGAGAGTTTCAATGGGCGACAACCTAGAGTTTGACAATAGGATTTCCATTCGAAATAGGACCACACTACAACATTCATATTTATCTCAAAACTATAGATAATTAGAATGGCAAGATGAGTCACATAAAAATAATAGCTTTAAAAGAGGAGAAAATAATTGTTACTATTATTACACTACACTCTATTAGTTGAAGGAAGCACAATTTAATATCATGGATATAGAATATAATTGTATATATTTAGCAGGGGATTTATCCGAGAGAGGGAAAATTCCAATGTAAATTGTTTTTTGTTACCTCTCGTTAACTCGATAAATAAATTTGTATAAATAAAAATTGTCAACTTTTACTATTATTCTAAATTGTTGCATTGATTTAAGTTCTCTTAATCCTAAATATTGCATTAAGGAAATTCAATTTAACATCATGGATATAAAATGTAGAAATTATACAATATGCATGTATATCTTGGATTCACCTGATCTAAAAATTTGCTAAACTTAAATACTGACTCATTTCTACAAATATTTGTTGAATTAAAAACACAATCGCCAATCACATGAACATGAAGAAACATTAATCACACACAACACAGATAATTTCTCGGGGAAAGATTACAATGAAAAAACCCAGTACCTTCTATTGTATATTATATCATGGATCATGAAACAATTACATACAAAACTCTTCTCACAAGATCCCTCAGTACGTCAGCTAATTCTCTCACATTTCCATACAAAAATTGGCAAATCCCTTAGCCAATTTATTGTCTCCAGACAGCTTGCCTTCATTGCACAATCCTTGAATTGATGCAATCCTGCATGCCTTAACTACGTAAGTATCATGGGCACATCCAATGTGTGTTTTCTTACATGTGTGTAAGCAGATAATGTCACAACTGATAGTCAACTTCCCTTTCACCTAGAACTCAACAGGGTCTCCACTGGATCTCACATGCATGCATCTAATAATAGTAAATCCTCAACTGCACGTGAGATCACTGATTGCGAATTAATTAATATTTAATTCACTATATCTCTCACTAGTGTATCTTTAGTTACAACTAGCACAACTGATTTTAATTCACTTAACTGAGTTAAACTATTTACAACTTGCACAAACTCATGCACCATTGCACTTCGAACTCTGTTACAACTAGAATCACTCTACTACAACTATAATTACTCTGCATGTTCCACCAACCAACCTCTAACTCGAAATTCACTTAGCTAACTGATTTTTGCACTTTAGTTAACTATTTCAAGTCCACATTGAGAATAGATTACAATTTAATGTCCATCTAAATTAAGGTATAATAAAAATAGACATGCACCTAAAAATAGCCTGTGGGCCCCACCCTACTATAGGTGCTTAATTTTCACTAGGATTATGGGTGCCAAAAATTTCTTGTTGAATCTCAACATAAAATGTAATTGTAGTGATTAACATATCTTCCATGAAAATCCTTTTACCTTGGAGAAGCTATGGCATATGGAAAAACTTCAGTGTATTTTTTTTGTAGCCTCTGTCTAAGGATGCAATACATGGTCATGACACTCACTTTAATACTTTCTATTCAATGGTTTTAGCTGACAAATCATTACCTCGTTGGAATTATAGAGCTTATGTATGCACTCTCCAGTGAATTAGAATTGTGGACATGCTCATTGAAATTGTTGTGTGCTAATATTACATTTTCCCTTGTACTCAATCTTTAATGTTCTTGGTTTTGTAACCTTTGTTGCTCTATAGAATATCTATTCGTCTTCCCAATGTTCCACTTTTGTTAACCACATGATAGTGTTATAACTAGGTTTGACAATGTAAAATATATTTTGGTCTTCCTAGTGTTCTGCTTTTGTCAATCACATCATATTCTTATAACTAGGTTTGACAATTATGACCTTTCTGTATGCTAGTATTGTATTTTACTTTGCACTCACTATGTTCTTCGTTTTTCTACCTTTTTTGTTATGGGACTTTTTGGTTTTAGCTTTGTATCAAAGAATTTAAAAGTTCTCTTGTTCTCCCCAATGTTCTTTCTTTATCAATCATATCATGTTCTTATAATTGGGTTTGACAGTTACAACTCAAGTATTTACACCGAGCAATTTCTCTATAGCAAATCAGAATTTACACTGAGAAATTCCTATACAACAAATGCACCCCATACACTTGGAAAATGCAAAATAACATGTGTATTGTTTCAAAATGTGGAAAACTTTGTTGTTTAAACAAAAAGAACCAAAGCATATAGGATATTATTATAACATATACAATATAGCTGTAGTATTTCCTACTAGGTGTTGAGGCTTTTTTGGTTTTATAACTCAAGAATTTACATCGAGCAATTTCTCTATAGAAAATTAGAATTTACAACGAGCAATTTCTATATAGAAAATGCATCCCATACACTTCGAAAATGAAATCAATAACATGTGTTTTAATTTTAGAATGTGGAAAATTTTGTTGTTTAAACAAAGACCAACTATCTATTTATTGTTTTTTTTGTAGAGATTGTTACACATAAACTGCTATGTGTTTAAGCTGTAATGCTAATACGTACCTATTAAGGTCTCTTATACATGGACTTTGGCTTCGATAAGTTATACTTGATTTAGTCCTATATTTTTAACTGAATTACTCAGTCTGTGTTTCCCAGTCGTAATGGTGTGCTTTAACATTCATAAGAGATCATATTTCTCCTAGGTTCTTGTGCATCACATATGACTCTGGGTTTAAGTTGCAGCACCAGTTTGGCCTTGAAAAGATGCTTTAGTCTTACATAGTTAGATATAGGTTCATGTACATGCCATCTATAGAGGATTTTTTATGTTTATCTTTTCCTACACTGATCACTGCTTTTTTGTTCTAGAGTTTGGTTTTCCAGAATTAGCTTAAGTACTATATTTAGCAGTTGTCTTATTTAAAATCAACACCTTGCACAAAATAGCTCCAGGGAAGGGAGTATTCTATCTTAGGAATCATTGCATGCGGGAAGGGCACACTTCCCTATGCAGGTTAGGTTTGTCTATTCTTAGTCTAGGTGCATCGTTGGTGTATTCAATTCTTTGTAACTTAACCTTTCTTCTTGTATAAATTAAAGGCAAGGGTGGGAGTGATTTATTCATTCTAGGTTGAGCTATTCCTGTGTAATTTGATTTCTTTTAGTTAATTCAAAAAACAAATTTCATTGAGTGATGGAGTGTTTTTCTACCATCTGTGGTTCTTTACAGGTGAAAAGCTCTATGTTCTCCTTTCCTTGCAGTAGGTTTTAATGTCTACTCATATAATGGGAAAATAAAGCTCAATTGTACCGATATTGAATATGTTGTACCGATATTGTATATGTGGTCTTCATAAGAATGGTTCTTAGGAAAAAAAATCTTAATTTGCTAATATTTGATTAACAACTGCACGTGGGAAGAACATCTCTGTGTTTGCTTGCCCTATAAAACAAATGGTCATGTGCATTGAGGGAGCAAGTTTATCATTAATTAATCAACTTTACTAGTTTTCTCTTTACTCAATCACATGAACTTGCTATAGTAGCAACCTACCTTGTTAAAATTACAACTCATTAAAGTTATAATTTCTTTGCTTTCACCAAACAATCATCTTGAACAATCGTAGAGCTTACCTTTTACTAACCATTAAAGTTACAACTCATTAAAGTTATAATTTCTTGGCTTTCACCAAACAATGATCTTGAACAATCATAGAGCTTACCTTTTACTAACCATTTTTCTTGCACCCTTCACGTCAATCACCATGGTCAAATTTATTTACTTCTCATAAAAGAATTTTGGTACTTTGTTTAGAATTTTCGTCAAGTTAATTTGCTTCGTAACGTTGTTGAAAGTTTTGAAATTAAAGGTTGAACTAATTGACAATTTTACTGATTTTGTTTTTATGTTTTAGAAATCGTCTTACTCTCTCTTTCAAAATAAATTTTTAAATATAAAAAATTAATATTAATATTATTTATTTTAGAAATTTTAAAATTATATTAAATTAAAATGTTATTAATATTATATCTATAAAATTTAAATATTAATATATCATAATATTATTTATTTATTTATTTATTTTTATTTTTTCTGAATTTGTCTACTCTATTATTGATACAAAAATTTATAGGGAGATCCCAGCCTCAGAAGATCTTGCCCAGAGCTGCAGCAATCTGTCAATTAAAAAGCTGATGGCTAACCAAAATTTTTCAAAAACTAGACCTATTACCCTGTTCTGAGCCATACAAACAGTGAAAAGCCGCCCACACAGGGGAAACCGGATATTAGACATAGAAGCAAAGATCTGAGTATGTAAATCGATAAAACCAAAACGCAAATGATCAAGCCCAGACAAATGACTGTGAGACAAAAACCTGAGAGTGGAGACGCGTTCAGGAATCATGAGAGTTGGTTAGCGTTTCTTCAACGATGCGGCAGCCATACTCATAGGGGTCTTCATCCATCATCTGGTGTTCATCTTTGCCAACAGAACCACCACAATTCGAATTTCTCGGGTCAGTAGGGCGGAATTTGTCTGGAATCTCGCTGTTATAGGGCTCCTTACGCTTCAGGCTGTCAGAGGGAGGAGTGAGATGTAAAGTGTTGATGCTCTTCTCCTTAGGCGCACTCGGAACCTGGTCAGCCTCATTCACGAAGTCTTCATGAAAATCAAAGGTGATTTTGGCTATCATGGTGGAGTGACAATGAGCACAGGGAATGCAGAGCTGAGCGATATGGGTCTGAACGGGGAGGGAAAGTGGAGAAACCGGGATGTGGGGGGAGTCCCGTGCAAATGTGGATTGCCTAGACCCATGGCCTCGACCACTCCTGGTGGCAGGATAGCGGCCAGAGAGGTACTTCGAGGATTGAGAGGTCAAGCCAGAGGTGGAGGAAGAAGGCGGTCGGGAAATTTGCCCTTGACTTGTGCCTCTCCTGCACCTCATTCGTTGACGGAGTCTAGGCATAGTGCAGCGGGCTGTCAAGGCAAAGTGCAAGTCAGCTGAGGATGGCGTGAAGCACAGGCCTCAGAAGAATACAGGGGAGCACCAACAGGTAGAGCCGAGACACAGTCAATAGGTCAATTGGACCAGAACTTGCAGAAAGTGTTGTGAGTGAAGTGAATTCTGGGCATCAGCTCAATGCAGCACGCAAGAGCACATCGCTTCCCAGTACCAGTCCGAGAGTGAGGCTCTGCTGCAGCTATGGAACAACGCAAACGCAGAGGAGGTGCAGAAATGAATCGAGTTTGGGGCGCCATATTAGAAATCCAGGCGGGCTGGCTTGGGAGGAAGAGCTGCATTAAGGCAGCATTGAAGTTGCTGGCAGGATTATTAATGCAAGGTCTCGCACGGAGCTGGGTGGCGGTGGTATAAGTCCACACACCAGCCCACCATTCCTGTCCACGCGCCATCGTACAGAGTAACTTAAACACCTGCATCCGGGGGACGAAGGTCTTGTTGCACCAGAAGAGTGCAGTTTTGAATGAGCTGAGCATGATCAGAACTGTGCAAGGGGCTCGAGAAGAAAGGGAGCTGTTGATTAACGCCTTGATTTGGCAGACGGTCGACCACTTTGTTAGAAGAACGCCTAATGTGCTTGAACGTGATGGTGTGAGGAACACTGAGCCATTCTTCAATTTGTTCTAACCGGCGAAGGAGACGCCAGCTCGATGCTATATTTGCCGCAGGAGTGCCGGATTGAATTCGAATAGTAGCCTCTAGAAGAATTTGAGAGTCCCCTTCAACCTCCAGAGGGAAGAGGTTCTCTTTTTTAGCTATGCAAATTCCATGCCATTATCCTTCTAGCTCTGCAGCATTGTTGGAGTCTCTTCCAAGAGAGCCATAATAAATGTGCATAATAGAGCTTTCCTCATTTCGAAAAATGCCACCAAAACCTGTTGGACCAGGGTTACCCTTGGCCGCGCCATCAAAGTTCAATTTGAAAGAGAGTTGCGAGGGCAGAGACCAAGAGAGGGGAGAATCGATATGGATGGAGGGGTTGGCCTGGATCGAAGCAGAAGGAGTGAGATTGAGATTCCATATTTCCAAGATGAGGCATTCCAAAGGGGAGGAGGGCATGTCAGAGTCTTGCCAGTGCCTGAGAGAAAGATTTTCTTGGAGGCTTTGTTTGAGATGCAACCAAAGGGTATCAGGAGGGGTACTTTGGTTTTTAAAGATTCTCTTATTACGCTCCTTCCAAACTATCCAATAGACAAAACCCAGAATTAGTACCCAGAGAGAGTTGAGAAAGTGACTTTGGAAGGGCTGCAATGGCCAATTCTAGATGGTATTGACAGTGTCTCCCATACATCTACTAGTTCTTCTGTTGCAGATTGCAGTTCGCTCCCAGATTTGTGATGCTAATGGGCAGGTGTCCAGAAGATGCGGAATGGTTTCAGAATGAAGATTTCAATTGGGACATCTGGAAGGCCCAATGAAGCCACGTTTTTGTAAATTGTCCCAAGTAAGGAGTCTATGTTTGCTGAGGAGCCATCAGAAGGTAAAAATTTAGGCCAGATGCTAGGCTACCAAACTTGGTTCCATAGATTATCCTTCGGGATCTGCCTGGAAAAATAGAGTAGCTGGAAAGCTTCTTTAGTAGTGAAGTAGCCCTTGGGAGTGTATCCCCATCGCGGTTTATCCCTTTGATCTGAGACTTTTATTCTTATGAGGTTGATTTCTTGATCTATTTCATCAAATGTTTCCTTTTTCCACTTTTCCTGCCATGTACCTGCTGGTTTCCATTGTTGAAAGCGTTGAGAGGTCTGTTGCTGCCAAAACTGATGAACTTGCGATTGAGCATTTTGTTGGAGAGTTGCCTGCCATTTTGGTTTGTGAAAGAGAGTAGCAAGCTTGGGGAGTTGCTGCCAAGAGTCCTCCCAGAATCCCGCAGTGGTGCCAGAGTGAATTTCCCAGAAACTGTGCGCTTGGATGAAGGCACGATGTTGCTTAGCGGCATTCCAAATTAACGATCCAGGGATAGTCGTGGTAATGCGAATGAGATCCCCCTGGGTTCTCCCCGGAGCATATTCTGAATGCCAAAGATGGGCCCAAGGCGAGTGTGGTTTGGAGAGCCAATTCCACCATATGTGTGCCCCCATAGTGTTGTTACTTTGTACAGGATCTCGCAAGCCCAGCCCACCATATGATTTTGGAAGGCAGACTTCGGACCATTTGACAAGAGCCCATTTTCTATTGAGACTCGAGGAGCCCCATAGAAAATTTCTTTGAAGATTCCGGATCTTTTTGAGAACCCATTTAGGGGCTGCCAGTATTGAGAAAAGATATAAAGGCATGGCTTGGAGAAAATATTTGATGAGGATTAGCCTGTTGGCGATGTTGAGTGAGCGATAAGTCCAAGAAGAGAGCCTTGCTTCTAATTTGTCAAGAAGAATTCTCCAGGAAGAGTGTTTGATGACGGAGTCTATGAGGGGGGCTCCAAGATACTTCGAGGAAAGCATAGCGATCGTAAAGCCCAGAATCCTTGCAATGTTACGTTGGGTGATGATGGAAGTATGGAAGAAAAAAAGCTGATATTTAGAGGCATTGATGGTGGTACCTAAGACTACTGAAAAGAGGTCCAGCAAGGACTTGAAGGCTGAGGCTTCTTGGACAGAGGGATGATCGAAAAGCATATTATCATCCACGAACTATTGGTGAGAAATGGGGGGACAATCATGTATAGAAATGCCTTTGACTGAATTGGAAAAAACAGCATGATGGATAAGTCGACTTAGTTCCTCTGCCATGAGAATGAAAAGAAAAGGGGACAGAGGGTCACCCTGTTGAATACTGCGAGAGGAGCGGAAAGGCACTGAAGGAGAACCATTGAGAAGGATGTAAAAGCTAGGTGTAGAGATGAGGTTCATAAGCCAACGAGTCCAAGTAGCACTGAAACCGAAGGCCAAGAGCATTTGTTTGATATATTTCCAACTTAGTTTGTCAAATGCTTTGGAGAGGTCAAGCTTGAGAATCATACCTGGTTTCTTTAGGAGCTTTAGTGAATGTATCACTTCATGTGAGAGGATGATTCCATCCAGGATCTGACGCCCTTCCACATAGCCCATCTGCTCAGGCGAGATGAGAAGAGGGAGAAGAGGCTTTAGCCTATTGGCAACGAAATTTGAAATGAGTTTGTAGATGACATTACAGAGCGCAATGGGCCGATATTTTTCCGGAGTGCTGGAGTCCTCTTCCTTGGAAATGAGAGCGTTGAAGGTCGTGTTTAGAGAGGGAAGAAGCCAGTGCATTGACCGAGATTCTTCCACAAGCTCCCATAATTCTGATTTGATCAGCTCCTAGAAAGCATGAAAAAAAAATTTCGTGAACCCATCAGGGCCAGGCGCTTTCCCATCTTTGAGTTGTGACATGGCTTCCTCCACTTCTTGGAGAGTGACTGGCCTGAGAAGCATGCTATTGTGCTCTACAGTGATGATTTTTGGAATGTGTTGCATGACCGAGTGTATGGCTTGATTCCTGTCTCCGGGGGTTCACACAATATGTCCTGAAAGTATTCTTTGAATTCATGTTCAACCTCTTCATGTGCCTCGAGTCTGTCTCCTTGCCGATTGTTGACGAAAGCAATGTTATTGTGCATTCGTCGTTGAATGGTGGACCTGTGGAAATATTTGGTGTTTTTCTCTCCATCCTTCAACCATCTGATCCTGGATTTCTGACGCCACAAGGTCTCTTCTTGTTGCCTCCTTTATTCTATTTTGGTGAGGAGTTCTTGCTCCTGTCGGGCATACTCGTCCGATCTTCCCTCATAAATGATGCATTGTTGCAGGATGCTCATTTTCTGCTCAAGTTCTTTTTGATGGGCAAAGATGTTGCCGAACTGTGAATGATTCCAAGATTTGAGAGCGTTCTTGAGGTGCTTGAGCTTTTCTTGAAACGGATACATCTTGGCTCCTGCCGGGGGAGTGTAGGAGTGCCATGCTTTAGTGACCACTTCTTTGAAGTTTTGATGAGTGAACCAGAACAATTCAAAGCGGAATGGTCGATTGCATCTTGAACCAGGACGAGACCACTGCAACATTATGGGCTAATGATCTGATCCTACTTGAGTTAAGATGGACGTTTGGAAATCCCCACCAAGATGAATTGCATTATCAGACATTAGGAAACGATCAAGCTGAGAGGCAATATGCTGAGTGCCCTTACGTTTGTTGGTCCATGTGTATATTCCGTTGGAAGTTTGAAGATCCATAAGCAGATTGTTGCGGATGAATTATTTGAAACTGGTGCTATCCTCTTCCAACCAAGTTCGCCCCCCAGATTTTTCCTCCAGAGCTGTAATAGAGTTAAAGTCACCCCCGCAAATCCATAAGGGGAAGCTCCTGATAGAGTTGAGCTCTGTAAGAGTATCTAGCAATTCCATTTTTTTTTGTGGGTCTTGAGGAAAATACACATTGGTGAGGTGGTCATGTGTGTTGGTCCCCACTAAATGGAAAGTAGTTTGAATAAAATAATGAGAGGCATGAAAGTCATAGAGGGTAAGAACCTGAGGATTCCAAATGATGGTGAGACCCCCTGATGCTCCTGAGGCATCCACTGAAACTGTGCGGGATCCAGACCAGTATTTGTTCAAGATCTTTTCTAAAACAGTGTTGTTGCATTTTGTTTCTTGCAGATAGACTATGGAGGGCTTATCTTGCTGAATCATTTTTTTTAACATTCAGTGGTTCGCTGGGCTATTGAGCCCCGTCACATTCCATGATATGAGCTTCATGAGGAACAACGGGGAAGATTCTTATAGAACTTGGTCAGCTTAGGGAACCTCCCGGATTCCACAACCATTTCTCCGACAATAATGGTCCGCTGCAGATCTGTTTTGCGCCCCCATTTCTTGGATTCTTTCATTATTTTTTTGTCGTCCCATAGACTTCCGGCTTGAATGCCAAGGGATTTTCTTTGCTGCACTCTGGATAAAACCACTTCCAGGCTATCTATTTGTCGAGGAAGTATGGTATTGAAGTCACGCTGGTGACAAGCTGCTTCCAAGCTGAGTATATCTAGATCACCTAGATCTATACTCTCTGGTTCTTCTTCCATGTGAGATGGCATGTTTTGATCTGCATTGTCCTGGCTGTGCTGGGTTCTGAGAGCTGTATTGTTATCAATCTTTATGAGTGCCTCTTTGAGTACTGGTTCTTTCTCAGTGTGGTCTGAGGAAGTGGAGGCGACAGAGTTGGTTTTGGCAGGGACCAGGGTAGTGGGGGTGGGATGTGGGGCGGTGGGTAAACGGAGCGAATCAGAGGAGGGGGCCTGAGTGTGGAGATCCTCCGAGGCATTTTGCTCGGCCAAAACTTCAAAGCTATTGCTCAGATTGGGTTTCTTAGGTGCCTCTGAGGAAATAGAGGTTTTCTTGGAGTGCCTCCTTCGATTAGTGACCTTTGTGAATCCATTAGCATCTTTGTTGTGCTCAGGGGTGGGGGTTTTTTGCTGATGATTCAGAGGGAAATCATGATATAGGTGACCGTGTTCATGAAATTTCAAACAGCGGAAGGGGACATGCTCGTTGTCTATTGTTTGAATCCACTCAAAATCGTCATGAAATAGGCTTATTGAGTCCGTGAGAACCTTGGCTAAATGCATATAAACACAGATCCGGGCGTAGGAGGTATATCGCCGGAGTTTAGTTTCCTCCTCAACTTTAATGAACTCTCCCAAACCATTGCTGATGTCCTTTAAGGTCTATTCGTCCCAGTATTCCTGTGGTAAGGAGTACATGCGGATCCAGACTGGTGCCCAGTTTAAGTCCTCTTTGTCCGGATTGAATCTTTCTTTCCAGTCTCGGAGGTAAAGGCCTACAGAGTTGAAGAAATACGGGCCTTCCTCAAAGATACGATTCCTGTCCTCTAGACAGTTGAAAATAGCAGTGAAGAAGCCTTTGGGGCCAAGCTGCAGGGTTACCTATCCTTTGGGCTTCCACTTGGAGAGTATCCATCCTTGCAAAGCTTTTTCGGCTGGCCATAGGCCGATAAAATTTCCAATGAGGACGTGATCCTTCATAAATTGGATATTCCCATTGATTCGATGGATGGGGAGATCTATCTTGATTCTCTCTGCAGCTTTTGGGATGCAGGTGGCAGAGGATGCTTTTGGTTGAGTCGTAGAGGCGATCTTCTCTGTATCCTTGTCTTTAGTGGTTGCAGAACCTGAAGCGGCGTCACTAGAGACGTTGGTAGCTAGAACATGGACAGAGGCAACCTACGGGGTTGAGCCGGAGCTGTCGATTTTGTCT
Source organism: Pinus albicaulis (assembly GCA_034641835.2). NCBI lineage: Eukaryota > Viridiplantae > Streptophyta > Pinopsida > Pinales > Pinaceae > Pinus > Pinus albicaulis. The sequence goes on along the minus strand of CM076583.1, from coordinate 1,286,244,771 downwards.
GCAGCGGCAGATTTGTCAGTAGAAGGGGTGTGGAGAGGAGGGGGAGCAGAGCCCGCCCCTTTGGAGACCGGATTCATGGGGGCGCTTCAGCAGAGAAGCGAAGGGGCAGCAGGCTTCGAAGCAGTGTTCACAATGGTGTGAGATTCAGAGATTGCACAAGCGGAGCAGAAACCCTAGCGGAGCCTAATATATCATAATATAATTAGAAATGAAAATAAATAATTTTTTTAAAATAATAAATTATATATTAATAATATTTATAATTTATCAATCTCAAGAGTTAGTTTAATTGGTCTAAAGTTATAGGTGAAATTATTTAATATTGTTGCTATTTGTTGTTGATCACGAGTTTGACTCTTTTTTATTCCCTTAGGGTGAGGCCCCAAGACCAATGATTTAAAGAGTTTGTAGTCCATGAAATGTGAGGAATTACTCTAGAATTTATCATCCTTTCATTCAAGTAAAATAAAAAACGTGTATGTGTGTGTGTGTGTGTATCAAATCAGCGTAGATTCATCTTAACTCCTGAGCTACAACTGTTGAGAGATATATTTTTAATTAAAAGTTGACCTCACTTTAGTTGTAGAAATAGAAAATTTGGTCATAAATGCCCATTATATTGCACCATCTTGTGTAATCTCATTTCAAGTTTTTTTTTTAATATTTTAGTATAGTAATTGATTTTTGTTTGCATTATTTAATTAAATATATATATATATTTTAATTTTAAAAGGATATGTGTGGGCTTAAGTAAGGAGTGAATCGCACATTACTTTCAATTTGGGCTATAGAATGTGTCTCTCAACACAATTATGTTTTCCTTAAGAATTTGAAATCAAAGGAAATACCTCCACATATGTCCAAAAACATAATAGTAGTACAACCGTATTAAAAATATTAATGTGGTTAATATAGCTGAAGGCTTCATAAATATAACAAAAAAGAATTGCAACACTAAGAATTCCTTACCCATGCACACATTTACCTACCTTATTAAGGATGTATAAAAAGGTTATGGGTCAACTTTAACTTGAGAAAAACAAGGAATTACAAATCTTATTACTAGCAATTGCACCACATGTTGCAAAGGAAACGCCGTAAGGTTGTAGTATAGGAAAGAATAACATATAATAACAAAGAGGTAGTAGGAAATTTTTCAGCTCCAACTGAACCTCCAGAATAAGGGGTGGAGAATTATGTTTACTGGACCTCAAATCAAAATATCCATCTTGCCCCCGATCAGGGTGCCACGTTGCTCCGATCGGACAAAGGTTAGTGCCACGCGAAGGTGTGCACTTGACCATCCACCATAACGAGCAATTGCAACCTTTGCAGGAGGCCGGTGAAGGCATATGGTCACACGCTCAAACATAATGCAAGTCTGCAGAAAAGAAGGATGCCATCATATCTTGTCAGGTAGAGTTTGGAAATAGTGCCTATGGGCGGAGTTAAAACAGGAAAGGGAACCTTAGAGAGGTAAGTTTCTCAGCAAGCATTCCCGAGAGCAGTCCAAGGAAACAGAGGTAGAGCTACGATGACGTCTAGAAATTTGGTATGTTATGGCTGTTGCCACCCTCCTTTGTCAATTTCCTGTTACTGTCAAAATTTATGAAGGAAACACCAATTTGGAAGATGATTGTAATTCCACACAGGAATTTCTTCACTCCTTTAGCGGGTTTTCTTGAAAGTATGATTTTATCTTTCGTTTTTTCTGTTACAATGCTAATGCAGGGTCTCTAGTTATTGAGCCCTGCTTTAGAAACCCACTCTTATGTCTCAAGAATGCTCAGTCAAGTTTGTGGTTTAGTGTATAAATCTAGCTAAACCCTTGTAGGTGTTTTAATAATAGAGTCGAGCTAATTCATGGCCTTATCCCTGACGCTCCTTATCCAACACCCCTGTCTCATGATGAGAACCACATGCAAGCTCCTTGGAAACCCCTCCATAGGAGATTCATCCCACAATTCAGGGTCCTAGCACCATCAACAATGATGCTACCTGTCAAGCGTATGAGCAGGCTTGCATGCTCATAAATGAAAATATTTAAACCCATAATTGCCCATCTCAACAAATCTCTCTGCTGTGTGATGTCAAGATTCCTTACCTTCAGTTTCGATGCTAAAAAAACCTTAGAAGTAATCTAGATCTCAAATGTTGCAAAGATAAGTTTTAAATGTCTCTGTATTTTATATTAATACCAAGAAAAAGGCTGGTTGCTCTGCAACGTCTGAGGATCCACCAGTATATCAAGACGTAGTGAACTCCACCAAAATTCACCTGCAAACTGTTATTAATTTTATTTTGCCTTATACAGGCCTGTTCCAAATTATTATAGGGATAACAGAAAAGCAGTTGGAATCTGCCCGTCAGGCCAAAGTAATAGCAAAAGGACAATATGGAAAACGCAAAGGAATCAGAAAAGGGAAATAAAAACATTCGATTCAGAATGAGGGACCTAGTAAGCACAGAAGGAAAAGTAATAAAGAAGTTATGGAAAATATCTATGATCTTTATGAAGCTGGAAACCCAACTCAAATCCGAAATTCCATCCAAGGCTGGGAAAGAGAGAGTAACCCTAAAGATGGAGATACCAAGCAGCAGGAGGCCACCCTGGACTTCCTCTATGACTCGAGGAATAAAAGAGGAAGGTTATCCCTTTTCCATCAATCTATCAACACCTATTGGAAGCTCAAGTGTGTCTTGGCGAAGGCCATGACTAGCATGCAGGAAACAAAAGGAAACTCTTCAGTGGTTTTAGAGTTGCAGCAAACTAAACAAGAAATTCGAGATATTGTCATATGTCAATACCATGCTACGGAAGGAATCAGAATAATTGAAAAACAACTACAAGCAATGTAGCAAGTAGAGATGTCGGGTTCTACTACAAAAGACCTGGAACCTATTGACTATTCTGATGGGTGACATTTTCTCTTATTAGTATTTTATTCTTTAATGATTTTTTAGACAAGTTTTTACAACCATTGGCAAAACTATAATTTTTTTGGACATTAGATATAGTGGCAAGTAGAAGGAAAAACAATTTCAATATTGGTTGGCTTTTAATTCACTCTGGTGGCCAATAGACCTAGTTTCCTTCAGGTAGGTTGAGGCCACGAAATGTATCAGTATATGTATAGCAATATGCTTTTATGATATATAGAAAATGGTAAGCCTTTGCAAAATTAAAAAAAATAAAATAAAAGTATCCATCTTGGGTAATTGATGTGGAACAACTTCTTTGTTATTAATTTCATGTAAGATGTGTTTTGTGATAATGGATGGGCAAGTTTGGCCAAAGTACTCAAGACCTCTATATGACAAAATCTGCATGTTTATTTTTTTTCTCCATGAAGGATGCACTTGGTTTTTATGACTAGGCTGCGCAGAGTTCACCCTTCCACGAAATTATTTTCTTCTATCACATTCGCAATGTTGAATTCCTCTGATACTACTCCTAGAACTCTGACTCGACTTTACAACTAGAATTATTTAATGGAATAAAAAATTATCACTATGACATTTTGTACTTCACAAGAGACTACTAAGAAGCTTAGGTATGGTAAATCCACCTTCACCTGTCATTTGAACATAGAGCATAGAGTTATCTTAATAGTAAATTTTATGGATAAGATACTTTTGGGATTTTTAAACCCTTGGGGATGATTAATTAATCTCACTTTAGATCATTTATATTAATGAATTATCTACAGTCATATTTCCATAATTTGTCTTTTAACGGTAAATATTCCACTTCTTTCGAACTTTTCACCTCAGTCAAAATAACAAATCATTAAGACCCAGAAGTAAGAAGAAAAAATTAGCTCATAATCAGGGAATCTAGCAACTTCTTTAAGGACCATAATTCAAGACTTTAGTGCATTTTAAAGATCATTTATTTTCCTATCAAATAAAAAGCAAAAATCAAATTTTGTAGTGACAAGAATGGGAAAAAGTTTTACTTGTAATAACTCCCTTCCCTAGTGATAGCACATTTTGGTTTTGAAAGGAAATTATTTTCCTAATCTTTTAAATAATAGATTCCTCCCCAATTGACCCTTTAAAAATACCCCTTTTTTGAATTGATTGCAATATGTAAGTGTCTTTTGTATAGTATTTTTTGAGCCATTGAATTTAAGGGCAGAGGTAAAGAGAATACTAGACAAAAAAGAGCAGAGTGAACTAATGTCAAATTAAAATAACATCGAGGAATATCTTCTGATTTTCTCATGTGGGCCTTCTTCAACTGATGAGGTAGTAGGAACTTTCTCACCTCCAAATCTTCCAGAATAAGAGATGGAGAATTATGTTGAGTGAACTACTACTCATGTAACTCCGACTCCTCTTTACAATTGGAATGTTTCTCTTCCCATAACTCTATCTCCGAGCTGTAATTATAGCTTTCTCTTGTTTCTAAATAAATTGTCTCTATATCACTATTGTTTGTCTCTTTTTGAGCGTTTGCTTGAATCCGTGAGATAATGTAGCTCATATGGATTCCAAAATCCTTGACTAACCCATTTTATGAAGAGTCCTCCTCTGTTTTTAATTCTACTATTTGGTCCTTCGTAGCCTTTGTCAACATCGTTTCCTTCTAAAGAATCATATATTCTTGATAAGTCTCCATTGGCCTACTTTTCTTCTTCCATATACTTCAGATCTGAATGAATGGAACTTGAGATAAGCTTCATGACTTTTTCCAAACTCATTTCTATCATACTTTGTTGGAGAGCATAGTAACACAAAAATGTAATATTTAAATCTATATATAGTTATTTTCCTTCTTTCTTTTTTTTATCCATGTAATATAAATTAATTGGTTTGTGTGGAGTTTAATTTCATGATATAAATTTTAGATTGGGTGAAGGGAAAGGTTATGATAAAACTTGTAAAAGAACCCCTTAGGGTTATGTCAACTTACTCTATTGTTAATCACATAGTGCCAAGTTTGTAAAACTATTTTTTCTTTTGTAAACTTTGTTTGAATTGCAAAATAAAAAAATTATAAAAACTAAAATTATGTAGTGAAAAACCTTGTTTAAAATTTCATAATAAAATGTTGAGTAAATTTGACATCATATAATATGAAATTTGTTTATGATTATAAATTAAAAAACATATAATATTTTTTAGCTACAATTAAGTAATTAAAGATATGTATATATATATATATATATATATATATATATATTTAATAAACTAAATTGGATATTCATTAACAAAACAAAATCGGAAAGAGTATGTATGTAGTTACAAACTGTTATGTAATTACAAACTATTACAATTAAGTAATTAAAGGTAAATTTAGTGTTATTTAAGAAATGAGAATTATGAACATTCATCATTATTGCTCAAGATAAATGATGTCCTCTAAAATAATTTAATAAACTATATTCCACATGAATACCATGGGTCAATACCATGGGCTGTTTTAAATGTTTATTATTATTTTATTTTATTATTTTTGTTTTATTTTATTTTATTTTGACCTAGTTAAAATTTTCATTACATTATGTCAATATTTTAATTTAATTTACTTTTATTTTTATTTTTGTGTAATTTGACATAGTCAAAATGTTAAACATGGCATTAAAACATTTCTATATACACCTAAAACCAATCTAATTTATTAAAAATAAAAAAAGGAAAACTAACATCATAAAAAAATATAAAACTATTTACTTGTGGATCTAATGGCTTAAAAAATTTCAATCGTCTAACATTGATCCAATGGCTCAGACATGGACACATTGACAACTAGGGAAGTTGTTTTCAAATAAGCCCAATAACATGGGCGGTTTTTATATTTTATTATTATTTCATTTTATTATTTTTGTTTTTTATTGTATTTTGGCCTAGTTAAAATGTTCATTAAACATTATCGTGAGATTGGAGGTTTGGAGACGCTCTGCCTGTTACGATCTGCCTTAGGTCTTCAGAGCTGGTCACGACGGCCTCGGCCCTCTGGGTGTCTGGGAGGGCTTTGCAGCCCCCTTCCTGTGGACAATTTTCCTGTGCTGAGCTGCGCCTCACTCCTGTCTGGACGCGACGATCTTGGCGCGGCACTCTGGTCATCTGCGCAACGATTAGGCCCTTGGTATTTTGGATTTGCAGGGGTGTTGTTTTGTGGGAATGGATTGAGTTAGTTGCTACCACAGGGATTGCACTGGGGGAAAATACCATACCACGTGGGTTCACATTGGGGGATTTATATTGAGGAAAAAATGGCATAATATATTGGGGAATATATAGGGGGTGAAGGGTTTTTATATTGACAAGTATAAAAAATGGAGCTCAAAGTTAATGAAAAAATATAAAGGGGTATAAAAATTTTTAATGAAAAAATGGATACCTGCAATATCTAGTGGAAGTAGTGGTTTTTTAAATTGGGAAGGTGTATTGGATTCATATTGGTAGGGGGTTAAATAATGTGATTTTTAGGGGTATTTTCCAATATGTAGTCAAATTAAGGGTATTGTTTAATATGCCATGAACGCACGTGATAGGATAGAGGTTGATTGAGTGAATCCCCCGTGGTTGCTACAAACCATCGCTGCCGCCATGGGTGAACCTGGGGGTGGGGAAATCTCTCCCACCCCTCCGCTATCGTCTGAAGAAGCCTTCTGTTCTGAGGTTCCAAAGTTCATTAAAAAACTTGAGGAAATCCCTGAGATCGCTCTGCAAGAAGATCAGCCGATTAAAATTGCCCTTGCCCTTGCTGACAGAGGGCTGGTTGGGAAATTTATGGGGCGATGGCCATCTACAAAAACCACGGATGACTGGATTCAACGCAACTGGAGGCCACAGCTGAAAAACAATGTGATTTGCTATGCGGTTGGCAGAGGCTTTTTCATTTTCGAGTTCACCTCCAAAGAAGACCGAGATCTGGTATTTAGAAATGGACCGTATTTCATGGGAAATCAGGGTCTGTATCTCAATAAATGGACCCCTAACTTCGATCCCTCAGTAGATGTTCCAAAGGAAGTACCAGTCTGGGTTCGGCTCCCCAACCTTCCGATCCACTGCTGGAGCTATCAATCATTGCAAAGGATTGGGAACGGTCTGGGCAGATTCATTGACAAAGCAGACAACAAAGGCCAATACACCTGTGCAAGAATCTGTGTGGAAGTTGACTTAGAGGCTGGTCTCCCCGAGGCGATTAAACTTACAGTGGGAGAATGGAAACACTACCAAAAGCTGGACTACGAGAAACTACCTTTCAAATGCAGAACCTGTCATGAACATGGACACTTCCAACGGAATTGTCCCAAATCCCCGGTCGGGACTAAGGAGGACGAGGAAGGATGGAAAGAAATCAAAAGAGGCAAGGCTATTCCAAGGCCAACTGAGAAGAAAAACTCTGGAACAGTGGGGAAGCCTCAGACCAAGCCAAAGACCAATGAAGACCCAAAATTTGGATCCTCCTCAGGTGGGAACGCAGAACCCATCGGGGCTCAAGAAGAACCGGAAGACTTGACGAAGGAAGTAAAAGAAACTGGTACTAAAACAATCACCCCTCCAGCAAAAGGTGGCAATGAAGGAAATATAGATAAAGAAGAGCATATCAGCCTGGCCTCTGAAACTGATGAAGATTCAGAAGAAAGAGCCTATGAATCAAACAGCTCACAAGTCACCCCTATCAAATCAGCCAGGGGTCGAAAATACAAGAAGAAACAGAGAGAGGAGAAAACCTATCTGGACGTTCTCCAAGGCTCTCAAAAAACTCTCAAGGGAATGATGAATACCAGATCCAGCCGCCAGCATGGCACGGCTCCAAAAGGAGCCACAGTATCCCAAGCCAATAAATAATGAAATACGTCTCCTGGAAATGCAGAGGATTAGGCAGCAAGCTAAAAGAAGATGCCCTGAAAGATATAGTGAGAATGTATTCGCTTGAAATCCTTCTCATCCAGGAGACAAAGTTGGAGGAAATCCCCCTCCTCCATGCTAGCAAAACCTTCTGGCGTAAAGGTATTGGGAATGCTGTCAGTGCGAGAGGCGCCTCCAGTGGAATCGCTACCTTCTGGGATAGCTCTATCTATGACCTGATTCAAAAAGATAGCTCCCCCCATTGGCTTCTCACGAAGCTCCTTCATAAAGACTCTGGCCAAAAAGTAAGTATGTTCAATATATATGCTCAAGTTCTTCCTTCCGAGAAAAAAATTTGTTGGGATTCGATTTTGTCCTATCTTTCGCTGCACAATCCAGAAAACATTATCATAGCTGGTGGTATGAATGTCACTCTTGCTGTAAATGAGAAAAAGGGTGGCTCCCTGGTCAGGGATCCAGCTAGAGAATGGGTTGAAGACCTTATGTTGGGGTGGGAGCTGGAGGATATCAGGCCCACATCTGGGAAGTTCACCTAGTCTAACAAAAGGGTCGTCCCAAGCCATATTGCAGCTCGTTTGGACAGATTTCTTGTCCAATCCTCTTTCCTGACTTGCGGGCTAATGGCCTCTTCAAAAATTCTGCCAAACAACACCTCTGATCACAAACCCATTCTCCTTAAGCTTTCCACGGACGAAAATCTTGGCCCTATCCCCTTCAGATTCAGCTCATTGTGGCTTCAACATGATGGGTTCCAAGAGATGGTTTCAGATGCCTGGAACAGACCTGTTCATGGTTCCCCTTTCTACATGTGGGAAGAAAAAATGAGGGGGCTCAAAAGAAGGCTCAAGGAGTGGGATAGAACGCTGAAAACTCCCTACACCAAAAGAAAGGAGGCCCTGGACAGTCTTGCTGCCCATCAATTAACTTTGGAAAATTCTGTTCTTTCCCAAGACCTTCTTCATAGAGAAGCTGATCTGCAAAAATATTTCCACAAAGCAAGTAAAGAAGAAGAAGAACTCTGGAGGCAGAAATCCAGAGCTCTCTGGTTACAAGCCGGGGACAAAAATACTAGCTTCTTCCACAAACAAGCTGAAGCTCGCAAGCAATTCAAAACTGTTAAAGAAATTCATCACCAAAATGCAGTGGTAAAGGATTTTGAAGGCATTAGGCGGGCAGCCCACTCTTTCTTCAAAGATCTTTACTCTGCCCCCGATGATCCACCAATGGATCCCCATGTCTATCCGATGAATCAAATTCCTCAATGTGTTCAAGAATCTGACAATTCTATGCTGACTGCTCCAATCAGCATGAATGATCTTAAAAATGCACTGGACAGTATGGAACCGGATAAAGCTCCTGGCCTGGATGGGTTTCCCGTTAGATTCTATCTATCCTGTTGGGCCACAATAAAAAAAGACCTGTTGAGAATGGTTAGGAAATCTCAATCTTGTGCAAAGATCGGAGGCGACATCAACTCAGCATTTCTGGCCTTGATTCCGAAAGAGAAAGGAGCATCTGATTTCAGCAGATTCAGGCCAATTTCGTTGTGTAACTCTAGTTACAAGCTGATCACTAAAATTATAGCCAATCGCCTCAAGAAAATCCTTCCGATCATTATCCCTGAAAACCAAGGGGGATTCATCAAAGGGAGAAAGATTCTGGACAATATTGTGCTGGTGCAAGAAGTTGTTCATTCAAGCTATCACCGAAAGGAGAAAGGTATGGTGATTAAGCTTGACTTGGCAAATGCATTTGATAGGGTGAAACATGAATTCCTGTTTATGGTGATGAAGAAAATGGGCTTCTCTTCAGCCATCATTAATTGGATAAAATCCTGCATTGCCTCTCCTTGGATAGCGTCGTTGGTTAATGGGCGACCTTCAGATTTTTTCCAAGCCTCTAGGGGCCTAAGACAAGGTTGCCCTTTGTCCCCGCTTCTTTATGCCATTCAAGCCTCAGTACTCAGTTTTCAACTCGACCATAATCAACAGACTCAAATCCTTCCTAGCCTTTGTATGGTTCACCATGTCAAAGACATAAACCATGCCCAATTTGCTGATGACACTCTATTGTTGGGTGGGGCAAGCATAAAATCTGCTAGATCCTTCAAGAAGGAGCTGGACATTTACAGAGAGGTCTCGGGCAGCAAGATCAATTTCCTAAAAAGCACAATCTATAGCTGGAACTGCTCGGTAAAGGATTTATCAGAAATTGCAAGGATTCTTGATATGGAAGGGTCCTGGGCCTGGGACTCTTTTAAATACCCGAGGATTCCAATCTTCAAGACCAATCCTAAAGTAGCCCATTGGATGCCCCTGCTGGACAAGCTTAAAATCAGAATCCATGCCTGGGGGGCTTCATGGCTGAATAATGCTGGAAAGATCATTCTGATGAAAGATGTTCTCTCAAGTCTTCCGTTATATCAGCACTCCATCCTCCTTGCCCCAAAAACCTTCATCAACAAAATGGAAGCTCTTCTAAGGCGGTTTCTGTGGGAAGGGGGGAAAAATAATGAAAGAAGGCTGCATCTTGTTAAATGGGACACTATTAAAAAGCCATTCATGGAAGGAGGTCTCCAAATACGTGATCTGGCTATCCATAATCTGGCTTTGGGATCTAAGCTGCTATGGAACATTGTCTCTGGAAATTTAAGTTGGAGCAAGAAAGTCCTGTGGAAAAAATATTTTCATGGGAAGCGACTTAGATGCTTGGACCAGCTTCCTAGAACCTCCAAAGGTTCTCCTGTTTTCAAGCTCTGCCTCAAAGCATTGGAGCACTTCAGCCATAAGCTGTATTGGATTCTAGGTAATGGGAAAAACATAAGAATCTGGGATGACCCTATTCTAGGTGATCAACCTTTGAGTCAAATGGAAGATCTTGCCAATATCAAAGCCTCGCTTCAGGCTCGCAATTTAAATACCCTCTGGGACATCTCCACTTGGACGGAGGATGCTAATTGTCTATGGGACAGCTGGCACCTGGGGGAGGTTCCTCAGTGGTTGGAAGGTGAAGCCTCAATACTTTTGGATAGACTTCAAGGGAAATCCCCCTTAAAAGCTTCTGCTAAGGACAAAAGAGGGTGGGGATCAGTCTCAGGTTCTTATTCAGCTTCTGAAGGCTATAAAAGTATGATGGCCATTCCGAATGTTCCTCCGAATCCTGCTCAATGGAAATTTATTTGGGATTCCCCCTCTCTTCCCAAAGTTGATTTCTTCTGCTAGACATTAGCTCACAACAGTATCCTCACTCGTGATAATCTCCGTAGGCGTGGTATGGAAGGACCTTCCAGGTGCAATCTTTGTATGTCAGATGAAGAAACCGCTGATCATTTGTTCTTAACCTGCCCTTTTTCTCAAGAAGTCTGGAAGGGGGTCCTGATGCTAAATTCTGAAAAAATAGAGCCTCCTCGGAACATCCCAAATCTTTCTCAAATCTGGATCAAATTAGCTCCATTTGGTCTCTCCAAAAACCATCTTCTCAAAACTTGCTGGCTGTGGATCCCCAAGTTCGTTTGCTGGAAGTTGTGGCTGGAGAGGAACAACAGATTATTCAGAAACGAAAGCTGCAATTCGTCCAGAGTCATCATTAAAGTCAAAGATTTCTTGGGAGAAGCTCTAGAAGCCAATTCTGCCAAAAAGATTGGAAAAGCTCTGAACAGTGAAGAGGATCTCTGGTTGAAAGGATTGATCCCAAATCATAAGGATAGTTCCATCCTTCCTGCTAGTGCCCACTCCAACTGGGAAATTCGACTGGATGAGCAGGAGTTCAAGAAGTGGAGGTCGACCCTGAATGAACACTGTCTATTTTTTGACGGCGCCTCCAAAGGCAACCCAGGTATTGCAGGAGGCGGCGGGGTTCTCTTGGGTCCTGATGGTTCTGATGTGCTTCAGTTTGCTTGGGGTCTAGGCAAGGAATCTAATAACAGAGCGGAGGCTCTTGCTCTGTGGCAGGGTCTAAATGAAGCGATCAAAGGTAACTTCCTCTCCATTTTTGTCTTCGGGCACTCCAGTCTCATTATCCAGGCGTTGAACATCCAAAAGAATCCTTCTCAGCTTCAATTATCCTCCATCCTCAAGAAAATCAGACTTATATTGCCTAAATTCCACAAGATCTCATTCTATCATATTCCCAGGAAGTTAAATTCCCAGGCGGACAAGGAAGCCAATCTCGGCTCTATGCGGAGTAAAAGATCTCTTTCAGTTAATCATGCTGATTCCATCTGCAATATCCCTTAAATCCGATGCTCTTTGGGCCTATCCTCTACTGGGTATTCCTCTGATTCTAAGCCCCATCCAGCCTTCGTTCTGTCTAAACCGCTTCATTTTAAATGACCAGCTGTTAAAAAACTTGGTTCATTTCCTTAAGAAGCAACCTGACCTTTACTTCCAGATTCACGCTCTGTGCCCACCCCTAGCTTTCACTGCTGTAACTAATTGCAACCTGATGAGAGGAGGCTGGGCGATCAACTTCAGCATTAGTGGTAAAAGAAAATATGCTCTGTTAACTACTCATAGCGGATCCTCAGGAAATAGAAAGAAGGGATCTACTTACGGCCTCCTGAAATGCCAAATGATGGACCTGCTTGTTGATTCTGAGGGATGTCATGCCACCTGCTCCACACAGTTTTCAGCGCTCACCTGTAGCCCTTTCGGCAATCTCAAAGATCCTCCTTTCGACGCCTTCTCCAGTGCTCCCTCCGATCAAGACAACATTGAATTCATAAATCTTCAGATGGGTGGCCGCAGTCTCTGTCATAATGACTACTGTCTCAAGAGAAAAACTCTGCTCTACGCTCTCAGCCAGAGCAGCAGTGTATTTGCACATGGCCACTGTTTTGGCGCCTTTTAATAAAAACTAACCGATTCTGTCTAAAAAAAAAAAAATTGTTCATTACATTATGTCAATCTTTTTATTTAATTTACTTTTATTTTTATTTTTGTGTAATTTGACATAGTCAAAATGTTAAACATGACATTACAAAATTTCTATTATACAGCTAAAATCAATTTAACTTATTAAAATAAAAAAAATAAAATAAAATAACATTATAAAAATATATATATAACTATTTAATTGTGGATCTAATGGCCTAAAACATTTCAATCATCTAACATTTGATCCAATGGCTTAGACATGGACACATTGGCATCTAGGAAAGTTGTTTTCAAATAAGAACGCCTTACAGCCTAATAAAATGGACCATTTTTCTAAATAAAATTTTCTTATATATAAATGAATGTTATAAATAATAATGAGGACAAACTTATTAGAATTGGAATAATCTCAAATCCTAGAAAATTGGTGGGCCGGGGGCCACCTGCCACAAATCTAATTTTTTTAATTGATTAAAACTAATGGACCATTCTTCTAAATAAAAATTTCTTATATATAAATGAATGTTATAAATAATAATAATGAGGAGCTTATCATGGAGGACTTATTAAGTTTGGAATAATCTTAAATCCCTAGGAAATTGGTAGGTGGGGAGCCACCTCACACGAATCTTTTTTTTTTTAATTTATTAAAAGTCAATGCAACATAACAAACTTTGTAACATACTACATCCATTAATAATCAACCAGACTAAACATATGCTCAGAATATTCTCTTGAGAATCAATTTACCATCAATTAATATTAAAAAAAAATCAACAGTCCTATTCTCCTTAAGTTGAAAAAAAAAGTCTTCAACAATTATTTTTCTCAATATTTTCTTAGGGTGAAAATAGGAAATACTAAAATTTAAATTAAATGTTTTCTAGGTTATATTTGTTTGTAGTAGTGTTTATTTTAATTTTGTTTTGTTAAAATTTTGATTTTTTAGTTAAAAAAATATTAAAATTAAAAATATTATTAAGAATATATTATTAATTGTATTATTATTTGTTTTTATAATTATTTTTTATTAAAAAATTTAGTCTAATATAATAGGATGTATATATTATTAAATGTACATATTCAATGGGTGGTGGGAGCCTGGGACTATCTCCAACCCCAATGAAAAATAGAATTAATCTTCTCATACGGACTACTAAAGAGATTTAATAATTAAGTAGAAAAATATTCCCTTATCCAAGGGTTGATGTTATTTAAATCAAGGAATATATAAAAAATATCCATCATCGGTGACTCCGGTGTAATTATCCAAAGTCTAATTCTGAAAGTTCCTCCCAAAGACCTGAATCTAAAGACCATTGCCAAAAATATAGTGGAGTGCTTGAAATAATTCAGACAATATGAATTTCATAAAATTTTAAGACACCATAATAAATTAGTAGACTCCTTGGCTAATGAAGGTGTCTCATTATTCCCTAGTGAATTAAGGTTAAGTAGTGACTCCTCATTTTGTTCCATACTATGAAAATGATTATAAGGGAAAAGATAAATTATAATAAATGGTAGGGGTGCCAAATGTCACAAATAGGATTTCAAATGGTATGCAAAATTTTATGATATAATGAGAGGGAAGGGTTGGTTTTGACCTCTCCTCCATCCTAAGCAGAAGGAATAAGAGATTTGACTTATGGAAATCTTGTAGATCACATGAGGTCACTTTATTGATATGTTAATGTGGAAGTTAATTGAGCTTAGGTTTAGTGAGGTGAAGGAGGTTAGCTTGATGTTAGATAAAGCATAGATTTGGTGAATCCCCCCCATACTCTACTTGTAGACTAGTGATTTGAAGGGTGGTGCCTTGTGGAATTTGATGGGGATGGATGAATGGATTGAATAAAATATGTAGGCATTGCCTCAATTGGTTTCTCTTAAACATTTAAGAGTGGGTGCATGGAACTTGATATGGGAATTCAGAGTCCATTGCTCTATAATGGTAAAAATATCCAATCCACTTCAATTTGTTTGGAATCTTTTGAAATTTTTCTTATCCTAAATATAGGACTTCAGAGTCAGTGGAATAGTTACATGGAATTCCTAGATATTGCAATTACATATCTCTATTGTAGCAGCCAATACAATTTTTTTTTATTTAATTTGATTGCAAAATGGGGGGGATAGTGTAATTTATTTTAGTTTTGGGTATTTTCGCTATGTTCAATTTACCTGTTCAAGGTGTCAAGGTTGGAATATGTTAGCCATATTTGTCCATCTAAATGACTATGGCAAGTGAATCAGTGGATTGGAATTTGTTATCTGTCTAAAATAATTTTCCCTCTGTTTAATTATTATTATCTAATTGGTCAATTGGGTGTGTGTGAATTCCAACTAGGTGGTAAATTGGGTATATCTCTGTGTGGCGACCTCCAATCATGGGAAATTATTGAACCTTGTCACAATGCAGGGGACTAGTTTTTTTAACTCATGATTTGACGTAACATGTCTCTTTATCAAGTGAATAAAGTAGAATATATATGAATTTATTTGCAGCAACTCTTGATTTTTTTAAAATCATCTTTATTTTATGCACTTAGTGGTTGTAAAACTTAGTAAAAGTGAGACTGCCAAAACCATGTTGCATCCCCCAAGTGCATATTTCAACCAAATAATGGAGATGATCAACCAACTGCAAGAAGAAATAGTTACCCTTCAATAGAGGCATAATCAAATGGTGTCTAGTTTGTATATGGAAATGGAGTTGTTTTAGGAGCATAGAACATCAATGCATAGAAATAAGAACACACTATCTGGCCTTAGATAAAAAAAAAATAGGAGATACATTCAAAAATTAACATGAGGATTTTGTAACCTTCAACTTCTAGTAATGATATGATCGTAGTTAAACAAATTTTTCCAGATCTCAATGTAACAACACCCCCTAGAAAGAAGGATTAGAGCTAGAGGATGGCATGCTTCTTCTTAATACTTAGTATGTTAGTTTGTCAATGTTGTAAAATTTTGTTTGTATTTTGGTGTATATATTCCTATAGGAATTGTATTCTAGATGTAAGGGTAGTCAAAATGTTTGGAATATTAGTGATGAGGAAGTTCATAATTTTTTCTCAAAATTGAAATTTCTAGGATTGGGTTGAAACTAGGATGGTTATGTAGATCTCGTCTTCCTGATTCCAGCACTGCAAATGGTTCGAAAAACCGATGTCGTATGAGGGAGATATCATGTTTTTATCGAATTTTCAAATAGCTAAATTTTGCAACAAGGTTGACTGGGATGCCCAGTCAGCATGGTGGATGCATAGTCAGCAAAAGGAATATTCCTTTCCTCAAAACCAATCCCAGGCTGAAAAGGGTTGTGATATCATTTGTTGAATGGTTGTACGTTGTTTTTTTATGGGCCAATCGGAGGGTGACACGTGGCCAACCCTGAGGCTACCACGTGTCCTCTTAGTGGTGTATTAAAATTTTTATTGAGGTCGCAGGAGTTGAACCCTGGACCTCCATCAGAACAACCACATGACATAACCGCCTGAGCCACACATGATACTTAACCTATATGGGGAGTCAGATTTATTTAAAGTTTAATATAATATGTAATGGGGGTTGGGGACTTCCATTATATTGACTTCCATTTACCGAAATACATGGCCCGCCACTCTATTTGACAATTATATAGGAAAACAGTCTAGATATTGAATGTACAAAGAGTCAATATTACAAGATGACCTTCATCTACATTCATAACTATTTATTCATTTCATTTACTAAAAAAAATGGTTTAATATAAAACAAACCCACATGCTCATAGATGTTTTTCTCAATATCACTATGAAATTTACCTTTACTATATGAAAAAAAGCTTCATATCCAATGTGTTGTTTGCACTAGTGACAACAAAAATATTAATCCTTAACCACCTTTGAGAGCTTGATGTCACCAAGCCTACATGCCTTTCATTTTTCCAATCATCATTGCTAGATCGCAAGAGCTCCATGTTCTATGACACAAATTCCATGCAATTGTTCACCCAATCATAGATATATGCACAACCACTAATTGACTATGGATGCTTATCACACTTAAAAAAACCCATCACATAGGCACACACACACTAAAATTAATAATTTCACCCAACTAAACTAATACAATCTACACTACATTGATCTGACATCTCTCACATATTTTTTGGCCCTCTCGTAAGAGGGTGATGCCTAGAGCTATTGTCTACTAGTTTAGATACCAAATTAGAAAACACTCAAGAATACCATAAATAAACTAAACTCTCTTGAGGATGTATTTATTAGATCTCATGTATTGCCAAACAAATGATAGAATTCCATATTTATAGCAATGGGATAGGTACAACAAATAATCATAAAAAGATAGTTACAATTGGAATGATAATGACACCTACATGGTTAGAAATCATACTTATCCAAAAAAAATATTATCTAGAATAATGCATTGGAACTCTAATGAGTTGCAACAACACATTTCTTCTGAAACTAACTAATTAACGATGAAACAACTTACATAACAATTGCAATACATATGATGAGGAATATTAAATATTAAGCACAAGACAAGTATGAGCCAATATCTCCAACAATGTGTGAGTTAAAGTACACTCCTTAAAGACATAATGAGATCCAAATATAATATTATTATTCATATCAATGATACATATCAACTTAGGTCAAAAATCAACAATGAGAAGAAGATAATAGTGAAAAACAAAAACTTGTCATCTCATACCACATTGTAACGTTGTTTTAAAGTGTTATGTGGTCACTTGCACTGAAAATTAGAGGATGCATTGTTAAACTAGAGGGCGCTCATCAACTTTGCATATTAAAACAATAAGAACCCCAGAATTCATTTTTATCACTTCTATACTGCACTTGAAGTATGGTTAATTAGTAGAAATGGAGAGGAAGGTGACGAGATGTTGGAATTTTACTTCCAACCAACGCCATGAATAAGGAGTGGTGCAGCCCACAAGTTCATAATTTTTTGATAGCAGGAAGGACAGGAGAAAATCCAACAAGCCGGAGGTGGTTTCATGCAACCATAGCAAAATAGAGGACAAGCCATATGATGTGTTTATTTCTTCAACCACCATGTTTTGGCTTACCTTTTATTTTTTCTCGCAAGCACATTTCGCAACATTTAGCATTTACCTGTAAGTCTTTTCATTTGATAATTTAGGTCTCTGCTGATGCCATATCGGGAGGACCCACCTTACCTTTACCGCATGGACTAGACCTTGTTTTGCATTCATTTCCTTTGTTTTTCATTCACTACACTTAACAACCTTTAAAGCCACTCACACATCGCAACTCTTATTGTTTAACTCTTAAAGCCCACATGCTATGTTATTTTACCACCGATGCGATATCGGCGGGACCCAGCAAACCTTTACTGCACTTGCAAACCATCGCAATCCTTTGTATTTCACTTGCCGCATTTACCTCTGTTTAAGATGCCCGTAGAGGGCAAGTCGCAAGTTTTAACCTTTAACTTTATGCCACCCGCAAGTTATTCTATTTTTTTTGCAATGCGATCGCAAGAGGGGGCACATGTCAACCTTAGGAGGGAATCACATTTCTCACATCACAAGTTTCACCACTTACCTTTCCACAGCCGCAAGATATGTTATTTTATTTGCGATGCGATATCGCTATCACATATCATATTCGCAAAGTTTTAAGTTTATCGCAAAACCATCCGCAGGCTAAGTTATTTTGGTTGGGATGCGATAAGTCCCACATCACTATTGCATGTCACAACTCACAAATTTTAAAGGATAGCGCAAGAGTTAAAATTTAAAATCACCGATTTGCGTGGATGCGATGTGGACCAGAACCATATTGCATAAGGTTTGAGATTCACCCTTTTTTGTGTTTGAACGCGTTTTCACGTGTTTTTGTGTATAAGAAGGAATATAGCCTGTGTGTCGATTAATGAAGAAATGTGTCTTGTTGATAGCCTAATGACAAATGTTGTTGAACGCCCATTCAAGCATTGAAGCAGCATTGATTAGAATTAGGTTTTTTACAGGCTTCGGCCAATTTAATATAAGCTATGCAATTTTGATTATGTTAGACAGAGAGAGAGAAAATGTGATGGAATGAAAAAGAAGTTTCAATCCTTCTCCTATGTATTAACTACTAATTTCTACATTTGTTTGTATTCTCTGTGTTGTGGGGGAGCATCCATCTATTATTGATTTCATTCAATATTTTCAACATGGTATCGGAGCAGGTCTAGGCTCTAAGTGAAATACACACCAGCGCACTCTTCACCGTAGACGCTGTAAGATTGATTTGAAGAAGCATATTTCTCCAGCAGTGAGAAAGCTTTTCTTTGACACAGTCAAGGTTGATTGTTTGTTTACACACTCAGAATGGCATCAGCAGGCACAAGCCTAACAAATAAACAATTACTACAGTTTAGTGGGAAGAATTATGACTATTGGGCCATTACAATGTGAGCCTTGTTTTCTTCACAAGATATATGGGAGTTGATGGAAAAAGGTTTCTAAGAACTAGCAGATGCAACAGCACTGGTTGCTTTGAAAGCAGAAAAAAGAGACTTTTTCAGAGATAATAAGAAGAAGGACTCCAAAGCCCTCTTCTATCTCTTTCAAGCAGTGCACGAGAGTATTTTCCCAAGGATTATAGTAGCAACAAAGTCTACGGAGACGTGGGATATTCTCAAGAAAGCCTATCAAGGCATGGAGGAAGTGAAAGACGAAAGTTGGTTATGGAATTTGATATTTGGACATCTCAATTTTGGATGTTTTAACCTCTTGCATAGAAAATGGATGGTAAAAGGATTACCACTCATTGAGAAAACTGACAGCCTATGCGAAGGCTGCATCTTGGGAAAACAACACAGAGAAGCATTCCCTGCAGGGAAGAGTATACGGGAAAAGGAACCTTTAGAGATTGTCCACTCAGATTTGTGTGGACCAATGCAAATTCCATCTTTAGCTGGCATCCATTATGTTTTGGCATTCATAGATTATTACACTAGAAACACATAGGTGTATTTCTTGAAACAGAAGAGTGAAGTGTTTGAACAGTTCTACCACTTCAAAGCTCTTGTTGAGAAGCAAAGTGAGCACTAAATGAAAGTGCTAAGAACTGACAGAGGTGGAGAATATATCTCCAAATATTTCCTACGGTTTTGTAGGGAGAATGGCATACACAAACAATTTACCACAAGGTACACACCACAACAGAACAATGTTGCAGAAAGGAAGAATAGGACCATCATGGACATGGTCAGAAGTATGTTGAAGGCAAAACATTTTCCAAATGAGTATTGGGTTGAAGTTGTCAATTGTGCAGCATATATTTTGAATAGGTGCCCAACCAAAGTTTTTATGAACAAAGTTCCGGAAGAAGCATGGAGTGGAAAAAATCTGTTTGTCACTCACATGAAATTATTTGGATGTGTGGCTTATGCACATGTCCCAGATCAACTAAGGAATAAGTTGGACAGCAAGGGGGAGAACTGTATCTTTGTTGGATACAGTGATGAGTCCAAGGCATACAAACTCTATAATCCATCCACAAAGAAAGTTATAATCAACAGAGATGTACAGTTTATTGAAGAAGAAGCTTGGGATGGAAGCTTAGAGAAAACAGTGAACATGAAGACATGTGTGTCTCACGAAGAGTAAGAGGAATGCACAACAACAAATAAATACTCCATGGTGGTTCTACCTCCACCTACATAACCACAGCAAAGCACACCACAAGAAGGAAACATAACAGCCTTGAGAAACCAAGGAAGTGCTTCTCCAAGCACACCATAGGGATCAGAAACTCCCTCGAGTCCAAGAGGAACTCCAAGCACACCAGGAAGACCAAGATTCAGAAATTTGAGTGAAAATTTATGAGCAAGAAGCTGCTAATAATAATGGTCTGAACTCTTTATTTTCTTTTTTTTGTCATGTTTATGACCCAATTCATTTTGAAGATGTAGTAAAAGAAGAAAAATGTATTGAAGAAATGAATGAAGAGATTGGTGCAATAGAAAATAATGACACATGGGAGTTAGTGGACCTCCCATAAGGTAAAGAATTCATTGGAGTAAAATGGTTCTATAAGACTAAGAGAAATGTTGAAGGCAAGATTGAAAGGCATAAAGCAAGACTTGTTATCAAAGGCTACAAGAAGCAACAAGGAAGAGATTATGAAGAAACCTTTGCACCAGTTGCAAGGCTGGAAACAGTAAGAACAGTGCTATCTATAGTAGCACAAAAAAAGTGGAAAGTTTACCAAATGGATGTGAAGTCATCATTCTTGAATGGAGGGTTAAAAGAGGAGGTATATGTTGAACAACCTCCAGGCTATCAGATTGAAGGCCAAGAGCACAAAGTGTGCAAGTTTAAGAAAGCTCTTTATGGGCTGAAGTAAGCACCAAGAGCATGGTACAGCAGGATATATGCTTACCTGACAGAAAATGGGTTTGAAAAGTGTGATGGTGAACCCACACTCTACATAAAAAAAAAATGATGCTAAGATTATTATTTTTTTCTTATATGTAGATGATTTAATTTTCACTGGCAATGAAGTTTCTCTCATTGTTGATTTTAAAACAGTCATGAAAAGTGAATTTGAAATGACTGATTTGGGTTTATTGAGATACTTCTTGGGCATAAAAGTAAAGAAAAATGAAAAGGGAATTTTTATTTCCCAAGAAAAATATGTTGCAAAAGTTTTGATGAGGTTTAACATGCAACACAACAAAGTAGCATTAACTCCAACTGTCATGGGGTTAAAGTTAAGCAAATAATATTGCAGCAAGAATGTCGATCCGATAGTGTCCAAGAGCATAGTTGGCAACCTCATGTATTTGACTACAACAAGGCCTGATATTATGTATGATGTAAGTTTAATTTCCAGATTCATGGAGACACAAAAGGAGACACATTGGCAAGCAGCCAATAGAATATTGAGGTATGTGAATGGAACGAAGGAGTATGGTGTTCTATACTCCTCAACTAATAATTTTAAATTGTTTCATTACACTAACAGTTATTGGGCTAGAAGTGTAGATGATAGGAAGAGCACATGTGGGTATGTGTTTCATTTGGGATCGGGAGCCATTTCATGGTTTTCCAAGAAGCAACCAATAGTTTCTTATCAACAGTAGAAGCAGAATATGTGGCATCAACAACAGCAACATGCCACGCAGTATGGATGAGAAGGATGCTAAGAGATTTATGTCATGAGCAAGACAAGGGAACCACAATTTATTGTGATAATAACTCAGCAATAGCATTATCAAATAATTATATTTTCCATAAGAGAACAAAGCATATTGATGCAAAATATCATTTTATAAGAGAATTGGTTAACAATGGTGAGATTGTTTTGCAGCATTGCATGACAGAGGAATAATTTGTTGATATCCTCACAAAGCCATTAGCATAGAAGATTTTGAGTATCTTATAAAATGTCTCGGAATGACTGATGGTGGCACTTGTGATTAAGGGGGAGTGTTGGAATTTTACTCCCAACCACCACAATGAATAAGGAGTGGCTTAGCCCACAACTTCATAAATTTTGGATAGTCGGAAGGACAGCAGCAAATCCAAGGAGCCGGAGGCATTTTCACACAACCATAGCAAAACAAAGTACAAGCCATACTCTGTTTTTATTTCTTCAACCACAGTGTTTTGACTTACCTTTTATTTTTACCTGCAAGCACATTTCGCAACATTTAGAATTTACCTGTAAGCCTTTTCATTTGATAAGTTAAGTCTCCACCGATGGAATATTAGTAGGACCCACCTTACCTTTACCGCATGGACCAAACCTTGATTTGTGTTCATTTCCTTTGTTTTTCGTTCATCGCACTTACCAATCTTTACCGTTGCCCCCACATCGAAACTTTTATCATTTAAATATTAAAGCCCGCATGCTATGTTATTTTACGTCCGATGAGATATTAGTGGGACCCACAACCTCATCGAACTTCGTAAATCTTAAGTCTTAACCCATAAGCCTTACTGCATGTTATGTTATTTTACCGCCAACGCGATATCGGCAGGACCCACCAAACCTTTATCGCACTTGAAAAGAACCGTAATACTTTGTATTTCATTTTCCGCACTTACCTTTGTTTAAGTCGTCCGCAGAGCGCAAGTCGCAAGTTTTAACCTTTAACTTTATGCTGCCCGCAAGTTATTCTATCTTGTTTGCAATGCAATCATAAGAGGGGGCACGTGTCAAGCTTAGGAGGGTAGCACATTTCGCAGAACACAAGTTTAACCACTTACCTTTCCACAGCCGCAAGTTATGTTATTTGATTTGCGATGTGATATCGCTATCGCATATTGCATTCACAAAGTTTTAAGTTTATTTCCAAACCGCTCGCAAGCTAAGTTCTCTTGGTTGCGATGTGTTAAGTGCCACGTCACTATCGCATGTCGCAGCCCGCAAAGTTTAAAGGATAGCATGAGAGTTAAAATTTAAAATCTTCGATCTGCACGGATGCGATGTGGACTAGAACCATATTGCATAAGAGTTGAGATTCACCCTTTTGTGTGTTTTCGCGTGTTTTTTTGTATACGCAGGATTACGTCCTGCTTGTCGATTAATGAAGAAATGTGTCTTGTTGACGGCCCAAGGATAAATGTTGTTGAACGTCTGTTCAAGAATTGAAGCAGCATTGATTAGAATTATTTTTTTTACAGGCTTCGACCAATTTGATATAAGCTATGTAATTTTCATTATGTTAGAGAGAGAAAGAGAATGTGATGGAATGAAAAAGAAGTTTCAATCCTTCTCCTGTGTACTGTTTCCTGTGTATTGACTGTTGATTCCCGCATTTGTTTGTATTGTCTATGTTGTGGGGGAGCATCCCTCTGTTATTGATTTCGTTCAATATTTTCAACACGAGAGGCCCGACCTTCTACATGGGAAAGTTTTGTCCTTGTTGAATCCATGTACATGACGCTAGTATAAATTGAGAACTTGAAAATTGTCAATCCGACGACCCCGCGTAAGGTGCCATATTTACAGAATGACAAATGCACATCACATTACGCAAAAAACTCAAAATTGCTACAAAAATATGCCCTCAATAAAAAGATGCTCTTGTAGATACAGATGGCGTCATTTCTCCTGCTCTTCATTCTGTTAGTCGCAACTATGGATAACGGGTATTGGAAAATAAGCCAATGGCCATTTTTCATTGTACATGCCATTAATTTAAACTGACAGGAACTATTTCAAAAATCTTGATGAATAGCACGCTCCGTAAAAATACACTTTACAAAACAATTATTCATCGGAAAACCCAATCTCACAAAAATTCCATACCTTCTCATTTAATTTATCAACATCGTGTTATTTTCATTCCATTTACCTGTTGGTGGCCCCATGGCAGCAATGTACCCCTGTACCACAAGAGAACACATACATATATTGGTTTCTAAAAAAACACATGTTATTAATGAATATACTTCTAAAAAAAAATAGATATTGATTGGATTTCTCAAACTATCGCCATTCCTTTTCAAAGTTTACCTTACAACATTTCCTTTGGAACATGTGGTGCTATTGTTAGTTTATTTTTTTATGGTATAATAATATCAAATTAATGATTCTTCATGCATATTTTTCAACCATATTTTAGTTTTTTAGTATTTTGATTTTTAGGTCATGTTTATAATGGATAAGAATGTATTGAATTTGTTAGTTTGAGTTATGTAGTTTAGACAATTTTAGTATTTTAGGATTTTTTCAAAATAATTAATCCATCTACATATATAACATAGGTTCACTCAAAATTTGTCTACATATTTTTATTTTTAATTCCAAATTAAAAATTCAATGAGAATAAAAATACATTTTCTTCCTTAAAAATATAGTATTAAGAGGTTATTATAAGCAACTAAGACTTCTTAAGGATTTCTACTCTACCATGGGTATGAATTTATGATTATCAAATGCAAGAAGAACACTTACGCTAATTTAGTGTATGACAATAGCAACTTGGAAGAAGTGTCTTCTTATTGCAAAGTACCTAGGGGTTGATATTCATCACAAGCTCAACTAGAGCTATAGCATTGAGAAAAGGATTAATGGATGGTGGAAAACTTATTTTGGTCTTGAAAATAATTGTAAAGCAGCAAACCTTGTGATGTGGGATAAAAGGAAGCTCCTCTTTGCAACTTTAGTCACTCTTGTGATCTTGTATGGATGTGAGGTTTGAGGTTGCAGCATCTCTAGAGAATCCTGGAGAAGGATTGAGCAAATCCAGAAGCGTTTTATAACATATGACCTCAAAATTAAAATCGATACACCCTATCCTGCTCTCCTATCGAGAGCCTAGCTATGACTAGGCTCCTATTGTAAAAGCACAAAATCAATAACATGGGAGACCATAGACTTCCTAAGCTAGCTTTAAATTCCATCCAAAACCACCTAAGGCTCAATCAAGGTTGGTATAAAGATATCAGGGCCTTCTTAAACCATTGGGAGATCGATGAAAATGTTGCATTACAGAATGTTAATAACATTAAAAATGTTGTTACTTCCAAGTTTAAAGAGAAAATGTGGTGTGAGAAAGATTTAGAGGCTAAAAGAGAATTAAGATATTATAAGGAGGTCATCAGCCCTACTCTAGAATATCAAAAGTATCTCTTTGTTTTAACTAGCTCAAAGAAAAAAAATTAATATAGCCAAGATAAGAACGAACTCTCATGAGCTCCATAGTGAAACAGGTCGTTGGGAAGCTCCTAAAACACCATGGGTGGAAAGGATCTGCCATCTCTGTGATAATATGAACATTGAGGATGAAAATCACTTCCTCTTAGAGTGCCCTGCGTAATCCCACATTATATCTTAGTTTCATAACCTTTGTTGCAATACCGACTTTCCTAGCCTTTTAACATGTCAAAATTATATAGAGCTCGGGACACTTCTCTCCATGGTCTTTGAACATAGGAGTACAATTTTAAGACAAATTAAATAATTCGTTTCTTTAGGTCCGATAGACCAAAGTTTGGTCTCAATGGACATTAACCATCATCATTATCATCATAATTATATATATTTAACACATATGAAAGGTAGTGATTGTTAATTTGACTTTATCATAATTTGAAATTTAAATTATTTATTAGAATAACGTAAAATTTTAACTATAAAATAAATAATTTTTTTGTTAGCGAGTGGAATTGACAATTGTGTGATGGTTAATTTTCTTACCTATCTTTAAAATTATTAGATGCGCCACCTAAAGTTAACATGAGTTAATAGAGAAATTGAACCAAAAGCCTTATAATATTTTATATAACATATTTATATACTTTGTCTAGTAAAGTACAACAAATGTTAAATAAATTAATTCTTTATTGTGAGGGAAATCAAGATTAATTTTAATGAGGGTTGCTCAATGGGTTATCAAAATTATGTGAAATTTGTGAAAACAGAGAGATCCATGGTTCAAATCTCTTAGTTGTGACTTGATGTACTACGAGGAAGACAAGTTGTAGATTATAATAATAGTAATAATAATCCAATTTTAAGGTCATGGTCAAGCTAGACACCAAATTGGTGTATGAGACCCTGCTAAGTCTACTCAGGCATACATCCCAAGACACACACTCTATGAAACACATGCTCTTAACCATTGTAGACCTATTACATTCCTCTATAATTTAAAAAAAAAAAAAAAAAAAATCAATAAAACTTATCATTATTATTTATGAGAAAATTATATATATATATAATTGAAAATTTTAATTCTATTAAAAATAATAATAATAATCCATAAAAATTATCATTATTATTTATTAGAAAATTATATAAAGATATAAGTATATTATTGAAAAAATTAATTATATGTAATATTAATATTTGTTAATTCTTGTGATATTTTTAAAACTTTTATTTTATGGTGATTAAGGTTTAAAACTGTGTTATAGTTAAAAAGGATATTTAAAATTTAACATGTTTAAAATTAATATAAAATAAATCAAATATAATCGTTTCACGGTGCTTTCCAATATATTGTGATAAAAATATTATAATGTTTAAAGTTTAAATAAAATAAAATAAATTTAAATTAAATTAAAAACATAAAATTTACATTTTAAGAAATTTGGTTTTTTTTTCTATAGTTAACCAATCTAAATTTATTTTAATAAATTTGGACTAATTTTAAAAACATTAAATAACAAATTAATCAAACTAATTAGAAACCTACTTTCAAAAAAAATAAAAACCTCAAATAATTAAAATTAAAAACCTCACATAACTAAATGAAAAAAGCATTACAGATTCACATAATTAAATGAGTCGGTTATATATTTATTAGTGTAATGTAGAGAAAGACATACCAAATTAGAGCATGCCAAGAGAGAGCCAACTTTACAAATTCGTCCAAATACAGCGGCTCCATATTGAGTACGGCCTCTGAGGTCACTGTGATGCTTCGTTACAGTCCCCTGTATATATAATATAGAACTTTCATGATGTTATCAGTTGGGTTGATAACGTGCTAACTGTGCACCCAATATTCAGCAAACTCCCAAATTTCCTATCGCTCGCTCGACAATTGCCACGAGGAGAAACTCTTTTTGTCTTCCAATCTTCACCACCATTCTGATCATGTGATCTAGAGAAGACGGATGTTATTTAACTACTCGTCTATGGTTTGTGTACTATCGATGCAAAGACGGAAAAGGTCACAATCATAATGGTGTCAAATCAAATTTGGTAAACGACATAATAATAATGGCCGTAATCTAAATCACAGTTGACTTTTTTCGTTGGATATGTTTTCAAGCAATAGTGTAACCCGTCAGTAAATTTTTCTGGAAATTTTGTTGGAAAGGAAGAGAGGAGAAATATAAATAATTCACAGTTAATTGGCATTTTTATTGATTATATAAATTTGATTGAGATGATTTCATTACAATGAACCTAGTGATTGTTATTTAAACTTTTTCAACTAGCTACTCTCTAAATATAGCAAACTTTTCATACTCGAGTAATTAACTTATTTTAACAAATTTCTGGCAAGATTTTAACAAACATCAAAAATTTGGGTGGCCCAAAGGTTTTCGATGATGCTGAATCTATTTAGAACATAAAATATTTGGCCATATTCCTGCTATTTTTGGGTGAGATTCCAGTCCGACAATTCTTACACTTAATAGACAACACATTTTTTCAATTTTTTCAAAATCACATAAGATTTTAAGTTTAATTTGTCTAGCTAATATAATTTTATTTTTGTAAATTAGATAATTCTATTAACTACGGAAACAAGTAATTACATGATGGTGAGTAGGTGTGTGCAACAAGCCATCACAACCTAACTCTGAGAAGTATTGCCTATCATTACATTAGTGAAAACATGATAATCTATATAAGCATCAAAACCTGGTCGCTGAAGCCTTAAGAGGAAGATTGGCAAGGGTCATTGATCATGCAAATTCTAGACTATTATAACAAACCGAAAGCATTCCAAAACTTAGAAAGGGACAGAGAGGATTTGCTAAGTTTCCTCGTCTGCATTGAGAATGATCGGCTTGTTCGAGGTGTTGCCTTCATTGAGAGCATCCTGGGTGTGGTTACTGGTGTTGGCGCCATCGGTATCTCTTTTAAAAGTAGGAGGGACCTCTGCAATAGCCATCTTCTTTTTTAACAAAGTGTAATGAGGTGATTCTTTGGTGACAAAATGGCTGTGATGGACGACACTGACATACAGAACACATTTCTGAGTAAGGTCGTCTAACTTCTTCTCCAGAATGGAATTTTGGTCCCTGTTGGCCTGCATGGCGAGACCAACCATAGTTTTCGTCTGCCAGTGGAGTTCAATGGCGCGACTAAAGAGATTTTTCCTGGCTCTTGTGAGGACTCGGTTAGGGATCCAATTGAATTCCTCGTTTACTTCATCAGTGACAATGCGTTGGTGCACAATACAAACTTGCTCTTCAAGCCCAGTCATCCTATGTTGAGCAGCAGGATTTACCACCATCTCATAATTGATGGCCGCTTGTCAAGCAGCAGTCTCAGCCTTATTGGTTGGCTCCATACTGGGGGAGGTCCATCGAGAGGCCTGGGCTCTTCTGTCGTAACCCCTACCTTGATTTCTCCCTCTACAGTCGGAAGGGGTATTGTGTCGGGTGGACAAGGTGGAGTGAAGGTCGAGAGAGCAGGGGTGGTGGTGGAGCAGAAGGCGACGGGAAGGGAAGCTGTTGGAAATGAAAACAGGGATGAGAGCTAAAGGGCTGGAGGTATGAGACTTATAGGAAGCAATCCAAGCGAGCTGATGTGAGAGCATAAGAGGATTAATGATGGATCAATCAGCTCTATTCTGAAGGGAGTGCAGATGATAGGGGACTAGGGCAGTGGATGGGCTCCCATGGCAGGAGACAGTAACTACTGAGGTGCTTCGCTTGAAGCAAAGGGAGGTGCCATATCTGGGTGTCATGGTTAAGGTGTGTGGGGATCCGTCGGTGGATGATTTTGATCTGACATGTCCATCCTCATAATTATGGCACAGTCATGCTTTGCATTGGGTTGTTGATAATCATCTCAGGCTTGGGAAAGGAGGCGAAGATTTCCCTCGACCCCATCATTTGCAAGTCTGTCTGCTAGTTGATTTTCCTTACATCGGACCGCCTGGAAGGAAATGCCTTTGGCATGATTGACATGAGTTTCGATTCTATGGGGGATCTTATTTAGCTGCCAGCTATTTGAGACCTTGTCTGCTCTGCACCCTTGTTGAAGCTTTCGACAGATTTGAGTAGCCACCATCAAATCTCCTTCCACAATTAATGGGCAAAAGTTATGATCCCGAGAAATCTCTAAACCATGTTCCAATGCTTGAATTTCAGCAGCATTGTTGGTTTAGTATCCTAGGTTACCTTCATAAATCCATAAGATTTTCCCTTTGTGATTTCGGAAGGCTCCCCTAAAGCCAGAGTTTCCAGGGTTTCCCTTTGTAGCGCCATCATAATTCAGCATGATGAAGCCCATCTCTGGGGGATTCCAAGCCGGAGAATCGGTCTGAGAGAGGGGGTGGAGGGGGGTCCAGGGGGTGGGGCGGTGGTGGTGGTAGAGAGTTTTAATAACTAGATGATACGATGGTCCTTCGGGGTTAGAGTGAGAGGTGGATTGAAGAATGCCTATCGATTCCCTGATGTTTTGCTTGATGGAAGATATCAGTTGTTCTTCGGGTCGATGAAAATTTTTGAAAGCTTTGGCATTTCTTTCCTTCCAAAGGGACCAACAAATGAGACCCGATAAAAGGGTTCAGAAACGATTAATCTGCGGATGAGAGGAATATGAGGAGCACTAGTTCTCAATGGTGAGAAGAATGAAGGGTCTTTGTCACTAGTTTTGAATATCAGGGAGGCCAAGTTCCAAATGCTTGAGGCAAAGGAGCATTCATTAAATAAGTGATTTTTGGTTTCATCCTCAAGTCTACAAAGAGTACATATGGAGGGCCCGATGAAGCCCTTCTTTCAGAGGTTGTCCCAAGTGAGAATTTTCCTTTGCAGGATGAGCCAAAGAAAGATGGTGATTTTTGGTGAGTGCTTAATAGCCCAGATGTCTTTCCATTTACGTTCAGGGGGGATGGGATTGGGTGAGATCACATAGTGGTAAGCTTCCTTGAGGTTGAAGTGGCCTATTGGGTTCTTCCCCCATCTTAGTTTGTCCTTTTCATCCGTCCTTTGAATATGTCTCTAAGTTCTCTCTTCAGAGAGATTAATCCAGGCAAGCGGATAGGTGTGGTGGTCCCCATCGGAGGTAGCCAACCAATCCCTCTAGCTTTTATTTCCATTGATATCCTTCCAGTAGTGTTTCACTAGGATTGTATTTCTCTTCAGCATGTGATTTTTTATCTGATCATATTGTTCTTGATTTATCTTGGGGTGTTGTTTCCATTCATCCTCCCAAAATATAGCAGTTTTTCCATTACCAATTTCCCAAAAACAATGATCTTGGATAATTTTTATGTTTTTCCATGCTTGATTCCATGTTGTTGAGCCTTTGATTGTGCCATTTAAGTGGATGAGATCTTCTTGGCTGTGTGTGGGAGCGTATTTGGATTTCCACAGAGTGGCCCATAAGGAGTTGTGGTTGGTGATCCATCTCCATCGCGTCTTGGCCCCCAAAGCTTTGCCCATTTTCTCTAGATCTTTGAGACCCAAGCCTCCTTCATGCTTTACCCTGCAGACTTTATCCCAGGCCATGAGGGCCCACTTACTATCGTCCTTTTTGCCTTTCCAGAGTTAGTTTCTTTGGATGTTCCGAAGATGGTAGGAGATGGCTTTGGGGGCAGCCAGGCAGGAGTATTGGTAGAGGGGAATGGCTTGCAAGACGGACTTAACAAGTACTAGACGACTAGCGAAATTGAGAGTTCTGAAGGTCCAGTTGCTTAGCTTTTTTTCTAGCTTAATTGTGAGATTTTCCCAATTGGATTTAATGAGGGGTTTGTCCGAGAGGGGAACCCCTAGGTACTTGGAAGGGAAGGAGCTGAGTTTAAAATCCAAAATTCTCGTAGTATTTTATTGGATGGTGGGTGGAGTGTTGAGAAAAAATAATTTATATTTGTCTACATTGATGGTCGTGCCTGAGGCCTCCGAGAAATCGAATAAGATGGATTTAATGGCCATAGCTTCTTTGACTGTTGGAGTGCCCATGAGTAGGGTTTCGTCAACAAATTGTTGACGAGTGGAGGGGGGAGCAGATGGGTAAAGTTTGATGCCTAAGATGGAGTTTAGGAAAGAGGATGTAGATATGGAACAGCTTAAGCCTTCAACGAAGATGACAAAGAGAAAGGGAGAAAGGGGGTTTCCTTGCCTAATGCCTCAGGTAGGGGAAATTATTTGGGAGGGCGAGCCATTAAGAATAATGGAGAAAAACGCACCTGCTACCATCACCATGATCCATTTGATGCAACCTTTGTTGAAGCCAAAAGCCTCCAAGATTTTCCTGGTGTATTCCCAACTAATTTTGTTGAAGGGTTTGGACATGTCCAATAGTATTAGCATACCTGGTTTCTTCTGGATTTTGAGAGAGTGAATTATCTCCCGGGAGAGGATGATGTTGTCCAAAAATTTTCTGCCTTCTACATACCCCATTTGGTGCTAGAAGATGAGGAGCGAGAATATGGTTTTGATGCGATTGGCTAGGACCTTGGAGATGATCTTGTAGATGAAATTGCAAAGAGAAATGGGCCAGAAATTTTCAAGAGAGTCTGCAACTTCGGACTTTGGAATCAAGGTGAGGAAGCTCGCATCCAGAGATTTTAGGACTGATTTTTGAATGTAGGATTCTTCCACAAGATTGTGGATCTCCGATTTCATCAAAGGCCAGCATGCTTTATAGAAATCAGCTGTGAAGCCATATGGTCCTGGAGCCTTTCCATTGGGCATGGACATGATCACATCCTCAACTTCTTGCATGGTGACTTTTCTAAGCAGCATTTGGTTGTGTTCTTGGGTTAGGATAGAGGGGATATGATCCGTAATTTTTTTTATTCCTTCAGAACTGCCTTGATTGGTTTCATCAAGGAGTGAGGAAAAGTAATGGTTGAGTTCCTCTTCCATCTCAGCATGGGTGTGTATGATGGCCCCTTATCTGGTGTTTAGGCTCAAAATTATGTTGTGTTTCCTGTGCTGGATCATGGATCGATGGAAGAAGGAAGTATCTTTCTCCCCACATTTTAACCAGCTGATGCGATATTTCTGTTTCCATAGTTTTTCCTCTTGTGCGGCCCTTTCCTCCCAGCTGTTCTATAGATTTATTTCCTCGATTTCCCTTTTTTCGGTGAGGCCATTGTTTATGATTTGCTGTTGTAGGGCTTCTTGCTTGAGCTCTATTAACTTTTTTTTTCTGTGATGATATTTCCAAAATTTTGCTTGTTCCAAGTCCTTATCTTTGTTTTGATGTGCTTTGATTTTTGTTCGAACTGGTAAATTTTGTTTCCATGCTTGGATTGAGGGATCTCCCACCATTATTTCATTTTTCCTATGAATTTTGGGTGCTCAAACCAAAATGCTTCAAATCTGAAGCGCTTCCTTTTGGGTCCGTCCATAATTTGGACCAATAGGGTAATGGGCCAATGATCAGAGCCTCCTTGAGGAAGAATTATAGCTTCCGTTTCCCAAGAGGTAAGATAGATTTCTTCCGAAAGGAGAAAGTGATCCATCTTTGATGCTATTTTCCTTTCTCCACCCCTCCTATTGTTCTAGGTGAAGGAGCCATTCTTGGTGGGGATATCTATAAGAATTATATCATCTATGATGGATCTGAAGGTCTCTGAGTCTTTGTCCAGTTTTCTAATACCTCCTCTTTTTTCCTTCAAATTGACCACCATGTTAAAGTCCCCTACGATGATTTTATAAGGATGGTGGAGAGATTTTTGTAGTCTACAGAGTCCTTTTAGCAGATATATTCTTTCAGTTGCGGTATGGGGTGCATAAACATTGGTCACACATAGACTGTCTTTGGATCCTAAAATTTTCAGGATCGTGGTGAGTGTATGTTCGATGGATGCAAAGTCAATGAGCTCAAAAAGGGAGTTTTTCCAAAGAGTGGTTATGCCTCCTACGGAACATCTAGCTGAGATTCCTTCATAGATATATTGATTGAAGAAGGATTTCTTGATCAGTTCCATTTTTCTAAGTCACTCTTTCCTTCTTGGAACAACATGATGTCTGTTTTTTCCGTTGCTATTCCACTTTTTAGAATCCTTTTTTTGTCGGGACTATTGAGTCCTCTGATATTCCAAGTGATGCAAATCATTGAGAACTTTTGGGGGTTAGGGTTAGGGCTTTTACCTTTCCTTCATTGATGATACGAGCTCCCAGTTCTCTCAGAAGCTTCCTGGTTGGTTTCCTATCGTGCTTCCTGTTGGGACCTCTGGGGAAGTATTGTTCTATAACTATGTTGGCTAGGATGTCGCTGCCTACTTCAATGCCCATTGGATTTTGTTCTTATATATGTAGCATGCTTTCTTGTAGTAGGAAAGCCTCTTCGATTTTTTGGATCTAATCTATTGAGATGACATCAATGCCATTTTTTTGCCAATCGTTTGCAATTTTTTGGAGGTCAACACCTTCTATAACCTATTCTATTGCATGTTCCTATGGGGTAGGTGTTTATTGTGCCTGCTCCATCTCTATGTCCTTCTGAGCTTGCTCTTTTTCCCTCATGTTGTGTTCTTGTATTTCAACGTTCCTGGAGGTGTGTTCTGTGGAGTGTTTTGGTTGTGGTTGTTGTTATGCGCCATTGCTGTGATGGATTGGTTCTTCCTGTTTGGAGTTTACGACGTCGAATTTTTTGTATTCTGATACCTTTCTTTGATCTTTCATTGTCTTTGACTTTTTCCCTTGTTTGTTTCTGTTTCCTATATGGGTGAATCCTTGCTCGTCCTTCTTCTTGCTTATTATTGCTTTGGTCACCGTTGTCTTATTTTGTGGGCATTCCCAAAAGAGGTGTCCATGCTCATGGCATTTTCGACATCGAAAGGGTATATGCTCATAGTCAATGCTTTGTGTCCACATGTCATCTCTGTAGTTGAGTCTTATAGCTTTTGGTAGAGCCCCTGAAACGTCGAGGTAGACGCATATGCGAGCATAGGATATATAGTGTCCATTTCTGTTGCCTTCAGGCATTTGGATATACTCTCGTAATTCGTCTCCTAGGGCTTTGAGGACAGAAAGAGCCCAGTAGTAGTAGGTAGAGAATCGAACCTATACTAGAACCTTTGTGAAGTCCTCTTTTTTAAGCCTTCCAGAAGCTCATGCAGAGACCGGCTGAGTTGAAGAAGTAGGGGCCTCCTTCAAATATTCTATCTCGATCTTCCAAGAGGACGAAAACGACTATGAAAAATCCTTTGGAGCCAAGTTGCAGGCTGATTTCTCCTTTTGGTTTCCATTTTTCTTGGATCCAACCTTTAAGGGATTTCTCCGTTGGCCAGATTCCCATGAAATTTCATCTTATGGAATTTTCCTGCATATATTCTCTGTAGACTGTAATGTCTAGATCTTGAATGATTACTTCTGTTATTTTCTAGGCCTTTGGATGGCATACGATTTCTTATTTGAGTGTCTGTGGTGGACTTGTATCAATGTTAGCACCTTCTTTGGCTACATTTTCATTTTCTGGGGCAGTGGTATTTGCATCATGGTACTTTAATGTAGCGGAATTGTTTCCCCCCCCTTTGTGTTGGGCTTTGTCAAAGTTTGCAGTGGTGAGGTCAGGCTTGGCAAAAGCGGAGCTATGAGTGAGGCACGTGAAGAAGGATGAAGCGTGAGGCTTAGGCGAGTTTCCAACAACCAAATCTCTGAATGAGGAGCTCAAAGGTCCGACAATTGGCACCCCCAAGGGTCCACTAGGGGAACCCATGTAGGGTCGGCAGTGGCAGAGACCTCAGGGTGCTATAGGCACCACTGAGCATCAGAGAAGTTGCAGAGAAATCCAGAGCTAACATTTGTGTTCAATTAAGATTTCCATTGTGTTAAAATTGTTAATCGTTTAGCTAATATAATTTAGATATTAAAAAATAAATTAAAATAAAATAAATGTCGAATTTATTTTTAAGTTAAAAAATACTATCGATTTTATCGATTTTAAACAATTGTATTTTTAAGAACTTTTTAGAAATTTTTTTAATCAAAATTTATAAAAGTACATTCTAAATTTAAAAAAAAAAGGGTGAAAAATGGAAATTGGAAGTCGGGTTTACCATAAATTTTCATTATCGTCTTGAACATGAAAATCGTAGATAAAATTTTATTTTTAAGATTCATTTAAAAATTAAAATTTAATAAAATTAAATTATAAATAAAAAAATTGAAAATTGGAAGTCGATGGAGTAATTTTTGAAATCCACATTTTAGAGATAATCTTTTTAAGTTCACATTTTCAACAAGGCGTTGTATTTAGAAAATAATTGACAAATGAGTGTGGTAATATAGATGGTGGAATTATGAGTACTTTCAAATATGAAGTTTTGAAGAGCCTTATGGAGTTTAATATTGGAGCTAGTGGTATATAGATAGTGGGATTTTAAGTAATTTAATTTGATAATGAGATCGTGTGATTTGAAGTAATTTAAAATCCCAAGTTTTCAAGAGTTTTTTTAGTCTTTGATATTGTGATGAATCATATATCAATTTAGTATTTGGTTTAGTCATGATTTTAAAATAAGACAATAATAATAATATAGATTATAAAATTCTAAAATAAGTGGTGTATAGATATGAGATTCTAAGTAATTTAATATTGTGATAAGTGGTGTATAGATATGGGATTTTAAGTAATTTAATATTGTGATGAGTGAGTGATACATAGATATGAGATTTTAATTAATTTAAAATATGAAGAGAGAGTTCATATTGAATAGGGAGTTGTTTACTGACGCAACAGATAGTACAAACATAGATTTAAAATAAATTCAAAAAATCAGGTAGTTGGAGTGTTGAATTGCAGTTTTGATAGTGGAAATAGATTCAGCACTATAAAAAACCCTTAGGGCATCCAAAATACTAAAATTTAACAACTGTAAACAAGATTATGATAAATCTTTGCTCAAATGTTTCAAAATCTTACACGAATTTCTGAGTTATTCTATAGGTTTTTTAGGCTTAAGGCTATTGAATAGACGTAACATTTTCAACAATGTGCTGTATTTGCAGAATGATAGATGCAATGAGTATCCTGTAAACAACTGAAAAGTGGCACATAAATATGCCTTCATTGGAAAAAAGGACTCACAAATTAGTTTGATATTAAGAGAAGCCCAATATGATTTTAATCAACTGAAAAGTCGCACATAAATATGCCTTCATTGGAAAAAAAAGACTGATAGATTAGTTAGATATTAAGTGAAGCCCAATATGATTTTAATGGAGTTGTTTTTTAGTGCGGTTTTTTGGAGTTTCTTGTGCTCGAATTTAGTGAAAAATTTTGAGATAAAATCTCGGTTTCTATTATTTAAACTAGTTTTTGACTATATATGGATTAAACACCCTAAAAATCCCTAGGGTACTTCGATTGTGTAAGGTTACCCATCAAACTTATATTTTCAATAAATTCCTATAGAATTTTTGAGAAATTAGACCAGAAAAATCCACCAAAAAAATCTTCAAAAAATCGCATTAAAAACTACTCCAATTTTAATACTATATGATCTTGACAATGAAAACTCCACGCATATCCTTGAGCCTTTGTTGCCATAGATTGTGTGTTGCTCCAACTGATTTGCTTCTGTTGGCCGCAGCGATGAATAACTGGTAATAGAAAAGAAGCCAATGGCAATGGTTCATTCCCTTCATTAAAAATGGCAGGAACTATTTCCAAAAAATGAGCACGAACCTCAAAAATACACTTTAGGAAACAACCATTCATCGTTAGACCCAATCTCGGAGTAATACCATACCTATTGATTTAATTAATTAACATCGTACTATTTCGTTATTTTATTTGATACGATGAGTTTGACTTACAGATTTTTTAATAGAGAGGTTTAGGGCGGCCGGGAATTGCCGGCATGGTTAAAAGTAGCTAGAATTTGGACATAAAAATTTTAAGAAATTTTGTAGTAACACTGTTTGAAAATAAACATTTCAAATCTTAAAATTTTCTCTCATCCATATTTTATTAAATTTTTATCTAAATTTCTATGATTTAAAAAAAAAATAAACAAACGGATTACACTACGGATTTCCAAACTAATGCTTTTATGTAAAAGTCCTTTGATCCTAGATTTGTTATCATCATTTTCATGGGAGCCAACTTATGAAAGCGACAACTCACTAAAGTTATAGTTTCTTCTCTTTCATCAAATTGTGATCTTCGGAGTTTGACTTTTACCAACAAGTTTTATTACGTTTTATGTGAATCACCATGGTTAAATTTATTTATTTTTATAAACTTTGTTTAGAATTTTGGTTAAATTTATGAAACTTAGTTGAGAATTTTGAAATTTTTGGTCGATATTGTCATTGGTTTTTGCTTTTATTTTTTCACAAAAAGTTTCATTTTCTTTTTATCTGAAGCATAAAATTAGCACTTGATCATTTTAACAAATGACCCTCCGGAACGCCGAAGGGGGGACGACGCGACACCAGCACGGGCACGAATGACCTCAACATGTTCGAAATATATTTCTTTACGAGTAAACATTCCATCATTGTTCTGTAACTTGATTTTATTGAACTTGTGGCCAACAATATTCTCTTTTCTCTTTTCTTTTTCTTTTTCTGTTTTTTTTTTTTTTTTCTCAAAAGGAGAGTGGCCAACAATATTCTCATTAATCCTTGAGTTAGAAACAAAATCGACTAGATGAAACACTATAAAAAGGTAAATTTATACCATGTTATCAAAAAGCCCTAGCTCTTGCCCAAATCCTTAGAAGACAAGAACAAATAAGAATTTTGTGAGCAAAAGATTCAATAACCACCTCCAAAATCAAATGAAAATAGTTTTTTAGAAGCACATAATCACAAATGTATTGTAGATTTCAAAACAACTTGACAAACTCTATTTAGATTAATAAATTTTGAAAACCTCACACAAATGTAAGGATTTCAATAAATAGGAACATATATAAACTTTTTCTAAATGTCCAAAAACAATGTTCAATAGCCAAAAGCTATTTTTGTATTAAGTAGAAATCCAATGGTCAAGACAACATTTTCTCTTATAATAGGGAAACAATATCAATTTCACCTTGGTGAATGAACATGCACACAAACATAACAATTTCCTGTACAATACAACACAATTACACATAAATCATTATGTTGTTAAATGCAAGAAAATGATAAAGGACTTTCAAAGCCTACCCCAAATATAATGAAATTCCTAATATAATAAAATGAAGAATAATAACCACTATTTACATAATAGCTCAACAAAAAAATTCAAATCCTACTAAGCAAAATGCTCCTTTAGCACAGTGAAATAGTTTATTATTTTGTAAATTTTAAAACAAATACTAAAACTTAACCATGTTAGTGAAAAGAGAAAAATGTTACAACCAACTAAACTAAACCAAAACAAATTTGAACCCCACAACCTCCATACTCATCACAATCCCTTTTAATATAATACATAAGAAGAAGAAAAAAAAAATTAAACAAAACTTAAAAAAAAACATAAGATTGATTTTACTTGACCAAGTAAATACACATAATGAAAACAATTCAATTCACTTTACCATAATCAAACATTTAATGGCAAAGTTGCACAATAATCACCTCAATTACAAAGTGAAACTTATCACAAACGTTAAAGAATATAGTTGCACGGAAACTATCAACTTGTTCCAAGTATAAAACTACCAAAGGAACTTGCAAGTTGATTTTAATAACATGTGGTGTCAATGGCCATTTCCAAATCCTATAGGTTTTTCTTTGCAAATTGATTTTAATATAGCATGGTGTCAATGACCAGTTCCAAATTCTATTATAAAGAAAAAACTAGATAAGCAATTAGAAAATGTCTCCCAATAAACATAAAAACATAGCCAATTTATTTAATTATAAAGAAATACCTTATTTTTATTGTGGAGAGTTTTTGGATAATCCTGTGCAAAGGATTTATAATCTCACAATGATCATTAAAGCAACTGTAGAAATCTACACCTTTTACTTTATTTTCACATTATTTTAGAACTTGTTTTACTCCATCCTCAAAATTATGTAACAATATTATGGATCATCAATATTGATTGTGATTATTCTAATAACATGACTTTTAAATAATAATAATTTATTTTTATATTATATTAATAAAAATAAATTTTATTTTGTATTAATTAATTAAAATTTATTTTGTTTAAATATAAATATTAGAAAGTTAATGAATTAAGATTTAAAGGTAACTGAAATTTATAGGAATTAAGATTTAAAACTATTTGGTAAAACTGAAATTTACATTGTGAAGAATTACAATATAAATTATTTTGAGTAATATGATTTTAGTTTTTTTTAATAATAATAATAATAAATTTAGATTTTAGTTTGTAAATTTTCATATTTTTAAAGATAAGAATTTATAGCACATTAATATTATTAAGGTATTTGAAGTTTGTAAGTGAATATTTAACTTATTGTAACATTTGATTTATTTTTAGAGATAGTAAGCTTAGAATTTTATAAAGATGGATGAAGTATTCACCTAAAACATAGAACACTTCAAATATTAGTGCAACAAATGGGGTAGCAAGTCAAGTGGGTTTGATTGTGGGGAAAACTCCATAGTTTAGCCAGCTTGAGCGATTTCGGATGGGTGACCTCCCAGGAAATCGTGGTTACAAGGTACAAGTTAGACTACCTCTCATGGAAATGGTCATAGATGAATGACTTGCTTAAAGCAGTTAAATCCCAAAAAAATGATATCTAACATTCCTCATTTTAAAAACCCTCGTCTTCAAATTTATAGAAATTATCATAAATAAATGACTTACTTAAAACAATTAAATCCTAAAAAAATAATATCTAACATTCGTCATTTTAAAAAATGATATATAACCTTCATCATTTTAAAAACTCATTCAGATTTATATTTACTAATAATGAAAATTGAAATTTAGTATTTAAGCACTAAGAATTGAATTTAAATTAACTATTTTAAATTTAGAATTTTTTTTATTGAATCATGTTTTTTTTCTTATTTAAATTCTATTTTAAATGAATTAAACCACAACGATGATATATATATAATTAATGCCAATATAGAATAAAACAAAAGGCATTGCATTGGTTTGATAATTTGTAGGGTGAGTATTTTATAGACCCTTATAAACACAGATGTCTGGGTATTAGACTTGCATTCATCTATGTATTAGAGGAGACTGTTAATACTGTGTTTGTTACGCATTCAAATTATCTACAGTGTCCTGTGTGAGATTGTTATTATTCGCCCTTCATCGCCTCTTTTCCTCTATGAATGTTTTCACATTTTTACTCTTAAATTGTCAGCAACCTCAATTTATGCAAGTGTTAAAAAACGAATGCAACCCCATTACAAAATTCTTCGCGCCAAATAGTTAATCTTCAAACCCTGGGGTGGTGCATCTAAATCTGGTTGCAGCGTGTACATGCAAATTATCTATAACACATTGTATTAAACAGGGGCCATCGGGCTTTAAACAAATTTAGAAAACATCTGATGTCAAGACAAGGGGATCATTGGTCTGGATCTCTCGCTTTGTGCCAAAGAAAGTAACTATGCAACCCCTTCTGTGCATATTCTATGAACAATCTTGTTCATGCATTCAAACTGTATTACTCCAACTGCAGTCTCAAGCCCAAAATAACATCTCTCCTCTGTTCCCGATCCTGCCAATGACTCTCTGCCCGACCAAGCGGGAACATCTCGGTAAACATTATGCACAATGCCTGACATATCACTAGGGTTGATACTTTTAAAGAGAAGGTAAAAAAAACACAGCAAGATTGCAGAAAAACACAAGTCTGCTTACGCTTTTTCTTCTTTGTAAGGGTACCACCGATGTTCTTGCTCTTAAGTTTCAACACCACCTACAAAATATCAAGCAACTATTACAGATGCACAAAATGAATGCAGGAATTTTTCAGAAAACAATAGCTTGCTTACCTGGCCATTTTTCATGTACACAAAAACTAGTTTCCAGTGCAGGTCACCTGCTATAAAACCAACAGTTAACAATTGGGCATGGACAAAGGAGCGATTAGTCAGAGCTTGAGGCAAATTCATTCCCAAATATAAACAGAGTCAAGCTAATTACAAACCGTTTCTCGTGCGCTTCAGAAGCTCAAATCCTCTTGCTAGTAAATCCAGGCTAGAAAGTTCTGAATCAACCGAAAGCAACTCCCCATGCAATCCAACTGTTGGATTGAGAGGACCCTTTTCATATGGAATAACTGCTGCGTTATTCCGCATCTCTTTTGCAGCTCTGGCTTTCAGAGCTGATGCTCCATGTAGAGCTGCTGGCACAAATCATGGAAGAGAAGGCCTGTCAAAATATGTTAGATAGAAAACTCTAGAATGCAAAGAAACCCAAAAGAAGTACAGGAGTACAGGAGAGGAGATTCAACAGTATTTAGATAATTTTCAAGAAGCTTTATTACTATTTTAGAATGCATATTTTCACAGTTTAAATCTATGTTGTATTTAGAGCAATTTCAAGAAGCTTTAATACTATTTTAAGATGCACATTTTCAGAGTTTAAATTTATGGAAGATAAAAATATCTTTACTGAAACACTGGAAGGAAACCGAAAAGAAGTATAGGAGAGGATATTCCAAAGTATATAGATTAATTTCAGGAAGCTCTAATCCTATTTTAGAATAATTTATATTGAATTTAGAGCAATTTCAAGAAGCTTTAATGCTATTTTAGAATGCATATTTTCAGAGTTTTAAATTTATGTTGGAGACAACTGTTTGAGCAAATTGCAATGGACTCCGTAGTCCGCACATAGTTTCTTAGAAATTTTCTCCAGTCCACTGTTTTTCTGAGGTGTGAGCAGCTTAATACTATATTTTACACACTAAAAGTTGGGCAATTACTTATCCAGCTTCCAATGAAGCATGATGTTAGACGTCTGTGAGTACTCAAGGAAATAATCATCCAGCAACCCATCAATGATGATGGTAGATATTAGTTGAAAATACTACTTCCCTGTGCCTGTTAATAATGATAAGAACTCCATGAAATTTTTTAAACTTTTGAACTGAACAAGAAAATTTTGGAACCATGGACCAGCTGCAGTACCTGTGGCTGCTCCGGCTTTCAAAGTGACGATATCTCCAGGGGTCTTTAGATTAACAGCAGAAGCAAGAAGAGAAGCCAGTTGTTGGCGATCAGCTCCCATGGACACTGCCTTCTCAATGCACTGCGCTGTAACGAGGCCTGCAGCCGATGCCACGGCCATGCTCTTCTTCGACTATCCCCCATTGTCTTGACAATGCGCCATTGCAACCGCTACAACGGCCACAGCTGCGACCACTCCTCCCACTGACATGGCGGCCTGGACCTCAGCATTCTGAGCACGGTACTTGTCTTTTTTCTTGCCCTTCTGTGAGCACTCAAGGAAATAATCATCCAGCAATCCATCAATGATGATGGTAGATATTAGTTGAAAATACTACTTCCCTGTGCCTGTTCATAATGATAAGAACTCCATGAAATTTTTTAAACTTTTGAACTGAACAAGAAAATTTTGGAACCATGGACCAGCTGCAGTACCTGTGGCTGCTCCGATCGTCAAAGTGACGATATCTCCAGGGGTCTTTACATTAACAACAGAAGCAAGAAGAGAAGCCAGTTGTTTGAGATCAAATCCCATGGACACTGCCTTCTCAACGCACTGTGCTGCAACGAGGGTTGCAGCCGATGCCATGGCCATGCTCATCCTCGACTGTCCCCCATTGCCTTGACAACGTGCCGTTGCAGCCGCTACAGCGGCCACAGCTGCGGCCACTCCTCCCACTGACATGGCAGCCTGGACAACATTTTGAGCACGGTACTTGTCTTTTTTCTTGCCCTTCTTTTCAGCTTTAACCCGCCATGATTTCTCTGGCTTAGCTTGTTTGCTCACCTGTAAGAATCAAAATCAGACATAATATCTTTAATGGCTTTTTCTTAAACAAATTAATAAATGCATAAACAGTTACAGACTGTGAAAGAATATTTTCCATAATCAGCTGCGATGTCTGTGACGAACCCACTGTAAAAGGACGCCATTCTTCAACCTTGGAATTCGTTAATTCCCCTGCTTCGACAACTTCGTCTTCTTCTTCGCACTGTAACTTCAATGGCGCCAAAGCTTTACAAGCTTCCAAAGCCGAAATACTCCATGAACGAGCCAAGAATTCCATGGGTTCTTTAGGGGTTTCAGGAGGAGGAGGAAAATTGGGCAGTTCAGCTAAAAACGAATCCATTTCCTCCCCTATGTTATCCAAGCTCAAACTCATTCTGTGTTCAATAACTCAGCAATCCCCTCAGCCCAGCATAACAATATTAAATTTTATAACAACCAGGGTGGTGTACATTAAAACTAAGCTCAGACCATGTCAGTTCTTTTTATCTGGCAGAGATTGAAGCTGATGGCTTGTTCCATACGCAGAGCAGGGGTCATAAATGCAAAGATTGGAAGAATAAGCAATCGATTCTTTCGTCAGTCGCGAACATCGTCGTGTCAGGAACGTGAAAATAAAACTAGCACTTGATGCATGGGCGCGAACGGCCTGACGCGCGCGGGAAGGAGATGACAGCAGGAGGGTGTAGCAACTGCCAAGTGTCGAATTTTGAGAGGGTGGAAGGGCGATAGGTGGAGCTATGAGATTGGCTGGGAGCACTGTTCATCCTAGCAAAGCTCATTAAGGAACACCTTCGGCGTAATTAAGGAACACCTTTGGCGTAATTAAATGATTTAGTTTTATAAATATAGTTTGAAACTTTGATATTTTTTATATAAAAAATAATAATATTAAAATTATTTATTTTTATAAATTTGGTGTAGAATTTTAAAACTGTTTTATTAAGATTTGTAAAACCAATTTCTGAGAGCATACCAATAAATAATATAAGAAGAAAAAATGCATTATTATTATATTAGATATTATCAATATATAAATTATTGGAAGATTGTATAATTGTAGGTGATATAAAATTGATAAAATACTTTTAAAAAATAGATATTATATATATAAATTACTAGGATATTGCAAATTTTTTTACCATATATAATTG
Source organism: Pinus albicaulis (assembly GCA_034641835.2). Classification (NCBI taxonomy): domain Eukaryota; kingdom Viridiplantae; phylum Streptophyta; class Pinopsida; order Pinales; family Pinaceae; genus Pinus; species Pinus albicaulis. The sequence continues at coordinate 1,286,200,358 of CM076583.1, read as the reverse complement.
ATAGAAATACTTAAAAATATATAATAAATAAAATAGAATATGTTAGGAAGACTATTTAGGGTATAAAGAAATTGTATATTATTGTTGTAGTAACATAATATTTACATCACATGATATTTATTTGAAAGAAGGATAAAATTTCAAATATATATTTGGAAAATTTCCAATAAAAAATGTTAGTTTAGTTTTTAATAGATTTTTCTGATCGTTCAAATTTCACATAATTATTTTGTATCATTTTACTAACATTAACATTTATAAGTGAAATAAAAATAAAATTTATTTTAAAGTTATATATTTTTAAATTTTTTCTTTTTTTACAATTTTACTACTATTCATAAAATTTAATATACATTTATAAAAATTCAAACATTAAATAATAGTCTAAAATAATTATAGACATTTATCTTTTTCTATAAATATTTTTTTAATATTAAATTTTTAATATAAAATCTTAATTTACTAAATATTAATAATACTAAAATAAATTTATTTATATTATTATATTAATTAACTAATATAAATTTAGTTTATTCACTTATTTACCAAATAGCTTTCCATTTAGATAATCATAAAATTTTATAAGAATTAAAAGCTAAAAGAAAATATTTATAATAACTAAAAGCTAAAAAAAATTGTAATCCCTTAGGCATGTCAAATTAAGCAAAAGATCAATGCTAATTAAAATATTTGTAAAATTCTAACAAAATTTATACTTAATACTCATATTTGATGAATATTAGCCATGTGTATTCAATACTTACATTTAATTAATGTGATTAATTTTCTATGTTGACTAACACAAAGAAAAAAATGAACATCACTATGATAAGACCTAATTCTCATGAGCTTTGAAGTGAAACCACACGGTGGTCTACTCCCAAGACTCTCTGGTACAATAGAATCTATCATATTTGTGATACTAAGAGGGTGGAAGGTGAAAAACACTTATTTTATACTACTTAACTCTTACTCACATCTTCTCTCAATTCTCTAACATCAACCACACTTCCACATCTTCTCTCAATTCACTAACATTAGCCACACTTCTTCTTTTAGATTGCTTGAATCTTACTCACATATTCTCTCAATTCTCTAACATCAGCCACACTTCCACATATTCTCTCAATTCGCTAACATCAGCCACGCTTCCAATCTTCTTGACTTATCAAGTCTACCCAATTATAGCTATTTTGGAGGGCTTCCAATCTTTCTAGTATTTTAATTTTATTTATTAATATATTTTATTAAAAAAATAATATAACGTAATGTATAGCATATCCATAAGGAAAATATTATTAAATTTACATATTCAAATATATATTTCTCTGAGTATATCCAAATATACTAAATATGAAATATGGTTAAGGGGTAGAGCAGCTTTAGAATACTAGAAAGGGTGTGATGATATATTACTTAAACAATAGAACATTAAAATTGAGATCTGATTCTTAATGAGATGGTATTTGTAGAATTATTTATTTATTTATTTATTGAAGATTATGTTTTTACAGTGTTGTGGTTTATTAACATTATATATCAAAAAAAATCTGTAAATTATGATGATGATGATGATGATTAATGTTTACTAATACTGATGTGGTTTATCACATCTCAAGAAAATATAATTAATTTCATTGTGATTCTTCAAAATCTTGTTTCTGTGATAAAAAATAAGTGAAAGAAGCGCTCCAAGATTGCTATAGTTGGGTTGGCTTAATAAGTCAAGAATCTTGGAAGTGTGGAAAATGTTAGTGAATTGAGAGCAGATGTGAGTAAGAGTTGGGAAGTCTAAAAGGAAGTTTTTTTCATCTTCCACCTTCTTAGTATCACAATATGACATATTCTATCATCCTAGGGATTCTTGAAAGTAGACCACCGTCTGGTTTCACTTCAAAGCTCATGAGAACTATTTCTTATCCTACCTATGTTCATTTTTTTCTTAGTGTTGGTCAACATAGAGAGTTAATTCTGGTTATCAAGGGTGTGGTTGATTACCTTCTTATAGTAACTTAGCTTCCTTTTAACCTCCAGCTCCTTAAAATCCCACAAATTGTCCTTAAAATTGGAGGTAATAGTATCTTTGACACTATCTTAGTTTCCCATGATGATCTCCTCCTTAATACCCCAATGGTTGAGCCACAACTCGACATCCTTATGTCACCCATGCTTGAGGCGAAGGTGGGGGTTTTGACTAAAGTTAGAAGCAATTTTTGGAAGTCTCATGTATTCCATGCTGTAAAGATTCTTCTTATACATTATATACCTAAACATAGTCGTAGTATCAATGGGGGGACATACCAAATTCGATCAAGAGGATAAGATAGGGAGTATTCCCCTTGATCTTTAGATTGTAGGTGATGAATTTACTTTGAATCATCTCAATCTTTGTCCACGACTCTCTGGATATACTGCAATCCAAACATCACATCTCTATAAGAGAACAAGGGTGATGAGAGTCTTAAAGATGAACCTTTTTTTACTCCAAATGAAAATATCGATCGACTTACAATTGTTTTTGGGCTCATAATAAGCTTTCCAGCCTCCAATAATCCTTTTCTCGATGCTATAATTCCATTTGAGTTGATGAGGAAAGTCAGCACCCAAATATTTGCATGAAGAAATCTTCTCTAAACAATGGTTATCATAGACGAAACTACCATGGGTGGTCCTCTTTGATTTAATGATCATGAATTTAGTCTTTTCGGTATTAACTGGCATACCCAACATGGAGCAGTAGAGAACTGCTTGTCTATGTCATCGTGGATTTTTTCAAGAAGAACGATATCATTAGCATAATTTAATTAAATCATAATTATAAGTATTTGTGAGATAAATAATATTTTTTGTGAGACAAATATCATTTTTTTTCATTATTATTAAAATTATTTATATTCTTAAAATACTCTATATAAGTTAAATTCCTAGCATCCATCTAAAATTTAATGAAAACTAAATTAAAATTCTTAAAATATATTCTAAAATTCTATAATAAACAAACATGTACACATAATTATATATATGTGTGTTAATTATTACAATACAATAGATCAATACCATATAAAAAAATTATAATTCATATTAATATGATATTTTTTTAAATAATAAAATTATTAAGATTTATTTTACTTATACTTTTGACTGTTTTTGAAACACTATCACAACTTTATCACATAAATTCATATCTACTTCATTATCTTAAAATTAAGAATATAAGAAAAATCTTGTCTATATGGGACATGTTATAAGTTCAAGTGGTGCATTCATGAAAGCAAGGAGCATGAATTTAGGAGGATGATGGTAGATATGCATAGCTTCAAATACATTTCCTATGAACTAGATAATGGGAAATATTATATATATATATATATATATATATATATAGATATTGCAATTGTGAAATCCCAAGTAAGTCAAGATAGTTTTTTTTCTTATTGCAGCTTTAAATTCAACATATTTTTTCTTATGACCTTATTTTTTGTCATCATGTACAAGTATGTGATTATATGAGTGGATTTGTTTTTATAAAAATGAAGCATATTTTCAACATGTACATGTACTGTGATGGTAATATTAGCAATTTAGAATATGCAGGGACATATATTTTCCCTTGGAACTATACTGTCAACATGTGCATGTATAGTGATTGCAAGATGAACAATTTAGAATATACAGGGACCCATTTTCCTTGGAACTATATTATTTACAAGACATTGAAAAATACCATAAAGAAAGTAAACTTTCTTGAGGAATTTATTAGATCCGATCAATTTCCAAACACACGATAAAATCCCATATTTATAGTAATTGGATGGGTACAATAGATAACTATAACAACCAATTACAACTGGAATGATAATTTCATATACATGGTTACAACTAATACTTATTGGAAAACAACATTCTCTATAAGAATGCATTGGAACTCTAATGCATTGAAATCCCAAATCCAACCAAAAAATAATCAAACAACTCACGTAACAATTACAATACATATGATGAGGAATATAAAATATTAAACATAAATAGGAGTTAATATCTTCATATCCCTCCATTAATGAGTACTTGTCTTGATCCTTGATCTATATTTGTTACAGTATTATGGAAACATATTTATCCTCTTGTGAAATCTCATAGCTTGAGGTCCATCACAACCATCCATACTGAGCAATACTTCCAGTTGTTTCCTTGAAGATACAATTAATTTAGACTATCAATTTGATGTTTGTAATGATTGAACTACTAATCACTCTATTGACATACTTCCATTTACCGAAATTCATGGCCCACCACTGTATTTGACAGTTATATAGGAAAATGATCTAAATATTGAATGTAGGAAGATTCAATCTTACAAGATGACCTTCAGCTATATTCATCACTATTTATTCATTTCATTTACTAAAAAAAGTGGTTTAATATAAAACAAACCCACATGCTCAGAGATTTTTTAGTCAATATCACTATGACATTTACCTTTACTATGTGACAAAAAATTTCATATCCAATGTGTTGTATGCACTAGTGACAACAAAAATATTAATCCTTGACCACCTTTGAGAGCTTGATGTCACCAAGTCTACATGCCTTGCATTTTTCCAATCATCATTGCTAGATCGCAAGAGATCCATGTTCTATGACACAAATTCCATGTAATTGTTCATCCATACATAGATATATGCACAACTACTAATTGACTATGGATGCTTCTCACACTTAAGCAAACCCATCACAGAGGCACAGGAAAACTAAAAAAAATAATTTCACACAAATTAGCTAATCTAATCTACGCTAGATTGATCTGACATCTCTCACATATTTTTGGGCCCTCCTGTAAGAGAGTTACACCTAGAGCTATTAGCCACTAGTTCAGATACCAAATTACAAAACACTCAAGAATACCGTAAATAAACTAAACTCTCTTGAGGAAATATTTATTACACCGGATGTATTTCCAAACACATGATAAAATTCCATATTTATAGCAATGGGATAGGTACAACAAATAATCATAACAACTAGTTACAATTGGAATGATAATGAAACCTACATGGATACAACTCATACTTATCCAAAAACAATATTATCTAGAATAATGCATTGGAACTCTAATGAATTGGAACAACAAATTTTTTCCAAATATAACTAATTAACAATGAAAAAATTTACAATACAATTGTAATACATATGATGAGGAATATTAAATATTAAGCACAACACAAGTATGAGCCAATATCTCCAACAATATGTGAGTTAAAGTACACTCTTTAATGACATAATGAGATCCAAAATTAATATTACTATTCATATCAATGATACATATCAACTTAGGTCAAAATTCAACAATGATAAGAAGATAGTAGTGAGGAAGACAAACTTTTCATCACATACCACATTGCAACGTTGTTTTAAAGTGTTCCGTGGTCACTTGCACTGAAAATTAGAGGATGAATTGTTAAACTAGAGGAAGTTCATAAAATTTGCATATTAAAAAAATAAGAACCACAGACTTCATTTTTATCACTTCTCTCACTACAACATAAAGGGGGGCTTTAAGACAATATTTAAGAGAATTTTTGGGTAAATTGTCTTAACTTCAGACACAAGAAAACTTGTGTATTGTTGTAAATATTGTCTTTAAGTGGGTGTCTCAAATTAAATCGTGCTAAAATTAAATTATCTTAAAATATTGTCTCTATAAAGGCAATATATAACACAAGCATTTTTGTCTCTCCAGAGACGATTTCTTTTTTGTCTCTCCAAAAACACTTTCATTTTTATTTCTCTAAAGACAATTACATTTATTGTCTCTTATGAGAAAATTTCATTTGTCTCTCCAAAGACAATAGTTGGAATTAAAGACATTGTATTTATGGAGACAGCGCCTTTAATCCTATCCATTGTCTCTCTAGAGAAAATATAAAACAATGAATGCAGAAAAATATCTCACCATTAAAATAAATCAATATAAAAATATTTAATTAAAAAAATCTACAATATTATGGAATAATTCATGTTAGGGTACAGTGGAATCGAACCACCAACCTCCTGCATGGCAGGTGATCTTCAATTGAGCTAGCACCCTTTAAAGAATTATGTGAGGAGTTATGGCAGACCTTGAAATTGTATAATAGGCATTTATTTTTAAAAAATGTTCAACACATAATGGCATAACCCTTGTAAAATATATAATCATGCAAGCCCTTATTTTTAACTTAATTAAAAAATAACTCGGTGAAGTTAGCTTTTTAACTTAATAAAAAAACAACTCAATGGAGTTAGTTCACTGTGACACCCATGTAGCTTGAATTGCACAAAAAGCTAATAATAAACAATAATCTGCAAACAAATCAATCTAGCCATACAAAGAAAATTAACTATAATTAGCACAAGGAATACAACCACCACCCAAAGAGCTCCACCATCTTGCTAATAGGCACTGATGACACATATGTTGTAGTACACCAGCTGTATCAACTCTGTAGAATTGCCATTAATATCAAGATTTGTAGTTAATGGAGAAAAAAGAAAAATATTCTTGCCTCGGTTTCATTTACTAGATATTCTTGTATCCTTTAAATCCAATTTCTTCAGGTTTTTGGGGTGCTTCAATCAGGATCTAAACCTAAGATCTGATTTGATGGAGAAGACAATTAATTTTTAGTCGTATTTTGACATTAGCACAGTAGGAGAACCATTCAACAATTCTTCTTCTTTTAACTCCCATGGGATGAAAAAGAGGAGAAGGCTCACCATGGAACAAACGAGGGTGTTGCAAAATATTTTTGAGTTGGAAAAGATACTGGAAGCCGAGAGGAAAGAGGAAATGGCAGAGACTCTGGGACTGCACCCAATGCAAATCTACATCTGGTTCCAGAACATAAGAGCCAAAAGGAAAACCGTGTAGCTAGAGAAAGACTTTGGCGTTCTCAAACAAAACTATGAATCCCTAAAGATGCATTATCACGCTCTCTTGGAAGAGAACCAAAAACTCCAATATAAGGTTAGAATATTAATTCAAATTACCGTTCATTTTCTCCTTCTCGTGATGTTTCTTTTCAAATAGAATTTGTTATCAGAAATGGCACATAGTACTTACATGACCCATTTTCCTCCATTGGCACCGTGATTGATTAGATCTAGAGATTGAGGAGTATATTAAAGAAAGTTGAGAATAAAAAATAGAAGGAAGTTAAGGGGATAGACAAATTTCTTTTAAAATTGTTAAATACAAGAAATAGGAATGCTCTGGTGTTCATAATACAGAGGATAATATTCTAGAGCAGGCAAGCATGAAAGATAATTGCAACCAAAATTTCTTGTTGGCATTAAAAGAGGAAGATTGCCATTAAAACATGGATGAAAGAAGCGACATTATGTCATTTCGATCATTGGACTGCGAGTTTCTACTAGAATAAATACATATATTCTAAGGTTCTAGTGGAGAATAAATACATATATTCTAAGGTTCAAGTGTATATTGCAGATTTTTTGTCCCTTAATCTTTCGACCAACATTTTACTAATAATCATAGTGCTTCTCTTCGAGCCTTGGTATGGAAATAGAGTTAAAGCTTTGTGTTAGCTGTTAACATTAGATACAAGATGTGCTGCTATGATCATTTGCTAGTTACTGAGGTATGAGGACATAAAACTCAAAACTAATTTTTCCGCACTCATGAAATATGCAGATTTGAGGATCATTGGCGTCATCTACTAAGGTTTGTATGTTTTGGTACAAAAGTTCCATTGAACATGAGCGGGTTCTTGAAATCAAAACGCATATGAATATCAACAAGTAAAAATGATTGTTACAACTTTTTTTTTAAAGAATGGTTCACTACAGGAATTTGGTACCATCTATGTTTACTAACAACATCTACTTATTATTCTATGTTTACTAAGAACATTTACTTATTATTATTAGAAGGTAAGGTAGGTAATCATGTTACATAGTAAAAAATGTACTCTTATAAATGCTTTATCATGAACTGCATTTATAGGTAGATAAGCATGTTACATAGTCAAACTAATTGCTTTATCCCTTGAATTGCAAGCCACGTAAGAGTACAATTCAGATTATTTTATGTTCCTTTTGTGCCTTCTATTTTATCTGTGGCATTGTAATGAGAAAATTGATTATTGAACCACTTGATGAACTTACTTAGAATTAATGAAGACTAGAATTTCATCAACAAAGATGAGCTTATGTATCTTATTTGCGAGACTAGAATATGGGCAATTGTTCAAGCTTAGAGAGGATTAGGTGCATACTCCTGTAAGCATATTACTAGTAAGATCTTGTATTTTGTTTTATCACTCAAAACATGCAAGTTGAGTTGCATGTTTTCAAATGTATGGGAAAAACAACATACGCGGTTACTTCATGCATTTATTGAACATACAATTCTAAATCAAAAGTTCTAACAAAATTTGGCATTAGAGCACATAATTCTGAAATGCTTATCCTTCAAATTTTCTTAAATTGTGATGGAAGAGATGGAAGCAATATATTCACATATCTCTAATAGAAATTGAAATTTACATCAATGTCCAATAAAGGAGGATTATTGTGTCATGTAAGAGAATTTTCATTAACTCTTGCCCTACCTAATTCTCAACAAGGTGCAGTTGGAGCAAAAGAGCACTGAAATACAGATGAGGATGAGAAAATAGATCAGTCATAAAAAATGGTTCAACTATTTTGAATCAAGAAACAAATAACAATGCATTTATAAAAACTACAATATATATATAATTTCTCTAATAAAACGTGTAAAACATGAGGTGTATAGTATGCCTGTAGAAATTTATAAACACAATAATGTATTTCTAGATTCTCCTGATCTAACAAATAAATATTATGTTAAATACAGAATCCTTCCACTTAATTCTTTGCGGAAATTAAATCACTAATTGCAAAACGCATATGAAGCAAAATCAATCGCACATAACAATATTTTTTACCGAGAAATATTAAAGCTAAAAACTGCAACTATCATATATTATGTATATCAATGAAACATGTAACAATCTCATACAAAGCTCAACTCATAGAGCTCTCAGTACAATATACAATCGTCACACATTGTCATGCAGGAATTTTCATATCTATGCACCAATTTCTTTCCTCCTAACATCCTTCCTCCACTGTGCAATCCCTGCTCAAGAAGAACCTTGAATGAATTCGACCTTTCCTTGCTTGCACTCTACAATCCTCATAAGAATCTCCAATGTGTGTGTAGATGCTTTGAATGCATCACTATAGTCACAATTGATAGTGAATCTCACCCTTTCACCTATCTCTCCACTGGGTCTCCACTTGATCTAACATGGAAGTAGTTAACTATTGTATTTCTTTAGTTGCAAATAAGACACTACTTGTGAATTAATTAAATAATTAATTCACTCATCTATCACTAGTGTATATTCAGTTACAACTAGCACAACTGAGTTAAACTAAATAATAAATCACATAAATACTCTTCTAACTCTGTTACAACTTGCCACTATTAGTGATAACGAAGTCCTCCATGCATGAGTCACCAACCACCCTAGGAATTGCATAATTCCTTCAGCCCACTAATGTGCCACATCTGTTCACTGAAATAAAGTGCTCCAAGAGAATAAGTTACTATTTGTTATCTAATTATTATTAAGGGTTGCTAATAATTGACATGCATTCTATTTTTAGATTTGTGATCTATAAATAGACTTCACCCATCTTTTAAAAATAGAAACTCATCTAAAGATATAATTTTCTCAATCATCTAGAATCAGCCTCCTGCTAATTTTAGAATATGCTCACCATTCTAAAAATAGACATACACCTAAAAATATCCTGTGTGAGCCCCTCCTAGTTTAGGTGATTATTTTTCACTAGGATCAAGGAATGATGTTTCCGGATGCCACTTTCACTATTTATTATTGTAATCTTCAACACTCCCTCTCAATTAGAAAGGATTGTCTTTGCATGCAACACGCAACTCCATGCATTCACCCTGCAATACTTGCATGCAACACTTCTGAAACTGAATAGCCTCCAAAACACTGAATCAGTATAATGCATCTGTCATCAAAGTCTTCTGCCTTCTGCTGGTACCAACTGCACATGTCTTCTGGAACCACTGCACTGTTGAACTCTGCAGCCATGCACTCTACACTTGCTGTCAACTCTGATCCACGCTCAGTATTTGACACTGTCACTTTGATCTAACTACATCAATCCAAATGATCATGCTACTGCTGCTATGTTGGTGAGGTAAATCCCCTCTGCGGATAGAGGCGATCCCACTAGCCCTAGGGTGGGTCTAGCCACAAATGAAACACACTATGACATCAATTCCTATCTAATAATGGACAAAGACTCAACAGATCACCAACCTTAGGTCCTGCGCTGTTATGTCGTCTGGAAGAATAGCTGCCTCCCGCTCCTAATTCGGCAGATCACAACTCGCTCGTTCTCACGCACAGATACCTACACATACACAAGAGACGAAGGCGATACACAACATACTATTTCGCATTCCTAACTATCAGTCAGTCGAAGAAGACTAAATCACATGCATTAAATAAACATAACACAGAGATGGAAACAATATCATAGTCGAGTATATTAATTTAAACACTACAAGAAAAAAGGACATTGGTGAGGGGCGAAAAATGTCACCATAAGCTCATTGGTGAGGGTCAAAAGAGCCTTCGTCACCAAAAACTGAACGTCACCAAAGGTGGCGTCGCTGAAAGTATAGGTGTTGTGGTGACATTCAAGGTCCGTCACCAATAATGATTTATAATGACGGATTGTGACCGTCACCATTTCATATGAGCAATGGTGATGGACAATAGCCTTCATCACGAAAAAACTGAACGTCACCAAAGGTGGTGTCGCCGAAAGTATGTGTTATGGTGACATTCAACGTCCGTCACGAATATTGATTATAATGACGGATGATGACCGTCACCATTTCATAAGAACAACAACAATTTTTTGTGATGGACCCTTCATGACCGTCACTATTGGTGCATATATATGGCGACGTTCATTGACCATCACCATTTTATATTTGGTGAGGGTCAAAAAATGTCATTATAAGCTCATTGGTGACATCAAGGTTCGTCACAAATAATGACTATAATGATAAACATTGACCCTCACCATTTCATATCAACAACAACAATTTATGGTGATGGACCTTTTATGGTCGTCACTATTAATGCGTATATATGGTGGTGTTCGTTAACCGTCACCATTTCATATTTTGGTGAGGGTCGAAAAATGTCACCATAAGCTCATTGGTGATGGTCAAAAGAGAATTCGTCACCAAAAAATGATCGTTGTCATTCCCTATTAATATCAGGGCACGATGGAATCGAACCACCAACCTCCTGCTTGTGAAGCAGGTGCTCTTCCATTGAGCTAGCACCCTTTAAAGAATTAAACTTTAAACTAGCAATTGTTGGTTGCCTAGTAAGACTCAATTTCAGCATCTAGAGTAGATCATGGAATCATACTTGTGGTCAAAGTATGGTTGAAAGTACAATATTCCAAAAGGATGGGGGGGGCTCATCCCTCGCCCAACATGTTGAAAAATAACATTGCGACATGGAGGCTATTTTGCAGGGATGCGGGGTGGATCTTTGGTCAGTCGTTACAGTAGTGTCAACCACAAAGGCTTTAACCTTTGTTGCTTTAGCAGAATCTATTAACTCCAACTCTCAATGCAATATGGGGTGTCGGTTGACCTAGAAGACAAGTGAGCACACAAATTACACCATTTCTAATCTATTTGGAAAGATAATCAGGACCACTATTTAGTTCTCCTTCAATGCCGGGCTCACTAGTGTGCAACCTTGTTTGGCAATTGTAGCTATCTGATCAACTCTTCCTTCATTGGGATTTGGTAGTGATTAAGCGTCTCTGCTATTCTTTCTTTAGGAAGATTAACTGTAAGTTTGTTTTTAAGGAAAAAATTAGTAACCTGTCTACTTTTTGTTCCATGTCGTGTAATGAGGTACACGACTAGCTATTAACTGAGGGTGAATTATTGATAAGAGATGCTCAATATTTATATTCGGTAACCTATACAGACTTTATTTCTGCTTTGCTAGTCTTACAGAAGGGGATACGGATATAAGATCCATTGTATATACACTTCCACCTTTTGATTTACTGTTTGTAAATACTTTTTCGTAAATATAAGAGATGTTTCGACAACAAAAATAATGGATGACCTACACTAAAAGCTGCTAATTTTCTTGCATTCTTCAACTGCGTTGGAGCAGAAAAGAATGACAGCCACTTGATAAATATGCATGCCATCAAGAATAGAGAATTATATAACTACGCTGAGAATTGACCTAACCATGCTGAGATGTCATACAGTCCAAAACTGAAGCAATTGATGTCCTGCGAACATGAGCCACAGTTGAGGCATACAAAACAATGAACTAATTATGGGACATGTTGGCATATTCAATATATTGCATTAGAGACAAGTGTATTCAAAAGTATCGGGGATTGATTAACAAAGTGAGAAAACCTGTCAGATACTCCGGAAAGAAGGGTAACTTCATCAGGTTAACCAATTCTGGGACATGTTGGCATATTCAATATATTGCATTAGAGAAGAGTGCCTTCAAAAGGCTTGGGGATTGGTTCATGGAATGAGAAAACCTGTCAGATACTCCATAAAGATGGAGAACTTGGTCAGGGTCACTAAGTTCACCTACTTTAAACCAACAGTGCATAAATGAATTCCAGTAAAAAACACTAGTAGACTTTGGACCCAAGTGACCACTCCAGCCTAAGAAAACTAAGGAGCTATATTAAGGTTAATAAAATAATTTTTTTGGTAAAATACATGCATTTTGGAGTTATGGGATTTTGTAACTACTACTTCACTTTAGTATCGTAACAAATCACATAATCATGTTGTGAATTTTTGTGTCTAACACAGATGGTGCAGAATACCAAAATGCATGTAGTAAAGGCTCATAATACCTCGTTTCCCTTCTTAAAATATCTTTGTTCGTTGTTTTTTAATATCACCCTCCTGATGGTTGGAAACTTTGCACCACCATTGTTGATTCTTGTCCATTTCTTGTGTCTTAATAGAATCTGGTAGAAATAGGTGGTCTATTCCATTACTATGGCAGCCACTAGAAGTTCATAGCTTTGAGGTATCTTGTGCTACATTCCTAGTTTTGAGTACTGCAACAAACTGTGGAAGATTTTTTATTTGCTGGGTTGATGTATTGAAGGAAACTTTTGTGAAACTTAAATTGTTGTTGCCAAAATAGGCACCACAGCTAAAGGCATAGAAAGTAATTAACTGCTAGCACAAGTTGGGCATGTTCATTATATTGCAATAGATAAGAATACCTTCTAAAGGCTTTGTAGAAATGATTGGCATAGTTACACACCTATCTAGATAATATATCAGGTGATTAGGCTCAATAATTCAATGGCTTGTAGAAACAACGCATGTAGTTATGAAAATGAATTATCAAAAACTAGGGATTGTGGATCTCAAGTACGCATTAGCTGTAGTAGCTTACGCCAGGAACTAAAACTCCAGCCAAATGAGACCACTATTCAAGGAAATAACAACAAAATGTTATAGCATTAATGCATTTTGCTAAATCACCAAACTGCCAGTAATAAATAATTGAAATTTTGGAGTTCTAGGATTCTGGAGTCTATGGTTACTACAGCTTCTTGGTAACTATGGTAGATGGAAAAGAAACCAAATATTCATGTGTTCATTAAGGCTCATATGAGCTAGTAAGTGGGCCTTTGTTTATTTGAATTCAAGTATCATTATTGTGAAGGTCTGCAAATTTTCCAAAAAATTGAACTGGTGCTACTTATTTCCTATTTCCAGTGCAGCTTAGATAAAAAAACTGATGTTAAGAGGTGGTTCACTCCATTAGTATGCTGACTAATAGTTGGCAGTTTTAAATACTGTAGAATATTTTGGACAATGTACGATCTACTAAATTAATATGTTTGTTGCAATTTTTTCTTAATCACAAATTGTTGTACATCCAATATAGTTTCCACCTGACCAGGATGACTAAGACCATTGTAATTCTTACTCACTGAGCTAGTAGTCGCAACTTGTCTCCTTACCTTAGTAGAGCTGTGAAAATTGGTGGTTGTACTTCAGTTACTAGGGTGACTGCAAGACTATGCACCTAAGTCTTAATTGACTGTTGACATCAAGATGATTGAGCTCATGTTCTCTTGATCCATCCACACATACTGATTAGTTTATTTGAGACATACTGATAAGTTTCTTTGAGCCATGGTGTGGGTTTTGTTGTATTCATTTTACTTGACTCTAGGATCTCATATGTCATACATACCCCTTGTGGGATGTAATTGTAATTATCTCCAGAAAACTACGGTCCATGATCAAGTATTTTACCCGCTATCAGATTAACGAAGGACTCCTCGTTGGTTTCAATTTATGGAAACTAGACAGTTTGACAGAACCTTTTAAAGGAATTATTGGTTTCCACATTAACATTTCACTTTTACACTACTGAAAAACCAAGTTTGGGACATAGATTTAGAAAATTAAAACCTGCTACCTCAATTTAAAGGAAATCAGAATGTATGGTGTGTGTTCTCTGGTGCATAGTTTTGTAGAAGTAGTCATCTAGGAATTTTAGTGTTCAGAATATTTCACTTAAATTCCCAGCATAGATTTATAATCAACCATAGCCCTTTGAAAACATCCTAAAAACTAAAATTTGATAATGTAATCCTTGATAAATTTAGGTTCTTTGAGAAATCAAGAAGCCAAAATATTGAAAGGTTCTTCATAGTTGCATCAGTTAATGGCTCTTCGAAGTGGGTTGTATAATAATATTTCTGTGTATGCCAATGCACAGGAAAGGGAAAATCTCTCTTATATGCGAGATTAATAGAAAAACATGTGAGTATTCATCTATGAAATTGGTGTCCTGGTACAAAACAAATAATGGGTGTTGTAAGCAAGAATAAATGTGGGTTTTCATCCCCATCAACCCACAACAAAAATCAATTGGTGGGAGCTTGGGTATTGAATGTAAGTGTCTGATGAAATGTCAATACATGGTTTTCTGACCTTGAACACTATTGTTTCATGTTGCGTGCTTAATGGGGATGGTGAAGCAGCTTTGGAATTTTTTTGCTAAGGACAATATCAAGGAAGAGCAATTTCAATAGAAATCTAGTGAAATGGAGATCAGATAAATTTGTGGCATATAGGGAATGATGCACAATACAAATACCAATCAGAGAGATTCTTAAAACAATGCTATGAGATGGTGACATGTGGATGTCGAGAGACTCTAAAGACTCTAGCATGTTGCACAAGTATAGGGACATGAGGCAAAAAATCTGCATTTATTTCTTTAACTCTCTTCTAAAACCCTGACCCTTGGTAATGGTTTAATATCATCAATTTTTTTCATATAGCTATGCCATCATTTCATTTTTCATAGACAGTTGTGTGGCTAGAATGACGGCTTGCATTGTACATTTTTTTAGATGCAAGAGTGCTACTACTTATCAATTGTTGGGAATGACTGTCTCCAGGGTGTAGTCAATTAGCTAATGATTCCATTGATAACAAGTTTTATTCAGACATCAATAGTGAATTGAATCCACTATTAAAAGAAGACAAAAAATTTCACATGGACTATTTATTTTTGTCTCCTTCCATTCAAACAGATACAATTTCGTTTTTATTGTTGAAGACAGATCTAGAGGCTTTTTTGGTCCATATCATAATTATATGGGAAAAAATATATGGTTGTATCTGTCTGAAGTTCTATTAGGAACTACCCGTAAGGCCAAATTTGGTAATAATCAATTGAGTCTGAGTCAATGCCAGAAAAAACCCCTGCAATGATTCATGTAACAAGGGGCATTTTTGTAACATTAAGTCAGCAATGATGTAAACTTAATATAGATATCCTTTCACTTCAAAGCAGTGATGCAAAGTTTGGTCAAGAGCTTTAGGGAGGGTGAAGGTTTCTTATTGTTCTAACTTTATGAAGCTCAAGTGTAGGGCAATTAATAATATTAATACAAGTTAATTGTTTCAAACTATTTGATTGTGAGGACAAGTTGTCTATCATTGAGTGGATTGGTTGTATTGGCTACATTATGTGATGAGAAAGGTGGTGTATATAAAGCATGGTTAAATATAACAGAACCTTGAAATGTTGTCAACATGTTCAATAGACTAATAATTAGAGGTTGGGGGCTGATTAATGTTAAAATTAAGCTATTCACTAAAGCTCTTTTCATGTGGTTGCAACCTGCATGTGGAATTTGATGTTGGCCATCAAAAAGTTACTAGTATGCTTAGAGGAATTCCTTTTCCTAGTTGTATGCTTGGGAAAGTAAAGTATAGGATTGCAAAGTGCCAGAGCTTGGGGCGTTGTTTGAAGTATTCATGCAATTTGATTAGTGAACTACAACAGTTATGCTCCTCATTAATTATAACTTGGTGTATTGGACCACCAAACCATCACATGGAATAGAGTGGAGGATGAATGGAGCCAAGCTGTCTTTAAAAGCACCTTGATCTATAAGTTTTCCCTCGGGGAAGGCACCATCATAGTATTCTCCAATCATAATATGGATGTAGGTTTTTGACAAAAATTGATGTCAAAACTGTGATTTGTCTAAACTGTCGAAGTATGGATGGTCTAGTGCTTCTTTTGCCGAGATCCTCTTTGCAGGATCATACTGCAACATTTTCTGCACATGTGCAATATTTTCAAGGATGAATATTCTGCTGACTTTCAAGAGCTACTTCATCCAAAATCTCTTGAAAGTGAATGCATAAGCGGTTAAAGGCATTAATATCTATAACAAGAGATTCAAAAGGGAAATGTAAATGTTATCTTTAGATGATAAAACCATTTTTGACCAAAAATGAAATTAAATGAATGTAAGATCAAAGTAACTTGAAACTCACGGAAAGAAGATCCACACCATTTGGATCCAAATTGAAAACGACTTTGGAAAGATCTTGAGGCCTCCATTGAGGAAAATCATGCCAGTCGCTAAGCTAAGTCACACGTGGCCATAGTTGTTCATTAGGAGTTCCCAGCAACCTGCTTGCATTTGCATGTACAAACCAGAGGAAAATTGTTATTTTGAGTAGAAATGTTTTTCTATTCCACGACTCCCAATATGAAGGAATTGCTAATTGGCCAAAGCTATTTCCTGGATAATCCTTCAAGCATAAATCATCATATGAATATTTGGGAGCTCTACTTAGATGTGAGCAGAATTTCCCCTGCCACTCTTTGGGCTCTTACCTGAATATGTTTATAAGCTGCTGTATTTGAGAATCTCCACCAAAAAGTGCTTGCAGATTACATAGTTCAGTTGGAACAAAGAACAATCTCTAATAATTCCCATGCTATCAAACATTGTAACTAATTTTTGATATAAAAAATTTGCATATTGAATAATATCATACCAAAGATGCAACCAAGAGACCCTACGTCTAATGCCATAGAATAGCGCTCGGCACCCACCAGCACTTCAGGAGCTTTGTACCAAAGAGTAACAACCTGAAAATGAAAGGTTCAGAGAGTTCAAACACCTACTTCTCTTATGCTTAATGTAACTGCTAAAAACTAAGAAATATGTTCTACTTTATGTTGGACTATGCATAGAGAAGCATAGATTGCATATGTCAAGGGCACGCATTATGCATAAAATGGGCATGACCCTACAGAGTTGTGAATATGTGCATGCTTTCCAATAGAAATTTTTACGACTGTAATCTCTATCATGAAAAACATGCAGAAAATAGCATAAAGGCAAGGACACCTCAAAAGTATAGCTCTTAATAGGTACTGTGCAAGCTCTTCGAAGTCCAAGATCTGCAATTTTCAGCAACCCCATTTTTTGATCTACCAAAATATTATGTGGCTTCAGATCCCTGTCAGACACATATATGTGTAGAATAAGAAATCATGCATTTTCTAAGTCGAACAACTAGAGGATGAAACTGGAATTGATCTAAAGAGAAAGAACCTGTGAAGCACCCTGTGGCTGTGACAATAGGTAATACCCTTACATAATTGGAACATATAGCTCTACACTCACTCAACATAAAACATGAGAGAAAAACCATGTCACTCCAATTTTGTCCCTCATCACTTGTGTGTTATCAAAACTGAATAGGCTTGTTCATAGAATTGAAATCAAACCTGAATACACCTTGGAGACATCTTGGTATTACATTGGCGGTGTGCATCAATGTGTTTTTTTATATCACAATCTGCATATTCAAATACCATAAACAGTACGTGCTTTCCTTTGCCATTAAATGAAGCCTTTACATCCAACAACCTGCACGCCGAATGGTTTATTTAGGCCTTTGGCTCCAATATAAGTAAAAAGTTATTTTTCTTTAATTATTAACAATCATGATATGAACTAATACTCCAATATCATAAACATCTATAGTGGTCACTACAAGATTATGCATGCATCAAGGAACAATAAAAAAGGGTAGTCTATAACAACAATCATACTAAAGCCTCTAGGGCCAACCCCCTCCATATGTTTACGGAAATTTAAGCAAGTATCAAGTTCCAACAAAAGAACACATTGTAAAAACATGTATTCCAGCGAAGCAATTTGCAGACGACATCTTCCAGGCCCTCCTACAGTGCCATATCAACCTAATGCTCCTAGGAAATAACATCGCTAATGTAAGTATGAGCCTACCAAGTACCAATGACAAACAATTAGATTCCATAGGATTCACATAAGAGCACCTGTCGGATTACAAAGTACATATAGTAATTCCATATCCCCCCTAGTGCTGTGCTTCTCTAATGTTTCTCACATCTTGCATCTTTTCTTTGAGGGTATTCAAGGACTGCAATTATTCAAGGCCTGCAAGTTGTATATACATATACTCATCAAAACTAGCTATTGGAATCAAAGCTGCAGAACTGGTCTAATATGTCCGACTGATAGCATATTTTTCGCCATTAGCATTAGTCTGATGACCACTCTTACAATTGCAACTCACATAAGGTCATCCATCAAACACTAACTATCAAGAATTCAAATTGTGGAAAATGAAGTCTGATTCTGCCAATTTATAGTATCCATTTTGTTGGTTTTAGCCCTAATGCAGTATCAAACACTAGAATAACTAAATGATGAGCTCCGCATTGCATGAGGTCACCATTAAAAGCCTCGCTTTTATGAAAACACAATGGTGCATGATACCCAAATTTTTAAGCTTCTATCCAACCAGCCATCTTTGAAGGCTGACAGTAGACCAGGTAAATATGTCATTATAACCCAAAATAATGTGCATAGTGTTAGTTTCACCTTGTTACTCCAAGTCATTCTCTTCAGTAGCAGTGTGATCAGTAGATCCCCGCGAGCTTAGATCCTTGTGCAGAATTGTTTTGTTCTTGATGAGAAAGGTGTATTAATGAGGACACATTAGTCGTTAATAGGCACAGGCAAGGCCCATGCATATTCCAGATTGCAAAGGCACAGATCCCAATGCAAGGAGGTGCATGCACGATATATATTTCGAGGGTGAAGATCTCAATGTGGGTCAGATGCATTACATGATTTTGTATATTCTGAGAGGACAGAGTTCCCACGGTAAGTAGGATGCATGGTGAAAGATTAGTTCTTTCTTCTCAAGATGAAGATTTAGGATGAGGAGTTAATGCATATAGCACAAAATGGTTATCTACACCCTGGGAAGCCTTTGTGCAAGGTGTCTTTGCTCATGAAAACTACTCAAAAAGCTTTATGATGGCTTCATCCAAAAAGGGACAGTTGCAACCAAAGTGGAGGAGTTACAAACTCAAAGCCTAGCTCTCATCCGTAAGGTGGGAAGAGGTGGTAAGAAAGCAGAATCTGGGAGGGATCAAAAGGGTGAGAATGAAGAATCATGTTCTTCAAATCAATAGAAGAAAGACTTGAGTCATGTGAAATGCTTCAAGTGCTACAAGATGGGCCACTATAAATATCAAGGTTTTGAGAAGAAGAGAGCCAATCAACAACAAAAGCAATTTTTTAGGAGTGTAGAAGCTTCAGCCAAAGGGGATGAGTTATCATCCAAGCTTAAGACCACTTTCTCCATGATTTTGTGTCTTTCTACTGTTGTGTAGATTAATCCGTCTTGCGGACAAGACCGATCTCTCTAGTACTAAAAGTAACTAGCAACAAACAGCCAATTATACTAATCTCTCTCTAAGCATATAATATTCATAAAAACACTATATAAGTGTAAGGCCTACCTTATGTCCAGCGCTTGCTTGATCTCGTTGAAGTCCTTCCCGTGCACTGAAAGAACGTTCTTCGTGAATCTGCAGTCACAAACAAGCAAAAATATTACGGAGCACCTGTATAGACATTATTATAAACCATACTCATCATAATGATCAAGGAATTTATGAAATAAACCATGAATAGACAGTTTAATGAGAGAAATGAGTATATTTGTATTAACTTCAAATAAAGAAAACCTTTACAACCTGTGCCTTGATGTTGTGCAGGTCCTCGTGGGGTCCGAAGCAGGAATCTCTTCTAATTTGACAAGCATTGCACTCTTTGAACCAAGACAAATAGAGATGAGTGATTTAACCTCACAGAAAGTCTTAGTTAACTGAGTCTGAATCTCAACAGCATTTAACTTCAAATATCTTAAGCTTCAACTCCCTTTGAGGCTACCCAAGGCCTTTTTTATAGTAGAAAAGAGGAGGTTTCTTGTTCCAAATATGAAGGGATAGAATCCTCTTTCAAAGGGATTAGCTCCTTACATCAAGGGGTTAGCTCCATCAAGTGAGGGATGCATGAACCTTCTCAAAGCGTATCCATTCCCGAAAATTCCCATCTAGAATCTTCTAGAATTCATCTGAAATTCACTTTTTATCTTTACTTTCTCTCCTTTTTGAATTTTACAGAGGTCCGCACCCATAACACAAAGAACGTGTGGTATGGTTCCGTAGGAGGGCTGAACTTTAGGTGCGGGACCGCAGGAAATGTATAGAGAAAGTGCGATACCAATGTTTAGGGGATTTTTAGGAAATTTTCTCTGATTTTGAAAGCTTGACATGAGGAGCTGATATGTTAGACTTGCAAAAGGAGGAAGTATGAGTAATAATGAGCTCATACTCATAGTAAAATGTCGGGATGACAGATTTTAGTGTAACAAATTGCCCCCTAAAGTGCAAAGTCTGGAATAGATGAAGCTGAAGTCTGTCATATATGAAGAGTGCAGTACTTTATCATTTCAAAGATTATCCTGTGGACACCCCAGTCGGAACCTGTAAAAACATTCAATGCAAAATATATACATATATATGTCATCACTGAGGTAGGCATTCCCATACTCAGACTATAACTAAAAAATCGTTCTGATACAGGAATGATTTTGAATACATCATAGTACAGATATATGTAGACACAGTATGGACGCAGCCATCTGTTTATAAATAGTCTACTGTATAGATGACAACAAAATTCCTTGCAGCCTGGATGGTGGAAACTAGATACAGGGTCTTGATTTCCGCATCTCGAACTAGTACGATTCTATCCATGTGAATAAATGTGTTGAAGTCGAACATGGTAGAAACCACTTGATTACCAGTCAATGATGTGAACTATTAAAAAGTGTGAGAGAAACCACCAGTAATGTCAATGGCTCTCAAAGTACTCAGTACAATCCATGAAATGTGAATGAATGAGCTGAAGTCGAACATGTCACGGAATCATTCGATCGAAGGTCAATGATGCAACCTGTTGTCGAAGGCGAGAAACCTGCCATTGAGGCATGCAGATTTTAAGGTACTGATGATTTCTGGATCAACTTCCTAGATAATGTGTTGATGTCGATAGAAAGTGATCTGTCGTAGGCAAGCCCACAACACGAAATCATAGATCAAGTCTTGAAAATATATTGGAAAGGACTGACTCAGGGATGGTAAAAAATGGATGACAGATATTTTGCAGATGAATGGTTTATTTGAATAGTTCTCTTGAACACATAACGACACTGCAGATGGCTTGGTAACAATTGACCCAAAGCTAATACCCAGAAACCGGCTGAAGACTTTCAATGTGGTTTGATTAATTGTTAGGCAAAGGATTTCCCAACCCAGGTAAATGAAAGTGTCGTGTCCAAGAGTGGTTGACTGAGTTTTCGAAAAATTTAAAATACAACAAACACGCCCATTTTTCTCTCTTTTTCCCCCACCATTTCTGGCAAGTACCTCTTTATTTTTGACAAGCTTGAGGAGGATAACATTTGCTTGTTTATAAGCTCATCCTTCGGATGAGTCCAACTTAGTTTAAGATTCGAACCCTAAGAAGGAGTGGTTTGTTCCTGTTTGAAATTGAACAGGTCCTTTACTGTTAAATTTTAACGAGTCCAGTATAGGAGAAACTCGGTGTTTTTCAATTTTAGGGAGTCAGAAGAAAAAACTTAAGAAAACTCCATGGGTGTACTTTTTCGTAAATTTAGTCTCTCGAGCCCGAAAAAGGATAAAATAATGCGGGATAGAACTCTATTGACCGTAATTAGTCAACGTATACCTTTTTCGTAAATAGTCCATTTCAGTCCGGAAAAGGGGTAAACTTATACTGAAGGGACGATTATTCATTTACTTTAACGAGTTCGAATAATCAAGTACTCGGCAATCTTTTCATATTTAGAGAGTTTGAAAAGGGCTTAAAAGAGGACTCCAAGGTTTCGCTTTTTCGTAAATTTTTTGAAAGAGTCCGAAAAAGTGATAAAAGTATGCTCTTTGTTGAAAAACGATCAGTTCACCTGAAAAATCCAGTTTCTGCACAAAAACTTGAAACATTACACATACATGTTTAAGATAAGTAAAAATGCTTTCAAAAATACCCTTTTTTAAAGTGAAAAATAAATAAATTAAAAATTCATCCATTCGAAAAAACTTATAAAAAGGACTTTTTCAATTTCATTTTTACCGTTCAGTTTCAGAGTGAAAAGTAAAAAGCTTTTGGATAAAAAAGTTCCCATGAAGATTCTGGAAAATTCGTCCGTTGGAATCGAGAACCATCAGTCCCAGGTAATCCACAACCTCTCTATCTTGTTTTTCATCCGTTTGAAATTTGTTTTTAGGCTTTAGTTTGAATTTTTGGGGCAAAAAATGGTTTGAAAATGCGCCCGCGGGGTCCGCAGGTGAGACACACGTTACCTGCGGACCCCGAATTTTTCCTATAAGGAAAAAGTCATGGGTTCCGCACCCGGCACACAGCCCGCATGCGGACCTACGCTCTGTTTACAAAGAGCGGGTGCGGTACCCGCGCGGTTCATTTTAAAACAATGATTTCTCATTAATTTGCCAAAATTTTTCAAATGAAACTATTCTAACTTGCCTTGTTCTGTATTGTAGGATTAACAAGATGCTTATCTGGCGAGAACGTGAGCACGAGGAAGGAGATGAAGCTGCAATACTTCATTTTCCCACACAAAGGGCATTAAAAGCATGTGGCTTATACAAATTTTGGGCCATCTCTGGCTTGAGGGAACAAGTAGAACTCTTGACATGGTTGGTAGACAGATGGAATGTGGAGGACCAGTGCTTCTTCATTGGTGGCCACCGGCTCGAAATTGAGCTGGAGGATATATATTTTTTGACTGGTTTGTCCAAGAGGGGCGAACAAGTATCCTTGTTTGGGACTAGGCCAGGTGGCCAGACTGTCGCTAGTCTCCAACTAGAATTCTGCAATGATCAGACAAATCCTCGGGAGAAACGGATTGACATAAAACACATCATCCGTCCTGAATTGAAAGTTATTGCTTTTACTGTTACCAAACTGTGTGGGAGTGCTGCACTTCATGTAGCTACTGGTTCCCAAATGCGTGTTGCCGTGGACTGTTTTCGCGGCACCATTTTTAACTGGTGTGAAGCTGTGTTGGCCAATGTAAAAGGCCAACTAACCAGAGAAAAAAATGGGAAACTGAAAAACTTTGGATATGGATCCATCGTCGTTTCTTTCGCTCTGGAGAGGATCCCCTTGTTAGCTCCACAGAGTATCGATGTTGATGCCGGTCGACCTCGAGAACCGAGAATGGTTCGTTGGTCCGCGCTGATGGCCCGTCATGCTATTGAGGGTACTGAAATTGTGCGATTCCCTTCTTCATATTTTCGTTGGCTGGATCGCCAACTTTTTCCGTATGCCGGGATAGATTTCTGCGGTGACAGAGAGATGACTCTCCCTACAGGGGAACAGTGGGATGATTCAGGTAAAAACATTTTTCAACGTTTGCTAAATTCTATTTTTTTTTAAATTTTTATATCGTCTTTGAAAACTAATAATCAAAAGTTTTTTAATGCAGACGTGGGTCCACATCGACCAGCTCATCTCCAACCTTACGAGAGACGACAACCAGTTGCGCTCGCACCAGCCCTAGCAGGCCAATCAGCGGAGATTTTGACTAATTTGGAGCATCATCTAGAGCACTTGACTCTAGATATTCCAAAGACCAGCATAGATGACATTCCTCTCAGGCTGCAAAGATATGTGATTGGAGTTCTAGGACCTTTCAGGAGGTTCCTACGCAGGGTAGCTCGGGCAGTGGTTTCGTATCGTGATCACCATCAGTGATGGGATGATCGTGTAGACTCATATTTTTGTCTTTTGTATCATCATTTTTGCCGATCATAAGGTGTTTCCAACCTATGATCGAAGACGATGTATATTTTTTGAAAACACTCCTATACTATGATATATCACTATTTTGACGGCTATCTGTGTACATATGTGAATGTTATTTTTTTTACTGCTTTTAATTATTGCAAATGTCTATTTATCATACTAGAAGCAATCGAATCTGCTAATGTATTTAAATGTCTTGGAATATGCTGATATTCAATGTAATCAAACTCACGTTCCAAGAGACGAACTCTTAAAAACAACCTTAATAACACTGGATTTCTAATGGTATAAACCCTGTTAAGTTGTAATACAACAAGTTCAGAATCCAACCTTACAATCAAACTCCGAATTCCAAATGATATGGATTCAGACAATAACTCAATCACTGCACTATACTCGGCAATGTTATTTGTTGTTTGACCAAGACTTACCCCATGCATGGATACTAACTCATCAGAGGGTGAATAGATAACCCAAGCTGCAGAAGAAATGTTCCGTGTACTACGACAAGCACCATCAGCAAAACCAATGTAGGTTTGAAGAGACGTCGACATCTGCAATATCAAGAGTAAAACTCAGATAAGCAGAAATAGTGACAAAAACACATTTCTAAACTAGGCACACTTTTCTAATCTAAAACACACCAGCAGTAAAGAAATCTAAACTAACAAAAAATCTCCACACCTCAATTAAGCATAATATCGCTTTAGATAAAGCCCATTTCTGGGTTTATCCAAAGGGACACCGTCAAAATCTATCAACTCATAGGCCCCTTTTGCTAACTTTCATTTCACAATGTAAGGACCATGCCACATAGGCACGAAATTCCCAGCTCCTAGCTTGTTGTTCGCTTGATCATAAAGTAAAACTAGGTCTCCTTCTGAAAAAGTTTGAGGGGTCACATTTCTATCATACTGAGCTTTTATCCTTTTAACATGAGCCTCATTTGCTATTGCAGCATTTCGTCGATTCTCATCTAATTGGGCTAAGTACAAGAAACGTTTTTCCTCTTCAGATGTAGCTGGAAGTAATTCTACGGCTAATTTTAGTGACGGTATTTCGCATTCAATCGGCAACACAGCTTCCAAACCGTAAACCAGTTGAAAAGGAGTGAAACCCGTTGATGTTTTGACTGAGGTTTGATATGCCCAAAGCGCTGAAAATAACATGGAATGCCAATTCGTCTTGTGAATACCAATGATTCATTTAATCATGGTGACTAAAACTTTGTTAATGGCTTCAACCAGACCATTGGCTTGCGGATAGTACGGAGTGGAACTATCGTGGCGTAGGCCAAGTTGTTCTGTCAGTTCAGTCATCTTGACATTCCGAAAATGACTTCCATGATCCGTAATAATAGCTTGAGGAACACCGAACCTAGCAATTATGTGATTAAATACGAATGTTGCAGCAGTCTTGCCGTCAGCTGAATATGTAGGCATCGCCTCGGCCCATTTTGTAAAATAATCTACTGCTAAGATAATATACGCATGCCCCCCGGACGAGTGAGGGTTACATGTAATAAAATTGATACCCCATTTCGCAAAAGGACCAACAACAATTATAGGGTGAAGAGGAGCGGGTGGCGCGCACATTTTTCGATAAAAAATTTGACAGTTATGGCATTTCCGAACCACATAAATGCAATCTTTGAACAACGTTGGCCAGAAATAACCTGCACGCAATATCTTTTGGGTTGTGGCATACCCAGACATATGACCGCCACATGCTCCAGAATCGCAGTCATTTAACACCTTTTCAGCTTCTTCATGATTTAGACAACGTCGGAAAACAGAATCCGCTCCATGTCGATAAAGTGTATCACCAATGATATTATACTGTTGGGATTGGAAGCGTATTTTCCGTCGCTGAGTTCGTGAAATGTCAGGCCAAAAATATTGGGTTTGGAGATAAACAATAATATCTCCATACCAAGGATCAAGTGTACTGATGAGAAACAAAGATTCGTCTGCAATGGACTCTTCTGCCATTGTTTCAGTATCAGTAGAGGGGAAATCGCACATCAGTTCCGCAAATACTAAAGATTTCTTTGGCTTGGATTTTTCAAATTCCAAGTCAAATTCCTGCAGGATAACTATCCATTTGGAATATTTGCCCCCTAGCAATTGTTTGGTCAAAATATACATCATGGGGTTGCAATTAGAAATTACTGTGGTTTTACGTAACAAGATGTAATGTCTAAAACGTTGGACAGCTTGAACAGCTGCCAAGGCCAATTTCTCCACATGTGTGTATTTGATTTCAGTCGGATGCAGATTTCGACCAAGATAATAAATCACATGTTCATTGTGAGATTCATCTTCCTGAACTAGTACCATCCCATTGGTGGAATGAGAAGCAGCGAGGTACAAAATGTAATCTTGGTTGTAGTTGGGAGGATGCAATAACGGTGCATGGGTCAACACGTATTTAAGTGCATCAAAAGATCGATCAGCGATCTTGTCCCAAAAGAATAGAATGTTCTGTTTCAACAACCGGGTAAAACCCTTTGTAAGCTCGGCATAGTTAGGAATAAATCTACGTAAAAAGTTTGCTTTCCCCTGCAAACTTTGGAGTTGGCGTAAAGTCGAAGGAGGAGGCAATTTAACAATGGCTTCAACCTTCGATGGATCGATGTGAATGCCTTCTTTTGAAACAACAAATCCCAGAAACCGACCCGATTCTATGCAGAAAACACATTTATGCGGATTCAGCCTTATCCGATAATGCCTACATCTCATAAAAATTGCTCGTAAATGAGTGGGATGATCGGCCCTACGTAATGAATGAGTAGGTAAATCATCAAGATATGGCTGAACAATGTGCTTAATGTCATGAAATGCATAAGACATAGCCCGTTGAAAAGTTGCTCCAGCGTTCTTTAGTCCAAAAGGTGGTTTACAATAAGCAAACGTTCCCCATGGAAAAATAAAAGCCGTTTTGGGTTGATCTGCAGGGAGTATGTTTATTTGATTGTAGCCGGAAAATCCATCCATGAAGGAAAACAATTCACTACCAGCACAATCATCAATTATTTGATCGATATAGGGAGTTGGATAATTATCTTTTGGACACGCTCGATTAATATCCCTATAATCGATACATACTCTTATCGTTCCTTGTTTTTTAGTCATAGGAACAATATTCGATACCCAATCCGTTAAGGGAATTGGATAAATGAATCCTGCTCGAAGTAATTTTTCAACTTCAGTTTTTATAGCAGCAACTTTTCTAGGATGAATTTGACGTAATCGTTGACGAACAGGTTTAGCATCCGGGTAAGTCTTAATTTCATGAATGACGATCGATGGATCAATTCCTGGAATTTCTTCATAAGACCAGGCAAACACGTCACAGAATTCTTGAAATAGGGCTTTATAAGTCTGAATTTCTTCATCCGTACAACAAGCACCTATATGAATGTTTTCAATTATTCCTGGTTTTACTGAAATGTCAATTGGAACCGTTCTAGATATATTTTCCAAATTTAACTCAGAATCAGGATTTTGCAATGGATTCTGAGGTTCCTTGGCATATTCAGCAATAAAAATTGAAGCAAAATCATTTTTAAAATGATCTAATTCAGGTAAAAATGAAGACCGGTGATGTAGATCTTCCCATGGTAAATCATCAACAGACAAAAACTCACGAATTTTCTCATCTGTATGAACAAGTTCAGGAAATGTCGTTGTAGCTGAACTAGATATAGAAAGTGATTCCTCTTGGATCCCATTCATTGGATCAACTTCGGTTGAAAAGGGGTCGGAAAAAGACTGTACAGCCTGGTACGCAATTTCAAATGGACTCAAAGGCATCACGCCATCAAATGAATCTATCTCGGATTCTGAAGGTATAATCCAAGGATCATCAAACATAATAGTGTCTGATGAAATCATATGAATACTTGCAGTAGAAGGCGATACGTTAGGAGGAGGAAAGGAAAAAGTTCCTAGTAAACCAGAATCTTTAATCAATCCCACTCCAACATCCTTATAAGGGATAGCCGTTTTACCAACATGCTGGATCGTTTCTGTAGAGGCTGGGTCGGACGAGAAATAAGTTAACTGATCTATTGTCACGATCTTTCCTTGATATGGAAATTTTATAAGTCGAAAGACCGAAGAGACAACAGAAGTCATAGCATAGGACCAACTACGACCCAGAAGAAGGTTGTAATCTAGAGGGGCATCAACCACTTCCACATCTAGATTAACGATTTTACCTTCGACCCCTATGGGTAAATCCTGAAAAATACCAAAAGGTTGAAAACCTCGACCATAAAAAGCTTTTAGAATCGTCGGAGATTGGTTAAGTGTAGGAGAACCAAGAGATTTCCAACACTGAATCGACATAATACACGTTGAAGCTCCCTCATCAATCACAGTCCAAAAAATAGGTCTGTTTTTTACTAACACTGGAATCTGGAAAGCCATTTGGTGAGGAAGACGTGGTGTACTATTTTCTAAATCGAAGATTATAAGGTTAGAATCTTGAACATCAACAGCTCCTATGGCAGACAATAATAATTTACGCTGTGCTGGAAACGATTGCAGCACTTCCAAAGCCGACATTGCTGAAGGAGAAACAGCTAAGTCTTCAACAATGTTGTAATTCTGAGCAGCTCTCGCATGTGGATTGAAAGCTGATTTACGAAGAACACCTTTAGCAGGCGGTTTGATTATCAAGTATGGATTTTGTTTCTCGATCTGTAGCGGACCAGAAACAAGAGGAGTTGTAGTTGATGTATTTGCATTGGAAGAGTCTGCTTCTTTTCCATCAACAGGATTCTTAGAACCGTAATATTGCGATCGCGTCACAACCCTTACATGAGACATCATCATAATAGGCTCTTCTAAAGTAGTCGAGGAAGAACCAATCATTTTACTATCTTGAACTGGAAACGAATCCTTCAAGACAGCAGGTTGTTGTGATCCTTTAACGAATTTCGTAACTTCGTCTCAATATGGACATTCTTTCGTGAAGTGATCTTGTTCACAAATGAAGCAAGGATAGCGAGGTTTACGTTTTTCGTCATTGGATTCATCTTTATCTGTTTTCTCTTTCGAATTCTTTTTGCTTTTGTTCCTCCCCTTCTTTTTACCACCGGATTTTGATTTTGTCATAGATGTTTCAACGACATGAATGTCGGCGGAAACTTTGGGAGAAGATTCTCCTTTCAGGGAATCAGGTAAAGTTATAATTGGAGAAGAATTCTTTGAGGATTTCTTCTTGCTTTTAGAATTAACTGTACCAATCATATCGTCAGCGACATGAGACCCTGAAGGAGCGGCAGCTATTTGACCTTGTTTTGGAAGATCGGGAATTTTCTCGTGTAGAGTACCTGACTGCGTATAAATGAGGTCAAGGTACTGAGCCTGAGCAATTACTTGCTCTTCAGTAACAACACCAGCCTTAGCTACATCTTCAGTGATCTTGGGTAATAATGATTTAACAAACCATTATGCCAAAATTTGATCCGGAATATAAACTTTCACCAAACGTCGTCTGCGTCGCCATTAATGAATGTGATCAGAAATATACGTGGACGTAGATTGTTTTAGCGAAGTTAATAATTCTGTGCCGTTGTCGTATCTGACAGGCAACTGGAAATGAGTTAAGAAAGCTGTTGCTAACTGACTGAAATTATGAAACGAGCCTCGTGGCAACTCAATGTACCATTTGGCTGCAAGACCTATAAGGGTTCTTTGGAAAAGACGTAAGCGAATCGAATCATCAACGATTGAATTAGATGCACACCAAAGGTGATAAGTCATAACATGATTCGATGGATCCTCTCCTGACTTACCTTCGAATTTTGGTATATCACTGGGCAACTTATGAGGCATTGGCAGCCAGTTCTGATAATAAAAAATAGGATCATTTGTAAGGCGCGTCAAATTAGGTAAATCCAAAGTTGCGATAAACGGTAATTGACGGTTAGGGTCACGAAAACCTTGAGAAGCCAAAGCAGATCCAAGAGGCGGATACCCAGGATAACTAGGAATCGGATTAGCATTAGGTATTGTGTAACCTCCCGGATAACCAGGATGAACTAGACCATACTGAGGTTGTTGATAAGTATAACCATGGCACGGTTGATACTGATAGCTTGGATTCTGTACATAGGGACCGAATTGCAGCTGTCCCTGGTACGGTTGATATGTAAATTGAGGTTGACTTGTAACAACTGTACTCATACCGGTTTGTCCTGCAGGCATCTGAACTGTAGTCTGAATGGAAGGTCCTGACTGAGGTACAGAGACTTGAGGGATTTGCACAGATACAGGGATAGAAGAAGTCGGTGCTACAAATACTCCAGAAATAGGTGTGACAGGTTGAACAGACGTTGCAGTAGTTTGAGGCGGAGTCGGCCCAGCGTGCTGAACTGAACTAGGTGCAGGAGTTTGAATAGCTGGCTGAATAGGTTGCTGGGTTGAACCAGAAACCAAAGGTTGACCAGGTTGATAAGGTAACTGCACATTAGGCTGTTGATACTGGGATGGATCTAACACCATAGTTCCGGGGTATTGTCCCATAGAAGGTTGAACGTAAGGACCATAACCTGGTTGAACGTAGGGTTGATAATTAAGAGGTAAATTTTCGGCTCCTTGAACAGATGGTTAACCAGAAGGTTGTTGGTAACCTTGAATTGGGTACTGCCCTTGAGGTTGATAACTCTGAGGCGCGTACTGAAGCTGGGGTTGATACGGACCCTGAGGAGCATATTGTGTTTGGGGTTGACCTTGAGGAATGTACTGCCCTTGAGGTATGTACTGTCCTTGGGGTTGCCCCCCAAAATAATATGAATCCATAGTTTGTCCTAGGAAAAAGCTACCTTGAGGTTGTGCCTCGGGTGGTAACTGACTACCTTGAGGTTGCCCCCCAGGCGGTAACTGACTACCCTGAGGTTGCCTCCCAGGCGGTAACTGAGTTCCCCGAGGTTGGCCCCCAGAAGGAAACTGACTGCCTTGAGCTTGAGGATTGGGAATATTACCAGACATCATAAAAATTTGTTCTGCGTTCGACGTTTCAATTTTAAGTCCATCAAGACCAGATGATAACATGTTTTCAATGGGTTGAGGAGTTGCTCCCGAGAAAGTACGAGACAAAGACTGATATCCCGAAGGAACAGAAGGACCACCATGTAAAAATGATTTAGGCGTTTGAGAAAACATGGATGACTCTCCAGCCATAAAGGATGACGGATAATAACCTCTGGGTGTAGGATGAAATGGAATTCGAGGTGGATAAAAAGCAAGACCCGGATTCTCTAAAAAGTCTGTTAAAGAGAGATACCAAGGATTAGTTCGAATGGGGCTGTAGAAAATAGATTCACGCTCCCTAAGATTTAACGATTGAGGGGAGTTGGGAAGAGATATGTCTTCGTCTGGATTGGTAAGTTCTTCAATAGAAATAAGTCCAGAGGGAAGATTTTCTGTAATGATATTTCTTACCCTAGGTGAACCTGGATCGCTAGAAGTTGGTGTGATAAATCTTGAGGATGTTTCTAACACATAAGATTCAGTTTCAGGTTCGTCAGATAATTCATCAGAAGGAGAAATATTTTCAGTAACTTCAGAAACTGAAATCGGTTCTTGAATGTATTCTGTTGTAGGTATTTGATGATCAGGATGTATAACTATAGCGGAGCTTTCAACTTCTGTTGACCTAAGTCTACGGCTACTGTGTGGTACCAGAGCTCGAAGCCCTTCAAGTTGACTTGGTGAATATTCAGGGGGTTTCCCTTGTATTCTCCGGGATTGTCTCGGCAATTCCGCCACGATTAAAAATTATCTAATCACACGTAAACAAAGAAAAATTTCAATGAAAAACACCTAAAGTCTCTAAGAAACAAACAATTGAATCATTCTCTTAAAAATCTAAGAGTTCAAACCACACACAAACAGGTAACTTTCCGTATTAAAAACACTAGTTGGTGATGAAATCCAACTTAGTAGAATTTTAACACGAAAAGGGCGGTTGGAACAGTTACCCCGACAACCTGCTTAATGAAACAGACTTGCACAAGTTTCTTCACAAAACCATCTCAAGTGAAGAGAACCCCCCAGAGAGTCCAAGTGAGTCTATTCGACGTCTGTTCCAGGTACAGTGGGATCTTCCCTCCACCGTCACCTTAGGAAAGAATCCTAAAGATTATAGCCACTAAGGTTACCAACTGAAACAAATATACCTGGGGGAACAGTCTACGATCCGACACACACGCAAGGGCAGAGTAACAAAGTTCAATCCCCTTGAAGGCTCCTTGAAATAATCCAAGGTTTACTGACAAGTGACCCCTGGCTCCTCGACAATGGTCTATCCGAGGTTTACCGTTTTTAATACGTGTATATCTTCTATCGTTCCAAATGAGGAAGGATTGATTACCCCACTGGTTCAGATATGATCTCGTGCTTAACTCCTTTAAGAGGAGCTTCCCAGAGCATACATGCAACAACTGGAATTCTTCCTACCGCAAGATTTGTCTACTTGTTTGTTTTAGCTATCTTGGAGAGTTAATTACTCCCTAATCCAAGATACTAGCCTAAGCTAT
Organism: Pinus albicaulis; assembly: GCA_034641835.2. Taxonomy (NCBI): domain Eukaryota; kingdom Viridiplantae; phylum Streptophyta; class Pinopsida; order Pinales; family Pinaceae; genus Pinus; species Pinus albicaulis. The sequence continues at coordinate 1,286,167,114 of CM076583.1, read as the reverse complement.
GTTAGTGATAAGAGCCCTAGAAATAAAAAGATTACTAGATGAATTTTAGTTAAGCGTTACTTTTATGAGCTGTTTCTTAAGTCAATGGGTGCGGAAATGAAACTTTGGATGATGTGAAGACTCGACTTCCAAAAACACTAAAATGCACCTATGATGATATTCAATTCTTTTTCTTTCAATGAACTTTCTATCTAAAGAAAGAGTTAGAGAATGCAATCCTTTTAATTCCTTCTTTAAACATGAAAAATGATTGAAAGAAAGTACTTTCTTTTCAATAATGAGATAAATGATCAAAGCTCACAAGAAAAATCCTTTTCTTTTCCAAACTTGAAGCTACAAAACAATTTTCCTTCGAAAGAAAGCTACAAAAATTAAAACTACTCAAAACTACAAAATCTAATCTTGAGATCTATGATCTAAATTGAGTAAAAGCTTTTTTAGATTTTTTTTTATGAATGTTTTCCTTAGTTGTTCAGCAAACTAAGAATCTATTCGTTCAAGATAAAAAACAGATCAAAAACACTCAAAATATGTTTTTATAAAAATGAAATTCAAAACTTTGAACCAAGTTTTTTCGAAGATTCGCAAAGAAACAAAAGGCTCAATTTCTCAATATAGGATGTTTTCACAATCAGGTCGGATTCAAAAGACAAAAATAGATCATTGTAATCTGAGATACTGCAAATTGTCAAAAGTTCGAATCGCTACAAAGAACAAGTGGAAAAACAATCCAAACTGCAAAATATTCTAGAAAATCATCAAAACATCGACACTGTTGGAGTTCATTCACAAAAAATTCTTGACAGAAACAACTATCAGTCTGGGCAGAAACCAAAGATCTAAAAATAAACTGGAAAAAGAAATCTAGAGATTTTGTAAAATTTTTACAGGGTCCGCAGGTAACCAGTATTGAAAGGTGTGGTCCCGCAGTGTATTCTCTAGAGAAAGTGCGAACCTGCCCGCACTGTCAAAGTAGGCCAGAGTGCGGTCCTAGGAAAAATTATAGAAAAACTTAAAATATTTCTAAATTTTCAAAAACAGGGAAAATCTAAATTACCCAGACAGATATGTATCAATCAAAAACCAGGAAAAAATGTTTCCTCAAATCAAAAATAAAAGAGAACCAAAAACAACAAGTTCTTTCCCCAGCGGAGTCACCATTTTGTTGTGTAGATTAATCCGTCTTGCGGACAAGACCGATCTCTCTAGTACTAAAAGTAACTAGCAACAAACAACCAATTATACTAATCTCTCTCTAAGCATATAAGATTCATACAAACACTATATAGGTGTAAGGCCTACCTTATGTCCAGCGCTTGCTTGATCTCGTTGAAGTCCTTCTCGTGCACTGAAAGAGTGTTCTTCGTGAATCTACAGTCACAAACAAGCAAAAAGATTACGGAGCACCTGTATAGACATTATTATAAACCATACTCATCATAATGATCAAGGAATTTATGAAATAAACCATGAATAGACAGTTTAATGAGAGAAATGAGTATATTTGTATTAACTTCAAATAAAGAAAACCTTTACAACCTGTGCCTTGATGTTGTGCAGGTCCTCCTGGGGTCCAAAGCAGGAATCTCTTCTAATTTGACAAGCATTGCAGTCTTTGAACCAAGAAAAATAGAGATGAGTGATTTAACCTCACAGAAAGTCTTAGTTAACTGAGTCTGAATCTCAACAGCATTTAACTTCAAATATCTTAAGCTTGAACTCCCTTTGAGGCTACCCAAGGCCTCTTTTTATAGTGGAAAAGAGGAGGTTTCTTGTTCCAAATATGAAGGGATAGAATCCTCCTTTAAAGGGATTAGCTCCTTACATCAAGGGGTTAGCTCCATCAAGTGAGGGATGTATGAACCTTCTCAAAGCGTATCCATTCCCGAAAATTCCCATCTAGAATCTTCTAGAATTCATCTGAAATTCACTTTTTATCTTTACTTTCTCGCCTTTTTATGTTTTACAGAGGTCCGCACCCATAACACAAGGAAAGTGCGGTATGGTTCCGCATGCAGGCTGAACTTTAGGTGCGGGACCGCAGGGAATTCATAGAGAAAGTGCGATACCAATTCTTAGGAGATTTTAGGGACTTTTCTCTGATTTTGAAAGCTTGACATGAGGAGCTGATATGTTAGACTTGCAAAAGGAGGAAGTATGAGTAATAATGAGCTCATACTCATAGTAAACTGTCAGGATGACAGATTTTAGTGTAACATCTACTAACACCATTTATGGGGTAGGGTAGTATGTTGAAAATGGAGCCTCCAAACACATTACCTTCAACAAGAAGGCTTTCTACAAACTTCAAGAATCAGAGGATGGGAAAAAGTGGCATTAGCAATGATACCAGTTATCCAATTATCAGAATGGGATGTCCCCTTTCGCATGGCTTCAAGTCTTGTTCTAGAGTTACACGATGTTTAGTATGATCATGGTTTGACTAAAAATATTATTTCAATTTCATCAATGATAGATCTGAAGGGTGTGGTTGAGATTAATGATCAAGAAATCATCTTTAGAGATGGCAACCATGAACATGGTCGATTTTTTTCCAAAGGAGTGCAAGAAGGTCGCCTTTACAAGCTGCATGTCGATCCAATAAAACATGATGCTTTAGTGCATGACAATGACAAGTTGTGCAAGCTATGGCACAAACAATTTGGTCACCTACTCTATGTTGCACTTCCTATCTTCAAGGATATGGTGCAAGGATTGCCAAAATTCAAGATTGAAAAAAACTAGAGTGTGCAAGGGTTTTGTACTTAGCAAGCATGTGAAGAACACTTTCCCAGGCAATTAGCATAAATGAAGAGAGGTTCTTGATCTAATCCATTTAGATGCATGTGGAACTGTTACCCCTCATTTCAACAAGGGTACATACAGACATTTCTTCACTTTTCATAACGCCACCGTAAGCCCAAGGATACAAGTCAAAGCCTCATAGGTCATGTGAGTTTTTGTATTAGGGTGTTCTAGGCCTATCATGGTAGACCATGGCCAGTCCCCTTGGTTCCCACTTTTAGCTCCTTTCGTCCTTGATAGGATTGGAAGACTTGGAGTGGATCACATTGGAACTCATGGTTTATAGGAGCATCTAGTTATGTAGGTGTGATTGCAATTGTCGGGGCCAATCCAACCCATGTCGTGCGTACATATCTCTTACCACATGGTCATGTATCATAGAGTCAACATGCATCCTTGGCCTTGTTGCAGTATTTACCAGACATTTCTCAACATGGAAATCTCACAATTCTCAGCAAATCATGTTTCCCAATGCATTTCGTCCCCGAAGTAAAAAAGTCAACTTGGTCTCAAATTGCTTAGAATAAAATATAGATGACATGCCACATGGAAATTTTTGCAAAAGATGAAGGCATCACTCAAAAAATAGCAATCAAAGGTGATCCAATGACGGATGGGGGTTCCAAGTGGAAAAACAAGGTCAAATTTTGGCATGAAGAGACAATATTTAGATAAAATTTCTCTACAAAATTGGTCGAACAAACCCCAAGCAATGTTGTCAACAATGAATCGGTCATCGAACTAGTCAAACCCTGAACCAAGAGTTAGTCCGGAATAAAAAAAAATCAAACCAAAAAACTGGTTAACCTAAAAATACATAAAACATTCAAATTTAAAGAAAAACATATATATTCATGTGCATCCATATGAATCCAAACCATTTATACACAAATATGCAAAATTTCTCATTTATATAGCAAGAGAGTATATAACCAAAATAGCACTTAGTGCAATAGATCTTTGAACCAAAATTACATCAAAAAAGAGGCTCTAGATGGCCTCTAGTGTCAAAAAGAAAAAAACATGCTACAACAAATATCTATATATCATGAAAATCATAGCCTATATAGGGATCCTCATCATCGATGTCAAGCATTAAAATAAGATAGAAAAAGTTTAACATGTCAAATGAAAATCAAAATTTTGTTTGAGTTATGGGTATATTTTTACTAGGGTCATGATAGAGGATTTCAACAATCAATGCCACTAACATCAAGGTACACAGAGGGCTTGTTTCTCTTCATTAAATGCTTGCTCCATACCCTCATACGCAAAAAAATCAAATGGGAACACTACAATCCCCCCAAATCCTAAAATCCTAAAAATAGTTAAGTCTATTGGATTTTGAGTGGAATCTAAAATTCTACTTTCTCCATATGAAATTCAATGATGTTGGAATCACTTAAACATCATAAAACAATTAAAAGTAATGTTAAAATTTAAGTAGAAGGTTCTCTTTTACTTTAAGAATTTAACATTACCATTAATTATATAGCATTAGAGGGCCCTATTGTTGCACAAACTAGCAGGCCTTGTGAATAGGCAAAAGCTAGAGGGCACAACAATACCTGGGACATAGGCCCACTATCACCATAGACTAAGTCCCCTACTCTTCTCGGATTTTCACCAACAAGAGGAATCCCAGTAGAACTCACTTGTGATATATGTATCAATGATAGGTTTAAAGTGAGGCAAGGTAGCTCATTCAATGAAGAAGCTATTTAGACTTTCCACGAAAAAACCCTTCGAAAATAAACTACATGAGACCTAGGGTTGAAATTTAACATGATATAAATGTGCATCCAAGGTCAGGGTAGGAGAGAGAAAATGCAATTAATGATTTACTTCACCAATAACTAAAGAGATTGCCTTCAAAGAATCCCTAAGTTGAAGGATTAGCCTCTAGGTGTCCCTCTTGATGTGATAACTAGGGCATCAAAATTTATGGAGAATTCACTATCGGAATTCCACCAAAAATTGAGCACCTTTAGAGGAGACACAAAGGAAGATTTCTATCCAAGACAAACTCAAAAATTCCTCCTCTATTGGAATTCACACCAAGCCCTAGATGAGCCTCCTTACCCTTAAAGGGACGAAGAAAGAAAGGGAATTTTGTGGAGAAAAATTAAGAGTGATCACCAAGGGGCAAGACCAGTGCCTAGACCATTGGGAGGTTGAAGTCATGGGAACTTTGATTTGACCAAATCATCCTTCGAGGAGGCCTAAAGAGGAAGCCCTAACTACCCCTTCAAGAATTTACCCTCTTCAATTCAAGTTAATGAAGTTTCATGGATTAAATATATTTAGTATCCACTAGGAACATTCTTTTCACATCTTCAATGAATAACACATGCACAATTTCTCAAGATTACAATTCTAGAACAATATTCAATAATTAGGACAAAATTTCAGCAAGAGACAATATTCCATGCATTAGACATTAGTGAAAATCATAAATACATCATTAAAGAGCACTAACAAGACAATGTGAAATATATCCATCCATTAACAAGACATTCGAGGCTCCATGAGAGATAGCGAAAATGATCCAAACATCAAAATTCATCGATAAACATCCAAATCATCTCCAAATTGCGGGTCTGAAATCTCTAATGAGGTATGCGAAAATCCCAAGTATGATGGTATGAGATGAGAATAGGTCTCGACTCTCAACTATTTATACAAATGTTATGAGTTCAAATTACATATGACAAAGCCCCTCTAGCATGCTTAATGTGCTAAGTAACCCACCCATGGTTACAATCCAAACATGATAGCTTTAAAAATTATTTTATTTCTCTCCAAAGCCCACGCAAGGTTGATGTCATGCATGCGTGGAGGCCTAGAGAGGCAACGTGAAGGCATCTTATGCTAAAAAAGTGGCAACCTCAAAAATCATGATGAAGAGGGTCATATGCTGCAAAACATCTCTGGGACCCCTATTTTGGGTTTGGGGCTCCAAAATGGGTCTCATGGATCTCCAACTGGCTCTAAATCAAATCAATTCGATGCTCCATCAATGAGGGCTAGAAGATGACACATGCCCTCCTATGTCTCCCTAGGAAAGACATAACCTTCTCTAGGCCAAGTGTCAGGTGCAATGTGTAGCCAGTTGGGGCAACATGGTCCAAGTGCATCATCCTCTCAAATAATTGAGGCACGAACAAGAAAATGGTGGTGTTGAAGAAGCCCATGGTGTGGCAATCAATGTTTCACATGAATGGAGGCCCATGGCTCTTAACGCTCAGCCTACAAATGCCATTGTGATCCTCTGGAGGGCTTGGATCCAATATAGGGAGGCCAAATCCAAGATGAAAACCCACTTGCAATCCTATATAAGATCCAATGTGTCTCCTCACCTTCAAATGCAATGATTCATTAGTGTAATTGAGTAAATAAGCTTGTTAATCAAGGGCAAAAATGAGAACTTCATAGTGGGCTTCCCTTCCAAATTTGGGGTTTTGAACATGTAATAGCGTTACCTCCCTTGGTAGGTGGCTAATGAAGGACCCTTTAGGTGGTTTCAACCTCTAAGGGAATGACATGTCCAAGGTACATCCTTCAAATGGCAGGTGTCATGTGAAATAATGATGGAATAGAATGGAGACAAAGGGAAGGCTCCAAGCTACATGCCATGGTAAAAGGGTAGCTATGATGAGGAGAGCCCATACCAGGGTATATGAATGTAGGGGGGAGTAATCATAGTACATGAGTTACCCCCGCCTTTGTTTTTCCACCCAACTTCATATGCCTTTTGCCTTTTATTGATTTTCCTTTATTTTACTGCTCGAGGCTCTAGGGGATGAGAGCATGATGTGTAAGATATAGCAACGATTACCCCCTCAAGGTGGGGCAGTTCATCGCCCAGCAGGAGTTGGGACATTCCTTAATGATACAGGGGGCACTCATAGGGGCCCTAGGAACCAAGGTGATGGCCATAAAGATAGGGGGTAGAGCTCATGCTTGGCTTTTTCCCACATGCTAAATTTTATTTTCCCGGTCATCTTTTACATTTTGTGGTACATTTCCTATTGTATGTGGCCATATTATGCTTTCAACTTCCTTTTTTAGCTACATCAACCTTCGAGGCATCATTCCAGGCCCAACCAAAGGTGTGGGCAATGGGAAGGGGATGTTAACACCTTGTGGACCTAATGGACAAATGTGGACCCAGATAGGAAAATGTGAAAAGGGCTTGTATGAGAGGAGGGGAGCAAGATATATTGCATCGGGAAGCAGGACCATGCAACCAAAATTAGGGTTTCCCATGTAGTTCCCTTCCTAAAGATAATAGCCAATAAAGGAGATCCCACGGGACTAGGATTTAGGATTAACCACCTAGTTAAGGTAAGGGAACAAAAGAACAATCAAATCCCTTCCTTCTTCCAAGTCTCCCAGTAATCCGTGCCCAAGTGTGCCCAAGGAAAACAAGCATAAACACCCAATTAGTTTTTCTTTATAAAGGCATGCCACCTGAAGAATGAAAATGCCTAGTGGGTGCAGTGGCAAAATGCTTACCTGACAATGCCAACAACTGAAAAGTTCATCTCAGACACCAATTTTACTGGTTTCTAAAGAATATAATCCCCAGTAGCAGATATTTTAGGCATTGTCCAACCACTATATTATATTGACAAGAGATTCCCATTTGCAGTACAATTACACCAAAGAAATCAATGCCAAAAAAATATGCCAATGACTACTCTTCACAACTAAAGGACACATTGTATTGAAGTCATTCATTTCTTGCTATTTTGTGATCTATTTTTGCTATTTCACATTAATGGCATTCCTATACTACAATATGTATGCATTATGGTACCCATTTTCAATGATTATGCAGCCACAGAAATTGGAGTTCAAATTCTCAATAGAATTTAATTGGTAAAGGGCAAACAGATGTAAACAATAATAATTAACCTCGATATTTAAATAAAGAAAAATTTATAATATTCAACATAGTAGAACAAGGTAGACTAGTATAAAAAACTTTTAGAATGATTTATATACATCCTTTAATATATACTCTATCTATATTACTCTTGGCCTCTAGGAAGCAATATAGGGTTCATGCCAAGCTTGTAACTAATGCATTCTAGTTCACCTCCTTTTGCAAGCACCGTGACTTCCACATATGCATAGGAGACCTTGCCAATTTAACACTAAAAATATCTTGAAGGCATGACATCCTTTGAAGAAAACATTGGAATGGTTGTTTGTCTCTGCATCTATAAAGGATAAAAATGGTGACACTATAGACCTAGAGGTTGGGTTTAATATAAAACCACTACAAGTGATACTAGCATATGTTTCTAAGCATTTCTCTGAATCTAAGGGATCAACATTTGATTCTTGAAAGTTCACTAATCATTAAGTCTTTTCTCAACCTTAATCCTAAGAATCTGTGTATGGAAAATATCATGAGATTCGATTCCATCTTGAATTTCTGTCTTGATGATTGCAAGAGGCAGGTGTTACCAATTCTGTTGCATTCAAGGAATTTCAGTTTCATACAATCTAAAACAATTTCAGTATCCTAGTGAAACAATAGTTTTGAAGTTTTGAATATCCACCATTGACATATTGGATGCCATTTTCATGATCTTGGCTAGTGAAATATGTGTGCTTATAATAGACTTAGATTTGAGTAATGTCTTCAACGTGAAGGAAATTGGTTCTAAATTCTTGAAGAAAAGGACAGAATTATCTACTAGAAGCAATAGCCTTGGTGTGTAGGTGTTACTTGGGAAAATTACTATTCATGACAAATTCGTTCAAAACGCTTCTAGCTCTGTAAAAACAGTGAATACAGAGTCTCAACAACCATTGGGTTGGAAATTTTCTACTGGATGTTATATAATTAATGCAATAGATAATGGCAAAGCATGGATTGATAGAGGCGTGGATGCAAATTTTCAAAAGAAATTATGTGCCCAAGACAGCAAGATCTAATCCCACAATGGTTGATATGTGTCTATCACTCACGTTCCCTGATACAGAGTTACCAAAACAACATGCTATATTATCCCATGGAGACAATATTTCATGAGGGACAGAACATAACAACATTATGTACTCCCAAGTGGTAGAAAAGGATAATTTTCAAAGTTAATGAGCAATAATTATTACAGTCCTATGCAATCTTGGATGGACAGATCCTTTGAAGCTTTCAATCTTGAAGAACTGCTTGGAGAAAAAGTGCATAGCACTTTGGAACAGTTCTAACCCTGTTAGCAGAGGTGCCTCAATAAATGTGCACTACAGATCCCTGACATCCTTGGTTGCTCTAAGCAAGGATCTTATAATGAATGGTCTCAATATAAAATGACCCCTTCTCCTTCTCCTGTGGTTCACCTTCTCCTGTGGATACCCCAATGAGAGATTCATATAGGCATCTGTTGACATGTCGGTGGGACGTGGTTCATCCTTTCCCCATATGTAGGATGCTCATTCCCTACAATTGATAGTTGACATGTCGATGGGACGTGGTTCGTCCTTTCCCCACGTGTAGATTTCTTCCTACTATTGTTGTTTTGCATGCACTCGATGTTTTTGCATGCATGTAGGAGGTGGTTCGTCCTTTCCCTACACTTGGTGTTTTGCATCCGTGTAGGAGGTGGTTCATCCTTTCCCTACATATGGTTGTGATATGTGTTTGTAGGATGCAGTTCATCATTTCCCTACATATGATTGTGATGTGTGTTTGTGGGATGTGGATTCTCCTATCCCTGTGTGATTGCGTGTAGGATGTGATATTATCTTTCCCTGCTGGTGTTCCTGCAACATCCTACCCATGTAGTCCAGGACACATGGGAAGTACCTCTCATATGGCCAATGATTTGGGAAAAGTGGTTAGCGACCGTAGCACTACCGATGGACACATCACATACTGTCGTACTCCCTATGCTAGGATGCATGGTGTTTATCTACTTGATTTGGGATCAATTCAGGTTCTACCTTCGGACTAGGCAAGAACCTAAGTGTGGCATCATTTTATGTCTATGGAGCATCAAAGAGTGCTCCATGGAAGGAACATCATCCTAGAATTCTCTATGGTGTGGGTACAAGCAAGTTAAGAGAATTTCAAGAATGGATTCCTAAGAACTCTCCTGTGATGATTCTATCTCAAGCATGATCCTACGTTGGGAGAAAAAACCTTGGTGAATTCACTATTAACACAGTTTTGCATAGCTTTAATTGAATCTTGGTCAAAATCTTACACTCTTGCCTGATTGCTCCACTTTCTAGGTTGAGTCTATCAACTTTTCTTTTAGCTTTTGAGATCCCATTTTGATTTGATCTATGATGCCATCTTTCAATCTATACATTTCATTCAACTTGAGATCATCAATCACAAAAGCAACATCAACTATAGTCAATATAATCCTTTATCTACTTTTCCCATGCCTGAAAGGTCAAGCCACACAGGGCAAAATCCATTTTAATGTTTATTTTCCACTTGTTTCATGCTAAATAAAATTCACATATGAAAAGAAAGATGTGTTTAAAACATTCTATATTAATGACACCAAAAGAAAAAATACACTCCACTAGTAACCATAAAATTTTAATAGGGCAACAAGAAATTACAATTATGAGAAAAGGCAAAGAAAGAAGGATCGAAAACAAAGAAACAGTTAAAATAGTGAGCAAATGAGAATGCTATTAAGCCTAATTGATCAACCTAGGACACCCAAGGTAAGATTGGTTCACTAGTTAGGTCAGAAGAGTTTATCCCAACCACTAGGTTTCATTGTCACTATGGTCCGTGCCACCCAAATGGCATAACATGAAAGCCCTAGACCATTTTGGCAGAATATTTACCATTCAGACCCGTCACCTAAGGCAATAGAAGTCCCTCATGGGAATGTTTCTTGCAACGATTCCTATAATTAAACAATAAAAATAGTGGATTTAGTAGCCTCTAGAAGCTTCTCCTCTAGAACAGAGCCTTAATCCTACTCGTCTGAGTGCATGGTCATCTCTTCAGGATCCAATTTCTTTGCTTTGACACTCTTGGGAATATGGGTCCAGGCAAATCCCAGGCCCTTTTTGAGGCAAATCCTAGGCCCGTTTTGGGTCTCTGGAATTTTTAGGGATGACCGGATCATCACAATCCATCTGTGTTAGAGCATCTGGCTGGTGACCACCTACGATCTTAGGAGATTTGATTTCCTTGTCGTAATCAATGTATTCTTCCTCTCTTATCTACTTCTTCGCTAATTTTTGAATTGGAAAGGCACATGTCGTCGTCTTCTTTGGTGAAGCCATTGTTGCCCATGCCTTTAGCTTAATCTTCCTCCATGGAATCTTGAACATATAGCCTATTGAACACCTAGTTTTGCTTGTCTAGAAGTATTTTGAAGTGGAAAAGGGAGATGGAGGGTTGGGGATGGGCCATCATCCAGGAATGTGGTGAAACTTGTGCAAATTCCCTCTATAGAACGAAATCACCACGATTGGAGGAATCGAGAATCCAATCTCTTGATTCAACCAAATGTATCATATCATACCCTAACCAGAACTCAGTTCATATCTAAAGCAGGTCAGCACTGAGGAAAAGCTTTGACTACATTTGACCACTAATCTGGACATAATAAGATTGTTGATGTTTAAAGGCAGAATTCTGAATCATGTCTTTGGCATTTGAACAGTGATACTAATCATCACCTTGGCAATTCAATAATGTTTCTATCAACTCTCTCTCTCTCTCTCTCTCTGTTGTACATTTGATTTGAATAATAAGAAGAATTGTTCAAGGGTTTTCCCCATTTTGGGGTTTTTCCCTCGCTTGTGCCATATTCTCTTGTTCTTCTGTCTTGGCTTGTCTTCATCATTTCTCATTAATGTTCTTTCTGTTGAAAAGTGTAACTAGGTCGGTCTTCATGTTGGCTATGTAATTATGTATTTATGAAAATAAGAAGACAAAGATAATAAAGTGTATTTTTGGTGTACTTGCTTCATGGGTTTCATGAGAAAGATTTTATTAAGTAGATGGACTTCTTCTTGATGTTCATTAGGTTTGAGTTAAGTGTCAAATCTACTCTAGCTATATGCTCCAGGATCTTGTGAAAGAATCTCAAAACAGTCCTCAATGCAATGATGAAAGACGAGCCTCAAAATGCAAGAAATGAAGTACCTCATCAATGCTGAGATAAACATTATCTAGTTGGCCTCACTCACAGCTATATGGTCGGCTTTCTCAAGGGGATGTGCCCTATATATATATAGATAGATAGATACACACACACACACACACACACATATGGTGTCCGGTCGCAACTGAAGAAATCAATGCGGAGACCTCTAAGTATACAACTCAGATATCTTCTGAAGCTTTTGGATAGGTTCCATAGTTCGAATACTTATCACAGTTTGGATTCTACTTCAGTGCATATGGAGAAAAAGGCGTGGTTAAGGTCTGTGATATGATGCAAAGAAGGAAGACTATTTAGCGAACATAAAAGCGCTTTAGTATATCTCTGTCTTGGGTCTTAAAATATTGGTTAAGTTCTACAACGTGATAAAGGTCTCTGCAAGGAGTGCAAAGAGAAGACCTTGTTACAGTGCAAGATATACACAGCGTAAAATAAGGCCAGCTCAACCATGATACAGTCATCGTGATGATTAGTACAAAGATGATGTTCAGTAGAAAGTCTCGGTGATGGAATATGCTACACGGTGCTACATGGTGCTACAAAGGAGGATGATTGTGTCTTGGTCTAGGAGAGGCAGTTTAGGTCAAGGTTTGTCATGGTCATTGTAGTCATCAGGTGAAGAATCTATAAGAAGAGATTTGCGGGTTTTCCCCTCAAGAGGAGGGGTTTTAGCCTTGGCTTAGAGCCTAACTATTGTGTCACTGATGTTATTGTTTTTTATGGTTTTTTGATGTTTTAAACGTAATCATAATAATGAACGAAGATGATAAGTAAGAAGTAACTCAAAAAACTATCATGTATGAGAATTTTCATTAACTCTTGCCCTACCTAATTCTCAACACTTTCATTAGTTACTGTCATATATTTTTTAATGTAATTGATAATGGATTAATGGGCTCGCGATTGAATGAAGTAACTATCCTAAGAAAAGAACATGTTTCCAAAATTAACATGGAATCAGAGCACAGGAAAGAACAATCCCAAGCTCAAAGAGATTGCAATCACTCAGAAGCATCTGAATAATTTCATTGGTACCTCTATCCCTCTGTGTTAGGGATCAAGAATGTCAAATCTGTGGTATTTTCTTAAGGCCTTCTACTAGCCCTAATCAGTGGACATGGGCTCCAATCCAAGAGCAACTCAAATATCAGGAGCGAAAGTTGAAAGTCATCAAGGTATGTTCCAGTAATATATTTTCCAAGGATTATTTATCAGTCCCATTCAGACTGTATCTTCATTATATTTGAAGCAGAGTTTCTCGACCATAAAGTCACAGTCCTGGGCATAACACATGGATACCAAATCCTAGGTCTTCTGGGCATGATCACTATGATCACTGTTTGTATCAGGAGTTCAGTATTCTCTTTAGTTTGACTCTTTTAGTGTGCCTTTAAGAATACTTCGTTTTGAAGATAGAAATCCTCTGTGATAAGGTCTTGCCACTATGGTTCCCTGCTTGAAGGGTTAAAGTAATTGTTTGGAAAAATCATATCATCAACAGGCCGTGTTTCTCTATGATCCTTGAATGGATCTCATCCTCTAAGAATTATCACTATGACAGGGAAATCTCTGTCCTAGTGCAGTATCATATATGGTATCACTCAGTTAGCTCAGTTCCTCTGAAGGAGGCATTTCTCAATCTCTTATATCTTGGTTTCTACTAGTTTACTCTCAATTGAAACAGCTCCACAGTCTATGTGAACATCTTGTATGGTTCTCCCTTTACAATCTCAAGTTCTCAACACGTGAAAAGTATGGCTGCACCATATATATATACAAGTTATGGCAATCAAGGTATAGGTTCGGGATATTATAAACATCATCTCAGGCATGTAAGCTGATCTATATTTACTCCTGTTATGACTCTGAGTAATCATATACTCTGCAGTAAGTGTGTCCTCCTATCCCTCTTCAATATAGTTTTCAATTGGCATGACATCATATTTTCAAGCAGACCATTATTAATATACATACGTTCAGTCAGCCTTGAAAGAAGAATTGAGATATGCATTGCTGTTCAAATCAGTCATGGCATTCTGTCAAAGTTTTTGGAAGTTCTGATGAGAAGGCTTGCTTCCAATCTAAGTGGTGGAAAAGTCATGGCCATAGATTGTATGTTGACAATCTTCTCCATACAAAAGGAGGCTAGCAAAGGAGTCATAGGACAATGAATCATCAAGGCTCATCATTATTGTGGATAATAGCATAAAAATGCATCTATACAGAATATATGCCTCTATATGAGACCCTTGATTTGCTCAATCCACATCAGCTCATACACTTCTTAGCCAACCTGTTAAAGTTTCTTTTAGTTACAGTGGGTACACACTGAGTATAGACTTTTTAGGGTTACATTCGTAAGCAAGATAGCTTCTGGCATCAAGTTGTGGAGATGTTTTCATTTTTTTTAACAGAATTAATCTTCGTTCAGAGCAGAGGTTCAACTGGATTCATGTCAGTCACAGAAGTCCTGTGTCTCTCAAAGGTAACGAACTTGGAAGTTTGAAAGATCTGAAATATAAGTCTGCACAGCAGAGATGCTTGGTTATATCAGCTCCTCTATGGCACTTCTATGGTCCCCTTTCCATCGTACAATATGCATGATACCATGTCAGTCTAAGAAGAAGCGATAGGTATTCTACGGCAAAAGAAACTAAAACACATTTGAAGCTTTCAATATTGAAGAACTGCTTGGAGAAAAAGTGCATGGCACTTTGGAACAATTCTACCGCTATCAGCAAAGGTGCCTCAATAAATAGCAAAGATCGAAATCTTGAGTTTATACGACATTCATTAAGATTCATTTTCGAAGAGTAGCAAACAGAAATCATTGCAATTTCATATACCCTAAAAAATCAAATTACATTTTCATTTAGGAGGATTTAGAGAAAGTGTGTACATACCTGGTCAAAATTTAAGGTAACAAGATCGATGTCTGAAGAGAGGCCAAAATTAAAAGCAATTGAGGAACCAGATCCATGGAAGAATAAAAAATCCCCCATAGAAGGAATTGCGAGCCACCTTCAAAAAATCGTCCAGATGGGTGATTCTGAGAGCATCATCAACAGTGGGCCACCATATCATGACCATGTAATCTGCTTGCCAAGTGATTCATCATACATTCTTTTTCTTGTCATTTGATGTCAGGGTCGATTTGGGTTAAGCTTGTGCAGAAAAAGAGCTTGAAGCTCGTTCAATGAACTTGCACAACTGATAGATCAAAAACCCGACCTGAAAGCACGGTGATAAAATTGAAACAGAGTAGTTTACATAGTTTTATGAATTAAATAATTGATTTCCTACTGGTGGGAATCATAGGGCGGGACATCGTAATGAAAATGAATGAATATGCTATGAAATTATGCAATTAAAATTTGACCAAGGGAAATAAGGGTATAATAAAATAGGATGTGTATTAATTACTTAAATCACTATTATATATTTAAATTATTAAGGTGACATATTTTTATGAGTAAAATTATAAAATACTATGAAATAATTTAGCATAGGAATTATGGCTAAAACATTTAAGAGTTAGAATAGAGTTAGTGATCACAATAAAAATAATACATATTAGAGATATATACATGGATCATATATATCAAGTTAAAGTGATCGCTAAAGCAACATCTTCCTACACCTAGTGTCCTAGATGGCCAAGGTAAGGTGTCGTCAAACAAATTATACAGTCATTCATATATCTTAATTGGAAAATTATTAATGTCACAAGAATCACAAGGGTTGATATGTCAATCAAAATTTAAAATTATCCTCTAAAAACTCATATAGAAAGTGGAGTAACAGGTCCTATGACATCCAACCTGTGATTTGCAATGGGAAATCCTCAACAATCTCTTTGGAGAAATAATGTCTCATTAAGGGGTTCAATAAGAGGTATGAGGCCCCACCAATTTGATAGTTGAAGAAGTTTGAATATTGGCTTGTCAATTTTGGCCCTAAGTAGGCAAGGAAACATGGAAGGAGGTGACCCCCTTGGAAAAGTTCAAAAGGGGAAGGCCACATAAGGTCTTATATAAAGATCTAAATCCAAGGACCTCCCTCATAAAAATAGTTAGACATGTATTGAAAGAAAGTAGATAACGACCATCTAAATCTTGATAAAATAAAATAGAACATCCCTTGAATCCATAATAAATGGAGCATCTACATATGAGGTGATCCTCTAACTCAATGTTGTGTATATGGCAAAGCTAGAATATGTTATTGAGAAGAGGAATATCTTGATGTCATTAGTTTCAACTAGACACTAATGTAAACCCACTTTGAAACCACCAAGGGGGATCCGAAGGGCAACATCTAGTGCTCTAGTGTGTATGAGGGTTTAAAAATAAGGTCCCCTCTTATTTGCATGAAGTGTTCCCAGTACAAATCCATCTTAGTGTCAAGGCCATGAAAAGATGAAGTTCAAGTACTAAATTTATTGTTTATAAATAACCTCTTTAACAACTTGACACAGACATATAATGATGTCATTTACATTGGAGGTGTATGTCACTTGATCATGTTACAACTTTAATCGCTCCCCCACAAAAAGGTGTTATGCTCCCTTGTGATGATGCATCAACCCTAATGGAGAACAATCTCGTGATGTAAAATAAATTTAAACATGATGTAACTTTAATAGTGCCTTACATTCACCCCTTGGCTCACCACTCATGGCAAATGTGAGGCTATTTCAAGCATTGATGTGGATAATATCATTTTATTTTCTCTTGTGTATAGTATTCTACATTGACACAATTGTGTTTTTTTAGCAAACAAAATATTTGTATCAAGGGTTAGCTCCTTGTGCATTAGGGTTGAAGAGGTTGCATCATTGTGAGTGATCTATTCATTGCCAACTCCTTATGTGGGAGAGCACTACAAGCTCCATGTCAACATGAAGTGTAGATATTGTGAGCAATTCTTATTGAGGTTTTGAAAATTATCCAATTGTTCCACATTTGGTATACATGTTAATAAGGGCATTACCCACAAACACACACCCTCGAGACCAACACCTAGTTCTCTAAAAATCAAATGGTACCAATATTCTTAGTTAGAGGTGAAGGATTCCCCTAAGAGGTTATTTTGTTGGTTTGATGTGTTTTTTTTTGCCTTGGATACTAAGTGGTGAAGGGATTCAAGGGTTAAGAGTTAAGGGCCAAGGGCTTGGGGGGAAAGGGATTTAGGGGTTAAGGGCTTAATAATTAAGGGATTTAGGTGTTAGGGGTTAAGGGGTTGGGTTTTGAGGTGTTTAGGGGTTATGGATTAAGGTTTAAGGGTCATGAGTTAAGAGAATAAGGGGTTAGTGCTTAGGGGGTTCATAGATTCTACGTTAGGAGTTAATGGCTTAAGGTTTAATGCATCAAGGGGTTGATGGCTTATGAGTTATGAGTGTAGGGTTAAGAGATTATGGCTTCGAGGTTAAGGGATATGGAATTTAGTGGTTATGGGTTAATGGCTTATTCGTTGTGATAATGGGGCCCCTAATCCCCTTATCACCACTATCGGGGGTTCCTCTTTCAATTCCTCTTGTTACATTCCCTCCAGCCCCCCTAGCCCCTATGAAATTAGGTCTTAATCCCCCTTCTCATTCTCTAATGTGTGGATTATAGATCTTATTAAATCATGCTTGGACATCCCACTTCTACCAATCCATGCTACATGTGTGTCCCCTAGTCCTATTCAATACACCACAAAATACTCCTCCCACCTTTTCGGTCATATCATTCAACTTATCTTAACATTGTGGGTGAAATTGGTGTTTATGTTGTAAAGTGAACAAAGAAAAAATTTACTTGTTTTTTCTTTTGAGAAGATGTAGAAATTGATTGTCATGATTGGAATGTGCATGCATCAATCTACATTGGGTTGTTTTTCGAGCTTAGACATGAATAATCATTTGGTCATACTCCATACTATCGATGGAATCTAGTATCACAAATGTATCGATGGGAAGTTTGAGAGATTCTTTTGAAAGCTTGTGTCTTGTGGTGTTTAGCTCCTGGAGAATGTGTGTGAAAGATAGCTAGTCCAAATAGTTGGGGGGATCTATGATATCCTGTAGGATGGGATGTAGGTATATGTTTTCTATCATGAATTATTGACCCAATTAATCATGATTTTTTAATCCCCCATGATCTATCGGGATTTGACTCTTTTGATGGATGTAATTTCCAGAAGTGTACAAAGAGCAATGGAATCAACTCAGTTGTTGGAGCCTTAACTTTGGGTATACCTTACTTTCTCGCTATAAGACTGGGAGAGGAAGAGTACCACGCCCACTTTGCAGCTAGGTGGGATAACTTGTGCAACACCATCAAAGAAGTCACAAGGGCATCCAAGAGGGAGTGGAGAAATTACCAGAATCCATTATTTTTGTGGTTTAGGATGAATCTTGTCTTCTAAACACTATTTTTTATCAATTCAATTGTGATTTTTGTTAGAATTTCTCATGAAAAAAATGTGTTGTTGTTCCAATCCCACCAGACATGGCTGATTAGAATGCATGGGAAACCTTTATAATAATCTTCCATGATATTGAGTAACTAAGTTTTGAAATTTTCTTCCAAGTTTTAGATAGGACCACGAGCCTATCATGTTCAATTTTGCAAGGGTGGTGGTGATCATGACTTGCACTGTGTTGGGAGAGGAGATAAATAAGTGTGAAGAAATATCATCAACTGACTTGCCTAAAGGATAGATGTTGGGCTGATTCGTAAACTATCATGGATATTTTTCGTGAAAAAAATGTGTTGTTGTTCCAATCCCACTAGATATTGTTGATTAGAATGCATGGGAAACCTTTTTAATAATCTTCCATGATGTTGTGTAACTAAGTTTTGAAATTTTATTCCAAGCTTAGATAGGACCATGAGCCCATCATGTTCAATTTTGCAAGGGTGGTGGTGATGACCTGCATTGTGTTGGGACAAGAGATAAATAAGTGTGAAGAAATATCATCATATGACTTTCATAAAGGATAGATGTTGGGGTGATTCGTAAACTATCATTGATATTTCTTGTGAACAAATCTGTTGCTATTACAATCCCACCAGATATTGTTGATTAGAATGCATGGGAAACCCTTTTAATAATCTTCCATGATGTTGTGTAACTAAGTTTTGAAATTTTCTTCCAAGCTTAGATAGGACCACAGGCCTATCATGTTCAATTTTGTAAGGGTGGTGGTGATGACTTGCACTGTGTCGGGACAAGATATAAATAAGCGTGAAGAAATATCATCATATGACTTGCATAAAGGATATATGCTGGGGTGATTCGTAAACTATCATGGATATTTATCGTGAAAAAAATGTGTTGTTGTTCCAATCCCACTAGATATTATTGTTTAGAAAGCATGGGAACCTTAATAATAATAATCTTCTATCATGTTGTGTAACTAAGTTTTGAATTTTTCTTCCAAGCTTAGATAGGACCACGAGCCTATCATGTTCAATTTTGCAAGGGTGGTGGTGATGACCTGCACTGTGTTGGGACAACTAGAGATAAATAAGTGTGAAGAAATATCATCATATGACTTGCATAAAGGATATATGTTGGGGTGATTCGTAAACTATCATGGATATTCCACTAGACAATTCATCATAACATAATAGATAAAACTATATTTAAAAATGAATGAATAAGAGTTTGTGACAGGAAGTGTCAGTGAGTTTCAGGTGTGCTAAGGAGGGAGTGACGTCAAGGCATGCTAGGCAGTGTTAAGGCATGCTAGAGGCCAAGGAAACGTGCCAAGATGTGCCAGGTGCCAGGGTGTGCCAATGCATGCCAGGGCGGAGTGTTTGGGAGTGCCAAGGAAAAACAAGGGAGCACTAGTGTCAAATGCATGGAAATGAATGAATAAGAGTGTGTGACAGGGAGTATCAACGAGTTATAGGTGTGCTAAGGAGGGAGTTTAAAGGTATGTAAGTTAGTGCCAAGGAATGCTAGAGTGCTAGGGCAACATGCTAGGATGTGCCAAATGCTAGGGTGTGTCAATGCGTTCTAGGGAGTGCCATGGAAACACAAGGGAGAACTAGTTCAAAATGCCTGGTAATGAATGAATATGAGTGTCTGATAGGGAGTGTCATGAGTTTTAGGTGTGATAAGGAGGGAGTAGCAAGGTTACATGTTAGGAAATTCCAAGGTATGCTAGAGTGCCAGGGCATGTCAGGGAGTGTTAGTGTGCAAACCCTTCTTCATTATATTACAAACTACAATACAATAGGCTAGAGCTCTTGTACCATGGATCGTGACCCTTTACAATCACACTGATACAAGGAATAAAACTAGGGATTGGTGTTAATCCTTCTACAACCAATCTATCACAAACAAGACAACACTTGACCTACTTGTTGATGGTGGCCACACACAACCCTTTCAGTCCACAAGTTTAATGAGAGCACCACAAGTTTAATGTTTGGAGAACAAGAGGCCACCCCCTTGTCCAACACTTTTGATGGGCCCCATGCATCATTATGGCACTCATGGACCCCAGTATGCCTCCTAGAAGGCCCTAAGACATCAGTTGACCTCTTATGAGGCTTATTATTCCATGTATGAGATAGTTTGGTGGGATTGTCACCAAAATTTAGGGTTACTTGCATATTATTTTATGTTTAGGGGCTAATGTAGGCCCATAAGCTAATTTGATCAACTCCTAATCAATGTATAAATAGGAGTTAGTTGGATTCATTTGTATCATCACTTGATTTGGGATCTCTTGGAGTTAATTGGATTCATTTGTATCATCACTTGATTTGGGATCACTCTATCTTTAGAGAACTTCACATTTTTCCTTGGAGGACTATTTTGGATGATGGATGCATTTTGATGTATGGATTTGGGCTATTTTTATCTTGGAGATTTTCTTTTGCAAATGTGAAGTTGGTTGGATATACTCTCTAACATTGTGAGTGAAAATTTAACGCTATTCTTGTTGTTGTTGCATACTATTGAATTTCACTATAACTAGGGTTAATTGCTGCATGATGGAAATGTGAAATTATGTGTCTATTTATCTTATTTAATGTATGGGCCATTTTTGGATGAATGAAATATCTTAGAAATAATTTTATCTCAATAAATTTTCACCACTTGTATGAAGTATAAATGCTTGAAGGTCACTTTTCATTTTCCTCTAACATTGGACGAAGTTGACTTTCTGGGCCTCCATGATCAAGAAACTGAATTATTGTTCATTATCACCCCTGACTCCATATCCCCAAGTGAATTATTCACTAGTACCTCAAAAAGGGTGATGATTTCCCCCACCCCCCTCCCCTTTTTCACATTTTTCCATTTTTCCCTAGTTCTAGCCCCATCAGGTCACCTAGGGCATCAATTTCCCAAGAATATAGCCAGAGGAAAACTTTGATCTCCTAGAGGCACCGACATTGGTGGGTGCCTTCACTCTCCTCGTAATTTGGGCCAATTCCGATGATGGAATCTTCAAATACCTCAAGCCCTAGCTCTAGGATCAAGTTTTGCATAGGTGTTCCCAAGGCTAGAGCCTAGTAGGATCAATTTGACCCATCGAAGTAAAAAATATTGCCTAATCCTTTCCCCTCACATTATCCAAGATAGGAACATTATTGGTTGCTAAATTCCATCCCCGAACCTAGGTTGGGTCCACTTGGCCCCATGTGGTCCCATTTGGTGTCAAAGGCCTTTCATCAAGGACCATTTGGGAATCAAAGTTCCCAAAGGATTTTAGGGATTGGTAACTTCCTTTATAAGTCTTATTCTTCTCCCTCAACCCTTCAATCCCCCTCCTCTCTCCCTAGAAGATCAGGTCCCTTGCTTAAAATGCAAGCATGTCCCACTCTATATTCTATCTTAGGGAAAGGGATTCTAGGGTCACTTCCCACCTATTCATTGACCTATAATATACGAGTGACTTCCTAAACTACCAAGACTCCTCCCATCGGTGAAATTTCGTGAAGAGCAAGGAGCCTTAGCTGTGGTGACAATGGGCTAAGCCTCCACCGTTTCCCTTGTCCTAGTTGTTTCCCTCTTAGGAACCCCTTTTAGGTCCACTACTAGTTTGAGTGGTAACAAGTTGTTCACAACTCTATTTTTGAACAACTCTTTGGTATGCCCACTTTTTCCATACTACGGCTCCAAGATGAGAAGTCTAGGGCTATGGAGGTTGCCCTTCTTCTCACTGAATTGATCCTCTACAATATAGTGAAATAGGGCTAGTTGGTTGGCCCACTTGACTGCTACTTTAGTCCATCAAATTATGCACATCCTTAGGCCCTATACACCTGCCCTTCTACCAATCTTGTTGTCCTTCACAAGTACAAGAGTTAGGGTTCTTCTTTGACAGTCGCCTAACAACCCTCCAACTATACTTGGACTAGCATCAATCTGCGCAACCATAGTCAATTATTTTTACTGATCTAGGGCTCACAATATTTTCTTCATCTAGGGCTCTTCAAATCTTCCACATAACAATGGTTTGAGTCCTCTCAAAATCATTGTTCTTGTGTATCGAAAATTTGATCTTTGTTGTCCAATCTATGAATAAATCTGAACTGCTCCTCTTATAATCCTTCTAACAATCTGTAGATGACTAAACTAGGGTCACAAATCAACCACTAATAGTCCATTGACTAATTTTTTATAGGTTGCTTCAGATATCTGTCTAAAAATCCATGGATAGTCCACCAAATCAACTCCTCAACATGTCAATCCATTCTTCACATGGCACATTTCTTCTGCATGCTCAATCTTCTACTTAGGTTCCACCCTCCTTTGGATCTGCTATCTCCACACATACTGAATCTACAAGCCATCTTCCAGATCTGCGGTCTATATTTCAGAAATAAGCCTCGCTTTAAGGGTCACAACTGCTCTTCTTCTACGCAATTTTTTCACAGTCTTAAGGGCATACCTTATGAACTAA
This sequence comes from Pinus albicaulis, assembly GCA_034641835.2. Classification (NCBI taxonomy): domain Eukaryota; kingdom Viridiplantae; phylum Streptophyta; class Pinopsida; order Pinales; family Pinaceae; genus Pinus; species Pinus albicaulis. Next base: position 1,286,144,236 of record CM076583.1, on the reverse strand, counting down.
ACATGCTAGGTAAATAGGGCACTATACTTATGTACTTCTAATTGTTGTAGAACAAACCCTATCCACCCATAGAAAAAACCATGACTCTTGCCTACATAAGAGACTCAACCTAGCTCACATGGATCCATAGATTTTGGCCATTTCTTTGACTGAATCTTGACATGAACTTCAGATCTCAATGTCAACCCTCAAACTAGGGTTAGCTCAGTCAATATTACGCCTGCGTCTACTTTTGTTTTGGCTCTAAATTATAGTGCAAGCCATCCTCCATTTGTGTTTATCTTTATAACCACCGCAAGACAAGATCGTATCAATCCTCTCTTCTATTTCATGTATAAAATCTAACCAACGGGATTCAATCTGATCTTGTAATGTACTAAAACAAGATATCGAATCCTTCCTACAAACACGATCGCACAATCACATATAAGTAAGAGAAAGAAATTATCAATCGCACAACAAAAGATGTATCTAGGGAAAGCAACTGCTCAAAACACATCTATCTCTATTGTGTATTAAGTCAAGGAATCATGAAACAATACAATGCTTAATCTCTCTTGAGATTCTCCAACACTCTGCCAATTATCTCCTGCTGATCTAGGCAAAATTCATCTAATACTTAGCCAATTCTCAGTCTTCCTTTAGCCTGCCTTGCTCACGCAATTCCTATGGAATTATCTCCATATTAATTAAGAAATTAAATCAACCTTCCTTGATTGCGCAATCCATCATGGCATCCCAATGACTTTATAATTGCACATGGGAAATTTTATATAAATACAACTAATAGTTATGTTTCTTTGAACTGTGTTACAATAAGGATGAAGGGTCTTTTTATCATTTAAAAATAAGATAAAACCCAAAAAAACCAAAACCCTAACCCGAGGAGATGTAACACCAAGAGTTTATGGGCCCCATTGGGGTTAGTTGGGCAGCCAACTTCCCGGGGTTGTAACTTGGTCATATGATCTTCGTTTGACGCACATGATACCTCGTTAGAAGGATGTCTCCGAGGACTACAACAAATAATGCAATTTATATGATATTTCCAAACCTTTCATGCCCAAAAAATGTTGTTTGGGGCCTCAAAACAGCTCTGGAAGTTCAGGACCTGAAAAATTGACAAAAATAGTAAATTGTGCTATAATTAAGGAAATTGAAAAACTGAAAGAGACAATGGCGAGGGCCCAAGTGGAATAGGCGGGTGGCCACAAATATCCACCTCGATCACCTTCAATCGAATTTCTTGAGCTAACTCAATCATCGTGACTTAGTTAATTGACACAAGTTGTTATGAGACGAAATTACAACTTATTGTCCAATTTATTTAAGGGAAAAATAAATTAGACGCCTCACATTCCTCACTCCTGGTACATCAAAATTCCTCACCGGTGTGGGTGCATTTTTTTTTTTCCTTTCTATTTGCCAATTTCACTGTTTCTTGTTGCAAATTTCAACACTCCCTCTCAACAAGAAAGGAATTCAATCAATCCCCATCCGGTACCTTTGGAATGTTCTGCATGCTACACTTCTCTAGTGTTGTTTGCACCTGCAAATCTTGAAACTAAATAGCCTCTGAACAACTAAATCAGCATAATGCATCTGTCATCAGAGTCTTCTGGCTGCTGCTAGCTACTGTACCTGTCTAGTAGTGGATTCTCTGCGCTGCTACTGACATCTACATCCGTGCCCTTTGAATTGTTGCTAACTTTGATTTATGCTCCAGTATTTGACATCTGTCACTCTGATTTCTGTCTTGTTGACATCTGACTACATCAATATAATTGATCCTTCCTACTACTGTTGTACTATGGGCTCCTCGTAGCTAGGTTCGATCCATGAGACACGCCATCTCAATGGACCTTGCCCAAATTTCTTATCTTGGGATTATGTCTACACATCACCCCACCTTACACCTCAGGGTATGGTTGCTCCCTCTTCCTATCTGGGTCAAAATTTCCCCCTCATGGTGGTCTCTGCTTGAGTCGATGCTTCCACTCGGTCTCCTCTCTACTTCTCCAATTGTGGCAGCTACTCCACAACCTTCTGAGACTGCTTCTCATGAGAATGCATGTTGAGACGTAATTTATGCTCCCTCTAAACCACCAAGTCTCTAACTTCTGCCTTTCTCCTCAAAGCTTTGCATGTATCTGGTACCTCAAGTACATATAGGTTCTTGACTCGCGCATAATGTAATTGTCCCAACGTTACAAAAAGTTTCTAAAAAGAATTGATTTTAAATCGATGATATCTCCCTCATCTGAGCTCTGATTCGACCGATTTTTTTTTTTCCATTTGGGTAGATTTTCACAAGGATTCCAAATATTCTATTTGTTTTTGAAAATTTTACACCAAAATCTTCAAATATTCTCTGCAAACTCGTCGTCCAAAAAATTCCTGCTCTGATACCATGTAGAAAATCTAACTAGTGTGGGTGCATTAAACCATGCCAAATCATACTAAGGCATCTCAACATATTCCATACATGCTAATACTTTCCAAGCGCCAACACGTGCCAAGCGCCAATATGTGTCAGGGACTAGTGTTATGCATGTTATGAAGTGGAAGCGAATGTTGAAGAGTGCTAAGGTGTGCTAGAGAGTGATAATGCATGTTGATGAGTGTTAAGGATTACTAGGAAAAAACATTAAGTGAGCACTAGGTAAAAATTCATGGAATCTAATGAATATAGGGAACGTGTGCCAGAGACTAGTGTTAATGAGTGTTAGTTTTCATGCCAAGGAGGGAGTGACAAGGTATGCTAAGAATTGGTAAGGCATGCTAGGGAATATCAAGGCATGTCAAGAATTCCCAAAGTGTGCTTGGGAGTTCCAGGGTGTGCTAATTATATCATGTGCCAATTAATAGTGCCAAGATATGCCAATACATGCTAGGTGCTAAGGATATTGTAGCGCAGGGTGCCAGGGTATGTCAATATGTGTCAAGGCAACAAAAGGAAGAACCAATATTAAGAGGGTTAATAAGTCAGGACTTTATCTTTTTGAAAAGGGGCATGCTAGGCGCACTAATAATAGGTCCCAATACATGCCAAGTGGCATTGTGTACCAAGTGCTAATGTATGTTAATGCATTCAACCAAGGTGTTCTAGGGCATGCTAGGGACTATATGCAGTATGCGAACACATGCTAGGAGAGTTCCATGTTGTGCTAGTGCATGCCACCATGTGCTTGGGCGTCGGTGTCATCACGGTATGTTCTAGGTACAAAGATGTTCCAAGACATGTGGGGTGCTAAGAAATGTTAGTGTGTGCCAAAGCATTAATTTAAGGTGTGCCCAGATTGTTGAGGATTGTTAGGTCTTTCTCATTAATATAATTTTCAAAGCTTGATTATGTATTAAATAATATATTTCCTACACACAATAGTGGAACTTTATCTAAAGGGGATTTGCTAGATAATAAACTTAATAGATATGAATCATGTGTTGACTCATAGGAAATCTCTATTCGAATAGTCATTACTTGAGGGAAATGATACACACTAATTACTTCTACAAAAATTGACTGACCCTAACCACTATGGCCTTGGACATATTATAAAAAATACTCCATAATAATTGTATTAAATCATTATCTTTTGACAAAAAAATATTAATAGGAACATAGCGTCATCAAAAAATCATTGGAATGATCAATGATGATGGGCATTTTTTGACCGTCACCAAAAGTAACAAAAAGAGCATTGGTGAGGGTCATTAAAAGTTCACCACTAGAAGTGTCACCAAAGAAAGAATTAGTGATGGGCCTTTAACGACCCTCACCAAAAGTGTCATTGAAAATGTCTTTGGTGACGGACCATAAAGGACCATCACTATATACACTTACAATGAAAATTTTTTAATGATCAATGATGACAGACATTTTTTGACCGTCACCAAAAGTAACAAAAAGAGCATTGGTGAGGGTCATTAAAATTTCATCACTAGAAGTGTCACCAAAGAGAGAATTAGTGATGGGCCTTTAACAACCCTCACCAAAAGTGTCATTGAAAATGTCTTTGGTGACGGACCATAAAGGACCATCACTATATACACTTACAGTGATGGTTTTTTAAGGACCGTCACCATATGTGACATTGGTGACGGTGACCCGGGACCCGCAAAGGTCCGCCGCGGCTACGACCTCACCAATGCTGGTAGTGAAATAAGGAAGAGTACAACCGGCGCTTCGACGTTGCGATCTCCTCCAGTAGGGTTCCAGCGGAGCATGTCTCGCAAGCTCGTCAGGAATTCAGACGGGGCTCTCTCTACGGGATCCTCCTTGGTTCGACCTTCTCTATAACGATTACTCATCTATAATGTCTCTCCTCCAAGCTCAGTTTATTGGCTATATGTTTAGCTACTATTTCAACTAGCTGATGTAAAGGGATAAGGCTTGTTTATATAGAGGGAGAAGGAGAAGTTAGGACCCCTATAATCATGGGGGGAGTCCTATCCTCTTAGAATGTTCCATCAACCATTTCCTAAAGGTAGAGATCTGTGGTTTATCGAGTTTAACCACTTGCAATGAGTCATTCCCGAGGTGGTTAAAGGAAACTTCCACCTCCAATTTGTTAAAAAAAAATCCAAAGCAGGTTGGTGTGGGTACAACATAAGGACAGAGTGCCAGTTGGCGTGACCTCTAGTGTATATTTTCCCCATTGGTGTGAGGGATGAACTGGCTAGCCACGCATATGCCAAAACATGGGTTTTTGGGTGCTTTCTGTGTAAATGTTCAATGGGAGAAATCATATCCTTATGTAGAAGGATGCAAAGAAAGTATTTGTAGAGTATGACACTACTCATAGGTCACGGGAAATACCCTCCAATATGTGGGGCGAGGGATTGCAGGGACGGTTAAAAATTTCTGTGTAACAGATGCCCCCTAAAGCATGAGGTCCGAGAGAGAGGGAGGGGTGAAATGCTTTATGAGAACGCGTTCAACCAAAACACTGCTTTCGGAAAACCTGCAAGTACGAATACTACTAATATATCTGATACATGACATGTGGTATGGGTGCAACCATCCATAAAAGAGTACAAAAATAATGAGATCCGAGGTATGGACACAACCATCCAGTAGTAGAGATCAGTAAATAGACTCAGGTATGGTCGCAGCCATCCAATCAAAGGATTCATAATGAGTCATAATAATCCACAAATAATCGCAACCTGTATTTCATTAGACAAAACCCATGGTCTTGCACTTTACCTCGACCTGAACATAGTACAAATTCGAGCATGTGAATATGTGAGCTAAAGTTGAACACGCAAGAAAATCGTCTGATTACCAGCCAATGATGAAAGCTGTTAACAGACGTGAGAGAAACCACCAATAATGGCAATGGCTCTCAAGGTACAAAAGGTACAATCCACGGCATGTCAATAATGATCTGATGTCGAACACCCACAGAGTCAATCGATCGAAGGCCAATGATGTGGACCTTACTTCGAGTGCGAAGAACCTGCCATTGAGGCATGCAGGCTCCAAGGTACCTGAAGGGAGTCTCTAGATCAAATTCCTAGATAATGAGCTGGAGTCGACAAGAAGGGACCTTGATTGAAGGTGGGCCATAATTTTTCCCACATCATCGACATGAGACAGAGGGATATGATTTTTGTGAATCGAGACTAACAAAGAATCAGAGGGAGGTTGAGAACTGCAGAGGTCAACTTCTCTTCAACATAGCAGCGGCATGACACTAGATTTGGTAGTATTTGACATCAAGGGATCTGAGGTCATGGTGACTTAGCAAAGAGCAAATAAGCGGTCAAAAGAGATTACCCAAACCCATGGAAGAAAGGAGATAATGAGATGAGATGTCCCCAAACCGACACGAATGCAGACAAGTGCCATGTTCAAGAGCGACATACTACCAACATGAATACAATCTTGGTTCCATTTTCCCCCACCATTTCTGGCGAGTACCCCAATTATTTTTGAAAACAAGATTGAAGGGGATAGCATGTGCTTGCGATGTAAGTTTGTCCTTCGGAAAAATCCAACCTAGTACATTTTATGAGCCCTAGGAAGGAGGAACTTGAGTAACGTCATTATGACAGAGTCCGATGTCATTAGGTTTTAACGAGTTTGACAAAGGACGAACTCGACATATTTTCATATTTAGAGAGTTTGAAAAGAAGGCGGAAAATAAAACTCCAACAGTCCCTTTTTGTAAATATTCCCTCAGATCCGAAAAGGTAGAAAAATGTGTTTGAGAAAACCTCCTAGTCACAATAGTCTAGGGTATTCCATTTTCTTAAATAATCTATCCCAGCCTGAAAAACGGGTAAACGTATACTGGGTAGATATCGCTTCACAGCCAATTTAACGAGCTCAAAACGACAAGTGACTCGGCAATATTTTCAATTTTAAAGAGTCATAAAAGAGCTAAGATGTGACTCCAGTAATGAATTTTTCGTGTTTTTACAAGTCTGAAAAAGTATAGAATACAACTCGTCTCTTCGTCAAAACCATGTGAAAAACCTGTCGCTGCACAAAAATATGTGTGTAAAACATATTCCGCAAAAATAATATGAAAATATATCAACAAATATGTTTTAAAACCTATTTTATGACTTTTAAAAGTTATAAAAGACCAACAGTGGTAAAAAATATTTGCTTTTCACTTTTTACCTCTTTGCAGAGCAACAGTGACCCTTTTCTCTTGCGATCTTCAGGCGTCGATTGTGAACAATCCAGTGGACCAATCTGAATCCTGCCTGTTCCAGGTAAAAGCTAACCTCTTTTGCCATCTTTTAAGTTATATTTTATTGAATTTTATTTCCATTTGAGATCCCTTAGGGGAGGATTGGAAAAATCTAGGGCTCCGCGGTTAGCACGGGTTTCGGGCATGGACCCGTGCCAATCGATCCAGTTTTACACAGGGGTCGTGCCAAATGGCGCGACTGTTAGCCAAATAGTCATGCCAACCGCGCAACTCAAAATCCGCATCAAATTTCAAAAAATGCAACAAATAGAATGTAAATTTTAATACCTAAGAGGGATTACAATGTTCCCATTATCAATTGATGCAGGTATCAACCGAAAAATATGGTTATCGAGTGGAAGGAGAGAGAAAATAGTGAAGAGGATGAAAAAGCAATGGAAAACGATCAATGCATGAATGCCCTCAGGAATTTTGAGCTCAAAATGTTTTTCCTAACGCCATGTCTCTGGGCTCAGCTTTAATTGCTACAGTATCTTATCAGCATTTGGGATGAAGATCAAGAGAAATTCATACTTCGGAATCAATATCTTGAGCTCGAAGTATCAGATGTATATTTCATCACTAGACTGTCACGCAGGGGTCCAGTCCCTATTCTGACTGTTACCAGGCCTTCTGGGGAAAGCATGAAAATGGTCATGAACAGGGTGTGCCCAGGGGCACGAAAAGGAACAAAGAGCGGTAAAGTAGACATCCATACCATCCCTGATCTAGCAATGAGAGTAGTCACTAGTGCTACACACCATTACGCGGGTTGCGGGACCGCAGGCACCGCACGAGGCCACGAAGATGCAATTACTTCTTGCTTCAGAGTGTATGAACCCGACCATCTTCGACTGGGCCGAGGCCATGACCATGAACATCAAAGGGTAGCTCACCAAATGCAAGAAGAGAAAACTAAAGTAGTTTGGGTATGGGTCGATTCTGGTATTGTTCTTCTTGGAGCGATTACCCATATTTCAGTGCCAGGAGGCTATAGTCCTGGAGCCACCACTGAGAGAGCCATGGATGGCACGATGGGCAGCATTGATGCCCAGAGAAGGGGGTGGCTAGCAGATGTCCTGGAGGCCAGAGTTTTTTGATTGGCTCCGATGACAGCTGATTGTTGTGGAGGATTGGCCCTACACTGGCACAAATTTTACCGGAGACCCATACCTCCCGCTCCTAGAGGGAGAGGATTGGGATGAAGAACTTGGTAGAAATCATTTTTTATTTTTATGAGTTTTATGATTTTTTGGTATATATGCATGTTCTGACAGTTAATCTCATATGGATGCAGATGTTGGCCCAGAGCATCCCATCGGTATGTCTCCAATAGCAAGGTGGAATCCTCATGACTTTGATCCTCAGGGTGAGGGCATTGACGAGGAGTTAGTGCAGAACCTGGAGGGAATCACCCGTGGGATCCCGGATTATGCTCGTTTTGATGACGTACCTCGAGCTTATCAGAGGCACACTGTAGGAGTGCCAAGCTGTATCCACTGCTTGCTGAGGCAGTTGGTACGGGTGGTGACGTGCTATCATGAGCACCACGCCGACTAGGCATTAGGCTTTATTTCTACACATATTTGAGAGACATGTTGTCCCATGATGTAACTGAAATAAAGATATATTATTTTTGTGGATTTTATGATGCACACAGCTTGTAAACAAATGATATATATATATATATATATATATATATATATATATATATATATATATATATATTTTCTACATGGGTCTATGAACATATGATGATGTTTTTATAAAATGCGCAAATGTCTATCCAGCACAATTTTAGCTATTGCATCTATTAATGTATTCATTCGTCTTGGTATATGTTGATATGTAATGAAATAAAAATGTCGTTCAAGTAAACGAATACACAAATACAATCTCAAAATGAACGGGTTTCGAAATGAATAATGACCATTCAGTTGAAGAACAAAAAGTTGTGAATCCAAATTAACAAGTAATGCACGTATGTCGAGGTTGAATGCCTCGGTTAATAGTTCCAAAACTGCACTATATTCAACGAAATTTTTTGTGGCTGGTCCTAGACAAATACCTTGTAAGTTAATCAACTCACGATCAGCATCATAAATGACCCAGGCTGCCGAAGACAAGTTCCTGGTACTACGGGAGGCACCATTCGGAAATTGACATAAGGGGAAATAGAAATATGCATAGCAAACAAGACCTGAATAAGCAGAAAAAAGCTCACAAAGCACATCACACCAAAGCATGCACACAAAATGAAAACAATCACCTATGTACACATATCACGCGTGAGTAATTCAAGTATAATATTTTTTCAGATACAACCCATTTCTGGGCTGCGATATAGGACACCCTTCATAGTCAATGAGCTCATAAGCCCCATTCTGCAACACACGTTTGACAATGTAGGGCCCATGCCACATGGGTTGGAATTTTCCTGCACCAACTTATCATGAACTTGGTCGTATAGAAGAATGAAATCGCCTTCAGTGAAAGAACGAGGAGAAACCGATTGGTCAAAATGGGCTTTGACTCGCTTCTTCTGTGCTTCGATGACCAAGGAAGCTAAGCGATGAGTTTCGTCTAATCTCTCTAAATAGAGGAGACGTTCTTCTTCAGGCTAAGTATTAGGCAGTAATTCCACAACTAAATTAAGTGAATGGATTTCACATTCAATCAGAAGTGTGGCTTCCAGACCGTATACCAATTGAAATGGGGTAAACCCAGTTGTTTTTTTTATCGATGTTCGGTAAGCCCATAGAGCTGAGAACAACATGAGATGCCAGTTTGATTTATGGATCCTGATTTTTTGTTGAAGCATGGTGACAAGGACCTTGTTTACAGCTTCAACTTGGCCATTAGCTTGGGGATAGTAAGGCATTGAGCTGTCGTGACGTAGACCCAAATTAGTTGTTAGCTCTACCATCATATAATCCCGAAAATAGGAACCATTATCAGTGACGATGGCTTGAGGGGCACCGAACCGAGCAATAACATGATTGAATATGAATTGTGCCACTGTCTTACCATCCACAACCAGTGTAGGCATTTCTTCGGCCCATTTCATAAATTAATCGATAGCAACGATGATATAGGTATGCCCCCTGGTCGAACAAGGGTTACATGTCATAAAATATATGCCCCATTTGGCAAAACTGCCAACGGTAATGACAGGATGTAGTGGAACAGGCGGTGCACACATCTTGCGTTGATAAGTCTGGTACACGTGGAATTTATGTACTGCAACAATGAAATCTTTAAAAATAGATGGCCAGAAGTAATCATCATGAAGGATCTTCTGTGCAGTGGCATAACCAGACATGTGACCACCACAGGCGCCACTGTGGCAGTCGTTTAAAACCTTCTTCGCTTCCTCGAGGGTCAGACATCGGTGGAGTACAGAATCGACTCCGACACGATAGAGGGTATCCTCAACAATACGATAAGGTTGCGATTGATGCCGAATGCGACATCGGGCATCTTTCGTTAGCTCAGACCTGAAAGTAGACGTTTGGATGTACACGATGATATCACCGTACCACGGGTTGAGGGTGATGATCAGGAAGAGAGTTTAGTCCAGTGTATGATCTTCAGAGGAAGAAGGAGTAGAGTCGGCAGGGAGAGAACAAATCAAATCAGCGAACACAAGTGATTTCTTCGATTTGGCCGTAGTGAACTCCAAATCAAACTCTTGGAGGATGAAAATCCACTTTGAGTATTTTCCCCCCAGCAACTGCCGTGACAGAATATAAGTCATGGGGTTATAGTCAGAAATCATGGTCACTGTGCCTGAAATAATGTAATGATGAAAACGTTGGATAGCCTGGACCGCAGCCAACGCTAAATTCTCGACATGTGCGTAACCCGTTTTAGGGTCAAGAAGGTTCCGAGTCAGGTAGTAAATGACATGTTCATTACCATCATCATCATCTTGGACCAATACCATGGCGATCGTACTGAAGGCGGCAGCTAGGTAGAGGGCGAAATCATGATGATAATTTTGGAGGATGCAATAGAAGATCGTTGACAAGCAACGTCTTAAGTCTATCAAAAGACTGCTAGGCAATCTCATCCCAACAGAAAGGGATGTCTTGCTTTAGAAGTTGTGTAAATCCTTTGGCTTCTTCGGCGTAGTTCAGGATGAATTGACATAGGAAATTGGCTTTCCCTTGGAGACTCTAGAGTTGATGTAACGAGGATGGGGAGGGGATATTGACAATAGCCTCAACCTTAAGAGGGTCAAGGCAAATTCCATATTTAGATACGATAAACCCTAAGAGTCTACCGAAGTCGACGTAGAAGACGCATTTATGTGGGTTGAGCCTAATATTTTAGCATCTACAACAAAGAAATATTTGACGAAGATGTTCTAGGTGGTCTTTTTGCGTAGCTGAATGAGTGGGAAGGTCATCCAGGTACGGTTGGACAATATGCCGAATATCATGAAAAGCATAGGACATTGCGTGCTGGAACGTAGCCCCAACATTCTTCAAGCCGAATGGGAGTTTCTTATATGCGAACGTTCCCCATGGGAAAATAAAAGAGTTCTTGTGTTGATCTGACGGGAGAATTTAATCTGGTTATAGCCAGAGAAACCGTCCATAAGGGAGAAAATTTCACTTCCCGCACAATCGTCAATGATCTGATCGAAAAACGGGGTGGGATAATTATCCTTAGGACGGGCCTGATTGATATCACGATAATCAACATAAACACGAATGGCGCCCTGCTTCTTATCTACAGGAACTATATTAGAAACCCATTCAGTCAAGGGAATCGAAAATGAAACCAACTTTAAGAAGTTTCTCGACTTCAGCTTTGATAGCGGTGACTTTTCGAGGATGCACAGGACAAAGACGCTGGAGAACAAGCTTCACACTTGGGTAGGTAAGAATCTCATGAACCACGATATTAGGGTCTATTCCAGGCATTTCTTCGTAAGACCATGCAAAAACATCACGAAATTCATGAAAGAGACTAGTGTACACTTGGACTTCCACAGAATAGCAAGTAATTACCACATGGATGTTCTTGACGATCCTTGGTTTAACAAAGATGTCGATATGCATTGTTTGAGTAATATTCCCCAAGTTACCTTCCACAAATACTTCATGAGTCAAAATGGGCATCTGAAGCGGCGAAGATGGAACTTGGGATGCAAAGCACTCAAGACAGTTAGACATGGCCCTGAGGCAAGGCATAAATGAGGAACGATGATGGCCATCGCTTCATGGTAGATCCTCGAGAGACATTGTTTCCATGATATACTCGTTGGATGGAAACACTTCTTTTAGAGGATCGGGTGAATCCGCATTGCCGAGTGAGGGGGATTGAGAACACACGTCGAGAGACATGCTCAAAGGAGCAGCTTCAGGAGGGGGAGAATCAGATGCAGCTGTTAACTCACAATAGTTGATCTTGATGGGACTAAGCGGCATCGAATCTCCGAATGAATCAACCTATTCAAGTGAAGGGATGATCTAACTGTCATCTGACCGAGAGACCATATTGAATTGAACGATATTTGGTGGTGAAAAGGAAAAAATACCCATGAGAGCGGGATATTTGAAAAGACCCGGCCCTATGCTGTCAGGGGGATTAGGAATCTGATCCACGTATGGCACATTGTGCTAGGAATAAGAGGTAAATAGTGACAACTGATCAAGAGTAATAATTTTTCCCTCATGTGGAACTTCAGAAGTCGAAAGAGGGTGGACGAAATGCACAACATAGCATGAGCCCAACTGCAATCGAGTAGAAGATTGTTGTTGAGTTTGGCATCAACGACTTCTACTTCAACACTGACAGTATTTCCTTGCAATGTGATCGATAAGCTAGCAAGAACACCCAAGGGTTTTGATTCCCTTCCATCGAATGCCTCAAGGGCATTGGGTGATGAATTAAGGGCTAGAGAGCCAATAGCCTTACAGCAAGCAGATGACATGACGCATGTAGCTGCACCTTCGTCCACTATGGATCTATGGATGTTGAGACCATTGATACCAACCTGTATAACAAGCGCAATCTGGTGCGGAAGTCAGGGGATGAAATTCTCTAGATCGAAGGAGAGAACGCTAGAATTAGTAGGATCGATCCCAACGATCACGGATAACAATGCTTTCTGTTGAGACGGACAACTCTAGAGCATTTCTAATGTGGACATCACGGAAGGCGCCTGTGCCAAATCCTCAACAGTAGTGTAATGCTGAGTAGCACGGGTGTTAGAATTATAAGAAGATTTCAGGAGAACACCTTTGGAAGGTGGCCGAATAACGGGTTCAGCACTGGGCTTCTCAATTTCAAGGGGACCAGAGGCAGGTGGGGGAGGAGGACCATCAACAACCTCTTTCACAGCTACCTGACGTGATCCGGCATAATCCTTCGACCGAGTAGCGATGGAAATGGGTGCAGAACCGTTCATCATGAAGAATTGACAGCCGAACGACGCAAATGGTGCCGATTGATCAACCATCTGGGTCTGCTGAGATGGGAAAGGTTATTTAAGGACCACTGGAGTTCCCTTAGTGCCTTTGAGTAGTTGACTAACCTCGGATCATCAAGGACAATCCTTAGTGTAGTGATCCTCTTCACAAATGAGACAGGGATATTTCGGCTTTCACTGTGAACCATCATCAACACGAGGTTTAGATGATTCTGGTTTTGGGGCATCGGATTTAGCCTTGCCTTTGCCCTTATTTTTCCCCTTGGAAGTCTTGTCCGTAGGATTGGCCTAAACAACGTTGACCTCTGCGGTTTTACCAGAATCTGGGGAAGCCAGAGGAGCAGAATTATTGGAAGAATTTGATTTCTGCTTCCCATTAGAAGACTTGCATGAAGTCTGAGATACAGAACCAATAACGTCGTCGACTGATGGAGTAGTCAGCGCTTTAGAGGCCCTAGGACGTGGAGCTTCTGACAAGATGTCGTACAAAATGCCTGATTGAGAGTACACTAAATAAAGGTACTGGGCAAGAGCGATAGCTTGTTCCTCGGTTACACATGCCCCCATGGCGATGTCTTTCACAATCTGATTGACAAAAGAGGTAGTGAACCAATGAGTAAAATGTTTATCAGGAATATCAAACTTGATCAAATGACGACGCCGTCTCCATTCATGAATGTGGTCCGAGATATGGGTAGCTCGGTCCTATTTCAAGGATGTGAGGAGATGTGTCCCGGCTTCATAACGAACTGGTAACTGGAAATGAGTCAGGAATGCCATGGAAAGAGTATTGAAATCTTGAAATATGCCACGAGGTAGTTCAATATACCACTTAGCAATAGCTCCGGTAAGAGTGCATTGGAAGAGACGGAGCCGAACAGAGTCGTCCACCCAAGAATTGGAAGAACACCATAAATTGTATGTCATGACGTGAGCATGGGGGTCTTCTCTAGACTTGCCCTCAAACTTGGGAAAATCACCAGGAACCTTTGTCGGGACCGGAGGCCAATATGGATTATGAAGAATGGGATCATTTGTCAATTTGGACACATCCGGTAGCTCCAATGTAGCGAGGAAAGTTAATTGAGGATTAAACGGCATGGCAGGTCCTCGGTAAGGACCCGTACCCATACTCCACCTTGGTTGAGTATAAATTTTCCCCCATTGGTTCTGTCCTGGAGGATTCTGACTGTAAGGGGTATAAGCCAGATAATTCGGTTGATATGGCAGCTAAGAACCAGGATATGGGGGTTGATAACCGGGATACTGATTCTTAGTATACGAGGGTCCCAATTGAGCAGCATAAGGATTCTGCTGCAGAGTATAAGTATAGCCTGGCAGTTGAGGGTAATACGAAGAACCTTGAGGCGGGTTGTAGACTGGTCGACATTGACCTTGAGGAAAATAACTGCCTTGGTGTCGAATAGGCTATTGATAAGTGGGGCTCTACTGAGCCAAATACGTCGGACACAGCAGTTGATTTGGTTGCGGCATAGAGTAGAGCGAAGGCTGAGCAGGGCGAATAGGCTGTGCAGGTTGGCCTGGTTGGGTAGGGTGACCTGTCTGATGAGGGCCACCAGGTTGCCCCGGTTGAGCGAGTTGGCTTGATGGCTGAGGGCCACCAGGTTACCTCGGTTGAGTGGGTTGGCCTGATGGCTGCAGAGGGCCAGGTTGTGCCTGATAAATAGGTTGACCTGGAGCAAGACCATAAGAGGGCCCTAGCCGTGAAACATTTGGATTAATCGTAAGATAGGGCTGTTGAGGTTGCACCAAAGGTTGAGATGGATGAATCTTCCCCCCAGGACCGTATGAAGGTCTGGGTTGATAAACCGGCTGCCCAGCTGGTCCTTGAGGTTTCCCTGGTTTGATTAGAGGCTAGGCTAGCAAAGGTTGACCTTGAGGATTGTAAGGTTGCCCTTGTGGGCTGTAAAACAATCCTTGCTGGACCAAAGGTTGTCCTTGTAAGGGTTGCCCTTGTGGGTCTTATGCATACCCTTGCCGAACCAAAGATTGTCCCTGAAAGGGTTGTCCTTGTTGGTCATGATCATACCCCTACTGAACTAAAGGTTGTCCCTGAAAGGGTTGTCTTGTTGGTTAGAGGGATGCATAACGCCGGAAAGAAACTGATAAGTGTCAGGAGTAGGTAAGTAGATAGGGTTTCCCTTCTTCTCATGCTGAAACGGAAGTGAATAAATTGGGGTACCGTCTGCTCCATAATGAGAAAAATAAGACCTATAAGGATCCTGAGGGGACTGATAAGTTTGGGAGTTCTGCTGCTAAACAACCAGCCGATACTCCTCAGGCGAAAGGCCGTTAGGGATTGCCATGGCAATCGAAGTGTCTATCGTAGTTGAAACTCCTGACAATTGTGCAGTGACAACCGGTGCCAAAGCAGCCACACAGACAGTGGGCCTAGTGGGAACAGATGTGACAAAAGGTGTCTATGATGAGACAAGTGTCATTGGTGACATACCTAAGGATGGAAGGACCAGACCCCTTGACGGAGTTGATGTTTCCATGGAGGCAATACCAGCCATAATCTAACCCAAAGACCTATACCCGGCTGGAAGCGTCACCAAAGGTGACAATTGAGCAGGTTCTGTTTGGTTGTCTTCTGGGAAGAGTTGGTATTGTTCATCAGAAACTAGAATTCCCTCACTGCCATTAGGACCAGATGAATCCATGTCTGAATCCACCGTAAAATCTTGCAAAATAGTACAGGGGATAGGAGGTATGATAGCAGCCAAAAATGGTGATCCCGATGTAAGAAGGGGAAAAATTTCCCCAACCCCAAATCCAAACCAAGCATTGGAAAGAGGCGAATGGAACTCAACTGGCTCCCCAAAGGGATACTCAGACAGGATTACAGGCTATTGAAGCTCAGTAGACCCGGAGATCTGTGAAGTTTCAGACGAATCATCCGAGAAAGGACTGCCAGTAGACGAAACTAATAGTTCCGCCACTGTGACTGTAGCACACCAGAAAAGGAAAAAGATCTAAAATGAGGACACTTGGATCAAAACCAAGGCAAAAAAATACAGGCCAAATAATCTATATTTAATGGGCATGTAATCGTAGGTAGTTTATTTTACCACATTGAAACAAAATTTTGTTGTTTCATGTTTTAAGAGTCAAGAAACAGTCAATGATGACTCTAGTCTCTTTCAATTTTAAGTGAGCATGAAAGGACAAGTGCTCGATGATATTTTCAAGTTTATGGAGTCAGTAATGATCGAAAATAATTGCTCAGGTAGTCTAGGTAAAAGCATGTACTAGGTCCCCGTGAACTACCATATACACCTTGGTTATAAAATGAAAGAAGAATCAACCAAGGACTTGACGTACGTGTAGGTTGTCTCCCCGAATGCTGTGTTCGGTGTATCACGGTTACAAGGCGGCAAACTCGACTTCCTACGGATAAAAGCATTACAACCTATAGGGGTCTCCCTTTATATACTCAACGGTACAGGGAGCACATGTCCGTACTAGCGCTGTCTGAAGCCAGATGGCAAGCAACAGCTACTAGATTTTAAGATGCCGGAACACGTCTCTAACTTAGACCACTAAATGTTTCGTTAATTTTAAATGTTTCCCTAGGTTAATTGAATAAATTTTAAGTTTATATTGTATTTATGTTTCAATTCCAAGGTCCTACCGAATGTTGAATCTCACAAATTCCTGAATGTAACCTACATGCCATAAAATACCATTTCGTTCAATGAAGAGTTATCTACGAGAAGGTTAGGAATTTCAAGCGATAGAAAAAAATGAAAACACACAGAAGTATTCACTACAGAACCTGATACAAACTAATGATAATGAAAAATATTTCCTAGAATGCCGAATGCTAGTTATGCAAAATATTTCTCAATTCTACAATGTAAACAAAACAAATGCAAGCACAAAAAATATTTTTTTGGTTTTTTCAATGTAATAGAGAAAATAGTGCACTAAATAACATGAAAAATGAATCTTCACACTAGTTCGAGAATGCCAATGCAAGAGTCGAAACAAAGCAATTCAAGCAACTTAAAAGCAAATAAGAAAAAAACTCAAACCAATGGCACAATCTCTCAAATCAAAGAAATATGTCAAAACGGACCCATACAAGCAATGTGAGCTATGCTTGGAGTGATAGGAAGTGAAACTGAATGAAAGAGACAAGACTCACTCAAGACTCATTTCACCAAAAGAAACCACTAAAAACGGATTGAGGGAGCTGAATGCAATCAAGCAACTAACGAAAGTGACCACGAAACAAGAGACCCGAACTCCAGCAGGAGGCTCAGCATACCAAAGCACTAGAAAACCCTAAAGCCAAGATTCTGAAAGAAATGGATGAAGAACTAAAGGGAGAAGGCTGATCACAGTCACAAACAAACCCAAAGCACTCAAAAAAAGTCAAGAAAACACCCAGAGACACCAGGATGGAAAAGAAACTCCAAAACAAGGGAAACCCTAGCACCTACAGGAATTGGCATGACTATCTGGCTGTAATCAGTGCCAGATAGGGGATGGTGCGGGTGATAAATTGGCAACTCATGCCAGTGGGCACGACTGTCAAGCTGGAAACTGCGCCAATCAAGCCAACTATGAGAAGATGAAAATTTGGAAAAGCAGAGGTAAAAAAATGATCCTATGGGGCTGAACAGAGGCCTGAGACTCAGCAAAACAATCCAGAAAGGCAAGCTAAGCAAGCAAATACCAAGAAGAAGATCTAATAGACAAAATACAAACTCGCACTGATCCCTAGTAGAGTCGCCAATTTGTTGGTGAGGTAAATCCCCTTTGCGGACAGAGGCGATCCCACTAGCCCTAGGGTGGGTCTAGCCACAAAAGAAACACGCTATGACATCAATTCCTAGCTAAGAATGGAAAAAGACTCAGTAGATCACCTACCTTAGGTCCTGCACTGTTGTGTTGTCCAGAAGAATAGCTGCCTCCCGCTCCAGATTCGGCAGATCACGACCCTCTCATTCTCACACCCGGATACCTGCACATACACAAGAGACGAAGATGATACACAAAATACTATTTCACATTCCTAACTATCATTCAGTCGAAGGAGACTAAATCACATGCATTAAATAAACATAAAACAGAGATGGAAACAATATCATAGTCGAGTATATTAATTTAAAGAAGGAAGAGTACAACCAGTCCTTCGACATTGCGATCTCCTCCAGCAGGGTTCAAGTGGAGCATGTATCGCAAGCTCATCGAGAATTCAGATGGGGTTCTCTCCATGGGATCCTCCTTGGTTTGACCTTCTCTATAACGATTACTCAGCTATAATGTGTCTCCTCCAAGCTTAGCTTCTTGGCTATATGTTCAGCTATTGTTTCAGCTAGCTGATGTAAAGAGAGAAGGCTTGTTTATAATGAGGGAGAAGGAGAAGTTAGGATCCCTATAATCGTGGGGGGAGTCCTATCCTCTTAGAATGTTCCATCAACCATTTCCTAAAGGTAGAGATCCGTGTTTTATCAAGTTTAACCACTTGCAATGAGTCATTCTCGAGGTCTTTAAAGGAAACTTCCGCCTCCAATTTGTTAAAAAACATTCCAAAACAGGTTGGTGTAGGTACAACATAGGGACAGAGTGCCAGCTGGCACGACCTCTAGTGTATATTTTCCCCATTGGCGCGAGGGATGAACTGGCTACCCGCGCCAATGCCAAAACATGGATTTTTTGGTGTTTTATGAGGAAATGTTCAACGGGAGAAATCATATCCTTATGTAGAAGGATGCAAAGAAAGTATTTGCAGAGTATGACACTGCTCATAGGTCATGGGAAAAACCCTCCAATATGCGGGGCGAGGGATTGCAGGGACGGTGAAAAATTGCTCTATAACATGCTCTGTGGGTGCCTCCTAGCCAGGTTCAATTCATGAGATCCACACAATCTCAATGAATCCTACCTAGAAATATCTTCTTGGGATTACTCATGCATCTCGCCCCACCTCTCACCTGGTGGTATAGCTGCATGCACTCCCTCTTCCCATCTAGCTTGAAATTTCTCTACATGAGTGTTTGCTCCCACTCCATGATCCTCATCTTGTGGATGCTCCACATCCCGAGGTTCACTCTTACCTGCATGGAAATCTTGCTCCCTCTCAAGCTTCAATCGCATGTCTTCCTCTCACTTCCCAATAGTAGGAAGCTCCGTAGAAATCCCATCTACTTCAATTCTGTAGAGATTCATAACTCAATCCCAGCCTTCTTGGCTTTCCCTATTTCTTTGTGTCGCAGGAAAACATTTCCTTCACTAAAGACAACATCATAGCCTCTATCCTCTAACATTGCGACTGAGATTAAATTCTTCTTTAAACCTGGAACATGTACAACACGTGTTAAATGAAATATTTTACCTGAAGCCCTCTGAAAGGTAATGGTACCAATGTCGTTCACACTATATCGTCCATCGTTGCCCAACTCAACATGCATCTGGAGATCTTTCTCCACCAAGTCACTGAACAATTTCTCATCTCCCATCATGTGAAAGGAAGCACCACTATCAAAGTACCACCCTGATTCCCATGCACTCGACACCATGCATGCGATCAATGAGAAGTCAACCTCAAATTGCGAGGCAAGAGCCTCACCAGCTGCAGCTCTGGCAGCCATCTTGTTCTTCTTCTTATGTGGACAATTTGTGCCAATATGTCCAAACTCGTGACAGTGAAAACACTTCACTTTGGACATGTCGTGCTCCTTGCCATCTTCACCAGCCTCAGATTTTGAATTTATTCTCCTTATTCTTCCTCACCTTAGCAGCCAAAGCACAATCCTCTTCATCATCATGCTTTAATGAAGAGCCATCCCTGGTGGTCCGCCTTATCTCCTTCTACACTAGATCCAACCACAGTCGCTCCCAATCCGGGAGTTTCTCCTGTTCGTTGACAAAGTCTTGATAATTGTGCCAACTCTTCGAAAGCCCAAGGAGAGCCAATCTCACCAAGTTATCATCCTCAACATTGACTCCTACACTCCCAAGCTCATCTCTGCATTGGACAAACTTTTTCAAGTATACTGGAATAGTGTTGTTCTTCTCCATCTAGATTTTTTCGAGTTTATCCTTCAGCGCCAATTTCCTATGGTCGCTGCTGCTTGGGAAAAGATCTGTCAAAGCCTTCCACATTGCAAATGGAGTGGATTTCCCATGAAGGCTTCCCACAATAAGTTATTTCACACCTTCCAACAAAATCCTCCTCGCCCTTGCTACTTTCTTTTGCCATGCGTCAAGTACTGCAGCATCTACCGAAGTGGGCTTAGGAACATCGTTATTGATGAACTCCTTCAAGCTATTATCTTCAAGCACCACCTCCATCTTGTCCTTCCAGGCTATGTATTTCGAGCTTCCCTAGAGTGCATAATCCAACCGCAACCCATTGAAATCCATTTCAATGTATACTCAACTGTCGCACCAAGAAATTCTTGCAGCAATTTCGAATTGTTCCACCAGCACAAAACTTAGCACCGCTTCAATATTGCAATCTCCAGTGATTAACACTGCTCTAATACCATGTAGAAATTTATAAAAAAAATAATGTGTTTTCAGATTCTCCTGATCTAACAAATTAATCTTATGTTAAATAGATAATCCTTCCACTTAATTCTTTGCGGAAATTAAATCGCCAATTGCAAAACACATATGAAGCAAAATCAATCGCACATAACAAGATGATTTACTGGGAAAGATTAAAGCTAAAACCCCCAAATATCATATATTATGTATATCATTGGAACATGTAACAATATCATACAAAGCTCAACTCATAGAGCTCTCAATAAAATATACAATCGTCACACATTGTCATGCAAAAATTTGCATATCTATGCACCAATTTCTTGCCTCCTGACAACCTGCCTCCACTGCACAATCCCTGCTCAAGAAGAACCCTGAATGAATTCGACCTTTCATTTTTTGCACCGTTCAATCCTCATAAGCATCTCCAACGTGTTTGTATATGCATTGAATGCGTCACTATAGTCACATCTGATAGTCAATCTCACCCTTTCACCTATCTCTCGACCGGGTCTCCACTGGATCTAAGATGCAAGTAGTTAACTGTTGTATTTCTTCAGTTGCAAGTAAGACAGTACTTGTGAATTAATTAAATAATTAATTCACTCATCTATCACTAGTGTATGTTCAGTTACAACTAGCACAATTGAGTTTAACTCACTGAACTGAGTTAAACTATATAACAACTCACATAACTACTCTTCTGACTTTGTTACAACTTTCCACTATCAGTTATAACAAATTCCTCCGTGCATGAGTCACCAACCACCCTAGTAATTGTGTAATTCCTTCAGCCCACTAATGTGCCACATCTGTTCACTGAAATAAAGTGCTCCAAGAGAATAAGATACTATTTATTGTCTGATTATTATTAAGGGCTAATAATAATCAACATGCATTCTATTTTTAGATTTGCAATCTATAAATAGACTTCGCCCATCTTCTAAAAATAGAAACTCATCTTAAGATATAATTTTCTCAACCATATAGAATTAGCCTCCTGATAATTTTAGAATATGCTCACCATTCTAAAAATAGACATACACCTAAACATAATTTGTGTGGGCCCCTCCTAGTTTAGGTGATTATGTTTCACTAGGATCAAGGAATGATGTTTCTGGATGCCACTTTCACTGTTTCTTGTTGCAATATTCAACAACGCCTTAAAAGAGATGAACAAGACATGAACACAATTTTATGGAACATCAAAATTGAAAATACAGAAAATGAATTAAAAAAAAATTAACAATATATATAAAATGCTAAAGTGAAAATGATACAATTTGTGCAGTGCATGTCATCACTATTTCAATCAGAGATAAGACTGATCCTAGAATATTGAGCTGAAAGTCAGTGATAGTAGCAATGCCAACACCCACCAAAAGGATCACAAGTGAAAACTGGATTTTCTGGTTGCAAAATATAGGACAATATAATAATATCAGAGAGTTTAGGCTGCAATCACTATCAGCACAAACAAAAATCTTTATAATGGATCTCAAAGAAAGTTATTATAGAAAGAAGAAAAAATAGGAGTGCTAAGAGTGATTTCACATGGACAAGTCTCATGATTTATATCCACATCAGTATAAATCATTAAATAGAGAAGGTACTTCTTGAAAGGTGACCTTTATTAGATGGAAATATCAATCTAAATTAAGGTATGTGGATGAGGATGTGTAAGAATATTTAAGTACAACTTCAAATTAAGTCTCGTTTCACCTCACATTCATATTTGAAGTATGGTAGAAAAATCAATATGATCTGGTTTGGATCCTCACCTAAAATATTTTTAAAATTTGTAATTAGCTTGAATGCTTTGTTTTATTTTATTTTGTCTCTTCCACAAAATTGGAAGGAAAAAAAAACCATTGTGATGGTCAACCTTCCAAGGGAAACCCATTAAAAGATATGAAGACTGTAGTGAAGGCATCAACAGGGAGATGCAAGGAGAACTTGGAGAGGACAATAGTAGAAATTAGAGCTCGAAGAGGGAAACTTGCTTGAATATCAGTGGAGTCAAGGAGCATGTCCATGATGAGTGAATGTGCCTCTACACCACGACCATATGCAATTATTTTTTTGGAACAATGTACATCTGTGTATAGCTCACCCCTCTATATTTATATCCTGAGCCTAATAAAATGGTAATTAAATGTGGAAATCTATGTATAATTGTTTCAATTTCATGGCTTTGGTGTGTTGGGAAAAATACTGAGAGGGGGGGGTGAATCAGTATTTACTGCATAATCAAATCTTTTTACTTTTTCATTTCTTAAAACCCATACGCTACTTTACTTCAGTAAACTAGCGTATATACGCGGATCCCCTTTATGAAACTAGCGTATACACAGAGATTTAGATATGTCATTAAGTCTTCACTTAAACCATTCCATCATTCATTCTTCAGATATTCAATAAGCAGTAAACAGGTGCAGTAAGAACAGAATAAACCATCACACAAAGCATCACACATGAACACCAGGATTTTTAGGTGGAAACCCAAATCGGGAGAAAACCACCGCTGCAGTTGCTCAGCCTTCAATATTTTATTACAGAGAAAACATCTTACAACATATGTGCTGGCGCAGACTTGACCAGCATGCAGGCACCCACCTGTGCTCGTTTACCAGCCTCTCCTGGAAGGGAGCTCCAACCCCCTGACTCGTTTACCAGCCTCTCCTGGAAGGGAGCTACGACCCCCCGATCTCATTTACCAGCCTCACCTGGAAGGGAGCTACGACCCCCTGACTGAAGGCTACAACCCTCAGCACCACCTTGGACCACGTTTCATCAATTTTCACACTGGATCCAACCACTTCAATAGAACACAATTTGCAGGCCACAATTCATCATATTTCCAGACCGGACCCTTTCCATACTTTTAAGCACAAACATACATCATCAACAGATACATATCAACACAGATCAGATAGCAGAACAGATCAGATATTTCATACCCCTTGCTTCAGCAAACCCTAGTTTGCATACGCGCTTTTACTTCACTGATGTCGCGTATATACGCGCTTCCGTCCACACAAACCAACGTATACCTCAGTGTATATTTTATTGCGCATACGCGCTTTCTCTTCGCTGAAGCTGCGTATATACGCGCTTCCTCCGCGGCGAAGTAGCGTATAGATCTTCAATCATTACAGAGCAGCATACTTCATCGGATCAGATATACAGTTCAAATCTACCCTTTTGCTTCAGACAGATGTTCGCCTAGATGCTCGCCTCATCACAGACCTAAGCCTTCCATAATCAGATCTAGCAAATACAAGAGAAATTCAGATCTAGATCCTCTTCTTCATCATTGGTGCATCATACATTCAGATCTATCATTCAAGTGTAACCCTTTCCATTCAGATATACTTCAGAGAGAAGTATTCATTCAAGCTCAGACATCTTGCACCCACACTCATGTTATGCACAATGAATTTTTTCTCCTTATATAGGTTTATCCTTTTTCAATACCATGAGCCCCTTTTTCAATACCATGGGCCAAAACAATACCATGAGCCCAAAACTACCTGGACGGGGTCAATTAGGCGGATCATTACCCAATACAATGGGTCAATACCATGGTGGCTACCCTTGGTTTTGCACTTTTTGAGCGCTTTAGCCCATACGCGACTTGGCACGTTCCTTTCCGCGTGCATACGCGATTTCCCCTTAGGCCATCCACGATACCAAGAGACATACTCTTTTTCATCATACTTTGAGTACATTCCGACTCTTTCTTTCATTGCCTTCGTACTCACTATAGATACATCGCATTTCCTTCATCAAGAACATATTCTCTTAAGCACAACTTCAATAATTTGTCATCATCATCTTCATCAGGTGGGTTGCCTTTCAAGGACAACATTCAACATCATATTGTCAACAATCATTATATCATATCAGATTTACATCATTTACTAAGTCCATCAAGTCAAGAATAACTTCATCAGATGGTTTGCCATCAAGGACAACACATGTCATCAGTCGCATCTCTTCATCTTCATTCAGAGGGTTGCCATCAAGGACAACATCATGCATCATATTTCCAACAATCTCCCCCTTTGGACTTGATGGCAACCATGATGGTGTTTGGTTACCACAGCAGATAGATATCATGTCACTCTCCCAAATATGTCACTCTCCCAAACATTTGACATCATTATCTTCTCTTCATTCATTCAAACACCATGTCACTCTCCCCCTTTGACATCAAGGGCAACACTCTCCCCCTTTTCTCCTCATGTGGAAGAAACATTCTACAGATCTGATATGTGCTGAAGTGGCCAAGCTCCCCCTGAGTTCATGCTGAATCTTCAAACATATTTTTCAATAAAGTACATGACTCAAAAACTTTCCTATCACCAAAGACTCATACTTACAACAAATATCCAACCAAGTGGATTTACATATGAGACTCAAGTACCCAACCAAGTGGATTTACATATGAGACTCAAGTACCCAACCAAGTGGGTTTACAAATTTGACAAGTCCTTACATGACTGAATATTACAATTTTACAACATGGGTCTCCACCAGACCTTTTCATACAAATACAAATATGACTTTTCATAACAAATACCAAAAAGTCCTCAAGAAAGAGAACATATTTCAGAACCATCATAATGCCAACACTGCATTATACTCTGCAAAGCTAATGCTCCCCCTGAATCTGTGCAACCAAGCAATCTTTCCAAAGACTAAGGCTCCCCCTTAGTTTGTGCATCCTGAAAACTTCCACCAACAAATCATCAAGGCATCTTCATCAAAACATTAGAAACATAATTATGAGAACTGGAACACCACCAGAGATACCAAACAGTATCAGAGATACCAAACAGCATTGCAGCTATGCTGAAGAGAGCCGAACCAACCAAAAATTCTCAGCAATTAGTCATACGCAGTTTTCTGTGCAGGAACTCGCGTATATACGCGACTGTGTTTCAGGAAACCCGCGTATCCCAAGACATCTTCTAAATTTCAACCAGATATGATTCTTTGTAAGGCAAAGACAATGTTCAGCTTCTTTCTGAGACATTTGAATGCTTCCCTGGACTACAGATAGATAGAGTAGTGTAGTTGTGTCTTCAAGCGTCATCCAACGGTTGTAGCATCAGTACAATAGTAACTAAGCCTTCAGATTCTTTGCAGCATCAGTACAATCTTTCCAAGAAAGATTCTCATATCAAAACAACATCTTCAGATATGTGTCAAGCAATCATCCATGTGGTCCAAAATCACCATGATCTTCAAGATTTAACATGAAGTAACATATGTAGGCAAAAGATCTCTCAACCATAGTACAAAACTCTGCATGATCTATTCTTATTTATGAATCAAACGACATCCAACTCATCCATGTGTGAGCACAAAAGATACTTATCAGCAACCAGGGCTCAAAATCTCATCATAATAAACCATATACCAAGTCATCATCATTTGAGCATGAGTATCACAAAAAAACAAAGAGTAAGCAGTCATATTGCCAACAATGCAATCATTAGTATTCAACCTGTTACTCCCCCTGGACCAGTGCTCCTTCTTAAGTTGTGCAACCTGAAAACGTTCATCAGCAAGTTATCAGCAACAATCTCTGCATGGGCTGCCCTTATCTCCGAATTATAGGACATTCATCTCAACAATGAATACTCTTCATCAATAAGCAAACAGGACTCATCCACAATCTTCAACACAAGAAACCATGTATCATTTCATTATCATGAGTATAACTAGAATGATGCTAACAGTGTAATCATCAGCAGTCAGACTAATGCTCCCCCTGGACCTCTGCTTCAGATCTTCAGCTATCATATAAATTTTCTTATCATCAATGCATACGCGACTGCGTCTTCTGGAACTCGCGTGTATACGCGACTTTAGTTAATGTAACCTGCGTATGGAAAGTGAAGCATAGAAAATTTCCATCTTCCTTCATTTCCTCCTGAGCTTGTACCTCCTGTACCTATCCTTTCCACATCATATGCGCTGTCAGAAGTAAACATAACCAGTATAATCAAATCAACCATGAGAGTCATCATGCATTGCTCCCCCTGTGACGATACATTACTAAATCTCATAATGTATCCCACATAATTCATGCAATCAATAAGAAAAGTCAGCTTCAGAAGCGGATGACTGCAGTAGGATCATAAGTCCCTACGTTTCTGATCGGTCCTTCATCTTGAATTGAGTGTTTTCTTCAAGAAAATCATTGTCTTCTAGAGCATCCACAAAAACATCCTTTTCTTCTCTAGATTGTTTCTTATTTGTGTGCTGAAATTTCTCATATCTGTTTGACCTGCATTCCTTTCTTATATGTCCATACTTGTTACAAGAATAACATCTCATGTGTCCAGAAAAATAAGCATAAGAATCATAATGAGTATTTCTATTCTTCCTCCTTTTACAATCAGCTGCTTTGTGTCCATACTTGTTACATGAAAAACAATATCCTTTGAAGAAACCAGAGTACCTTTCTGTGTAGGAACTGTTTGTTTGAGGCTGAAATGATCTGCTCCTGCAATTTGCTGCAACATGTCCATAATTATGACATTTAAAACATTCAACATTCTTGAATGAATTCCTTTGAGAATTCATGATTGTTGGTTGAGTTTTTGTCTCTTTCAATACTTCAGGTTTTGCATTGACATCCTCTGAATTTTTGGCACTTCCTTGTGAGCTAGATTCTCCTTTAACAGTTTCATGGAAACCAAGACCATGTTTGATAGCAGGAGACCTTTGATTACTCAGAATATTGTCCAGAATATTAGTACTATCATGAAACCTCAAAAGTTTAACCTTTTCTTCTAATTTACCTTTGAGAATATTTACCTCAACCTCCAAGGCTTCACATTGCTTTGTCATGCTTTCTTCTTTTCTTCTTCCATCTTCAACTTGATCCTTCAGATTTAGAATCTCTTCTTTCAACCAATCTTCATTTCCTTCACATGTTTGTTGTAGCTCTTCATTCTTCTTATTTGATTTTTCCAGATCTTCTTTGAGAGAGATGATTTCTGCTTCAAGGCCTTCCTTTTCAAATGATTTTAGAGGTTCCTTATTTTTCTTACTTGATGCTTCTAAATCTTCCTGAAGACAAATGATTGCAGCTTCAAGTCCTTCATTCTTCTTGCTTGATTTTTCAAGATCTACTTCTAGATCTTTAATTCGATTGGATGCATAAGTATGAAACCTTTGATACTTGTCCACCTGTTCATTCAACATTTCTATTTGATCTTTCATTTGTGAGATCATCTCTTTGTAGATAGTTTCTTGCTTATTGTATGAACTTTGTAGTTCTTCTTCTTTAATCTTGAGAGCTTCTTCTAGATCCACAACTTTACTTTCACTATCTTTACTACTATTGTTTGCACAAAGAAGAGTATTACATGTGGCCTTCTCCTTTTTCTTCTTTGCCATGAGTGCTTGTAGATCTTCGTCGGAATCTGTTTCATCTTCTTCAATTTTTGCTATACATGATTTCTGAGGTATTTCCTTTCCTTGAGTAACCTTCTTCTTTTGCTTCTTAGCCATGAGCACTTTCAAATCTTGGTCAGAATCTTCTTCATCTTCACTGGACACTTCATCATCATCTTCTTTTGCATAATAACTCTTTCTCTTTTCAAATTGTTTCCCTTTACCATGCTTTTCTTTATAAGGACATTTAGCAGCATAATGACCAACTTTTCCACACTCAAAACATTTGAAGGGAAGCTTACCTTTGAATCTTCCAGTACCTAGTTGGAGCTTTCTCACGAAATTCGCTTCTTCTTCATCGTATATATAGCTGGATTCTTTGACAACTTCCTTTTCCCTTCCTTTTGTAGATGCCTTAAAAGCAGCTTCTCTTACTTGATAAGGGCCTCCTTGTCTCATTTCAAAAGCAGTCAGAGTACCATGTAATTGAACAATAGTAAGAGTTTGCAAATCTTGCCTTTCTTCAATAGCTGAAACTTTAGAGTCAAATTTTGAAGTCAATGATCTTAAGACCTTTTCCACCAGAGTAGTATCAGCCATGGTTTCACCCAAATTTCTCATTCGATTTACAATATCATCCAGATGAAGAAAGAAACTGGCAACACTCTCATCACTATGCATCTTCAAATTTTCATATTCAATTCTAAGAGTTTGGAGTTTTGCACTTTTTACCTTTGTATCTCCTTCATAGCTCAGAATGATTTTGTCCCATATTTCTTTTGCTGAATGTAGCTGCATCACTTTAGCAAATTCTGATTCAGACATGCTTCCTAATAAGACATTCACTGCTTTGGCATTGATTTCATACTCTTCCTTTCAGCCACATCAGTAGGAATACTTGCTGCATTAACCTTCTTCACGATCGCTTTCATACATTCAAGTATCTAAGACTTCTCATGCAGATATGCTTTGTACGTACCTTCCGTAATACTGTGATTGCTTCCATTACAGTGTAGCTTATGACATTACTCTTCTCATCTTCCATTGCTACGCAGATCTCCTTTAACATCAAAGCTTCAGACAAGGACCATTTTACAATAAATTTGTTGGGGGGAAAAATACTGAGAGGGGGGGGTGAATCAGTATTTACTGCATAATCAAATCTTTTTACTTTTTCATTCCTTAAAACCCATACACTACTTTACTTCAGTAAACTAGCGTATATACGCGGATCCCCTTTATTAAACTAGCGTATACACAGAGATTTAGATATGTCATTAAGTCTTCACTTAAACCATTCCATCATTGATTCTTCAGATATTCAATAAGCAGTAAACAGGTGCAGTAAGAACAGAATAAACCATCACACAAAGCATCACACATGAACACCAGGATTTTTAGGTGGAAACCCAAATCGTGAGAAAACCACCGCTGCAGTTGCTCAGCCTTCAATATTTTATTATAGAGAAAACATCTTACAACATATGTGCTGGCGCAGACTTGACCAGCACGCAGGCACCCACCTGCGCTCGTTTACCAGCCTCTCCTGGAAGGGAGCTACGACCCCCTGACTCGTTTACCAGCCTCTCCCGGAAGGGAGCTACGACCCCCCGATCTCGTTTACCAGCCTCACCTGGAAGGGAGCTACAACCCCCTGACTGAAGGCTACAACCCTCAGCACCACCTTGGACCACGTTTCATCAATTTTCACACTGGATCCAACAACTTCAATAGAACAACACTTGCAGGCCACATTTCATCATATTTTCACACTAGACCCTTTCCATACTTTTAAGCACAAACATACGTCACCAACAGATACATATCAACATAGATCAGATAGCAGAAACACAGCAGAACAGATCAGATATTTCATACCCCTTGCTTCAGCAAACCCTAGTTTGCATACGCGCTTTCCCTTTACTGATGTCGCGTATATACGCGCTTCCGTCCACACAAACCGGCGTATACTTCAGTGTATATTTTATTGCGCATACGCGCTTTCTCTTCGCTGAAGCCGCGTATATACGTGCTTCCTCCGCGGCGAAGTAGCGTATAGATCTTTAATCATTACAAAGCAGCATACTTCATCAGATCATATATTCAGTTCAGATCTACCCTTTTGCTTCAGACAGATGTTCGCCTAGATGCTCGCCTCATCACAGATCTAAGCCTTCCATAATCAGATCTAGCAAATACAAGAGAAATTCAGATCTAGATCCCCTTCTTCATCATTGGTGCATCATACATTCAGATCTATCATTCAAGTGTAACCCTTTCCATTCAGATATACTTCAGAGAGAAGTATTCATTCAAGCTCAGACATCTTGCACCCACACCCATGATTTGCACAATGAATTTCTTCTCCTTATATAGGTTTACCCTTTTTCAATACCATGAGCCCCTTTTTCAATACCATGGACCAAAACAATACCATAAGCCCAAAACTACCTGGATGGGGTCAATTAGGCGGATCATTACCCAATACAATGGGTCAATACCATGGTGGCTACCCTTGGTTTTGCACTTTTTGAGCGCTTTAGCCCATACGCGACTTGGCACGTTCCGTTCCGCGTGCATACGCGATTTCCCCTAGGCCAATCCGCGTATACCGAGAGACATACTCTTTTTCATCATACTTTGAGTACATTCTGAAATCTTTTCTTCATTGCCTTCTGTACTCACTGTAGATACATCAGATTTCCTTCATCAAGAACATATTCTCTTAAGCACAACTTCATTAAGTTGTCATCATCTTCATCAGGTGGGTTGCCTTTCAAGGACAACATTCAACATCATATTGTCAACAATCATTATATCATATCAGATTTACATCATTTACTAAGTCCATCAAGTCAAGAATAACTTCATCAGATGGTTTGCCATCAAGGACAACACATGTCATCAGTCGCATCTCTTCATCTTCATTCAGAGGGTTGCCATCAAGGACAACATCCTGCATCATATTTCCAACATGGTGTACATTAATTAGTTTATTGCATGCTTGAGCACCCTCGGCTATGGATGTTCTCAAGAAAGCTACAACAATCTCATTCTTGTAAACACAGTGTGGGAAACCGTGCTATATTTATTGGTTTAAGAGAACAATGGTTTGTCTCACTTCCTGAATCAAATTTCTTTTTGGGTAGTTTTACCTTTTCCCACGGACCATCCATAGCATTCTTGCTTACTGGGAGTTTTTCTTTGGACCACAGACTGTCCATGTCAATTTATAGCTTGTTGAGAATTTTTCTTTTGCCCAAAGGCCATAAGTTCATAACATTATCTTAATTTCTAGGAATATTTCTTTTTCCATCCAGATCATTCTATTACTTGCTGGGCATTTTCCCCTTGTCCACAGGTGGTGTTTTCATTGTTCTTTTAAATTTGAGTGAATAGTAGAAGCTCTTTTGTGTAAATGAGTTATGAGTATTTTTTCAGGCCAGATCAAGTTCATCAACCACAAGGAACAAAATCTAATTCCGAAGAGGATCTGTGCAATGAAACAGGCAGGCCATAGGCCTAGAATTTATAGATCACAATATAATATAAGATAACAAATAATATATAGAGTTTTTATTAGGAATAATAATAATATGTCTCATGAAGTATTGTGACATGTTCTACCAAAGATACTACTGTTACGATAATAGTAGGTTTATTTCTTAAGATCCTGAAGATAGAGAGTCCCTTGTTCGAAAACAAGATGTAAATGAAAATAATAAAAACTTCACATTTTCCACACTCAAGCTACATAATCTCTCTACATAATATTTTAATTCTTATGGAATTTGTTCGAGACAACATGTAAATTTTAAGCCTTTTATGAGATTTCTTAGTCCTTATTTTTGTTCACAAAGTGAAATAGCATGAATGAATTTATATATAATACCAACCTCTTGTACAATAACTTGCAAAGGTGTAGTGCAACAGACCTAACATTCCTACATATTGTAATATCAAGACCCAACACCATTTCAAAAGTTAATGTAAAGCATACTCACCGTTCTATCACTGCACAAGGATCTAATCTGAGTCTCATACACAACTTGAAATTAAGAAATCCAGTATATTACATCATAAGAATTCAAATATTTTATGCCTACCACTCTTTGCAATGAATACAAAGACATCAAGAGTATTCAAACATTAAATGCATAAGCATTATAATCATAAAATCATCATGTTTATTCAGCTTGGATGCAACAAGTTATAGGAGTAAAAAATTTACTCTCATCTGAAATCCTTTTGGAAAAAGAGTGTTTCCAAAAGAACGACACGAGGAATAATTATCAACTTGGTCATCTAAAGAAACACAAATGCAATCTCATTACTTTAAATCTCGGGAAAAAATTTAAAATATGGAAAAACTTAGGGAAATGGTTTTGCAAGATTGAAACAAGACAATAATCTACATTGCTTCAATATACTTGATAGAATCCAACAGAGTTAAAACCCAGACAGAGGTTCAATATTCCAATAGAGTACCATTCAAAATACCAAATCCCATTACAGCCTGTGCATAAAATGGCTTATGCTCAAACTGTTTCAACCATAATGCTATATGTAGAGAACATAACGTAACCAGAAGGTGCCAGCTGGTCAATGTTGTGGTTGTCAATCAAAGTAGCAACATATACTTAATCAAATTTACCAACCAAAAATCACAAACACAAGACAAAATCATTTCCAAATGATTAAAAATTAAAACTAAAATTTGACTCCATCTTTGGACCGCTCTAAAGGTAATATGTTGCCTCTCTAATAATAGACTGAGGATTGATGAACAAATGTAATCTTAGGGCTGAAATCTACCCAATGTAAAATAAAATTTGTTTGCATTACATATTGTGCCTGAAAAGGAATGGCAATTTGCATAGTTTTTTACATCCAAATATTTTGAAGATTTAGAAGTGGGGATTTAACAACCTTTGATCACCATTGGACCCCATCATGACTGTAAGCATGGTTGGAAACTCATATGGGAAGTAGCTTTACCAACAAGAATCACACCTCATGAAAGAAAGATGAAAAGTTCACCTTAATTCAACAATATGGAATTTTCTTCTTCATGGCCATTGGATAGAAATTAACTAATCCATTCAACTCACGATTTCTAGTTACAACAGTGTGATGATAGTAGGAGAATGATATACATGTAAATTGTACACTGTGAACCTATATTGAAGATATAGATAAAAACTAGAAACTCATAGTACATTTTCAAGTTCAGCCATCAATAATCATCCTCTTAGACTTATGTCAGGGATGAAAAGTGCTCCAGCCTAATCTCAAAGAAAAAGGATCAATCTAAATAGAAAAATGACTCACTCTCAACTAATCCTACACATATACATCGTATACTTGACCATTGTTCCCTTTGTGATATAGTCAGTAGTAGGCACAGCTATTGTTTTTAAGATTTGTGGTTTGTGTGGTCCTTAAGCGGGGACATCACAGGAATGGAAACGTGTTTCTAGTTACATTAGGGTTATTTGGACTGTCATCAAGATAGGTATGGTTTCACATTCAATTTAGACCTTATTTAATGGAAGGAAGATAGGCGGGGTTTGCTTTCTACCTTCATTGGCATATGGCATGCCAAAATACCATTTTCATCAAGGATTGATGTGGGGTTAATGTACAAGATAATGGTTATCTTCATGTGATATTAACTATACTCACAACCTTCAAGATTTTGGTCATTATGCATTTATGGCATTGTGCCAGATGATTCCTGATGAGTGTTCAACGTTCTCTTATATTACATTGTGATTCGTCTAGACCTATTTGGAAGAATTGGAGAAGATTTTATAGGAAACCTATCCATTGATTACCAAGAAAAGGAAATTTTGTGATAAGGTTGGGCCATGTTGATCAATATCCAATCACCTCAATTGGAAATGTAATGTTCATGATCATGAACTAGGATGTATTCTGAGATGTCAAGGAATCTCACACTTTTAAAATTCAAGTTATTGGGTGTCTGGTCCTTCAAAATGTCACAACAGTTAACAATCTTCTTCATTTAGCTATATTTATTGAAGTTGATGTTTAATTTGTAACATCGAAGCATGCAATGTGGTAATGCAAGGTTGCTGAGATTTTTAAAAACTGGATAACAACTGAAAATATTCTTCTTGTTGTTGGTCCAACTCACTGGCATGGGACTTGTTAGAAGACAAATGATGATTTGGAAAGTGGGTAGGAAAATGTGGAATGCATTTAGATTAGCTGGCATTTCCTTCTTATAGAATAGACATTGTCACATAGTCAGCTTTGCAAGAGTCAAATATGACATTTAGATAATATTTGGCTAATTAGATCTTATCCAGGATGCCTATTTTGTCAGAAAGATAGACATAGTCTTCTAGACTGGCCCAAGGTGAATATGCTGGTTGTCGTTATATAGAGAGGGAAATTTTCAGAAACATTGTTGAACATAGTCTTGTATTTTCCTTTTTTGCTCCACTTCATTGGAAACAAGTTTTGTTTGAGCCCAAGTGAATAATCCAGTAGGATGATATGAGAATGCGGCATGCAATCAAATTAGCTGCTATTTCCTCATTATAGAATGGCATCACTACGTAATTAACTTTGCAAGAGGAAAATAATCTACTCAACCCAGCAGTAGCTTCTACTTCAAATTATATTTGGAGATATTCTTTGAGTCGGAACTAGGGTGATTATGCTGGCTTCCCTTGCTTTTATAAGTAGAGGAATTTCTAGAATGGCTATTTTTCATAAACATAGAGATAATATTTCCAATGGACATGGGGAATTTTTTGTTTCTTTCCTCTGAAATGTGCATGCAAATCCATTTTTCATGCTATATAGTATTCCCTTTCAATTAAAATATTAATTAGCCATCCGCAGTTTCACAGTCTGAATAAAACAGTTGTCAAGAAACATAGACCAGAATAAAACAGTTCACAAATATGCCTACTCTAATTCTCTAAAAAGAGAAGCAGACAATCTTGGACAAATTTCTGCTGGTCTTGAATGAAGTAGCATTATATTACCATACATTTCCTTCCTAAACAACAAAAGTTGCATTCTATTCCCATATATTTTCTTGTTAAACAACAAAAGTAGCATATTATTGCCATGTATTTTCTTTGTAAACAGCAAGCAGAAGTAGAGAAACCAAAATTTATGTATATGTAATCGATTTTTAACATAATATAGGATGAAATTGATCAAAAATATAAATAATTTATCAAGAAATGTAAATGAGAAGAAAAAAGTCCACAAAGAGGTTTATTCTAAATTCTCCCAAAATAGTTGCCAGGAACTGAACCAAGGTTATCCAACCATTGTCTCAAATGAAAGGTTATCCAACCATTGCTCAAATATTGGATTTTATTCATGATAGATGTAAATGAAGGGTCAACTAACCCTTCACCTAAGATAGTACAATCATTGAGGTGGATAACATGGAAGAGTTTACCAACCCATATTCCAAGGTAACATTCTCAAGGAGATAGAAATTGTATAATGGTTATTTGATCCCTCCTCCAAAATGGTCTTTATGTGATGATCTATGTTAAGGAAGGGTCTACCAAACCTTTCTCCAGGATAATATTATTGTGGAGGTGGATAACATAAAAAAATAGTGTAATACATCCTCTAGGATAATACTCTCAATGATGCAAATGAAGAGCAATGGTCAACCAGCCCTTGCTCAAATATGGAACTTTGGTCATGATTCAAGTAGAGGAAAGATCAATCAACCTTCCCTCCATAATAGTATTATTAATTAGGTGGATCACGTAGACGGTTAAATTGACCCTTCTTTAAGGATAATATTCTTAAGGATGTGGAGAAAGTGTAAGTATTATCTTACCCTTCCTCTAATGTGATATTTGGGTGATAATTGGTATTTGGTATTTTTTATTTTAGTGATAGTTCTTGATTGGATTGGTTAGTTTTAGATATAACTTATTCAGGAAGTTCAAGGAATGGAGATGCATGGTAGTGCTATATGGTTTATCTGTGGCCCTAGTGTTATTACTAGGATGTGTCATAGAGTGCATTAGACTGTATTAATCATTGTTAAATGAATAAGAAAGTACACTTATCAATCCAGGGATGTCTTTTATTTCAATGATAGTCACACTGTCTGTGCCAATACATCAAACCAGAAGCAAATCAAATAAAAGAGAAATTGTTGTTGAATCAAATGCTGAAATAAATCACTCATGAAGAAATAAAACAATCTACATGAATGTAATCATGACTCAATTAACTGTACCTAGCATGCGACACAACAATTACACCAGCTTGTATTTCTAATTACATATGTGTAAAAACATAATAATATTGATATTGAAGCAGACCTACTCACAGCCAGAATAGAAATAACAACACTTCCACCAATACGTAAAGTGAAGAAGAAATATGTACAACTACCTTAAGCGTTGTAGTCCCTGCTAAAGAGGAGGGCCCTTCCTCCCTAGCAGGGCACGGGAAGAGATAGAAACTAAATGGGAATTAAAATAGACAATGCATGTAACAACTACACAATATTTCTATATTATGATGATTGAAAGTTACAGAGTCAAGATGATGATGTCCTTTCCCTCTCTATTTGATTTGTATCCTTTAAATATACAAGCTACAAAAGGGAAATTTTCAACCAACTAATTATAAAATCTAAGAGATCTTTCCACCTTGATTCAGTTTTAACAAGTCGAATCTGATTATTGCAATTGAGGAAATTTGGAAAACGACCACAACAAAAAATATGTGAATATGTCCTTCGAAGAACCTTGTGTTTCTCCCAACGAAGACAAAATTTTGGAAAAATTATCATTGAAAAACTAAATTGGTCCCTTATGCACAAAACCCATGTCTCGAATTTTCAATATTCTTCTTTTTTTACCCAAAATGTCCAAAGCAAAAACTGCCACTTGTTATCCCAACGAATTTCTAAGTTGGAATATTTAATTATGAACTGAAGATCAGATTTGCAATCTAAAAGATATATTGGAGGCTAAAATCATGAGTTATAACAAATTCATTAATAAACCATCATCTACAAAATAATTCATAATAATATTCAATTTATTAAAAATAAAGGAGAATAAATATTACTTATCCATAAGAGCATAAATAATTACGAAATGAGATTAAATGATAAATTATGATAAATAATGTGATATAAGAATGGTAGAATGGATGAAATATATGTTAAGAAATGATAATAAGAATGAAAATTTAGTGGCCCAACATATCCCCCAAACTGAACATGTTGCATGTCCTCATGCAACCCAATGCCTTTGTATAAACCAAGTTGTAGTACAATAATCAAAATGTCGCCCCAACGCATGATATTGATGGAAGAGAAGGCTTCTTCGCCAAATTCTCCATTAAAGAAATTTTCATATTTACTTTCAACCATATGTATATGAAGTTGACACAAAGTATGATATAGGTAAAAACAAACTTCATTACAAACCAGATTTTGCTAAAATTTTGTAAGCAAATTTATACTATATCAATGCTTCTCCAATCCGAAAATCA
The DNA here is from genome assembly GCA_034641835.2 of Pinus albicaulis. NCBI lineage: Eukaryota > Viridiplantae > Streptophyta > Pinopsida > Pinales > Pinaceae > Pinus > Pinus albicaulis. The sequence continues at coordinate 1,286,106,622 of CM076583.1, read as the reverse complement.
AATCAATGAAATGAACGGATTTCAATATGTCACAAAAATGGTTGTAGGTAATAATGCATGATTTTTTTGCAGTTTACAAATTGTTTTAGCTTGAAAATTTATGGGTTTAATGATACCTATTTGTTGTCCAAAAATCACAAGAATCTTGATAGTTTTAAGAATATACACAATTCAATTTTGGGATTGTACACCTTAAATGAGGAATAAATAAGAAAGCATTCATCATGCATAGCAACCCTTCCCCCAAACTAGAGAATTAGCATGCCCTTATGCTACAAACACTGTTACTGATGAAATAGGTAACCTAACCTCAAAACGGGAACTCTAGCCCAAAAAGACTCAAAAAACATGAAAAACACCCCAAAAACAAAAAAAATGTATTCCAGAACGCACTTGGTTTTTTTTAAGGTCAAATTTCAACATTTTATAAAATTATGCTAAAAACAAAATTGTTTCTTGAAAAAAGGATTGAAAAAACACCCTCAAAACAAAACCAGTTGACGTTGGAATAACCAAAAAAAAAATTGTCATATTTTTGAAATTTTTAAAAATAGAAATTACATTTTTTAATTTTTAAAATTCAAACATTAAAAAAAACCTAAAATTTAAGAAAAAAAATAAATTTAAAAAATAAAAACATTTTAAAGCTTAAAATTAAAAAATATATAGGAATAAAAAAATAAAAATAAAAACAAAATAAAAATTTTAATTCAAACATTAAAAAAAACCTAAAATTTAAGAAAAAATAAAAAATAAAAAAAATTTAAAGATTAAAATTTCAAAATATATAGAAATAAAAAAATAAAAATAAAAACAAAATAAAAATATTAAATTAAAAAAAAAAAACAAGTTAAAAAAGAAAGAAATTATAAAAAATAAAATATAGAAATTAAATTTAAAAAGAAAAAGAAAATGTTTATTAAATAAAAATAAAAATAAAAATTTAAAATAAAATTAAATTTAAAGAAATATTAAATTTTAATAAATTTAAAACATTAAATTAAAAAAAAAAAACATTATTGAAATTAAAAGGAAAAAAATGAAAATTAACTAAAAATAAAAAAATGAAAATAAAATACAATAAAATATTAAATTTAAAAAAATATATATTAAAAAAAATAGATTTTAAAAATAAATTAAATTTAAATTATCATATATATATATATATATATATATATATATATATATATACACGAACTTAAATTAAAAATATATATATTATATTTTATTAAATTTAAAAAAATGTTAATATTAAAATAACAAATTAAATTTAAAAAAGAAAAATATTAAATTTTAATAAATAAATGAATAAACAAATAAATTTTGAAATAAAAAATAAATTTTAAATATAAAGAAAAAAAAAACATTGTTAAAATAAAAAGTTAAAAAACTTTAAAAATCAATTAAAATTGAAAAGTTGAAAAAAATAAATTAAATAAAATGTATTAAATAAAAAATAAAATAAAAAACAAATTATTTTGAAAATATTAAGTTTAATTAAAAAAAACAAATCTAATTTTAAATACACAATTTTAATTGAAATAAAAAAATATAAAAAATTTTGTAATTAAAATAATAATAATAAAAAAAAAAAATTAAAAAAAAAAAATATTAAATTCAAATAAATTAGAAAAAATACAAAATTTACTAAATTTTAAAAAATTAAATGAAAAAACTAAACATATAATTTAATAATAAAAAAAAATACAAAATTTAATAAAAATTATTAACAAAATTTAGAAAAAATAAATTAAAAACAAAAAAATGAATAAAATTTAAAAAGAAAATAAAAACAAAAAAAATTAAAACAAATTAAATATCAAATATAAAAATTAAATTAAAAAAAATAATTTTAAATTTTTTGAATTTAAAAAAAATTAAAAAAATCAAATTAAAAAAAAAAATTAAAAATTAAAAAAAATTAAAAAAAAAAGAATTTTTTGATCGTGATGGCGCTGCCAATCGGCCTCTCGCCCAGGTGGCAGTGGAGGCCGGCCGCTGTGCGCGAGGCCGATTCCGGGAATCGCCCTCCCGCAGCAGGAGGCCGATTTTGGGAATCGTCCTCCCGCGACAGGAGGCCGATTTTGGGAATCGCCCTAAGGCCGATTCTGGGAATCGCCCTCCCACGGCGGGAGGGCAATTCCCGGAATCGGCCTTCCACCGCGAGAGGGCGATTCCTGGAATCGACCTCCCGCCGCGGGAGGGCGATTCCCGGATTCGACCTCCCGCCGCGGGAGGGCGATTCCCGGATTCGACCTCCCGCCATGCGAGGGCGATTCCCGGAATCGGCCTCCCCGCCGTAGGAGGGAAATTCCCGGAATCGGCCTCTCGCCACGGGCAATTCCTAGAATTGGCCTCCCACCGTGGGAGGGCGATTCTCGGAATCGGCCTCAGGGCGATTCTCGGAATCGGCCTCCCCGTCGCAGGAGGGCGATTCCCGAAATTGGCCTCCCACGGAATCGACCTCCCGCCGCGGGAGGGCGATTCCCGGAATCGACCTCCCGCCGCGGGAGGGCGATTCCCGGAATCGCCCTCTCGTAGCGGGAGGCCAATTCCGAGAATCGCCCACCCGCCCAGCGGCCGGCCTCTGCCGCCACCTGCGCGGGAGGCCGATTGGTGGCGCCACCACAATCAAAAAATTCTTTTTTTATTTTATTTTTTATATATTTTTTTAAATTTTTAAATTTTAAATTTTAAATTTTTTTTTTAAATTTTGTTTTTAAATTTAATATTTTAGATTAATTATTTTTTAAAATTTAATATTTATTTATTAAATTTATTAAATTTTAATTTAATTTTTTTTTTTTAATCTTTTAGTTTATTTAATTTTTCATTTTTAAAATTTATAAATTGTTTCATTTATAAAAAAAACAGTAAATTTATGGATATTTGTTTTTTAATTATTTGCACGTGGTTTTTTTTTTTTTTTTTTTTTTTTTTTAATGATAATATTTTTATTTTTTTTAATTTATTTTTTACAATTTTAAATTTTTTTTTTTTTTTTTTAATTTTTTTTTTTTGTTAATTTTGAAATTTGTATTTTTTTTCTTATTATTATTATTTTTTTAATTTAAATTTTTAAATTTAATTTTTTCTTTTTTGTATTTTATATTTTTATTTAAATTTTAATTTTGTAATTTAAATTATTTTAAAATTTTCTATTTAAATTTTTTTTTTTAATAACTTAGAAAAAAATGTTTTTGATGTTTTTTTTTTTAATAATTTTTTTTAATAATTTTTGTTTTTTTTCTTTAAATTATGTGTTTTTTTTTTCTTCAAATTTTGTCATTTCTTTTGATATAATTTTCGAATATTTTTGTTTTTTTTTAATTTATTTTTCTTTAAATTTTTTATTTTTACGAGTTAATTTTGTTTTTTTTTTACATTTTTATCGGTTTTTTTTATTGTTTATATATATATATATATTATCTAAGTTTTATGTTTTATTACCAACATGAAATCACCACTCTTAAAAAAAAGGTTGATGCTGCATCAATACGTTTCAAAATTAGCATGAAAATCATCGCTCTAAAAAAAAAGGTTGATGCTGCATCAATACGTTTCAAAATTAGCATGAAAATCACTAACATTTTAAAACAAATATTCATACTTCATAAATAAAAATATTAGAGTGTAAAAAATGTGCTAAAAAAAGAAGAAGGTGATTCTGCATCACCACTTTTCAAAATCGGGTGCTTTTTATGCTACCAAAAAAAAGTAGGTAACAGTGCAGTTACTTATTTCATCAGTAACAGTGTTTACACTAGAAAACAAATTGAGGTGGTTTCTATAATCATGGTTGAAATATTTGTTTGGTATATAACAACATGGAATAAAGGAGATTTTGAGAATGAATAAGGAGATCGACGGATGATAAAGAATATTAATGGCATGTTCATGATAATGAAAGTAACACTCCCCCAAACTGAAATATTTTGTCTCTGAAAAATGGGAAGTGGTAAAGAAGGGGAAATAATGGTTGAAAAATATGAGTGAATAATGCTCAATGGTTTTTTATGACATTCTCCTAAACTTTTAATAAATCAAAACCTTTTGCTTTTTTACCTTAGGTTTTACCTCCATAAAAATGTGGAATGGCACGTATGGATGAATATTTCTTGAAGTTGATTTAAGCTGAGCTGATGCTGAAAGTAATGTGCAAGGTGAAAGCCATGCAAGCTAAAAAAAGTAATTAGAAAGTGTAGCATAGTTTCCTTCCATCAAACTGATTAGTTTCCTTTTCATCTTTAAAACATCTCATGAGTATCCCTAATCAGTAATTCATCACCTCAATTATCTCATTACATATAAAAGTGACATAATAATATTGTGAATGGCATGGGATAATAATGGACAAGAAGGGAAAATATGTGCTCCCTATACCCATAAGCTTTGGTTGTTATGAGGACAAAAATTATGAGAATTAGTTATCTCAGTCTTGGATTTTCAAGGTCTGTCCAATTACCTGGGATTCAAAATCAAAATTAGGCCTCTTTATTCCACCTCAAAATGGTAGTGGTGTTGTTAAGCTATGAATAAATGGTGACTGATTGGGCAAAGCAACTATATTTGGTTAAAGATATGATACTTGTAAAATAAAGGAATGATGGATTAGATGATACAAAATGTCAACTATCAAATATCCTAAAATTTTCATCCTTGACATGTAAAGTAAATATTTATAACTCAATAATAGATATAAACCATAACCACCATCATCTAAGAACCGAGTAAATATTACCCCATGAACCATGAGTTTTGGAAAACCTTGTATATGCAACAATTAGCTTTATCGGAAATCGGCTTTGAGAAAACAAGGTAACCAAGTAGATTATAGTATTAAATTAACTTCTATACCATAGGCATAGCCACTACTTCCAGCAGGCGTCCATAGCCTCGACAGGGATGCCTTTTTAACCCATTGAGATGCCAGTGTCCCATCTATTAGAAATAAGTACATAGTTACAAAAATCCTTTCAGTTTACTTAGATGTGATTACAACTGAAAATTTTGAGAAAAATTACTATGATCGCAGAAGCATGACTTCAAAAAAATAGATCATTTTTCTCGCGTGGTAACCAGTTAAAAATAATTCCATTCACGGGAGCTAACAACAGTGAAAAATTTGGCTCGTGATGAGACCTCTTGTCCTTGATTTTTATTACCCAAGGCCATTACCATGGCTTGGTGACCAATAGTGGTAATGTCACTTTATTAGGACCTATAATCATGGTAGGTCAGCTCGTGATGAGACGTCCTATCCTCTAGTTGACTATTTATGTTTAGAATTCAACTATGGCTATAGTTAATCAATAAAAGATTACTTAATAGATGGGGTGGCAGGTCAACTCCTTAAGAGCTAGGGATGGCGTAAAAAGTTGTGTAGTAACTATTTTCAGCTTTGATAGTTTTGCTTCTCAAAAACTAATATCCTTCAAATGGCTGTTGATAAATATATTTTTCATTTCTCAGATTGGGGTTGAGCAACAATTCATTAGATAATTGCGGAAATATTTAAATACAATTATGTGGTCATCGTCATAAATTTTACAAGATCAGGGAATTGACCAATTAGGAAAGTTGAAAGTTGGCATGATGAAATCATCTTTATATAATTTTTCCTTAAAAATAAGATTACGTTTATAGATAAACAAAGATAAATTGACTACCCAATCATTATGTCAAAGAGGGCCTAGACCATTAAAAGTATTTCTCATTCACCAAAGAGAAAAACAAATCATAAAGACCTACATATGTTGAATTCAATGTGCAAATTGGCCAATAACAATAGTTGTGACTGTGGTAACAACAACCATGACTTAGATAATAACAGGGAAAGGGGAAAAAGAACGATGTTAGGAAGGTGACATGAAGGAGGATTAGACACTTTACAAGATAATGAGGAATTAAGAGTGAATCATTCCTGACAAGACTTACCATAACAATCATCCTTATTACTCAATACAAGACCTCCCCCCAACAAAATTATGTCTATCATGAGTCATATTTGGTCATGTCATAAGTAAAATATTAATTAAATCCACAGAGTAGGTCGAAGACGTACCTGGAAACTTACCTTGGCGGAGTAACAACACTAGAGGAGTAACAACACTAATTACTTAGAAAAATATCACCATGGAGTCGCATCACCAGAGGAGTAACAGCATCAGAGGAGTAACAACACCAGACACTTAGAAAATTTCCTCGAATAACAACACTAGATACTTAGAAAATTATTCGGAGTAAAAACACCGAAGGAGTATTAGTAGTGGAGTAACAACATTGAAGGAGTAATAACAGTAATGATGTAACAATAGTGACAGAGTAACAACAGTGACAAAGTCACATCAGTGATGGAGTAACATCACTGACAATGTAACAGCAGTGAGGGAGTAAGAATAATGATAGAGTCACAACACCGACGGAGTAACATCACTGATGGAGTAATATCAGTAACAAAGTAACAACACTGACGGTGTAATAGTAGTGACAGAGTCACAATAGTAATGGAGTAACAACACTGACAGTGTGACAATAGTGATGGAGTAACAATATTGACAGAGTCATAGCATCGACGGAGTGACAACATCCAACACTTAGAATTTTTTTCCAGAGTAACAACATCGTGAAACTTAAGAACTCGCTTCTTTTATTTTGAGAACAAAACAAAAAATGTGACCTTAAAGTAAACAATACTTGAAGCATAAAAACATAAGAGAAATCGGAAAATAAATGACTCTTTATTGAAAACCAATAAATAAATAAATAACTTAAGTTACAATGGTTATTATTTTTGTTGCAGCAATGTTGTTTTCTAAGGGAATCATCAGTCTGTAAATGGTAAACGAATGGAAAAAAATTATTTTCAGAAATGACTTGGGTCTTCAAATGGAAATAAATTCCTCATTTCTCATGCTATAAATCAGTTAAGTGATGAAAAGTATTCATGTTTTTTTCTCCATGTGAGGAGACGTCTTTGAAAATGTTCTTATTTCATTATCATTTTCTTCAAAAATCACTTGTTCATAAATTGGCCTCATTTATTCTCATGGGAACTGCAAAAAAGAGCATCTACCTGCAAATAAACATAAAATCATGGAAGAAGAGAGATGCACAGGTTCTCCTCATTGAAGATGTATGCAAAAAAAATAACAAGTAGTTACTCTGTAAAACAAATCTATGGAAAAAATAACAAAGTAAAATTAATTTATTACCCACGGTAGAGTGGTGGCCAACGATACTAACTAGCAGTTTTTCAATCCTTAATTCTTTTTTTTTTCATTCGATTTGAGTGATTCCAAAGCCAAATGAAAGTGAATTCAGAGAGATGTCTCCAATAGAAGAAATTTTCTAGAACAGCCTACATAACGGTCATTTTCGATTTTCTAGCGGAGACCAACAATTATTTTTTTAAGCATAAATTTTTCATTAGATTACATTGAACTGATTCAAATTGGATATTTAATTATATTCATGTAGCTATCCCTAATAGTAACAGGTTTTTAATGAAAGAATAATTGATGGGTCAAATATGCTAGTGAACAGCCGAGAAAACAAAGTTTCAAGAGTGATGATTTATGATAAACAGTTAGTATTTTTTGTCATAACTTCCTCATACAATATTTTAATAGAGTGATTCAAATTTCCTTGAAACCTATATTCATAGGGTAATATACCATAGAAACAGGTTTCCAAAATCTAGTCATTTAGGCCTCCAAAAACGGATTGTCCTAACTCTGTTCCTGAGCTGCCTACTAGACATCCTGTCATTGTTTTGGTCATATAATTTTCGTTTCAAATCTAAATTGAGTAATTCAAATTGGGTTAGAAATAAAGGGCTACGTAGGATAGAAACAGGTATTGAAAATATGCCCATTTGGTCCCTTAAAACATGATTTTCCCGATTGTTTTTCAATAATTTTCATCAAGCCCGCACGCCATAAGATATGATAATAAAGGAATTTTTCCAAGAAGGTCATCAAAATGAATACTAGTATTTGTAGAAATTTAATTTTCCAATATAATACATCTACATACATAAGTAAATTCAAATATTGATCACGAATGATAATTTTCACAGCGTGTTGCAAGAAAAACAGCTATTTTTACATATAAAGAAATTTATTTATTTATGTCTTCATTTATTATTTTACACTACACTATTCTACCTTGAAAAATAAAATATACTTACATATAAGAGTACCTCCAGTGAATCCATTTTCAAAATAAGGCTTCAGGTATGCACATACCCATAATTGAAAGATGTATGTTAATAAGTACTAGGGTATGAGAGACCAACTTCCGTGTTAAGGATGGTGCCAAGAATTGCTGAAGTATGGAGTGATGTTGCGAGAAAACAATAGAGTGAAAACAATCTTCAACATAGTCTTGATTTCCCATAGTTGTTATATCGTGAAATTATTCGACTAGATTTCAGATTGTGTTGATGCTTTATTCCTTGACCTCATCCCATGAATTTTGGTGGCTTTCCTGTAGTTAGTTAGAGTGGGGGTGTTGTGGATTTCTCTATTTTTCTACTGGCACACATGGACCATATGTGTATCAATCCTTCCTACAAGTGCTTCAGTTTCTACAGTGGTGAGCCCGCCCAAGTATGTTAGAGCGATGCGTAGGTTCTTACAACTCGTCTTACCACCTAACAACTGTATAGTTGAAGACAGACTGAAGAAAACATCCGAAAAATCACACTTCCAAGTGTCTCAGCGAGACAATGGTGAGCCCGCCCAGGTATGTTAGAGCGATGCGCAAATTCTTACTTCTCGTTTTACTGCCCATCAATTGTGTATCTGAAGACACGCTCAAACATGTTGGACTGTATTAATCATTGTTAAATGACTAAGACAATATACTTAAATTATCAATCTAGGGATGTCTTTTATTTCAATGACAGTAGCACTGTCTGTGTTGTTGGGTGTGGAGCCTGTTTATCTTGTTTACTTTATATCACAACATTGGACTCCTGTACCTTAAAAGGGGTGGCAACGCCGCCCGTAATTAATTGCTTCCGTGGGGGGTCCAGGGGGGGGGGGGGCGCAGTGCTTTTCGGAGACCCCCCTGGCGGGGGTTTCGGGGGCAGCGCCCCCGAAGCTAAAAACAGATGTAAAATTGCCTTGTAAAAGTATAGTAATTTCTAGTCAATCTGGGCCGTTCATTAGGCAAATGAACTGATGGTAGAAGTTATGTTTAGATTAGGGTTTTTTTGCCCTAGAAGGCAACCCCTTGATTTTATGAGGGCATTGTATTGCGGCTGTGCATCGTATGTGTATTCTAAGAGCGAGAAATAGAGAGGGAGACTGTGAGAGAGAACAGAGGATATTACAGCAGATCTTCTGTAGGTTTTGTCTCTTCATTTTTGCTGGATAATAGAAAGGAAGGACTGGATGTTCGGGGTGGACGTAGCCCAAACTGGGTGAACCACGTATATCTGTGTCTCTCTAGTTTTATGTGTTTTGTGTGCTTTTATTTTCCGCATATTTTATGTGTTGCATTTCTCTGTAATATTTAATTTTCTAATAACTGGTATCAGAGTCAAAGGTCTATTTGGCTGATAAACTCGCAGGAAAGAAGGGTTCCTAGTTCGAGTGGGAGTAGTGGCGGAAGATGGTAAGTTTAGGGTCGAGAAATTTAACGGCCAAAACTTACCATTGTGGAAGATGCAGATGGAATATTATCTGTATCAGAAAGATCTGTACCTACCATTGAGCGGAAAAACAAAGAATCCAGTGGCCATGACAGATGCGGAATGGAACATTCTCGATAGAAAGGCACTTGGAACAGTACGGTTATGCCTTGTGGCGTCCGTCACCTTCAATATTTCAAAGGAAACAACAAAAGAGGGTTTGATGCAGACGTTGGCAAAACTATATGAAAAACCCTCGGCATCAAACAAGGTATTTCTTATGAAACGACTATTTAATATGAAGATGTCGAAAGGTGGATATGTTGCAGACCATTTAAATGAATTTAATACAGTTACCAGTCAATTAAGTTCTGTAGGGGTAAACTTTGATGATTAAGTTAGAGCTCTGTTATTCTTGTGCTCATTTCCAGAGAGTTGGAATGGTTTAGTAATGGCCATTAGTAACTCTGTCTCTAGATCTAGTACTTTAAAGTTTGATGATGTTGTTGTTTCTATTCTTAGCGAGGAAATGCGACGGAAAAGCTCCGGTGAGACATCAGGTAATTCTTTGAGTGCAGAGTCTAGGGGAAGAAGAATGGAAAGAGGAAAGAACTCGAGATATCACAGTAAATCAAGGAAAGACAGATCCAAGTCCAGATCGGGGATAGTGTGCTGGAATTGTGGAAAGAAAGGACACCTAAAGAAAGATTGTAGATCTTGGAAGGGAAAAGAAGGAGACACACAGCAAGAAAACAATCATGAAGCAAATGTGACAGGTGATGTGTTACAAGATGCTTTGATTCTTTCTTTCGAAAATGTTACTGATTCTTGGGTTGTAGATTCAGGGGCTTCATTCCATGCCACACCTGATAAGAAACATTTTCATGACTATGTTCAAGGAGATTTTGGACAAGTTCGTTTGGGTGATGATAAACCCTGTAAAATTGTTGGAATGGGTAAATTTCTTGTAAAACAACATAATGGAAACCAATGGCTACTAAAGGAGGTAAGGCATGTTCCAGATCTGAAGAAAAATCTGATTTCAACAGGGCAGTTAGGCAGTGAAGGTTGTGTGACAACTTTCACAGATAAAACTTGGAAGGTCACCAAAGGAGCCCTGGTAATAGCAAAAGGTGAAAAGGTTGGTACATTGTATTTATGCAATGGTATTTCTAATTCTGTTAATGCTTTAACTTCCAAAGGAGCAGATGCAGCATTATGGCATCATAGGCTCGGACACATGAGTGAGAAGGGAATGAAGATTCTTCACTCAAGAAATTTGTTGCCAGGTTTGAAGAATGTTGATTTGGATTTCTGTGAGAATTGCATTTATGGAAAACAGAAGAGAGTCAAATTTCTCAGAGTTGGGAAAGAAAAGAAGAGCGAAAAATTGGAGCTTGTGCATACAGATGTATGGGGACCTGCTCAGGTATCATCTATCGATGGCTCGCGTTATTATGTTACTTTTATTGATGATGCAACTAGAAAAACATGGATTTATTGTATTCAGAATAAATCTAATGTATTTGATACTTTCAAGAAATGGAAAGCTTTGGTTGAGATTGAGACAGGAAAGAAGTTGAAGCGTCTCAGATCAGACAATGGAGGTTAATATTGCAGCAAAGAGTTTGATAGGTATTGTTCAGAGCATGGAATTCGTAGAGAAAAGATAGTTCCAAGAACACCACAAGAAAATGGTGTGTTAGAAAGGATGAACAGAATAATCATGGAGCGTGCAAGATGCATGAGATTGCATGCAGGATTGCCTTTACAATTTTGGGAAGATGCTGTAGATAATGTTGTCTATCTAATAAACAGAGGGCCTTAAATTTCCTTGGATGGTGGTATTCCAGAGGAAGCATGGACAGGTAAAAAGGTAAACTACTCTTTTTTAAAGCCTTTTGGTTGTGAGGCCTTTGTCCATATTAATAAAGAAAACAAAACAAATATTGAGGAAAAATCAAAGAAATGTACCTTTATTGGATATGGTGCTAATGATTTTGGTTATCACTTATATGATTATGAAAATCACAAAATCATTAGGAGCATAGATGTAATATTCAATGAAAAGGTCTTGTATAAGAATCAGTTGTAGGAAAAGAAACAGGAAAAAGAAAGCAAGGAATACACGGTTCTTGATGAGATAACTGAAAAAGTAAAGGTGCCTGAAAATAATAATAATCAACAACCACAGCAGAAGCAACCACCACAACAACAACAGGCACCTCAAACACCTGAAAGTGGTGTTAGAAGATCTACCAGGATAAGTAGACCCCCTGAACGATACTCTCATTCATTATATTATTTATTGTTGACTGATTCTGGTGAACCTGAATGTTATGAAGAAGCAATGCAGGTTGAAAGTAGGAAGAAGTGGGAGCTAGCCATGGAAGAAGAGATGGACTCCTTAATGCATAAAAAAACTTGGGACTTAGTCAGGTTGCCTGCAGGTAAAACTACATTGCAGAATAAATGGGTTTACAGGCTGAAGGAAAAAGATGGAGGAAAACAGAGGTACAAAGCTAGACTTGTGGTGAAGGGGTTTGCACAGAAGAAAGGTATTGATTTTGATGAAATATTTTCTCCTGTTGTTAAAATGAATTCAATTAGAACTATTTTAAGTCTTGTAGCAGCGGAAGATTTACATCTTGAACAGTTAGATGTAAAGACAACATTTCTCCATGGAGATTTGGAGGAAGAGATATACATGCAGCAACCAGAAGGTTATGAGGTAAAAGGGAAAGAAAAATTGGTGTGCAGGTTAAAGAAGAGCTTGTATGGTTTAAAACAGGCTCCAAGGCAGTGGTATCTAAAATTTGACAAGTTTATGTCTGAACAAGGTTATACTAGATGTCACTCTGATCATTGTGTTTATCTAAAAAGGAAAAATGATGGCAGCTTATATTATATTGTTATTGTATGTAGATGACATGCTTGTTGCAGGGTCTAACATGCAGGAAATAAATGTGCTCAAAATAAAATTGGCAAATTCATTTGCAATGAAGGATTTGGGAGCTGCAAAACAAATCCTTGGTATGAGGATAACTAGAGACAGAAAAAATCGCAAATTAACACTATCTCAGAATGAGTACATAGAAAAGGTGTTGAAAATATTTAATATGCAGAATGCAAAACCAGTTAGTACACCTTTTTCTAGCCATTTCAAACTTAGTAAGGATATGTGCCCCAAGACCCACGAAGAAATGGAATATATGTCTAAATTTCCATATGCATCAGCAGTTGGAAGCTTAATGTATGCAATGGTCTGCACAAGGCCTGATATTTCACATGCAGTGGGAGTTGTAAGCAGGTACATGAATAATCTAGGAAAAGAACATTGGATGGCAGTAAAATGGATTCTCAGATATTTGAGAGGTACCACAAATCAAGAATTATGCTTTGGTGGTTCAAAAATTGCTCTACAGGGATATGTTGATGTAGATATGGTAGGTGATAGAGATAACAGGAGGAGAACTACAGGATATGTATTTACTGTAGGTGTAACATCTGTCAGTTGTGTTTCAAAAATCCAAAGTGTTGTTGCACTTTCAACAACAGAAGCAGAGTATGTTGCTGCTACAGAGGCTAGTAAAGAAATGATTTGGTTACAAAGATTTATGGGTGAATTGGGTAAGAAGCATGATATGGGCACGCTATACAGTGATAGCCAAAGTGCCATTCATCTTGCAAAGAACTCAGCATCTCATTCCAGGACTAAACACATACATCTCAAGTACCATTTCATACGGTCAGTATTGGAAGATGGAGAGTTGAAGCTGGAAAAGATACACACTAGCGAGAATCCTGCAGATATGCTAACAAAAGTTGTAACTAGGGTGAAACTGAGAGCATGCTCAGTTTCAATTGGTCTTCAAGGATGACGATGAAGATGAGGAACAGCCAGGTCCAAAGAGGAGTCATTGTCTAGCAAATGAAGTAGCGGTGGAGTTGCTACAATCAGTCTCCAAGTGGGAGATTGTTGGGTGTGGAGCCTGATTATCTTGTTTACTTTATATCACAACATTGGACCCCTGTACCTTAAAAGGGGTGGCAACGCTGCCCGTAATTAATCGCTGCCGTGGGGGGTCTAGGGGGGGTGGCAGCGCTTTTCGGAGCCCCCCCCTGGCGGGGGTTCGGGGGCAGCGCCCCCGAAGCTAAAAATAGATGTAAAATTGCCTTGTAAAAGTATAGTACTTTCTAGTCAATCTGGGCCGTTCATTAGGCGAATGATCTGACGGTAGAAGTTATGTTTAGATTAGGCTTGTTCGCTTAAGGCAACCCCCGCGAAGCAGGGCACTGTATCGCGGGCCGTGCATCTTGTGTGTATTCTCGGAGCGAGAAACAAAGAGGGAGACTGTGAGAGAGAACAGAGGATATTACAACAGATCTGCTGTAGGTTTTGTCTCTTCATTTTTGCTGGATAATAGAAAGGAAGGACTGGCTGTTCGGGGTGGACGTAGCCCAAACTGGGTGAACCATGTATATCTGTGTCTCTCTAGTTTTATGTTTTTTCTATGCTTTTATTTTCCACATATTTTATGTGTTGCATTTCTCTGTAATATTTAATTTTCTAACATGTGTTGATACATCAAACCAGAAGCAAATCATTAAAGAGAAATCGTTGCTGAATCAAATGCTGAAAGAAATCACTCATGCAAAAATTAAAAAAAATCTACAGGAATGTAATCAAGCCTCAATTAATTGTACCTAGCGTGCCACACAACAATTAAACCAACTGGTATTTCTAATTACATTTGTGTAACAACATAATAATATTGAAATTGAAGCAGATCTACTCACAACCAGAACAACAACAACAACACTTCCACCAATTCGTAAAACGAAGAATAAATATGTACAGGTACCTTAACCGCTGCAGTCTCAGCTAAAGAGGAGGGCCCTTCTCAGTCAGTGAAGGAAGAGGTATAAACTAAATGGAAATTAAACCAGACAACGCATGTAACAACAACACAATATTTTTGTATTATGATGATTGAAAGTTAAAGTGTCAAGATGATGATCTCCTTTCCCTCTCTCTTTTATTTGTGTCCTTTAAATATACAAGCTACAAAAGGGAAATTTCCAACCAACTGATTACAAAATCTAAGATATCTTTCCACCATGATTAAACTGTAAAAATTTGAATCTGATTATTGCAATTGAGGAAATTTGCAAAACAGGCACAACAAAAAATCTACGAATATGTCCTTCGAAGAAACTTGTGTTTCACCCAACGAAGACCAAATTTTGGGAAACCGCTCTTCAACAAACTAATGTGGTTCGTTCTGCACAAAACCCATGTCTCGTATTTTCAATATTCTTTTTTGTTGGCCTGAAATGTCCAACACAAAAATGTCACTTGTTATCCCAACGAATTTCTGAGTTGGAATATTTAATTATGAACTAAAGATCATATTTGCAATTTGAAAGAGATCGTGGAGGCTAAAATCGTGAGTTATAAAAAAATCATTAATAAACCATCATTTACAAAATAATTCATAATAATATTCAACTTATTAAAAATAAAGGAGAATAAATATCACTAATCCATAAGAGAATAAATAATTATGAAATGGGATTAAATGATAAATCATGATAAGTAATGTGATAAAATAATGGTAGGAATGGATGAAATATATGTTAAGAAATGGTAACAAGAATGACAATTTAGTGGCCCAATAGAGTGCAACATGGTGGAGTAGGGTGTAGTTGTGTGGCACATGAGTTGCATTGAAAACATGGAAAATAAATCAATCAAGTGTGAAAACATTTGGCTCTTGAACCTAATGATGAATGAAAAATGGTTTTAGTCAAGATTTTGAAGTTTACCTACAAAATTGTGGAGTTTACCCATTGAGTAGTCCATTCAGAGAATCATTACCCATAGCTTATGGAAAACACTAATGACAAATGGATATGGAAAAGCATGATACCATATTGATGGGAAGGATGATTTTCATTGATGATGTTAGTAGAGGATGCATGGAAGAAGTATAAAACAACAGATGGATCCAAAAAAGGGGTCATGCAATGAGATAGTAGTGCCATATGGAAAAGAAGATGGTGACCATGTGGAAAGGGAGCTTTCAAAGGAGTAAAAAAATAATTGAAGTGTTAGGAGGCCTTGATTTTAGACCCCATGTAGTCCTTAAAATTTAATTTTGTTAGGGGGTTAAAGTATATAAAGGAATCAAAGAAGTTCTATAGAAACTTCCCTTCAAGGAATCTTTTGCCTCCCTCCATCGACAAGTGCCGATAGTTGGACCTAATGAGATGGTGACATCAACCATGAGAAAAGGTCAATTAAAAGAGTATATAGCTAGTGATATCAACATGATGTCATACAATTGAAAAATTCAATCATGTGGAAGTGAATATAGCCATATCCCCCTCAACGAATCTTTTATTGTAGGTGTTTTCCAAGCCAACCATAGAAACAAATGGATGATTTTGATGGGTATGAAATTAAGGTTATGTCAGCCCAAGAAGAATCATATAGAGGCAAAGGATTATGGTTGATTTAATAAGCCAACAACTACTGGAAAGGGCCCATTAGGGAGGGTCATTAAGGAATCTCTTTGCCCCAACTACTAGGAGGCTCGTGGAGAATTGTTGACAATGAAAACCAGTAGGCTAAGGTACTAGTCATCGAGTCATGATTTCACACTATAGGCTAAAAATTTTGGCTAATAAAAGGAATAGACATTGAGGATAAAATTGGTATTGTGGGGAGGCATTATGGCTCTATCAAGGCCATGGTCATTGAATTTTAAGATCTCCAACTATCATTATAGTGTTATGGTGGTTGGGGAATGCACTATCACATAATATATTTTGGTGAAGGAAGGAATCATGGCTAAGTGAAGGGTCATGAAAGTGTAGAATGACAACCTAGTAAATGGGATAACCTAGTAGTATGGAAGGATGATGATGTGGTGTATGAAGATGGAAGAAATCTCAATGGCACTTGAGAAAATTTATATGGCTCTTCCAGCCTCTACAAAAGACAACAATGAGATCAATAAATATAAGATCATGGTATCAAAGCTCAAAAATTATGTTCCCCATTTCATGAGGAAACTAGGTGCACGATAGAGGAATCTAGAAGTGGAGGGGATTGGGGGAAGGTGATCTAAGTGTCATTTGATTATGAGAACTTAGTGGTAGAGGGGGGGTCCTTAGATGAATTCCAGATGGTGGAACTGAAAGTAAATTCTCCTTTTATCAGATAGAACAACCTTTCCTTCTCAACATTAACATCCTTTTGAGGGATTTGTTGTTACCATCAGTGTTCTTGTAAAAGTATCTATATTTTTTGTAAATTGACATACGTTCCCAACCTCATACTCTTTTCATTGAGAAAAGAGGGAAACCTCCCTTTGTAGGTAAATTTGTCTTTCTTGATGTTTAAAATTGGCATCACTGTAGCATATTCTATGTACTTCGTTTCCCTATACAGTTTTGCAACCACTCAAATGATACTACTTCCAAAAAAATGATATAAAATCAAAAGTTCTCTCCCCTTGATTCAAGAATTTGGAGAAAGTGTCCATGTATTATACTTGGTAACAGTTGTAAATGGATCAAATGTGACACTTGAAAAAACACGTCCACTGATCAATTGTAGCAGTCATCATTGCACAAAAACAAGTTCAAACTTTTGGAACGACACCACTCAAAAAATGAACCACATGTAGCTTTTTTACCTTAAAGGAAGCATGCTACAAAAACAAGAAGGCCTAGGTTTGAACCATCTTTACTTGCTCTAGTTTATAGGGGCTCCAATCCTTGATGATTCAAATCCTGAAAGGAGTAATGGTAGGAAAATTCTGCAAAGAGTCTTCCTAAGTGAACACATGAGAAGAAGATATAAGCTAAAAAAATTCTGCTAAGAAAATACAAGTAGTCGGGAAATAAAAAACATGTCCATTGATCAATGGTAGTAATCATCAATGCAGAAAACAAGATCAAACTTTTGGACTCACACCATTCAAAAAATGCATCACATGTAGCTTAGTCACCTTAAAGCGGGCATGCTAGAAATACAAGAAAACCTAGGTTTCAACCATCTTGACCTACTCCAGTTTACAAGCGGCTCCCATCCTTGATGATTCAAAACCTAAAAGGAGTAATGATAGGCACATTCTGCAAAGTGTGTCCCTAAAATGAATTCAAATAGTTTGTATTACTTCACATTTATGTTCAAAATCTATTTAGAGATTGAATATTATACCAAGTAATATTTTTTTTAGAGAAAAAAGTAGAGCAAATCCATCTTACATCCAAACATCATTCAAGACTATGAGGTTTATTTGTACATTTTTTGTGTGAAGCAGAGACAAAAAAAAATCCTATCTATCCGTTAGAATGATTTCCCATGGCTCTATTATTAGAAAAGAGAACTCTTAAAGATACAAAGCATTTTTAGTTTCATCGTTTTATGTGTCCATTTCTGGAGATCAAAGTTTGTAGCTTACGAAAACCCTTTCCCGCCAGAAGGCCATTTAAATACAAGATCCACCAATTTCCTTATGCCACCTGCCTTTGCAATGGCACATGAGCGAAAGAAAACAATCATCAGCTTCATGTATTGTTTGGAAAGGAAACTTGTTATGTTTTGGATGATAGCAAAATTAAGGAGTATCTAGTCAAACATCCCAGTTTTGCCAATCAATGATGACAAATATAATTTAAATTGCACTTCCAATGCATAAAATAAGCAGGCGGCACCACTAACATGCACAATGAAGGTAGGGTGCTTAATAAAGAGGAAAATAAGGATTCATTTTTTTCATTTTAGATTTTAGATTAAAAATTAAAAAAAGAGAATATAGTCAACACCTTGTGCTCTTCTCCTAGAGACAGGTTCGACAGTCCCTTGCAGCCTCCTCATCAACCCATCTATTAGGGGACCTGTCAAGGGCTATGAAAATGATAATGCCTCCTTTCATAGAAAGCACTTTGGCAACATCTGCATTCACTGATAAATTTGCTATGCCCCACAGAAGAACATATAAAATGTACTTGTGGATAGCCTGATTGAGCCTTTCAATATGTAACTGGAGAAGCGCTCAAGCAAAATGACTCTCCACTTGCACACAACTAACAAGTGTAGTGAATAGCAATGATTAATTTCATAGAATCATCCATGGAAAAGTAAATTAAGAAAGTTGTGCAGAATGCAAGGCAAAAAGAGACCGACTGACCTATAAATTGGGAATGTTCATTTCACAGGATCACTTATGAACAAGTAAGATTGAGAAGGTGATGCAAAGTGCAATGTACCTTTTTTGCTTCTGGTTGTACCCCTCTCGGCATGAATTTGCAAGATCCAACAGAACCCAATACTGCCTTAATGCATTGCGATTTCTGCCCTACAAGGATAAAAAATACAATCTCAGCATCAATCACCAAAAACATTGCAATTGCAGTGACTGCTCTCCATAATTCAATGCACACAAAACCTTTAATATCTCCAAAATCAGTGACCTAAAAGTTGCATCTGGGGCTATATCCCTGCGCGATACATCCACTACAACCAATATTGGAAGACTGACCGAGAGTTGCGAATCCATTGTCCACTTGATGTTCTGAGAACATACCACAGACAAAAACATAAGAGTCAATGAATTTCCTAGTGCCGTCTCATCAGAAATCATCCAATCAAAGGGGCTAAGCTCTAAAATATTCCGGAAATGCTTGACAAGTGCTCTAATATCAACCCCATCCACGTCCCCCGACACTGGCAACTGGAGCTACTTAAGCCTTTGGTAATAGTGGGCAACAACATCTTATCACATCACTCGTGATTTTCTCACATAAATCTGGCCCTAACTGTAGGCTCTTGAACCACTATTGGTGGCCTGATGGCATGGAAAGCAATAAATCCATGAGGTCACAGCACATTTCCGCATTCATCGCATTCATATCCTGGAGTTTCTTCACCTTCAGACTTATTACCATGTTCCTCGCACTGCCTCCTTAGAATCTTATGCTCTAGAATTTGTTAGACACAGTGGTAGAGTCCATAGGCATGACGAAGAGCCTAAAAACCCATCCAAATGGAAGAGCCTAAAAACCCTTGCAAATGGAGGCAAGGCTAGTCCTATAAAAACCCCTACAAAATGAGGTGAGGTTGGCCTTGTCACTAGAGGCGAGGTTGGCCTTGTCCCTGGGATTTGAGAGAGAAAACAATGTAACAATGCTTCATCAGAAGAGTCAACCAATCAACCTCACACTCCTCTTTTGACCTGCTTGTAACAATTACCAGTCTCCAACCCTCATCGGGTCTACTGCCCCTATTTTTTTTCGTAATTTTTCGCTCCTTGAACGAATTGTCTTAATTTCTAACTTACCACAGTTAAAATAGTTTTAATTTTTAAACTAAAATAATAGTTTAGGATTTTAAAACAAAATGTTAGTCGACCTTAAAAAAAAATTGTTTTATAGTGATATAATTGTTATGGTTATTTAAGCATTTATTGTTTTTATAAATAGTTAAGGTAACCTTATTAATTAATGAGGATTACTATTTTTCTTTATTCATGAGGATTATTTGAAGATTTTTGTGCATAACTTAGGTGTAATTCTAAAATAATCCAACATATAATGTTTTATTTGAGTGCTTTAAAGAGGATAGAGATTAAAGTGCAAATTAGATTATAGAGGGATGTGATGAGTTTCTTAATTAAAATAACTTTAGTGATTAGATGGAAAATAATCAAATAATATGCACCTTATATGAAAGTAAAATTTAAATATGTGCACTTTAATGACAACACAATCCTTGTAGCATGATAGCATATAAAAAAAAATCACATGAACTCAAAGAGCTATAAAATAACCATAATAGAATCCATTTGATATGTGAATGAAGTGTTAGAAAGTAAATCATAAAGACATTGTACCATGGGCTACCCTATTAAGCTCTTACATGCAGTATTGGAAGTGCTCTCAAGTATAAAATGGATGAGGGTAGGTGATGAGAAGCTCTTGACACCTTTGTAAGTAAATCCACCCTCTAGAATGAGGACTTGCACCTCTCCTTTATAGAACAGGATAGGAGGAGAGATAATGTAGTTGATGAAAGAGAAGAGGATCAAATTACGGGTTAAAGGTTGTGCGCTAGATCATTTTGGATGTCACTATTCCTCTCTAGTGAAATTTCTCTCTTTCAAAATTAGGTTTGTTGAAAGTACACACCTGCTCAAAACACTTTCTAGCTAATGTTTTTCCTTTAATTGACAAATATCTTGAAAGTATCTTTAGTGAGGTGCATTTCTTCTAAAATATGTGTTGTTTTAGCTCGTAATACTCATGATAATGCATTCAATGTATGAGAAAAAAGTCAACACAACACCGTGGCATTACTTCTCCACGATATCGATTTTTTTCTTATTATGAAGTTCCAAACTACTAGAAATAGTTCAATATGGGACCCCTTTGTAATAACTTGTTGTTTTCCTTTAGTAACCATATATATCTATTGATTTTCATTTTTATGGATGACATACAAACATTGCCTAAAATTATCCTCCTTGAGCACACCCTCTCCAAGATTGTTCACTGTTTGAATGGTTGAAACATGAAATCTGCCAATAATAATCCTTTTTGACTACATCACCTCTCAATATTTGCCTTTCTCATTGTAATAATTAGCATGTGTGGATGAAAGTAGGTCTAGTTCGACTTCATGAAGAAAAGCATCCTTGCATATATGGCTAGGTTGAATTGCATCATTACCTAGTTAACCCAGTCATTATCATCATCCTTAACCTCAGTCCCTACATCCTCCTTGAATGCACAAACAACTCAACCCCTCTCCATTCCTTCAAACATGATGAAAAGGATTCAATTCCAATAGGAAGAATTGAAGGGATGAATAAAATCAAGTAAGTTGCAGTCCCTATGTCTTCATTGACTATTCTTGTGACTCAACCCACTCATCTCCCCCTCATCTCCTTCAAATGAGATAAAAAGGCTTCAATTTAAATAGGAAGAACAGGTAGGATTGGGAACTTTGAGAAATTTTTTTTCCATGCATCCTCCTTGGATTCTTCTGCAACTCAACCCCCTTAGCTCCTTCAACCTGGATTAAAAGACTTAAATAGTAAGAAATGGTGGGATCAAGAACCTCCTACAAACTGCAATAGGATGAAATGGAAGGATAAAACTACGCCATTCAAAACAACAATATAACAAGATTTTATCCCATGGGGTAAAAAAAAAATTATTGAAGCATTTGTACCATATTTGAAATTTTAATAGACGAGAAGCTCAATGATATATATACAAGTTAAATATGCTTTGTAATAAATTAGAGGTTTGTAATGAACATTGCAAATATGACGTTTGAGCTTAAATATATTGGAGGAGAAAAGGACATACATGTTGATAATCTACAACACAAAATCCCATACATATTGAATGGTAAGTCCTCCATTCAAATAAGGGGAAACTACCATCAATTTTGGTTGGATCATAGCCTAAGAGGAAATAAATTTTAAAGGCAACCCAATCCAAACCTAGATAATCTAATAAAAGAAAGGCCTAAACTTTTGGGAGTAGATTTAAGGCTTATGCACCATGTTCATTAAATACGGATAGATGAAAGATTCTATGATACTTGAAAAATTGAATAAAATATTCATAAAAACACCTCTAAAAACCTTGGATATGTACAACATCACCTGGATGCACTAAAATATACCCAAAATGTTAATGGAACACATCAAGGGAAATACTTTATTCCAAAACTAGTAAAAGTTCTATAAAAAAAGGTTTTCATGAGAGATCTAGTTAGATAAAATTGGTTGAAAATATAGAGGAGAAAGGATGAGGGAAAAAACGAAATCTAAAAAATTTACACCAACACAAGATCATTTTATCCCTAAACTGCTCAACCCTAGCAATGTCTTGGTGCATATCAAATTTTTACGTTGGCTTGTATTTATTACTTCAATCAATTGTAAAGACAAGAAATTTACTCACTGATAAAAATCGGGCCCTTGAAATCTGAACCAAAGGGGAAGGCGCAAGATTTTATCCTATGTACGCCCAGCCTTGCACTCTGTAGCAAGAGGAAACCCAAAAAAAATATGGAAATGAGAAATCAATATAAGAACAAAGGTCGACATCCAATTAATTGCAATATATAAGCCCAAAACTTGATCACTTCCCCCAATACATCTGAGTCTTGCTACCCCATGGGTGATGGTAAATTATGGTGGATGACCGTGATATTGGTATTTGTTCCCTTATCTATTTGTAAGGAAAGTTCCCAACTAATGAACGAGTCTTGTTCCATTGGTATTGGGGAAAGCAAGTTGTCTGCCAAATATATTATGGAGGCGTGATCCAAAACTTCCATTCTCCTCTGATACAAGGCATGCCATTGTTGTTTAAAGCTTGGTATTCATAAACAGATCCATCTAGAGCATTACAGGGACCCATCAATATTTTGTTAAAAAACCCTCTAAATGATAAAACCTGTGACTTTCTAAAGGGTGCACCCTAATGCTACTCATGGTAGGTTTTGGTATTTATAGATGACGCCCCCATTCATATTCAATAGAACTAGAAATGAGTAATGATCTCATCCAAATCGGAGAGGTTTTTATTGTCTTTACTTTGAACAAGGTCCTACAATTCAAGATTGAGTAATATATGTTTACCCCCAACTCTTACTGGCTCAAATAATAAGGATAGATAAGAGATTTATCTCATGTCAAACTCTTTGAGTGAAATCTCTGTTCATTTCTCTTGCTAAGAATACCACATGAGTGCACCTGAAAAACAAAATATTGCAAGGGCCTTTGAAAGGGGAATTTATAAGCCAACACCTCTCATTATGTTTCCTAGCAAGTGATTGAATTCACAAATGAGAACTTTTTAAAATGAGGGTTTTTTATATGACCGATGAGCTCGACACTATTACGTTTGGGCTTGATATTCATCCCATATACCATGTTTGTATAGTGGCATGATGGCACTCGAGGAAAATTTGGAATGGGAAATGCCCCAACTGCACACCCATTGATGGCATGAAAATATGTCATAGATCAAAGTATTATAACCTTAAACCTCTTCTGAACTAAAATAAAAGGAAAACCCAGTTAACACAATCATTATCATGTCCCCTTAACCTAATTCCCTGCATCCTCCTTTACTACACATGCAACTCAACACATCTCTACTCCTTCAACAAGGATGAAAAGGATTCACTTTTAATAGGAAGAATCGATGGGATGAAGAAACTTGAGTAAGTTGCAATCCCTGCATCCTCCTTGAATATTCCTGTGACTCAACCCACTCATCTCCCCCTCATCTCCTTCAACTGGGATAAAAAGGCTTCAATTTTAATAGGAAGAACAAGAAAAATTGGGAACCTCGAGCAAGTTGTATTCCATGCATATTCCTTGGCTTCATCTACAATTCAACCCCCTTATATCCTTCAACCTGGATTAAAAGACTTAAATAGGAAGAAATCATGGGATCAAGAACCTCCTACAAACTGTAATAGGAAGAAATGGTTAGATCAAACTGCGTCATTCCATCACTGAGAAGCCTTGTTTTGTAAGGCATTGATTCTCTTATGGAGAGAGATATCATCACAAAGAAAGAAGAGGAAGAAACACTTACTAATGTGTTCTAATTGTTTGAGCTAGAGGAAGGTAAATTAGTAGACATGATATAGCCTAAGAAAAGTGGATCCAATCCAAACCACCCACACTATGAATTAAAAAATCCTAGAGGTAATACCAACTTTTTATTCTACTTTTGACTTGAAAGCACCTTTTCTGAGTCTCAATAAATGAAGAAAATAATCTCAACCCCTTGGAGAAGGAAATTTGAGAAAAAAAACTAGCATGAACAAACAAATAATCCAATGAACTGAGCTAAGAGGGGTCTCCCTTTGTAAAAAAGCATCCATAAGCTTGTTAGAGTTAGTATGAATTCACCGATTGTTGGATTCACCAATTCACTTCTCACTTTTCAGTTACCATCCACATGTGTCTCATCAGAGTGGAATTCACCATCATCTTTACCATCCATGTTACAGTGGGGTTCTCAATAATTTACATGTTCTTACTCTACCTCACACATAGGGGCTTCAACTTCTCACTCTGTAATATTTTGTGTCTTCTTCATCCATATGTATGTTTACATGATGGGTTTCACTTTTATGGTCTTTATGACCATCATCCACATTTGAGTGGGATTCTCTAAGCTCTGTTTTCCTCCTAGAGTCTTGCTCAATTAATCTCAGAACTACAGTTAAGTTTCTATTGATTCTTCAACATAATTTAACATAATTTATTTCTTTATGTCACTTCCTTTATACCAAATTCTACTTCTAGGGTCTTCCATGCTTCATAGGAAGATGTATCTTTTTCTACCTTGAACAATGACTTATCATCCAATGCATGTTTTATAAAGATCTAATGATAAGATAAAACATACTTGATCATATGGGTTATTAGACTGATACTCAATCAACTCTTTACATCAAAGAAAAGTTTTCATTTTTACAGTTCCTAAAAAATTAAATTTTTACTAGTACATTTTAGAAGTGTTACCGGTTTTATCCTAATCCATTCATCCTCAAATTTTTCTTCTTCATCTACTTGTCTTTTAGATGCCTTGACTGTGGAGAGAACCTCCATGAGATCTTAAAAATACTTTGGCTTTTCCCCTCGATTTCTTTTCTCGGTTTTCTTTGTTCTTACTTTGTGACCCATGGTTGTAGTATTTCTTTTGTCTTCTACCTTCTATCATTATTGTGTTGGCCTTCTAGAAATTAATGTCACATGCACATGATTATCTTTAAAAACAAACATTTGAACTTGCACTTTAAGGAGGGCTCCCAACAACTAGTAGAAAGTTTGCTAAGCTCTTCTATGGATATTCTTATGGAGGCTCATGGCTACAACTTACAGTGAAGACTCCTTATTTGGTCAGTGGTTGTGACTCTTTCCTCTTGATATGATGGTGGCTCTATAGGCTACTCACCCTAATATTTTAGTAGGTGGGCTTACAAACTATCAACGAGCTCTAGTTTCAACTTATGGACCAATGGATGAAAACTTCGATTTGCATACTACTCACAATAGGCAAGGCTCTTAGTGGAAGTAGCTCATGACCTTCTTAACTTTTTTTGGTGCTTTGAAACCTTGCTAAACCTTTCTCTGATACCACTTGTGATTTAGATGCAAAGATAAACATGCAAACACAAGACAAATAATTACACAAGCTTCTTCTTGAATAAATAAGTTATATTCATTAATTATTCT
This sequence comes from Pinus albicaulis, assembly GCA_034641835.2. Lineage (NCBI taxonomy): Eukaryota > Viridiplantae > Streptophyta > Pinopsida > Pinales > Pinaceae > Pinus > Pinus albicaulis. The sequence goes on along the minus strand of CM076583.1, from coordinate 1,286,080,690 downwards.
CTCATATACATCCACCGAAATGTTTTTATTCTCTCTTCTTACTTCACATTACAATGACCCAACCATGAGTATATAAGCACTAAACTTTCTAATTATGGAATCATGCAAACTCTAACTTTATTTTATTCATGCAAACTATGACTTGATGCTTTATTTAAACTTTTCAATATTCACTTTAACATAAATTGACATTTTTCTTTTCCTTCACCAAGCTTTTCTTGACAAGGAATTACCTTTTTATATTTGACTCACTTGACTTCTAATATTATACTTACTTAGAATTAACTTGATTTCCTTCACTTAATTTAACTCTTCATACATTGCATGCATACGAGAGTACTTACTATTTCTAACAAGTGAAATAATTTTGATCTATGACAAAGTTGTGATCGATGATTGTAACTTAAATAAGAAATTTAGTGATAGGTTTGTATGAGTTGTGTGTTCTTATAATTTAAATTGTTATACGAGACTAGAGTTCACTTGATTGTCACACATTTGAATATTTGACAACTGTTATGCCACTTAGGTTGTTGATTCTATAAGATTACTTTCATCCATATCATTTTCATATTGGTTATGCTAAGGTATAATTGTATGGAATTATTATCTACATACTTCAATAAGTGTTAAACTTATGAATTTGAATGATCTTTAAATATAAAAATTGAGGTGTAGTATATAATCACATAGTTTTAGATTGAGAAAATCGATGAGCTGAAATGAGTCAGATGCACCATAAACCTATAGTGATGGGCCATTTGGGTGCGCTAAGTCAGTCTTTGATATGGGTGACTATAGGGGCATGAAAATCGTTTTTAAGGTTAAAATAAAGTTTATGCTAGAGTACTCTTTCAACCTCCACAATTTCTTTACATATATCTCTATTAAGTGAGGAAGATAAACCATATAATCATTATTCCCTAGTTTGAAATGATATCAATTACTAATATTACTTGGTTTCTTAGTAATCCATTCATGGTAATGATATCAATTACTAATATTACTTGGTTTCTTAATAATGCATTCATGGTTTTCTAATTGCGAGATGAAAATCTTTACCAACACCTTAATACCTAATAATAAATTAATATGAAAAAATATTAAACTGCAATTTGTATATGTATATATTTTTTACAATATAATAATTGATAAAATCAATGAGATGAAATGAGTCAGATGCACCACAAACCTATAGTGATGGCACATTTGGGTGCGCTAAGTCAATCTCTGATATGGGTGACTATAGGGGCATGACAATGGACTTTTAGGTTAAGTTAAAGTTTATGCTAGAGTACTCTTTCAACCTCTTTCACAATTTCTTTACATATATCTCTATTAAGTGAGGAAGATAAAACAATCTCTGATATGGGTGACTATAGGGGCATGACAATGGATTTTTAGGTTAAATTAAAGTTTATGCTAGAGTACTCTTTCAACCTCCTTCACAATTTCTTTACATATATCTCTATTAGTGAGGAAGATAAACCATATAATTGTTATTCCCTAGTTTGAAATGATATCAATTACTAATATTACTTGTTTTCTTAATAATGCATTCATGGTAATGATATCAATTAATAATATTATAAGGTCTCTTAATAATGCATTCATGGTTTTCTAATTACAAGATGAAAATCATTACCAACATCTTAATACCTAAAAATAAATTAATATGAAAAAATATTAAACTGCAATTTTTATATGTATATATTTTTTACAATATTAGTAGAAAGTGTTTTTACAATAAGAAGAATTTTAAATACCAAAAATTTATCTAAGAAATAGTTAAATTATTGTTACTTACCTCTTTGATATTGTAACATATACAGTTAACTTCACATGGAAATGCAAGGAGTTAAATTTTTTTTATACAAGTTACCCACGGTAACCATCCAAATCACTATTAAATATTCCTTACTCATCATTAAATAGAATGTTCACCAGTTCATAGTGAAACCTTAGTATAAGAATAGTAAGTTTCTTAACCATTAACAACCTCTATTATGTTACATTAACATAAAACTATATGAGATACCTTGCATTCATTTCATTATTCATGTATTCATCACATACTTGACATTATGAATATTACAACAAGAAAGGAATCAACATCATCATCTTGACACAATAATCAATCAAATAATTGAACACCAAATATACCCTGGAAACCCCGTAGGGTGAAAACCAACAAGCGTTTAAACCCAGTAGGGTGAAAACCAACAAACGTTTAATTTTATTATTAAACGCTAGTGAGGGTGTTCAACCCTCACTTAATGGCTTATAAGGGAGACCATCCCTTAACTATCGTTATAAATCTTACAAGGAAATATACAAATATATAGCTTAAATCCATTACAATAAATATGATACAATTTACCCACTAATATTTATATCTTCATACCTCGGTGGCATGGATGCCCTACAATGGACCATCGTACAATGGATCATTCTGCAGCTAGCACTTATCTGCATGAACCATAATCAGGATCATCCTGTAGCTAGCAATTATCTGCATGAACCATAATCATTTACTTGCCACTAGGTTAAGCATAATATTTCCTTTGTACATGTCACTATCATTCCCTGCTAATGATGCCTTCAACATACATTGATGTCAAGATTCATAAAGTATTAATCAACCATTTCATAAATCTATATTAGAGAAGCTTCTCCATCTACTTGAATATATATTCATGACATGAAAGTAAAATACCTTGAAATTATCATTTTAACAACAGATACTGCATATGTGCTAGTTATAACTCATCACATTAACTAACATTTCCCTCACATAAGCACACATTCTTGTAAGACATTAGCTACATCTCCCAAGATTTTCTTTAAAAGAAACTGATACATCAGTTATGATATTCGTGCATGTGATTGATCCGGGTGGATATTGGTGGTCATTCGCCTATTCCACTTGGGGCCCCACCATTCTCTCTTTCATTTTTTCTGTTTCGGCACAAATTACTATTTTTAGCAGTTTTTCGGGTCCTGAACTTTCGGAGCTGTTTTGAGGCCCTAAACGACGTTTTTTGGGAAATCCGAGAACAACATGGGTTCATGGACCAGTGTTTCTCACTAAAAATTTGCATTCCTCGGATAGATCTTTCTAACGAGGTATGGTTCGCGTCAAACGGAGATTGTATGCCAAAGTTACGTCCCCGGGAAGTTGAAACACCAATTTACCCAAACGGGGCCCATAGTTTTGGCGCTTCATCTCCTAGGGTTAAGGTTTTGGATGTTTAGGGTTTTCCATTATTTCTAAATAATAAATAGGCCCTTGAGCCTCATTTTAACTCAGTTCAGAGGCTTGTAGCCGCCACATCTCTTCTCAAAGATAGCTACCAGTGCCTTAGCTAGTTTATTTCCATTCTGTCTGTAAGAAAATTTCAGTTCTTTGATATTAATGAAATGAAGTGTTATTTCCACTACATCTTTGTATTTATGGTTATATGTTTACTCTGTTGTGTTCCTGCATAAATCCGGATTAGTGATATCAGAGTGGTCTGCTTTTTCTCGATCCTTTTTTGCATGTCCCCAACGAGGTCGGAGTATAAGGAGTTAGGGCTCGATCTAGTGGAACCTTTGCAAGATCAACCTCGCAAACCCTGACTGATGCCCATGGGGGAAGAAAATAAAGATGAGGGAGTAGGAGATCCTATCAAAATATTGCTCAAGGAGGCCCTCGAAAAACAAAGGAACGTGATGATGGATAACTTTTCCCAGATCCTTCAACGGCTGCCCACCGGCAGCGCATCTGCATCCAGTAGCCACTCTGGAGGTGCGACTCCTTTTAAGGTACAAGTAAATTTTGAAATTCCCATATTCGAGGGTCAAATAGATGCAGATGCCATAGATAGATGGTTGAATCTATTAGAAGGATATTTCTCGGTTCATGACTTTTCCGACCGAGAGAAGATTATTTTTGCACTCCTCAAAGCTACCCCCCATGTCAAGGACTGGTGGGAAACCTACTGTGAGAAAAAGGACCAGACAGAACCCTCTCTATTATCGGGCGTACCAAGTTGGAATTCTTTCCGAGACGCCATCAAGGAACAATAATATCCCGTGGGGAGCTATGAGGACAAGTACAGATAATGGACCATGCTGCGACAACAAAGGGATCAAGATGTGCATGAGCTGACGAATCTGTTCCATACCCTACGCACAAAGTTGGGTATCAAAGATTCAGAGAAAAATCTAGTGCTAAATTATCGTAGTTGTCTGCATAGATACATTCAGGAGGAAATGGAGTTCCTCGACATCTCCTCGCTTGGTATGGCATACCGGTATGCTGCCAAGATTGAGCGGAAATTCAAACAGAAGAAGCGAGACTTTGGATCTGCGAATCAAAAGCAAGGGAAAGGTGCTCCCAAACTGCAGAACAAAGAACAAAGCCAAGGCATGGCAGCTCAAGACAACTTGTCGAAGCCACAATAAAATAACAACACCGCAAGGCCAAAGAAGGACACGAGAAAGTGGTGTGAGTTCCATAAAAGCTCCACTCACAACACAAGTGAGTGTCGGGCCAAGCAGTCGCTAGTGGCTGAGATGAGGGCTTCAGAGTCAGATGCATGCTACGACTCTGAATCAGAACTTGACAAGGGGAATGAAAAAGGGAAACAAATTATTGATGCAGAGCCCAATACCACTGTTGCCACTACGAAGATCCAAAAGGAGCAACCGGAAGATCCAGAGCAGGAGGAATGTCTCTTCCACTCCCAAATATGGGTAAAGGGCTCCCCGGTATAGTTCATTGTCGAAAATGGGAGCCAAAAGAACCTCATTTCAGCAGATGCTGTGAAGCGGTTGGGCTTGCCGACCGCAACTCACCCACATCCATACAACATCAGGTGGCTTCACCAAGGACGAGATCTCTGTGTCAGCTAGCAGTGTTGCCCTCCCTCTATCATCAAGGCCTTCAAGGATGAGGTATTATGTAATGTTGCTCCTGTTGATTTTTTTGATGTATTATTAGGACAACCATACTTGTAGAAGCATCATGCTATGTATGAGTCTCGGTCTCGCACTATTATTGTTACTTTGGGAAATAAGTTGTACAAGATACCAGAGGTACCACCTCCTGCCGCTATCTCTTTGGTTACTGCAAAACAATGCAGTAAGCTCATTTCCCAAACCAGGCAATTCGTTTTCCTGATGATCTGCCCCCAGGGAAAGAAGAATACTGTGGCCACGACCTCTAGACAGGGCTCCTTTGCACGACAACAAAAAATGGACAAGGTTGTGGAGGAGTATGGGGACATCTTCACCTCACCCACAGGGGTTCCTCTGCACTGTCAGGTCAAACACCCGATTGATATGACCCCAGGTGCGCTACTACCTAATGGACTGATCTATCAGCACTCTATTCTGGAGAACGATCAAATCAAGAGGCAGATTCAGGAGCTACTGCATAAAGGTCACATCCGACCAATTTCATCACCCTGTCGGATTTCGATCATGTTGGTACAGAAGAAGGATGGGACGTGGAGACTCTGTATTGACTGTCGGGCGTTGAACAAGATCACTGTCTGGAATAGGTACTCGATCCCACATATTGGTGACCTTTTGGACCAACTCAAATGGGTGAAATATTTCAGCAAGATCGACTTGAATTCTGGGTATCACCAGCTACTAATTAAACCCTCAAATGTGTGCAAGAATTCCTTTAAAGCCAAGGAAGGCCTTTTCGAATGGCTGGTCATGCCTTTCAGGTTGATGAATGCTCTCGCAACCTTCATGAGGTTGATGGATGACATCTTGCGGCCATTCACCAACTCATTTGTAGTGGTGTACTTGGATGAAATTCTGATCTTCAGCTAGACTTGGGAAGAGCACCTCCACCACATCCGACAAGTCCTTCAAACACTGCGGCAACACAAGTTGTGTGCCAATTTGGAGAAGTGCACTTTTGGCATGACACAGGTTCAATATCTGGGATACATTATTAATGAAAGGGGGTGCATGTGGATCCAACCAAGATCCAAGTCATTCGGGATTGGCCAGCCCCAACCACTATCATAGAGCTTCACAGCTTTCTGGGTCTTGCTAATTTCTACCATAGGTTCGTGTTGGGATTCTCTCATATCACTTGGCCCTTGAGTCAAGTCACCAAGGGAGGAGCGAGAGAAAAATTCTTTTGGTCGGAATCTCAATAGAAGGCATTTACAAAATTGAAAAATAACCTTTGTTCTGCCCCAGTGCTCACATTACCAGACTTGCAACAACCATTTGAGATCGAGACAGATGCCTTTGACTATGCTATTGGGATAGTTCTTACTCAACAGGGACATCCAGTGGCATATCACAGTGAGACATTGTCTGACACATTTCGCAAGTATCCCACTTATGACAAACAAATGTATTCCAGTGTGCAAGCTTGTCGACAATGGAAGCATTACATTTTGGGGAAGGAAACAATCATCCACACAGACCACCGGCCCCTGCAATTCATACAGACACAAGGGAAGTTGCAGACTGATTTCCATTAGAAGTGGTCCACATATATGCAACAGTTTCATTTGAACATCAAGTACAAGAAGGGTACCACCAATAATGTTGCAGACTGTCTCATCAGACCACTGATCATGGCACTCACCACCATTTTCAACTCTTGTGGGCACGAGACTTCTGATTGGTTGCTTCTCTATGAGAGCAACCCAGAATTTGGCCACACATATAAGGCACTCTTAGGGGGTACACAAGTTCCAAATTTTCACCTCCAAGATGCACTTTTATGTCACCTAGGACACCTTTGTGTTCCTTCAAGCGAGCGTGCCAAGATGATATGGGAAGCACACTACAGTTGAGCCGCTGGGCATTTCAGGGTCGAGAAAATAGTAGCAGTATTGCAGAAGTATTTCTATTGGCCGAACCTTCGAAAGGATGTCGGGAAGCACATCAAATCCTGCATTGCTTGTGCCATTTCCAAACCAACCATCAAGAAGCAAGGCCTATATACTCTGCTACCTACCCCTAGCCGACCTTGGGAATCCATCTCCATGGATTACATGTCGGGCTTGCCTTCTACTAAGCATGGAAATGACAATGTTTTCGTGGTCGTCGACAAATTCTCGAAGATGGCCATTATGGCGGCCTGCAAGAAGAATATCACAGTAGAAGCCACTGCTAAACTCTTCTTTGAACGAGTGTAGGTGAACTTTTGGATCCCAAAGTCTATCATATCAAATCGAGATAGCAGGTTCCTCAGCACATTTTGGTCCAGCCTCTGGTCAATGCTGGACACCAAGCTCACCAAGTCCACAACTTTCCATCCCCAAACATATGGCGAGACAGAGGTCGTCAACAGAATGATTGTACACATTCTACACATTTTGTGCATGTACAATTCCAAGCATCCATGAACATGGGACAAGAGCCTCCCCTATGTACAACACAGTTATAACTGGGCTCTCCATAGCTCAATCGGCCACAGCCCCTTTCAGGTGGGCTTAGGATTCCAGCCACTATGTCCCATTGACATAGCCATGCCATTTTTGGTTACTTAAGTCGATTCGAATCTTGTCCAGTCTGAAGTTGACAAAGCACATAGCTTCATCGAGCGCATTCAACACATCTGCCAATAGGTTCATGAAATATTGGACAAAGCTAATGCTAAGTACAAGAAATGCCATAATCAACATGGGGTGCCACATAACTTCTAGGTGGGGGATAAAGTGTGGCTACATTTGCAGAAGGAGCGCCTCACTGGACCCTATCGCAAGTGTTGCCTGCTTCGATACGGGCCGTACACCATCACCAAGGCTGTAGGGAACAATGCCTTTGAGCTCAGTATTCCACCATTCCTTGGTTTGCACCCAGTATTCAATGTGGGCTGCCTTCATCCTTACTTCCCACCTCTACTAGACACCTCTGACATTGTAGAACAACTTACACCAATAGAGTTAAACCCAGACTGCATGGAATAGGCCACCACAAATTGTATCATGGACATGCAAATCAAGAACACTCACCAACAGAAGATCCAACTGTATCGGGTTGTCAAAGCTAGCCAACTCCTACACCAAGGAAAGTGGTTCACCAGGGACCAAGTTCAACAGAAGTTTCCTCATCTCATGGAAGAACTTAACACAACGGGGACCATTGCTTCCTAAGGGGGGAGGAATGATCTAGGTGGATATTGGTGGTCACCCACCTATTCCACTTGGGGCCCCACCATCCTCTCTTTCAGTATTTTAGTTTCGGCACAACTTACTGTTTTTAGCGATTTTTTGGGTTCTAAACTTCCAGAGCCATTTTGAGGCCCTAAACGATGTTTTTTGGGAAAAATGGGAGAAACATGGTTCCATGGACCGATGTTTCTCGCTCAAAATTTTTAGTCCTCGGATAGATCTTTCTAACGAGTAATGGTTCGTGTCAAACGGAGATCGTATGCCAAAGTTACATCCTCGGGAAGTTGAAACACCAATTTACCCAAACGGGGCCCATAGTTTTGGCGCTTCATCTCCTAGGGTTAGGGTTTTGGATGTTTAAGGTTTTCCATTGTTTCTAAATAATAAATAGGCCCTCGAGCCTCATTGTATCTCAGTTTATAGGCCTGTAGTTGCCACATCTCTTCTCAGAGATAGCTACCAGCGCCCTACCTAGTTTATTTCCATTCTGTCTGTAAGCAAATTTCAGTTCTTTGATATTAATGAAATGAAGTGTTATTTCCAATGCATCTTCTTATTTATGGTTATATGTTTACTCTGTTGTGTTCCTGCATAAATCTGGATCAGCAATTTACATAAATTTAATCAAAATAACTAACCCTTAAGCTATTACTTTTGGTGCATGGAAGAAAAACTAACATAATAAATGTTGCTCCCATGCATGCAAATGCATATAGATTCCAAAAGAGTCTTCCAAAAGGAGTGCTTACCCAACAGAGCACATAGCTTCCAAAAGAGTTTTCCCAAAGGAATGCTTAACACAAGAGAACATGCAAAACACATATTTCCTTTTCCAGGAAATATAACATAATAGGCATGTAAAGACATGGTTTCTTTTCCATAACACTAATGGAATAAAGCATAAGAATACATGTCTTATTCTTATTTTATACCAACATTACCCATATATATATTTCAAGGAAACCAAAACATTACTTTAGTTTTTGTATATGTAATTCATCTTCTTTGACAAAGAATCTTTTCCAATGTAGGATAACAAAACATGTTATCATTTCCCACATACAAATGTAAATTCTTTCCAATAAAATCTAATACAAATATTGCATGAATATACATGATCTTATTTCAAAATAAACTAACATAAACTAACATAATAGTTCTGTTAGCATAAAGGTACTCACATATTTTTCCTAAGGATTAAGATAGCTCATTATTTTCTTGTATCCATGCAAAGAACATACCTCTATAACACAATGGCTATTCTTAGTGCATGCAAAACAAATAACTCTCCCTACTCTCCCTCTTTGAGCATGCAAGAGAGATAGCTTTTCCTTTAATGTAGGCAACACTCACATATTTTTCCTAAGGATTAAGATAGCTCATTATTTTCTTGTATCCATGCAAAGAACATACCTCTATAACACAATGGTTATTCTTAGTGCATGCAAAACAAATAACTCTCCCTACTCTCTCTCTTTGAGCATGCAAGAGAGATAGCTTTTCCTTTAATGTAGGCAACAAATATGTTCTTCTTAAAATTCTATCATCATGAAATACTATTTTAAGGCAATAGATTAACCTAATACCAATCTTTTCCAGAGATTATTATTTTTAAGTAAATTAACATAGTAACCTTCCTTATCTCTTTTACTATGGTCTATCACTAAGAAAAATATGTTTCTAAAAGATTAACATAACAATATTTTCAAGAACTGACATAGATTATGTCTTTTACCATGATAATTCACTAAGATCAATATCTTTCTAAGAGATTAGCATAATACCAATCTTTTCCAGAGATTATTCTTCTCAAGAAATTTTAGCTAAATAACCACATCCTCTTTTTCAAGAAAATCAAGTGGTTATTTATCTTTTACATAAAAAATCCATATGCATGCCTACATATCATGGCATCAGGACTATTGATATGAATATACACAATCTTACATATTAAGTAAAAGAAAGTTCTATATTTATCTCTTCTAGTTGCAAGATTCACATGCAAGAATTATTTCAAAATATACATATGCGTATTAGTTAAATTTTCAAGCATGCATGCACATGTTTCTTTTCCAAGAAACCAAATTCTTATCTCCTTTCAAGTAAACTTCAACACAACAACATAATTTTTGTGTTTGTGTCGGCATTCTATTTTCCATAAATGCAATAAATATTGTTTAAATATGTATTATTCTCAAGCAAAATAGTTATTTATTTTGTGCAAAATAGACATATATCCATTGCAAATACTAGCATAAACACCTATATTTTCCAAGAAGTTGTATATTAACTCTTCAATGACCGACTCCTTGCCTCCATCACTTGTGAAACTTCGAAGTTGATATTGGTGTCTCTTTACCCCGTAGCCACAATGTAGATTCGTTGATACTGGTGTCTCATTACCCCTTCACCACAATGTAGATTCGAAGGTAAACAACAGAATCGAGACCGGCGTGATGAATGAAGTCCGACCTGGCGTGATGAATGAAGTTTGACCCGGGCATTGTGAGAGTCTCCAGCATCCAACTAAGAAATTGTATGTAAGCTCTCTAATCCAAGTTCACAAAGCTTTGCCTTGACCCTAAGAAATCGCATGTAAGCTCTCTAATCCAACTTCAAAAATGAAAATGCCAACAGAAACACAATACCTCAGAACGCAAATGCCAACAGAAATGCAATGGTAATCATGAGATTTACCACTCCAGCCACTGCACTATCTCCCACACTTGCCATCTTCTCTCTAGAGATCTACCGTAAATAATGAGTACCCATAGTCTGTTATCAAGAATTCGGTTAGATGTCCATAGTCTGTTATCAAGAATTCGTTTTACATCAAACCGATTTTTGATTTTTTTTTGATTAAATAGTTAAAGTAAAATAGATTTACCATGTGTAATTACTTAAGGTAGAGTAGGTCTGTTACAAATATATTTGTTACAAATATATTTGTTCAAGAGTGAATAGAAAATTGAGATGTGACTATAAGAAATGCATATATGGATGAATTTGTATTTGTATTTTATTTATTTATGTATAGTTTTGATATAGAGAGAGAGAGAGAGAGAGAGAGAGAATATTTAAGTTTTTTTATCATTATATTGTATTTAATTTCTTGCAAATTTAATTCATGGAATGAAACTTATTTGACAATCACCTTGTTATGAAGTATTATGTAAAAACATGAGATTCAAAGTTAAATCCCCTTAAGTGGCCAACCAAAAAATAATATTTTTTATCTATTTATTTATTATATTTTTAGAATGTGGTTTAATGAAAAAGGAAAAGTAGAATATAAAAGAAATAAAATTGACATGATTAAATTTCATGTGGTTTGAATATCTATTTTCAAAATTTAAATATATAATTATTTACTATCCACTCATGGAATTTCAATGAAAAGAATGAAGATTTAAAATGCACATATGGATGAATTTGGTTTTGTGTGTGTGTGTGTGTATATATATATAACAATTGAGAAAATATTGAATTTTTTTATCGTTATATTGTATTTAATTTCTTCCAAATGTATATCAAAGTTTAGTTGAAGTAATTTAAACAGTGATGAGGTTGATTGTTATAGTACTCATCAACAATTTTAGTTCATGGAATGTAACTCATTTGACAATCACCTTGGCATGAAGTATTATGTAAAAACATGAGATTCAAAGTTAAATCCCCTTGAGTGGCCAACCAAAAAATAATTTTTGTTATCTATTTATTTTTTATATTTTTAGAATGTGGTTTAATGAAAAAGGAAAAATAGAATATAAAAGAAATAAAATTGACATGATTAAATTTCATGTGGTTTGAATATCTATTTTCAAAATTAAAAAATATAATTATTTACTATCCACTCATGGAATTTCAATGAAAATAATGAAGATTTAAAATGCATATATGGATGAATTTGTGTTTTTTTTATATGTAAAAAATAAACAATTTTAATTCATGGAATATAACTCATTTGACAATCACCTTGTTATGAAGTATTATGTAAAAACATGAGATTCAAAGTTAAATCCCCTTGAGTGGCCAACCAAAAAAATAATATTTTTCATCTATTTATTTGTTATATTTTTAGAATGTGGTTTAATGAAAAAGAAAAAATAGAATATAAAAGAAATAAAATTGACATGATTAAATTTCATGTGGTTTGAATATCTATTTTCAAAATTTAAAAATATAATTATTTACTATCCACTCATGGAATTTCAATGAAAAGAATGAAGATTTAAAATGCATATATGGATGAATTTGTGTTTATATATATATATATATATATATATATATTGAGAAAATATTGAATTTTTTATCTTTATGTTGTATTTAATTTCTTGAAAATTTATATCAAAGTTTAGTTAAAGTAATTTAAACAGTGATGAGGCTGATTGTTATAGTACTCGTCAACAATTTTAGTCTTGATTGCTAACTATATTAAATGAGTTTCATTCTAATTGTCATTGTCTTAAATTGCCATTGTCTTAAATATGAAGTTTTATATTCAAATATTTCTGTCATCTTAAATATAAAGTTGTCTTAAAATGTTTTTGTGTCAAACTGTGTTTGTCTTAAATATCAAGTTTTGTCTTAAAATCATTTTGTCCCAAAGTGTTTTTCTCTTAAATATAAAGTTTTGTCTTAAAATATTTGCCTCAAACTGTTTTTGTCTTAAATATAAAATTTTATCTTAAAATATTTTTATCTTAAATTGTTTTTATCTTAAAATATTTTTGTCTTAAATTATTTTTATCTTAACTATAATTTTTTGTCTCAAACTATATTTTGTGTCACACTACTTTTGTCTTGGATTTTACATTTAAGAAAATTCTATTAATATTGAATTTTAATGTAAAATAACTAAAATAAAATAAAAAATGACTTTTTTAGGATAAAAAATTTACAGAATGACGGATGCACAGCACATTACGTAAACAACTCAAAGTTGCTACAAAAATATGCCCTCAATAACAAAAAGCCCTTGTAGCCACAGATGAAGCCGTTTCTCCTGCTCTGCATTCTCTTGGTCGCAGCTACGGATAACTGGTATTGGAAAATAAGCCAATGGTTCATCGCACATGCTCTTAGTAGCACGATGAATAGCACGCGCCGTCAAAATACACTTCACAAAACAATTATTAGATGTATTTTTTTTTGCATGTGTTGAATATCAAAAATAATGTAATGCACTAAGTAAACCCTCATACTTAAAACAATTATTTATCGGAAAACCAATGAAATAGAAATTCCACACCTCATTTAATTAATCGACATCATGATATTTGGTTATTTCATTTCTATTTGATCTTCTTGCACGATTGCTCAGAATTAATCGTTGATGCAGAGTCGATGCAGAGTCGATGGAGAATAGTAGTTTTATTTGCTATGCTTTAGTGATGGTCCTTTCTTCATAGATTTGGTATCCATCGTTTTCAGATTTGACACCTTATTAAAGCCACAACTCACTAAAGTTATAGTTGCTTTCACCAAAGAGTGATCTGGAACAATCATAGAGCTTATAGTTTCATTGCTTCCACCAAACAGTGATCTGGAACAATCATAGAGCTTGTCTTTTAGAACAATCATTGAGCTTGCTTTTTACAAACCAATTTTCTTCCTCCTTTTAGGTCAGTCACTGTGGTCAAATTTATTTACTTCTTATAAACCAATCTTGGTATCTTGTCAAATTTATTTGCGTCTCATAGACACATCTGGGTATTTGTCAAATTCATTTACTTCTCATAAACAAATCTTTGTATTTGTTTAGAATTTTAGTTAGATTCATTTACTTCTTAACAAATTGACATTTTTACAAATTTTGTTTTTATGTTTTAAAAATGATTTTTTTTTTTCTGAAATGATTTTTTTTTTTTTACAAACAATGTGAAATTTAAAATTAATTTTTTTAATATAAAAAAATAAATAATGAGTCTAAGGTTTTTTATTTCAACTTTAGGTGAATAGGATATGTTTTTTTTTTTTTTTAAATTGATGGCCTAAATTGATTCTGAATGCCTCTAGTGTGTTAGGGAGATATTAGAGAGAATGTTAGGTTGCATTGACGTTTAATAAATTATAAAAATTTAAGGTCCACTAATGCTTATCAACCCACTAGTGTGTTAGAGAGTTTATTAGGTTGTATTGATTTTTAATAAATTAAAAAAAAATGATATCTTAAGACTCACCAATGTAGTGTGTTAGAGAGTTTGTTAAGTTGCATTGAATTTTAATAAATTTAAGAAAATTGATGTCTTAAGGCCCAACAATGTCTTAGGGATTTTCAAAGCATACTTAATTTTAGAAAAAACTGCCTTATATCTTGGTTGTAAGGATAAAAACTTTTCACGCTCTTGTCTTTTATCAAGATCTAAGATTCTTAAGGGTTAAGTAAAATCAAAGTTAATAATAATATTTTTGTTACAATAAGATTTTTTGTTATATATTTATCAAAATTAGATATTAATGATATCAAAATCTGGCATATTAAATACAATGATATTTAAGTAAAATAAAAATTACTAATAATATTTTTGATGCAACAGTTTTTTTTTATTATATATTTATCTATGGTAGATACAAATAAAACCTTCAGCTATATCAACAACATTAATATTTTTAATGTTATAAATTTTATATTAATATTATTTATTTTAGAATTTTTTTCAATAAATTTAAAATGTTTTTAAAAACCTAGCTGAGTACAATTTAAAAAAACATATATATATATCACTTTTTTTTTATAGTTATATTATAAGATTTTCTATGTTCATATTGCTTGTATTTACAAATATTGTATTTCATGATTTTTGTTTTTGTTTTTTTTTAAATAATTTTAATTACTTTTATAACTATGTATATTAGAAAAGGAAATTTAAAATGATGAAATAAAAAAAAAAATCATATAAAATCATTTTTATTCTAATAGCTAAGTTCAGTTATTTGCTCACTTATAACACACACACACACACACACACACACATAATAAAGTATGACTTAGTAATGAGAAAAAATATAAACAACATGAGATAGCCAAACATACAAACATAAATATTTATTAGATTTAATACATTTAAAGACTTAATAGCATATCATATTTATAGTAATGGGATTGGTACAATAGATAACCATTACCACTGGATGATAATGACATTTAAGTGGTTACAACTCACATTTACTGGAAAATAACACTTTCCAGAAGAATGCATTGGAACTCTAATGCATTAAAACAATACAGTCCTCCCATTAGCTTTAGTATTGCCACCTTAATGGAGAAATGTTTTCTTTACAACACCTAACTTGATCTAATCTCCATTAGTTGATATTTTCATCAATAAGTTCGTCTTTGCAGCACATGATCTAACAATCCTCGTGATGAGAAACTTCTATGCCTGGTCCAACCTAGCATTGATAAACATTACTATAAGTTTCACATCCATATAAAGGAACAAGCATCTGCTAAAATGCATAGGTAACTAATTGTTGAAACCGTCGATCTACTAGGATGTCCTTTATGGACATGGTTCATTCAAACATCCTTGAATTGATATATCTTCATACATGTACTTGTACCTTTAACTCCCCCTACATCATTTTTATCTTTAGTTTTACTTGGCTTACTCATAACCACACTCTAGCATTACACATGTGGGTTTTTTTGGATGACCTTCAACCATTAGGCACCCTAAAGTGGTTTGTTTCTTACCACAAACATCACATCAAATTATTTCAGTTATACATGAACCAAAAATTGCATTAGTGGTTTCTAATTGACCACTAGCCTTCCTCTATCACGTGGTTTCTTGTTTTCCTCTACAAAGTGGTTTTAATATTACCACAAACTAGATGGGGATACACATTGCCTCATCAGGATTACATTTGACTCAAGTACATACAATTCTCATACTCCATCTTTGGAGATACCAAGTATACTCTTTGGACCAATACATCAAGTCAAACTTTACACTATAGAATTTCTTACAAACACAATGTATGACTCACATCGACAACGCTGATAAACCTTTAGCTTTAATTTTCCATCATCGTTTGTTCTCATTTGTTCCCATTTTCATTGCTCCCAGAAGACTTGGATGTGCATTGTTACTAATTTTTCGTTGTCTTCACATGAGATTCAACGTTGAACTTTATTTTGTTTCGTTTTCTACCAACATAAAATTGATTATTTATGTCCATACAAAGAAATCCTTTTCCCATTCTGAGATTCTTCCATCTCACATTCCCCCTTAATCAAAGATTCAATTTCTTCAATTTTTCATCTCACTTGATGTCATATCTTCTCTACTCAAAAGATGGATACACGCTACAAACAAAAGCATGTATGCCTAAGCCAACAAATCTTACCAAACACCTTGAGAAATTTAAATAAATTGCATTATTTGGACCAAAATTATGGGGTGTCAAGTACAATTAATCATGCACCCGTTGCACATAATTTCATCTCAGGTACAAAAACTTACTATCACTCCTTTGTAGCAATACATATTCCCAAACATATAGGCTCATCTCATCTCCACACACCACTTCTCAATTCTTCTTATCTCTCTACTCAAACGTGACTCACTTATCTTTCTCTTTATCTTTACAAAATGGATTTTAGTTTACCACAAACCAGAAAAAAATACCCTTCACTCAAAGAAATGACTCAATAAAATGACAAATCTTTCCTTAATGACAACTGACTTTTGGAGTACCAATAAACTCATGAACTATGTATCAAAGGTGTTGTTGTACATTGGAAAAGTTAACCTTGTAGAATCCTTTCAAAATAAAAGCAACTTTCTTCCATTCATTCACTTCTATCGAACCAAAATGCACCTATATGTGAGGCTTTGATGTGTCTATGTTCTAACACTTAAATTATACATGTCCTTTTTGGGTATCATGATTAAAATATAGTTCTTTCTTTTGTACTTTATTTCGTGCTCTACTATTTGTGGATGACTCACCTATTATTAATGTTTCTTCTTTCACAAATTTTATATATTCATTAGTTGTTTGACCTTCATAACCAAGTTTTTCAATTCTTTTCCTTACACATATTTGTATGGGCTTTTGGATACCTTGGGCATTTTTTCCTAAAATTTTCCCATTAAAACTCATTTTATTAAAAGTTTGGACCAATTCCTTTTTGGTTCCTTTCAAAACAACCTAGTTCATCACCTTCTGTAAGAGATTCATCTTTAGAAGTATCACCAATATCATCATTCTTAGCCTCATAACATGAAAGAGAGACATCAACATTATTATCATCAACCAAGTGGCAGTTATCACAAGAAACACCAATCTTATATATCAAGCCAATTGTATCATAAATTCCATCACACTTTACTTTCTCATGTTTTAATTTTTTTACTTCGTTTTCTTTTGCTAACAACACACTTTTCATTGCCAATCAGTTGTGTTGCAATGGTTTTATAAATTTATCGAGTTGATCTTGAATTTTGAAAAAACAAGTCACCCATTTATTCTATGGTATCAACATTTCCTCCAATGTGTTAATGTGTTGTGAAACCAACAAATTCAAAATCACTTGCCAAAAATGAACACCACAAATAGAATATAAGATCATGTAAAGTGTTATTACCTTCCAACTAACTTCTCGTTCATATCTCCACAAATGTATATCTCACTAGTGGGCCAACTAAAACCATCCACACCATTTCTTCTTTAAGAAATTTTCATGACTAATGAATAACCTGGTTCGTTATGCTCTAAACTATACAAGACATCTTCACAATATATGAAAACTTGACCTCTTCACCTATGAGTTTTGAGCTTTATGACTTTAATTTACTACACGAGACCCCAAATTGGTTTTCTTTATAACAATCATAACAAAAGAAATATTCCATTGAAATGTTTAAATGCATGTGTCACTTCCACATGATTGGTTTTCTTTATGACAATCATAACAAAAGAAATATTCCATTGAAATGTTTAAATGCATGTGTCACTTCCACATGCACAGATCTCGAGCCAAAAACTTCTTATGTAGATATCACCTCATCAAATCATCACACATTACTTCTGTAGGGTCACTTTCTATTATGTCCATGTCATGTGTGAATGGGACATGAAACTTAAAAATACAATTACATATATACCACTCATGAAACTATGAACTTTTTAATATATTTAGCAATTTAAAAAAATTGAGAATTTGAAGTTAGGTGTATGATGCTAATATAAATTGAGTTAATATAAATTCAAATTTTGCATTAAAGTACATTTTCACTTCTAAAAATTTAATTATTTTTAAAACTTGATAGATTGAAATTAAGATGAATCTAGACTAACACTATTTGAATCCAAAAAAAATACAAATCACATTCATCATTAACCACTACAATATCATTATTCAAAATCTGATCTGAAAAGCCCCTCCCAAAAACCTGAATCTGAAAGCCATTGTCCAAAAAATAATAAACTACTTCAGAGATAATTAACTGCTTGAAAAAATAATTGAGATCCACACTTTCTAACTATCTGAATTCAGAAAGATACAAAGCACATCCATCATTAACAACTCCGATGTACTATTTGAATCCAGGAAGATACAAAGAGCATCCATCGTTAACAACTCCGACGTAATTATCCAAAGTATAATCGGAAAAGCCCGTCCCAAAAACCTGAATCTGAAAGCCATTGTCAAAAAAATAATGGACTGCTTGAAAAAATAATTGATATCCACACTTTGTAATTACTTTAGAATCCAACAACTCCGGTGTACTATCTGAATCCAGCAAGATACAAAGAGCATCCATACAACTCCGATGTAATTATCCAAAGTATAATCGGAAAAGCCCGTCCCAAAAACCTGGATCTGAAAGCCATTGTCAAAAAAATAATGGACGGCTTGAAAAAATAATTGAGATCCACACTTTCTAATTACTTTAGAATCCAAGGACCCACGTTTTCAATAAGGTTCCGTATTTACAGAATGACAGATGCACAGTACGTTATGTAACAACTCAAAATTGCCACATAAATATGCCCTCTATTTTAAAAAAAAAAGAACTGACGGATTAGATATTATGATTTTAAAACTTTATGATCTCCATAACAAACAACATGCCTATCCTTAAACGTTAGTAGCCATAGATGGTGTCGTTTCTCCTGCTCTCACAGAAATGGATAATAAGCCAATGGCCAAGGTTCATGCCCTTGATTTAAAATGGCAGCAACTATTTCAAAAAACTCGATGAATAGCAGGCTCCAAAAAAATATTCTCAAAACAACTATTTAAATCTGTGAGAAATTCCAGACCTACTCATTTAATTAATAAACATCGTACAATTTCGTTATTTTATTTCTATTTGATCTTCGTCCACGATGACTCAGAATTAATAGTAATTTTATTTGCTAAATAATGCTTTATGGATAGTCCATTTTTCATAAATTTATTATCCATCGCAGCTTAGGAATTTCAAATCTCAAACACCCTTCAAATTAGTCCTTGTTTTAATCATTTTAAGTCCAATTTTGATGGTTTGAAAAAAAACTTCCTGTATTTAACGAGCAAATCACTCCATAACAGGGAATTTGCCCTTCGAGTTCCGTTCCTCATGTATCATTTTCAAAGTACACAACTTATTAGTCCCTACCCCTACCTGGCTGCATGGACTGTATTGTAACCATTTTTTTCGAAAGCTAAAACAATTCATTAAACCTTTTAAGCAAACTTTTCTTATCATATTTGGACAAATATTCTTTCGCATCCAATCAAATGTTTTGCCATTTTATTGGTTTCATATCAAAGATATATATATATTGTTGGAATATGTAATTCCTACTTGTCTTAGTTATGACTTTCTATGTATTGAGTTTGTTCCTATTTTATAGGAGTTAGCTCAATCTAGGTTCCTAGTTTAGTGTGTGGTTGAGATATTCTCTCAACCAACTTATTGTGGGTCCAAGATAGTTTCCCTATCTTTAAACAATACTTCATGTATATATGTAACTCTATTTAATTAATAGAATGGAGTGTGCATGCTCAAATTTTAAGTTGGTATGGAAGCCCATTTGGGTTTGACCTTGGCCCCTCATGGGCCGAGGGAAATAAAGAAATTTATGTAGATGTGTCCATCTTTTGAGTGTTGGTCTGGGCTTAATGTCTATGGCACCCATCGATATGCTAAGAAACACCCATCGATGTCTGCAAGTGGGTGGTTGTACTCGGCCAAGCTTCAAATCACATCACCGTTATTTGGTTGAGTCCCTGGACTGTTGTGACACGATGACCCAATTTTTTAAGAACTGAGAATGTGTACCAACGCACATGCTCCATGACATTTCCCATGAATCAGTACAAAGTAAGCACCTATCGTCGAACAATGAAAATGAGGCCTCGTGGCCTGCCGTGTGTTAGGGTCCTATAATAATAGAGTTCATAATTTTTGAATTGACTATGATAGTCTTGTAAATATGTGCATACCTTGCTTTCTGCAAGTTTTTTCCCATATTTTGAAAAATAAAAAAATAAAAGAGGGTAAAAAGTCCTAAAACAAAGATCAAAGGACTTAGAAAAATAATAGATCCCAAAAAGAAAAAGACATGAAAATAAGACATGAAAGTGAGCAAGTCAAAGTGTCACTACTATTTACTTTACTACAAGAATAATGATTATGTGTAGATTGTCAATAAATGTCATAATCCATGATTGGTTAAACCGTTTAAACTTAACTTTTCATGCTTTGAATTTTATGTTTAGATAGAGAATAAAGATATGTCAAATAATATAAACTTGACAAATCAGTAGTTAAGATAGAGAATAAATGAGGAGCTCAACAATTTAATCTGAGCCCTTTGATGAAACAAGGTTGGACTTAGATAGAATTATGCTTTAAAAGAAAAACTGATTTAGGGTTGCAAGCCTAAATGCACCCATGAAAATGAAACAAAAATGTTAGAAATAAAGATGGGTAGGTAGAAAGCAGTTGTGCAAGCATGTAATAAAGGCATCATCAGGGAAAAATTACTAATTTCCCCTTTCCTACAAATATTCATTATTCTAACTATCACTCAAAGAGGCTCAGAGCATTTCTCTGACTTCTATTGGGACCGGACCCAAGACTCAACGACTGATTGGTTAAAAATATTGAATTCCCACAATAGACCCACATTCATCAGCATTTATCCTTCATTCATAAATCATAATCCTTTTTTCCTAAGTAAAAACCCATATTTAGTTAGTAAAAGTAAAACCCTAAATAACCAATTCCATTCCTTCCAAAAAAACATTCATAAACCCTCAAAAATACATTTATTCTAAGTTAAAGTGTGAAGTAATACAACAAAGGAAAATTATGTTATTTACACTTTATTTAGAGTTAAAGCATGTGTTTTTCATATCCCTTTCACTTTACCCTTATTTCATACTAACCACTAACTATATATATTAATTCCCTAAGTTACACCCACCCATATATTATTAAATCTCTTTATTTAAATAAACCCACAAAAACCCTTTATTTTACATTAAAACCAATGTTTTTATATTCCATGTGTGCAATATTATCCCCGACATATCCCATTGGTTTTAAACGTATCTATATATAAATATCCCACCCCTATAGTTTTTAAACAACTATGAAATGTTGAGAAACTATATAATATACCCGCACCCAGGGTTAAAACATATGTCAATATTTTAATCAAAAAACATAAAAAAAACATTTAACCATCTGCCGCATCATATAACATAACCCAAGGTTTTAAAACTTTGATTAAACGGATATTTTTAAAGTTTTAAAAGCCGACCCCGACGTCTATAAAGACCCTGGCCCCACTCTAAATCTCCACGCAACTTCCCCGATTGATTTGGACTGTTCGCAGTCCGATCCCATGATCTGACGACTGAAAATGAATTTCGCAAATAAACTTGCGTCTATTTTCCCCGTTCCATTTCTGCACGAAATAGACAGTATTCCCATTTCCTCTCTCCTCCACATGCCCCCTTGTCATTGGATCATGTTCAATCACCCCAAAACCACTTACCACTGAAATCACGTGTGATAACAGCTTATGGTTTTGATTCTTTAAGCCCGTAAACCACCTTCCCACCTGACGTAACTTGCATTAAATGTTTACACTGTAAGCCCTAAATATGCCTAATAAACATATGAAAATGTGTTCATTTCTACTTCTACTGTGTATAAACTCTGTATAAGCCTCTGACTATTAAAATGAACCTTTACACATTGTTTTCAAGCCAAAAATCCTGCCAGCAGCCATTGAAGATTACTAAGGAGCTCTACGTTGCTCCAAAGATCAGAAGAAAGACACCTGACCTGTTCAAAACTTTAGAAGCCACCTCAAAACCTTATACGTACGTATAACAGATATTTCTATGAAATTTAAACATGTTTTAAGCTTGAAAGGCCCTATTAAAAAGACAAATTCCATTTATAAGTCCAAATTAATCATAAAGAACCCTGTCAAAAAGCCCAAAAAATGGGCCAAACCCTGTCAAATTTTCTACATAAAACTTGTTTTACTGAATATACTATTTTAAGGGAATTCGCGAGTTTTTTATAGTTTTTAGAAACTATTTAAGCTCTAAATTAAGCCAGAAATCCTCTTAAGGTATCCCAAAGCCCCTGTGCCTAATCTCTAAATAATTTTCAACCCAATTTCTCAGTAAAAGAACTCAAGAAACCCTTGTTTCTTGTTTCTAAACTATAAAAAGCCTGTAAATCCTATTTTTGACAGTCAGAAACCCAGATTCTACCCATGTTTATCCAAGAAACCTATGCTAAAGGTAAAATACTTCAG
This sequence comes from Pinus albicaulis, assembly GCA_034641835.2. Taxonomy (NCBI): domain Eukaryota; kingdom Viridiplantae; phylum Streptophyta; class Pinopsida; order Pinales; family Pinaceae; genus Pinus; species Pinus albicaulis. The sequence continues at coordinate 1,286,057,762 of CM076583.1, read as the reverse complement.
AAAACTGTCTAAACTTGTAGAGGTAGCCAAAATGCCTAAAAAGCAGATCTCTAGCAATATTGAAATTTACGAAGTACCAAAATCAACTCCAACCATGACTTCTAACACTACTATTGTTGTAAACACTTTACAACACCCACTCATAGATATCGAGCATATTCCATCAGCTCATACTGATTACAAGATAGCCGACCTAATTGTTGAGTTCAATATGCTAGATATTCATAATTGGAGCTATGAGAAGTCTTTAGATAATCAAGAAGAAGTCCATATTTGGGAATCCCATTTTCCTAAGTATGTTGTTCCATTAACTCATCCATGCCAAGAAGTTATTTGGTTATGTCAACAATACTATGTGCCTGAACAGAGAGCCATAATAAATGCCATCAAAGAAATTATTCTCACCATTACTGCTGAATCTATTAACCAAATGCTACAACTACAACTTGATCCTCAAGCAGTCCCTTTATCTATAGAGGCCCTCACCAAGTTGTATATTGACCTAGATTTTCCCAAGAGATTCATGATTTTTCAGACATTTGTGCCTTTGCATGTGGAAATTCCTCAAATAAATCCCCCATATTCTACTTCTAGATTCCCAGAATGTTCAAGACGTGATTTCCATGCTTTCCTTCATCCTAGGGTACTTTACAAATGAACACACAGATGAATCCATCATGGGTTTCTTATCTACATTTACCCCAGGACAACCCCCATCCCTAATCTTTGATTATGCTGGTTTCATTGCAGACAATATTCATCATCAATTGACCAATTTTCCAATTGAAGGAGTGTTCAGATACACATCCTTCATCTTCCATATGTTTCTATATTTTCAATCAAATAATTTTCCAGTTACTCTTCAAAAGCTTGACATAGAGGTAAATCCTCTCTATCATTTTCTGGACTACTTTTCTCATAAAAGAATGTGCAAATTTCACTTATGCAGAATTTTCAAAATTGTTTATACATCCAGTGATCAAAATGTTAACAAAAATAGAGCAGCCAAGGATAAATGAAGAAAATATTACAGTTATCAGAGAAAATTAAAGTTGGTGATTGGTACCTATATGAAAAACATACTGAGATCAGAGTTTTTGGATCAATTTTTTTACCTTACAAGTTACCCAAACATCCTTCAATGAGGATATTTGCCTTGGAGTATATCAGGAAGATCCTAAACTCTAATTCTATAAATTTCATGGCATAAAAGAAGAAAACTCAATTCAAATTAAATAATCAGGTAGGGCCATTCATCTGAAATCATAGGGATGCAGAGAAAGAAGCAGTAAAGCAGTTATTGGAATTCATATTTGAAGAAAGTTTTCCTTGGAACTATGATTACAAGGGATCCTAAGCAAACTAAGGGTTAAATTTAAATTAACACCCTTCATTCATGAAGCAAAGCCAGAGATATAAAAGTATACAAATCATACTAAGTGGACTGAGAATACCTTAATAGATGCAGTAAATAAAAGTGATACTAGTCACACTTTAGAGACTACAAATCAGCCAGAAAAAACCACCAAGAGAATAAGGGAAGAAGGAGCCTATGTTGTTGAAACTACAACTGAAACTAAGGTCAAATTAATATACAACAAAAGGCTTAAGTTAAATTCAACAGGTGAAGGAAAGGTAACAATTGATGTGGAAGAAACAGATCTTGTAAATACCAACACTGATTTGCTAGAAACATATGTTGCTACTGTGATCATCAATGAGCTAGTTACTGAGAATCAGAATGAAGAACAAGTTAACAATGAAGATGCACAGTTGATAGAAAGACAACAGAGCATAGAAACCTCTTCCTCACAAGAAGCTCAGGAGAAAGACCTGGACATCAATGAAAAATACAAACATATCAAACTAAATAATGAAGAGATCAAAAACAATGTTTATTCTCAATATCTCAAGCAGACACCAAGTGTGCAAAACAGACTTCTGTCTGCATTTTCTAATTCAAATCAAAAGCTAATTATGTCAGTGTTGCAGCCCACATTCAAATCCCCAAAGACAGTGGCAGCTTATAATAATGTTGATTTGGAAGTTCAAACAGAAAAGATTCATGCTCTAGATCAGATTGAGTTCCATAGATAGACTTCAGAAATGTTGTACTCTACTATTACAATTAAAGCCATGAGTGCTCAGAAACTCCAGAACACCATTGCCAACATGAAAGACCAGATGAAAATGGATAAAGTATCTTTGTATGCTAAGGATCTCAGGATAAAATCCTTGGAAGAACTAGTTTTTCAGGTGGGATATGACCCTGCTAATATCAAAACAACAGAGTTATTAGTGAAGAAGAAGAATGAAGATATTGTAGCTTTGAAGAAACAACTTAAACTTCCTCAAAGTGAACATCCTCAAACAAAAGAAATAATAGAAGGACAGAAAGAAAAAGATGACATAATAACTTTGATTTTTTAGTTGACAACTCAAATCAAGGAAATGGAGATACAAACAGACAAGTTTGTCCAAGAAAAATAAACATCAAAGACACAGGAAGCACCTACAATCATCCCTATGGCTACTACAGCTGTGCCATCATCTCTAGCTACAGAGTGGGCACCAAAAGTCCCACTGGCCACTGCAGTGCCAGTAACTTCATCCACAGCCTTAGCTACTGAATCATCAACAACAACAGTTCAACATACAAATGAGACCAACAAATTGGTAAAGGCCATGGAAGAAATGTCTCTTAAGAAAAATGAAATTAGCAAATTGAAACAGATGGTAAAAAATCTTGAGAATTCAAACAAATTGGTTCAGATAAATGCAAAGACACATGAATAAAAGGCCATCAGACTGAATGAAGAATTGAAGAAATTGCAAAAGGAATTGACCTTGAAAGAACAAATTTCCTATCTAAAAAATCATTTGTGGAACAAAATCATAGAAGCCATCAATGATGTATGGCCCTCTATCCAAGTGATTTTTGAACAAAGAGACTTATTGAAAGCAGCATTAGAAGAGATCCAAAAGACTAAAGAGGAATTGGATAACAAACCAGAACAAGCTCTAAAATAGATAAAGTTCCTCAACAAGAAGAATAGGCAAGAGTTCGAAGAACTTGAAATTGCTGATAGAACTGAAACTATCACTGAGATAAATAAGGTTATAACTAAAAAGAACTTGATGAAGCAGTTGGAGGAAAAATGTGAAAACATGAACATTTCTATAATTAGGTTCATGGTTAAATTTGAGAACTTAAGGCAAAGGAGTTTGCCAAATATTTTGGTCATCAATGACAAGTTGATGCCTCAGGAATATTATAACAAAAAGATCAGAGAATATGCCAAAGAACAAGTTGAAAGATCAGGTAGTGGACAAGGCATTCCAACAGGAAAAGTCCTACTTAGAAGCTTTGAGGACTTATTCTATTTACAACATGAAATCAAACACTTGTTTGTCATCAAGCCAACTTTCTCCAGGTACACAGAAGCAAATGAAAATTTCAGAAAGTTGAAGAAAGTACAAATTCCAAATGCTAAAGTTTGGCACTCATTGACATATTTACTGTAAAAAGTAAAAAAGAAGAGAGGTAACAGTGAAAACAATTTGCTGATTTATCATTCAAAACAGATTTTTTACAGTAGTAAATATCTTTTACAGAGTTAAAGAGTATCAGAGGTTAAAGAGAGTCAGTGAAAGAATATCAGTCAAGGCAGATCAGATTTCTAAACTGACTTAAAATACCTAAAGCCAGCAAGGAATACAACAAGACATCTAGTTGTTTCTTATCCTAAATGGGTTTCTATTTCTTTTGGATAGATAGGATAGCTTGCTGATTTGTTAAGCATCTGTCTCTATTATTGTTGTAAACATAGTTTATTTTCCTTAGATAATTCCTAGAAGCATTCTAGGATATTTTGTAAACAATTATATATAAATACTTCATCTTTAGAAGTATTCTTGTGGAATAAATTGTTGAAGATTTCAATAGTTATTTTTGTGGACTTGAAGCTTTTTTTGTTCAAATTTCGAGTCGCAGACTAGATCAGATCAACTAGCATCATATTTCAGGATTCATGTAATGAGCTATTTGGAGTGAAGTATTTTCTAAATTTGTTATTGTTAACTTTCACTGTTACATGCAATCCATAATGTTTTCCAAATTTGAATGAATGAATAGGAGGATTACTTCAGGATTTGTTAAAATCACCTTGTCTTAACTATTTATCATTTCTATGTTTTCATCTTATTTCTAGTGTAGGGAACCCTTAATTGCTCCCTCTCTCATTTGACCTCTGCATACTACCTCCATTTTCCAGATCAAAGAACCCTTCATTTCTCTTTATCCTGATCATACCATCTCACAAAAAAACATTCCAAGATTTCCAAGGGTTATCTATCCTTCCCTGAAAACATTTGACTTTTTGACCTTGACCCTAGCTCTGTATGCTTGATTTTTGACTCCCTAGCCCAATGGACAAATATATTTCCCACTATCCATCTCTTTAAGTGATGCTTCCCGCCAAACCAATCAAAACCAAAACCAATTTCACAATCATAACTAACCTAATATTTTATAAAAACAAACAAAGTTAAATCTTATAGAGAGAGCCCTCTCTGAACCCTAGGAAGGCTAGATCCTAGAGTTTAAAAGTTGGTCTATGGTTACCTCTAGTTTTCTCAACTAAAAACCAAAAATCTCACAACTAGAGAATTATTGGAGTGATAACATCATTGATGCATATTCTTGCGAGGAGTTTCGGATGAGTGAGTTCAAGGTGCAGAGATGCATGAGAAGACGAAGCCATGATTGGACCAAATGCCTGTTTAGACACCCTGGAGAGAAAATGAGGTGAAAACTAGTATTCTTTACTCACAATGCATTGATGTTGATACTCTCTGTGGTGCCATTTGGTTTGTTTCTTCTTATGGATATACCCAAAGTTCGGGGTTGCAAAAGCAATTGTGTCAAGACAGACCAGTGTTAAAGTGAACACTTCAATCGGCTGGGGTTGGGTTGTTTGATCCGCAAATCGATCAGAATTCCAACCTCATGGCTATCCGGTTTAAGGGGGAATACAAGATGATGGGATTGATCGCATGTTTGGAACCAATACCACAGAAGGATTCACCCTCGACTTTGCTGCTACAGAGCTCTAGTAACTCTTTGCTAGATTCCCAATGGGCTCTGTCGAGTTTGAATCTGGATGTATAGAGGAAGACGCTCGATATAGTGCTGGAATTGATCACTCCTAAGAATATCGATGCGGTTGTCATGATGCTAAAGAAGGAGGTCGTAAAGACCCATAGCAATGAATTGGAGACAAATGGAGAGTATAGGAAAATGTTGGTGCAGGAGATCCACTTTGTTTTTCTAAAGTGGAAAATGGTATCTCGACCATTCGTCAATGCCTTGGGGGAACTTCCATTTTACACAGTGGCTAAGGATTTCGAGGCTGTTGAGTCAACAGTAGTGACAACAATGGTGTCTGCAAGACTTTGGGCTTGAGCCCGAGATTCAAGTCATGAATGGTGTTTGTTAATGTATTGATTCAATATTCTTTAAGTGTTGTCATGACTAATGTAAATTTGGTGGAAAGAATTGATTTATTTATTGTGACATTTAGTTTGGCCAACTATTGTCACACATTTGTGTTTTTTGTTAGAATTGGCCATTCCAACAATTGAAAAATTTATTTGTAGGAATGATTAACCATGAGATGTAATGAAAACATGAAACTGAATATGGAAGCATCAGAAATTGGATGATGGACAATCGAGTTTGTGTGAGTTTGTGGAATAGACTCTTAATGGTCACATGAATTTACTAGTAAGCATGTCTAGATGTGTTTTGTAGTGGTCTTTGTAGAGTATGTACCTAGTCACTCCAAGAGTTGGAGTGTGTAATGTAGGCCTGATGAGGCATATGTATCCCCGTGAAGTTCATGATAATCTAAAAACCACTTTGTAATTACAGGTTTGTGGTCAGCCGGAAACCATTTTGCAATGTCGGTTTGTGGTAAGCCAGAAACCACGTGTGAGAGTGAAGCAGACTGAAAATAGATCTTTGCTAGTGTTCACCCACTGATGAAAGAGAGATCTGAGAGAGATCTACTGGTAGTAAAATTTTTCCGATGAAGGAAGATATCTGAGACAAATATACCGCCGGTAAAAGTTTTTCGATGAAGGAAGAGATCTCAGACAAATATACTGCCAATGAAATTTCGTCGATGACGGAACAACATGGTTACGGGTAATATGATAAAACCCACGTTGGAGGGGGATTTGCAGATACAGGTACATCTATCCAGTGATAATGGTTGACAGAACCATGTATGCAAAGGACATCCTACTAGACTAGTGATTGCAGCGGTTGGCACCCATGCATTCCGGTGGATGGTTGCTCCTTTATATGGACATCGACATATCCTTTTTTTGTTATGTTTAACCTCAACTATATTTGCAGATTTATATCAAGACAAGCAGTCATTAAGGGGGTGCATTGGAATATGTAATTCCTACTTGTCTCAGTTGTGACTTTATATGTATTGAGTCTATTCCTATTCCATGGGAATTAACTAAATCTAGCTTCCTAGTTTGGTGTGTGGTTGAGATATTCTCTCAACCACCTTATTGTGTGTCCAAGATAGGTTCCCTATCTTAAGACAATACTTCATGTATACATGTAACTCTATTTGATTAATAGAATGGAGTGTGCATGCTCGGATTTTAAGTTATATATATATATATCAAGATCACTTCTTGAACCTAAAGGTAATGCTAACATTAGTCATTAATCATTTAATGTTTAATATATCATTTTGTGGAGACAACATATATCCTTATATCAACCATGAGGGGTATATCGACCATGAAAACAAGTGGCTTGTGCAGGGTTTTCCTATATTTAGGATGAAAACAAGTGCCTCATGCCAATGAAAACAAGTGGCTTGCATGCAAGTCGTTGAAAATCAATCTCGTTGCCGAGGTTGGGAAACTGATCTTCAATATTCGTAGTCCTCTTCTTGATATACACAGAGACAGATACAGGAAAATCCACATCTGGGTCTATGCTTCTCCTGTAATTGGTGATGTTTCTATGCTTCTCTTGCAACTGGTGAAGGGGCTACAACTGGTGATGAAGGGTTGCAACTAGTGATGTTTCTATGCTTCTCTCTTACAGATAGTGATGGGCTACAACTGGTGATGAAGGGCTGCAACTGGTGATCTCTCTATGCTTCTCTTGCAACTCGCTAATGCTCATAACTATATTTCCTTTCTTGTCCTGTTGTTGGGATGGTAAGAGGACTGCACCCGACACTTGTCTCTACCCAATCTATGTGAGCAGAGACTGACTTGAACTTTAGATGGCATTGATCAAGTAATCTATGGTTGATTCATAGGTTCATAAATGATGGACTCTCCTTTCCTTGCAAATAAAGCATCGATGCATTGGAACTTCCATTTATTCTTCTAACACAATTAATTTGCGAGGATTTTCCTAAAGTATTCCTACACAGTTAAATTTTTCTGATTCCAGAGACACTAAAACCTGATTTCTTAAATGCTTTGTTCTGGTTCGTTTTCATGTAAAATGTGGTTTTAAGGTTTTATGAAGAAGAAAAACTAAGTCATAGTTCATTGTTGAGTAAAATGAGGTTTTAAGGTTTTCTGGTGAAGAAGAACTAAGGTATAATTCAATATTGCATATTACCCTAAGGGATACCCCCAAGGTTACCCTCAAGCTTATCCACAGCAAGCACCACTTGTACATGTGCCACCAGCTTACAGGCTGCCACAGGGCTTTCTGGAGGGATGGTATACAAATCCTCCTGTCCTTTTTCTTTGGAATTCGTTGCAGTAAATTTTATGGAATCTTTATTATGGTTTCTACATTCATTAGGGCTTTTGTGGTGGAAATTTTGGTTGCAGCCGAATGGCTCTATGTTGTTGTTGCCTTCTTCATGAGTGTTGCTGCCTTTTGCATGAGTGTTGTTGTGATCCAACTGTGATATGTGAGTGGTGAACAAGAGATTCTTCTTATGAATTTATCTGGTGTTGTATTTCTGCCAAAGCTTCTAGGGTTGCTACATGCTCTCTTATTTTGTATGAATTTATATTCTAATACCAATCTATGTGATATGAGAGGCATTGAAATATTGAACAGTTTTCTTTAGAATTCCAAACTTGGAATTTATTGTATAGACATGTTTTCATGGATTGTGTGTATGCATGTACTTTTGGCATTGAGTGAACCCTCAATAGGAGGCACACGGTTGAAATAGGAAAACACATTATATTAGAGTTCCAATGAGATAGCCCCAACTATATATATTTCTTCTTAGCCCTAACCTAGAGATATAAGTCTCGTGCTTAGTCAATGGAATCTCTTATTAAATAGATAATTTATCAAACAATAACATTATTTCTTGTTGGCATGGCTTGGTCTTGTCCCAGCAATGACTAGAGTTTGTACCAACACCCCATAAGAAAGTTTCAATGGGTAACAACCCAAAGTTTCACAATAGGCTTTCCATTCGAAATAGGACCACACTACAACAATCATATTTATCTCAGAACTATAGCCAATTATAATAATAAGATGAGTCACATAAAAATAATAGCTTTAAAAGAGGCGAAAATAGTTGTTACTATTATTACACTACACTCTGTTAGCTAAAGGAAGAACAATTTAATATCATGGATATAGAATGTAATTGTATAGATTTAGCAGGGGATTTATCTAGGAGAGGAAAAATTCCAGTGTAAATTGTTTTGTGTTATGGGTGAAATCCCGAAGTTGGGAAACACTTTTTCGTGGAGGGCTAGAATTTGGGTGAAATTTTTAATTTTTCGTCCCAGAAAATAGTCAACTCTATTTCTCGACTGAGATTTTTTGAAACTCTCGTCAGAGAGATTTTTAATGTTTCGGCTGAGAGTTTGATTGCGCTTGACCCGAGCTAAAATTCTCTTAGACAAGAGTTAAGTATTTTCTCGTCTGAGAGTTGTGTTGACATAAACTCTCGGGAAGACTCTTGGACGAGAGTTAAAAAAATCTCGGACAAGATTTTTTTAACTCTCGTCTGATAGTTTTTTAACTCTCGTCCAAGAGTTTTATTCTTATGATAAAACCCCAAATTTCTTAACTTGCTCGACATTCTGTTGTTTACATTTTTTTGATGTCGTTTTCACGTTTTCTTGGACTGGAGCTGTCATTTAGACTGGAGTTGTCGCCGCTAAGCCATCGCTATCATCTAGCCAAGTAAGCTTCTTCATCTAGCCATTGAATATTTCTTTTTCAGAGAAAAAAAAATTGTATTAGACATATAAAACAGTACATGGCACCTTCACCCCATGAGCGGATTAATCGGTTTCACAATTTGCCTCTGTAATCATTAAACATAATTTGTTAACACCACATGCAGCAGTAGCTAGATATAGATCAACATGATCACAAATGTGTTGCCTTGCATATAAACCTTGTCTGGTGGAGTCTTTTATATTTAGATTAGAGTATTTGGGGAGGCCAAGATCAATTATCTTTGGGGATCAAATCTATCCTTATCTTAGGATGAGAGCATCATTTATTTGCAGGCCAAACATCATCTTCAGGGTCTGAACCAAGAATTATAAAAGGGGTCGAGCTTGATTGCATAGCTAGAGTAATAAGGTTAAATTCATCCTTTCTCATTTGAAGGTCGAGGTTCATTTCTTCATGGAGGTTTTAATTACAGAGACCGAAACTATTATTGGTAGACTGAGTTTTTTGCTATAGGAGACCAATTCTAGGAATTTCATCATTCAGGGGTTGAGTTCTAGATCCATTTGGGAGTGAGTTACTCAATCTATAAATAGGCCAAATCCACCTCTATATTATTTATGGAGCTGAGTTTCATCTACAAATTAGAGAAACTAAGGATTTCAGGCTTATCAATGTAGGGAGCATTATTATAATTGGAGATCAAATTGAATTCCTGAAGTTGTGCTAGGTTCTCCAATATCATTTAAATATTGTAATCCTCTCAAAGAATCTAATACAATCATTATTTTCCTCTCATATTCACTGTACATGGCACCTTCACCCCATGAGCGGATTAATCGGTTTCACAATTTTCCTCTGTAATCATTAAACATAATTTGTTAACACCACATGCAATGGTAGCTCGATATAGATATAAACATGATAAAAAAATGTGTTTCCTTGCATATAAACCCCATAGTCACAGCATCATAATATACCAGTTTCAAAACTATTGAAAGGTCTCCTGAGCCAAAAAAGGAAAACCCCGTCTGGTGTGACCCTTTTGATGATTGTAATAAAAATTTCAATCCCAGAAGATATAGTGAATGGAGAATCTTTCGTGATTATCGATCATTATTAGTCTGAAATATTGGCAAGGGTCTTTCACATGGATCAGGGCGATCTTGTTTATCTCGCATGGGGTAAATGCAGGAGTCTTTTATATTTAGATTAGGGCCTCTCACTCACTATGGAAGGTTACTCAATGGATCTTTATATATCTCTACAATGAAATTTGATGACTCTGTTTTGAGGCTCGATGATTTTGGTTGAATGGATTTTTTTTTAGGCTTGACAACTAGCCCTTTTCGTGCAATACTTTGTCCACTTATTTTTATCGAGTTTTCCATAGTTCACAGTACTAGCGCACACCAAGAAACCTCTAACAAGCCTCCAAATACACTATAATTAGTTCACTTAACATTATTGTTTAAACATATACAAGGGCAGACCATATCTTCTAGCAAATAATCGAAATAGAATACAATTACTTACCCTTGAGGACATTAACTTTTTCTCATGAAAGCTTGGCCCTTTGCACACGTTTAATCTCTAAAGATACAGCCTAGGTTAGGGATTCTTGTAGCTAATGCTACAACTCCAATTCTAGCTTACAAACCACTTGCAAACAGACCTTATCTTCAACATTGTTTCACTAGCAAATTTAGCCCTTACACATAGGTTTGTTCCAACATTGAATGACCTCAGATCTGATCCAATTTAGGGCTCGACCCTCTAGCAACCAACTCAAAATATGCAGCCCTATTCCAAATAAAAATCAGCCCTCGTGCATGCACATAATCATCCATGAACTCAGCTTATTGCATGCCTTGATTTGGTGCTCCAAGACATGCCTTATAGCCCTCCAAATAGGTTACCATAGGGGCTTAGCCATACCTCCAAGACACAGAAATTATGCAGCCTATTCACAGAGATTGTGTCGGCAAATATGCCCAGAAATACTACAAACAAGATTGTCTAGCCTCCCTCCTTACTCGGCCAATCAGATCATACACCATAGACACCAAAAATCTCCTTTTTCCACTTCAGCTAGATCTCTCAATACTGCGGCTACCTCAGAATCCATTTTTAACTTTTGTCTGATGCAGTTAATATGATTTAAAGGAGCTCCAAGGCCTTCTATTTATATAAATAGATGGAGGAATCAAGGGGTGCCTTTTGGTGTCAATGTGACCCTTCATTTGTGAGGTTGAATTTGACGAAAAGCCTCTTTTAATTTGCCCTCGATAATATTTAAATATATTCACCTTAATGACTGCTCACCCAAATAAATTTTATGCCACATTAAATGATAGGATGAATACCAAGTCTATTTGAACACGTTAATAATAATAATTTTCCTTTATCGAAATAAATTCTCTTTGGGTCAACATGGTTTCTCCTTGGGGTAGTTCGGCTTCTCTTAAGGGAGTTCATCCCAAAGCTACTCCAAATTTCGACACTCTGTCTCAAAATTGATTGGGCTTAAAGAACATTTCCCAGAAATGGCTATCCAACACCCCTTAAAAAATAACAATATTTACCAAATCCTTCAAAACCTATAGTATGTGAAAAAGTTAAATACTAAATCACTTCTACAAATATTTTCAGAATTAAAAACACAATCGCCAATCACATGAACATGAAGAAATATCAATCACACACAACACAGATAATTTCCCAGGGAAATATTACAACAAAAAACCCCACTACCTTCTATTGTATATTATATCATGGATAATGAAACAATTGCATACAAAACTCTTCTCACAAGAGCCCTTAGTACATTAGCTAATTGTCTCACATTGTCATACAAAAATTGGCAAATCCCTTAGCCAATTTACTGTCTCCAGACAACTTGCCTTCATTACGCAATCCCTGCTGAATGCAATCCCTGAATTGATGCAATCCTACATGCCTTGACTGCGTAAGTATCATGGGCACATCCAATGTGTTTTTTCTTGCATGTGTATAAGCGGATAATGTCACAATTGATAGTCAACTTCCCTTTCACCTAGAACTCAAATGGGTCTCCACTGGATCTCACATGCATGCAACTAATAATAGTAAATCCTCAGTTGCATGTGAGATCACTGATTGTGAATTAATTAATATTTAATTCACTATATCTCTCACTAGTATATCTTTAGTTACAACTAGCACAACTGATTTTAACTCACTTAACTGAGTTAAACTATTTACAACTTGCACAAAATCATGCACCAGTGCACTTCGAACTTTGTTACAACTAGAATCACTCTATTATAGCTATAATTACTCGGCATGTTCCACCAACCAACCTCTAACTTGAAATTCACTTAGCTAACTGATTTTGGCACTTCAGTTAACTATTTCAAGTCCACATTGAGAATAGACTACAATTTAATGTCCATCTAAATTAAGGGATAATAAAAATAGACATGCACCTAAAAATAGCCTATGGGCCCCGCCCTACTGTAGGTGCTTAATTTTCACTAGGATTATGGGTGCCAAAAATTTCTTGTTGAACCTCAACATAAAATGTAATTGTAGTGATTAACACATCTTCCATGAAAATCCATTTACCTTGGAGAAGCTTTGGCACAGGGAAAAACTTCAATGTAGTTTTTTTGTAGCCTCTAAGGATGCACTACATGGTCGTGACACTCACTTTAATACTTTCTATTCAATGGTTTTAGCTGACAACTCATTACCTCGTTAGAATTATAGAGCTTATGTATGCGCTTTCCAGTGCATTATAATTGTGGACATGCTCATTGAAATTGTTGTGTGCTAATATTACATTTTCCCTTGCACTCAATCTTTCATGTTCTTGGTTTTGTAACCTTTATTGCTCTATAAAATATCTCTTGGTCTTCCTAGTGTTCTACTTTTGCCAACCACATCATAGTGTTATAACTAGGTTTGACAATGTAAAATATATTTTGGTCTTCCTAGTGTTCTGCTTTTTTCAACCACATCATATTATTATAACTAGGTTTGACAATTATGACCTTTCTCTATGCTAATGTTCTATTTTACTTTGCACTCACTTTGTTCTTGATTTTTCTACCTTTGTTGTTATGGGCTTTTTTGGTTTTAGCTTTGTATCAAGGAATGTAAAATATCTCTTTTTCTCCCCAATGTTCTTCCTATGTCAATCATATCATGTACTTATAATAGGGTTTGACAGTTACAACTCAAGTATTTACACCAAGCAATTTCTCTATAGAAAATCAGAATTTACACTGAGAAATTCCTATACAGCAAATGCATCCCATACACTTGGAAAATGCAAAATAACATGTGTATTGTTTCAAAATGTGGAAAATTTTGTTGTTTAAACAAAAAGAACCAAAGCATATAGGATATTATTATAACATATACAATATACTTGTAGTATTTCCTACTAGGTGTTGAGGCTTTTTTGGTTTTACAACTCAGGAATCTACACCGAGAAATTTCTCTACAACAAATCAAAATTTACAACTAGCGATTTCTATATAGAAAATGCATCCCATACACTTTGAAAATGAAATCAATAACATGTGTACTAATTTTAGAATGTGGAAAATTTTGTTCTTTAAACAAAGACCAACTATCTGTTTGTTTGTTTTCTGGAGATTGTTACACATAAACTGCTATGTGTTTAAGCTCTAATGTTAATATGTAGCTATTAAGGTCTCTTATACATGGACTTTGGCTTCAATAAGTTATACTTGATTTAGTCCTATATTTTTAACTGACTTACTCAGTCTATGTTTCCCAGCCTTGATGGTGTGCTCTAACATTCATAAGAGATCATATTTTTCCTAGGTTCTTGTGCATCACAAATGACTCTGGGTTTAAGTTGCAGCACTAGTTTGGCCTTGAAAAGATGCTTTAGTATTACATAGTTAGATATAGGTGCATGTGCATGCCATCCATAGAGGATTTTTTATGTTTATCTTTTCCTACACTGAGAATTGCTTTTCTGTTCTAGAGTTTGGTTTTCCAGAATTAGCTTAAGTATTGTATTTAGCAGTTGTCTTCTTTAGAACCAACACCTTGCACAAAAGAGCTCCAGGGCAGGGAGTGTTCTATCTTAGGAATCATTGCATGCGGGAAGGGTACAATTCCCTATGCAGGTCAGGTTTGTCCATTCTTAGTCTAGGTGCACCGCTGGTGTATTCAATTTTTTGTAACCTAACCTTTCTTCTTGTATAAATTAAAGGCAAAGCAAGGGTGGGAGTGATGTATTCATTCTAGGTTGAGCTATTCCTGTGTAATTTTATTTCTTTCATTTAATTCAAACAACAAATTTCTTTGAGTGATGGAGTGTTTTTCTACCATCTATGGTTCTTTTTCAGGTGGAAAGCTCCATGTTCTCCTTTCCTTGCAGTAGGTTTTAATGTCTTGCTCATATAATGGGAAAATGAATCTCAATTGTACCGATATTGAATATGTTGTACCGATATTGTATATGTGGCATTCATAAGAATGGTTCTTAGGCAGCAAATGTTGATTTTTTGATTTTTGATCAACAACTGCACGCGGAAAGAACATCTCTGTGTTTGCTTGCCCTGCTATGAGCTGGCAACCCGTCTTTGGTGTTGGTAATCTCCTTGTTTATAATATTGTGTCTAACTCTCTTTCTTTAATAGATCGACCTGGAAAAACAAAAGTTTAGATTAATATGAAACAAATGGTCATGTGTATTGAGGGAGCAAGTTTATAATTAATTGATAACTTTACTAGTTTTCTCTTTACTCAATGACATGGACTTACTACTTTGCAACCTACCTTGTTAAAGTTACAACTCATTAAAGTTATAATTTATTTGCTTTCACCAAACAATGATCTTGAACCATCATAAAACTTAACTTTTACTAACCATTAATGTTACAACTCATTAAAGTTATAATTTCTTTGCTTTCACCGAACAATGATCTTGAACAATCATAGAGCTTACCTTTTACTAACCAATTTTCTTGCACCCTTCATGTCAATCACCATGGTTAAATTTATTTACTTCTCATAAACGAATTTTAGTACTTTGTTTCGAATTTTCGTCAAGTTAATTCGCTTCGTAACGTTGTTGAAAGTTTTGATATTAAAGGTTGAACTAATTGACAATTTTACTATTTTGTTTTTATGTTTTAGAAATCAATTTAGTCTCTCTTTCAAAATAACTTTTTAAATATAAAAAATTAATATTAATATTATTTATTTTAGAAATTTTAAAATTACATTAAATTAAAATGTTATCAATATTATATCTATAAAATTTAAATATTAATATATCATAATATAATTAGAAATGAAAATAAATATTTTTTTAATAATAAATTACATATTAATAATATTTATATTTTAACAATCTCAAGGGTTAGTTTAAGTGGTCTAAAGTCATAGGTGAAGTTCTTTCATATTGTTACTATTTGTTGTTGATCACGAGTTTGACTCTTTTTTATTCCCTTAAAGTGGGCCCCAAGACCAATGATTTAAAGAGTTTGTAAAACATGAAATATGAAGAAGTACTCTAGAATTTATCATCCTTTCATTCAAGTAAAATAAAAAAATTATATATATATATATATATATATATATATATATATATCAAATCAGCCAAGATTCATCTTAACTCCTCAGCTACAAGTGTTGAGAGATATATTTTTAATTAAACGCTGACCTCACTTTAGTTGTAAAAAAAGATTATTTGGTCATAAATGCCCATTATATTGCACCATCTTGTGTAATCTCATTTCGAGTTTTTTTTTTAATATTTGGGTATAGTAATTGATTTATGTTTGCATTATTTAATTAAATATATATATTTTTTTAATTTTAAAAGGATATGTGTGGACTTAAGTATGGAGTGAATCGCACATTACTTTCGATTTGGGATATAGAATGTGTATCTCAACACAATTATCTTTTTCTTAGGAATTTGAAATCAAAGGAAATACCTCTACCCATGTCCAAAAACATAATACTTGTACAACCACATTAAAAATATTAATGTGGTTAATATAGCCGAAGGCTTCATAAATATAACTAAAAAAAATTGCAACACTAAGAATTCCTTACCCATGCACACATTTACCTACCTTATTAAGGATGTATAAAAAGGTTATGGGTCAACTTTAACTTGAGAAAAACAAGGAATTACACATCTTATTATAAAATGGACCATTTTGCTAAAAAAAATGTGCTTATATATAAATGAATGTTATAAATAATAATGAGGACAAACTTAGAATCGGAATAATCTCTTTTGCTAAAAAAATGTGCTTATATATAAATGAATGTTATAAATAATAATGAGGACAAACTTAGAATCGGAATAATCTCAAATCCTAGGAAATTGGTGGGCCGGGGCCACATGCCACAAATCTAATTTTTTAAATTGATTAAAAGTAATGGACCATTTTTCTAAATAAAATTTTCTTATATATAAACAAATGTTATATAATAATGAGGAACTTATCATGGAGGACTTATTAAAATTAGAATATTCTCAAATCCCTAGGAAAGTGGTAGGTGGACAGCCACCTCACATGATTTTTTTTTTCCTTAATTTATTAAAAGTCAATGCAACCTAACAAACTTTATAACACATTGCATCCTTTAAAAATCAAACAGACTAAAGGTATGCTAAGCATATTCCCTTGAAAATCAATTTAGGCCATCAATTAAAAAATTAAAAAAGAAGAAGTCAACAATCCTATCCTCCTTAAGTTGAAAAAAGAAGCCTTCTGCAATTATTTTTCTCAATATTTTCTGAAGTTGAAAATAGGGAATACTAAAATTTAAATTAAATGTTTTCTAGGTTATATTTTTTTTAGTAGTAGTGTTTATTTTAATTTTGTTTTGTTAAAATTTTAATTTTTTAATTAAAAATATATCACAATTAAAAATATTATTAAGATTATATTATTATTTTTTTTTATAATTAATTTTTATTAAAAAATTTACTCTAATATAATAGGATGTTTATATTATTAAATGTACATATTCAATGGGCGGTGGGAGCGAGGGACTATTTTCAGCCCCAACAAAAAATAAAATTAATCTTCTCATAGGGACTACTAAAGAGATTTAATATTCAAGTAGAAGAATATTCCCTTATCTAAGGGTTGATGCTATCTAAATCAAGGAAGATACAAAACATCTCCATCATTGGTGACTCCCGTGTAATTATCCAAAGTCTAATTCGAAAAGTCCCTCCCAAAGACCCGAATCTAAAGACCATTGCCAAAAATATAGTGAAGTGCTTGAAATAGTTTAGACAATATGAATTTCATCAAATTTTAAGACACCATAATAAATTAGCAGACTCCTTGGCTAATGAAGGTGTCTCATTATCCCTTGGTGAATTAAAGTTAAGTAGTGACTCCTCATTTTGTTCCATACTATGCAAATGCTTATAAGGGAAAAGATAAATTATAATAAATGGTAGAGGTGCCAAATGGCACAAATAGGATTTCAAATGGCATGCAAATTTTATGATATAATGAGAGGGGAGGGTTGGTTTTGACCTCTCCTCCATTCGAAGCAGAAGGAATAAGAGATTTGACTTATGGAAATCTTGTAGATCACATGAGGTCACTTTTATCGATATGTTAATGTGGAAGCTAATTGAGCTTAGGTTTAGTGTGGTGAAGGAGGTTAGCTTGATGTTATTTAAAGCGTAGATTTGGTGAATCCCCCCATACTCTACTTGTAGTCTAGTGATTTGAAGGGTGGTGCCTTGTGGATTTTGATGGGGATGGATGGATCGCTTGAATGAAATATGTAGGCATTGCCTCAATTAGTTTATTTTAACATTTAAAAGTGGGTGCATGGAACTTGATATGGGAATTTAGAGTCCATGGCTCCATAATGGTAAGAATATCCAATCCACTTTTGGAATCTTTTGATTTTTTCCTTATCCTAAATATAGTACTTCAGAGTCGGTGGAATAGTTACATGGAATTTCTAGATATTGCAATTCCATATCTCTATTGTAGCAGCCAAGAAAATTATGTTTGATTCAATTTGATTGCAAAATGGGGGGGATAGTGTAATTCGTTTTAGTTTTGGGTATTTTCGCTAAGATCAATTTACCTAGTCAAGGTGACAAGGTTGGAATCTGTTAGCCATATTTGTCCCTATAAATGACTATGGCAAGTGAATTAGTGGATTGAAATTTGTCATCTGTCTAAAATTATTTTCCCTTTGTTTAATTATTATTATCTAATTGGTCAATTGGGTGTGTGTGAATTCCAACTAGGTGGTCAATTGGGTATATCTCTGTGTGGTGACCTCCAATCATGGGAAATTATTTAACCTCGTCACAATGCAAGGGACTAGATTTTTTAACTCATGATTTTAGGTAATACGTCTCTTTATCAAGTGACTAAAGTAGAATATATATAAATTTATCTGTAGCAACTCTCGATTTTTTTTTCAAAACCTATTTTTTTGATGCACTTAGTGGTTCTAAAACTTAGTAAAAGTGAGACTTCCAAAACCATCTTGCATCCCCCAAGTTTATATTTCAACCAATTAATGTAGATGATCAACCAACTGCAAGAATAAATAGTTACCCTTCAATAGAGGCATAATCAAATGGTGTCTAGTTTGTCTATGGAAATGGAGTTGTTTTAGGAGCATATAACATCAATTCATAGAAATAAGAACACACTATCTAGCCTTAGATAAAAAAAATAGGAGATACATTAAAAAATTAACATGAGGATTTTGTAACCTTCAACTTCTAGTAATGATATGATTGTAGTTAAACAAATTTTTCCATATCTCAATGTAACAAAACCCCCTAGAAAGAAGGATTAGAGCTAGAGGATGACATGCTTCTGCATGATACTTAGTATGTTAGTTTGTCGATGTTGTAAAATTTTGTTTGTAGTTTGGCATATATATTACTATATGAATAGTATTCTAGATGTAAGGGTAGTCAAATTTTTTGGAATATTAGTGATGAGGAGTCCATAAATTTTGCTCAAAATTTAAAGTTATAGGATTGGGTTGAAACCAATATGGTTTTGTAGATCTTTTCTTCCTGATTCTGGCGCTGTGAACGGTTCGAAAAATTGATGTCATATGAGGGAGATATCACGTTCTAATCGAATTTCCAAATAACTAAATTTTGTGACAGGGTTGACTGGGATGCCCAGTTAGCATGGTGGATGCACTGTCAGCAAAAGGAATATTTTGAGGAATATTCCTTTCCTAAAAATAAATCCCAGGCTAACAAGTGGCATGATATCATTTGTTGAATGGTTTTACGTTGTTTTTTTATGGGCCAGTCAGAGGGTGACATGTGGCCAACCCTGAGGCCACCACGTGTCCCCTTACTGTTGTATTAAAATTTTTGTTGAGGCTGTAGGAGTCAAACCCTGGACCTCTGTCAGAGCAACCACATGACATAACTGCCCAAGCCACACATGATACTTAACCTATATGGGAAGTCAACTTTATTTAAAGTTTAATATAATATGCAATGGGGGCTGAGGACTGCAAGCTGTCCCAACTCGCCAGATATCCCCACAGGCGGACATATGTACAACATCAAACTCTGTGGTTATCACGACCTCCAACTGTTAGCCGACAGTCACCGCAACTTTTCCAATATGTGTTATCACATGTAACCGTTACTCCAACGGTTTCTCTGCGTGGATAACGCTAACATAACTTCAAATTGGAGCTTCCACCTTTATAGCCCATGGTTTTTGTCATAGTTCTACTGACCGTTATGGTCAGGCCTGGTTTGGGGTGCACATGTGGCCACCCCTAACCACTAACATTTATTGTAACAGTTAAATTCAGGTGACTTTTAGAGCACAACCAAATTTAGGCGGAATCTACTATTTTGACTCCAATTAAGTGTTGTACTCCACATTTAGTGGAGCTTTTCTAGGTGTTATCGGGAAAATGAGTAGGAGACACATTTTTCTCCCATTCAGAGTGAATGAAGAGTCATTCTAGACTAATTGGATCATTCTAGAGCCATTGGTGTATAGAAAGAAGCCATTAGAGGCATGTAACTACATGTATTTGCAAAAAATTGAGCATAATGAAATATGGACATGCCATTGGGAGTTGGACTAGCAGATGTAGCCCAAGAGGGTTGAACTGCTTCATCATGCCTGTTGTGTAAATGTTATGTGTTGTTTTATTTCTCTATTTTACATTGTTGTTCAGTGTTATTTGTGCTTATTTCATGCTTCTAATTCACTAAAATAATCTACAATTCATGGTTAAAATCCTCAGTCCTTAAGAAAACTTATGAGACAAGTATGCACATGTTTTATAACTGAAAAAGACACTTAGAACAACAAAAATAATACATTCCTTTTAGATCAGATTGGTATCAGAGCTAGAGTTTATTCTCTGGTGTTTTTTTGTGCAAAGAATTGTTTAATTGTTTGCAAGTTTTAGATGCTTACAAGGCTCAAGCTCAAAAGAGGAGAAGGAAAATTGGTGGGAGCAGAAGGGTCTCAAGAAGAGCCAAATAAAAGGAGAGAAATATTGCCACAATCTCCACCACCTAGTTCACCTCCTAAGGAAGCAGAAGTTGCATTAAGCATGTCTCATGGAGAAGGAGAAATCCATGAAGAATTTGATCCCAAACAAGAAGAAAGAGTGCTTAGGAAATCATTCCTTGACTTGATTGATATGGTTAGAATCCTTTATCAAGAAAGGAATGAGAGACTAGAAGGAGAAGGATCCAAACTTCATAAGAAAGGACAGGGATCTTCAGGAGGTCACAATGATGAAGATAATTCAAAGAAGGGCAATGGAGGAAATGGAGGCAATGGAGAGCCATCATCCTCACCCTCATCATCATCATACTTTACTTCATCTTCAGTACATCAGCCACATAAGTCAAATAACACTGGTAAAAGTCCCTTTTTAAAACTTGATGTTAAGTTTGAATTGCCAATGTTTAATGGTGAAGTCAATGTAGAAAAGCTTGATAATTTGATTAGGAAATCGGAGGTCTATTTGAGAATCGAGAACCTTCAAGGTTATGATACCAAAATCCAATTAGCTTCACTGAGAATGGAAGGTGCAACACTTGTTTGGTGGGAAGCTAAGACAAAGGAGGAGATCAAGAAGCATGGTAAGATTATTCTCTCATGGACTGATTTCATTACTTCAATAAAACAATAGTTTTATCCATTAGCTCATATGCAGAAAGCCATAATGAACTGACAAAAATTTAGGCAATTGAAGGGACGGAATGTGCAAGAATACACCCATGAATTTAGGAGAAGAGCTCTCTTATTAGGGGTAGATTTGCATAGCCAAGATACTTTTCTCAAGTACATAGGAGGCTTACATATCTACCGAAAACATACTATTCTCATGTTTAACCCCACAAGTCTAGATGAAGTATGTGTTCAGGCCACACACATAGAAGCTAGAGGCAAGAACATTTCTCAAGAGGGTAGGAAGAAACATTTTAAGGGTAAAAACAAAGAGCCTCAAAAGCTAAAAGAAAAAGGAATGCATACGTTAAGAAAGAGGGATAATAATTGGTTTGTAAACATTGTTCAAAAGAAGGCCATGATGAAACTCATTGTTGGAAATTACATCCTGAAATGAGGCTGAAGAAATACAATAATAAAGGTAAATAGAAAACTGTAGCTACATCTCAACATGATTTAGGAGATGATTGAGGTGATGAATCAAAGAATACAACCATGGGATTGAAGAACATGAAAGGGAAAGAAATTGAAACTAAACCCAGTACTAGTACATCAAACTGTCACATACATGCTCCAAATGAAGAAGAAAAAATTGAACTGTTTCATGTGAGGGTCATATCCAAACATACCAAGATTGACACATTGTTTAATAGTGGGTCACAAGAAAACTTAATCTCTAAAGACTTGGTCAAGAAACTTAACCTTGAGACCATACCACATCCAAAACCATATCCACTTGGCTGGATTTGTAAGGATGGAAATTTATGGGTTTCAAAGAAATGGATATTGTGTTTTGCAATCACTACAAATTTTATTGACACAGTTGAATTAGATGTGGTTCCTCTTGATGCAAAGGCTCTGCACAAATCAGAATACACGCGGAAGCGTAGAGTTCAAAAGTTCTTTTAATACCAAAATGATGATTAGCATAATCTTCAAATAAGCCACCATTCAAAAATTAATATACATCTCGGGTTTATCCAGCGATATCTTCAAATCAAGACCATATGATTTCTATCTACAGGTTCTACAACCAAAATTGAGCAATATCTTGCTGCCTACATTTACAAATTGTCCCTTATTTTTCTATTCCATATTACAGTCATGCTTTTTAGGTCTTAACACTGCCACTTGTTAGCCACCTATAAATTCTGTCATACACCATGGTGGCTAGACTTTGCCTACAAAACTTCAAGAGATAGTTCCCTTTGAAAACTTATCATCCTTTAAAGTTTTTATGATGATTACTATTCCTTGAGTTAATCTTCACTGTTGTTTCCTCTTTATCCTAAAAATCCTACTGTTCACCAAGAGAAAGACTGCTTAAAACTCCATTTTTCATCATCTCAATTATCCATATTTTCACTGATTTTTTCCTTTTCATTTTAAGCCTCAAAATGCCTTCATTTAGCCTCTAACACATCCCAAAAATCCTCTTTAAGCCTTTTGAAATACCTTCATAAGGTTTAAAAACCCTTTTCTTCATTATCAGAACCCTCAAAACCCTCAAAAGACCCTTCAAAAATCATAAAAAACTTTGTTTTTTTCTATTAAGGCCTTAAGCCCCTTTCGACCTCAGCCCCAGCCCCTTTTTCTGCATATGACCCAGAGCCCTGCAATCGGGCGCTAAAGAGCTTAAAACCTCTTCCAGAACCTTATTTTCCTTTGTTTTTCATAAACTCGACGCAATGATTTGAAATGAATCTAGGCCGTCGATCTCTGCATATCAAAGGCCATCAGATCATCGCATCGCAAGCCCGCAGGGGTCCTTCCTTTTCTGTGTCTTTCAAAAATTCCGATGTGATCCCTTTGATCAAACCTCAGCCGTTGATCTCCCCTCTGATCTGACAGCCAGTGCTTAATCGTGCATCGCCCATAGCCCTCCACCATCACACCCGCCGATTTAATCCTGACTGTTGATCTCTCTTAAATCGAACGGTCCGTGCTCAATCACATCAGCACATTTCATCGCCTCTTTGCCCTTTCCTCCTGCCGATGCGATCCTGTGATCATATCTCTGCCATTGATCTTTTTAGATCGGACGGTCTGCATTACTCCCTCTCTTCAAACCCCACCCTTCTCATGTCTCCCCATCGACAGATCTCGACCGTCTATTCCCAAGATCCAACGATCAGGATCTAAACCGCCATTGACCCCACCTACCATTTTCGCCGATGCAGCTTGCCCTCCATTGCGTTTTATCCGAGCCGTCAAATCTAGAGCCTCTCATCCGATGGCCGAAAGCCCGTTTCGCATAATTTTTGCGCCTGAACGTTTAAATTCCAAAAAAAACGCGAAATGGGCGGTTTTATGAGGGACATATGTCAGCAAGTGTATGGAATCACATTTTTTGGGCAAAAATCTGAAACTTCCCCAACACTGCGCGAAAACCATTCTGGTTTTTCGCCTTACCACTATTCTCCACAACATTATCTTTTCAATTTTAAATTTTGGCCGTTGATTGTTAAGATTGAACGGTATCATTTTAATCTCACCCTCGTTTCACTTTCCACTCTAACTTGCCCCCGTCATTCTCACATTTTATCTTGATCATTGATCTTTGAGATCGAATGGCCCACACTATATCTTGCCCCCATTTGTTTTCCTTCCATCTATTCTCCCAAGCAACTGCATCGGATGATCTCCATCGTGGATTATTCTAATCCAATGGTCCACATTCGTCCTCACACCCAAACCTCCATTGACCTGGTTAGCTGCTCTGCTAGGATTTTTCCTCCATCACTTGCATTCGCAATTCCTCCACATCACTCCGAAACACTTCCACCAACCTTCCTAAGCAGTTTAAACCATGAATTCGCAGGATTTAAATAATGTTCGTGTGTTTTTATGCAGGTTTAGATGAATTTAAAGTTAAACCCTCCCGCAGATGATTACACTATTATTGGCCAAGGATGATGATCCTTACGGCCTTTTGATACATTATTAAAGGGTTTCAAAGGGATAATTAAATGTTTTAGGGAATCGATAAGTCATGATTATCGGTTTTCTGAGCAAAAACTCCAATAAAGCCTCTGTGCACCTGCAAATAGCAAACACAGTCAACAATCAATTAATGAAAGGGTATCAGTGTCAAAGATGAAGATTATGGCTTAATCAAGCCTAAAAACAGATCCAAAAATAAATCATTGGGTTTATGAAACAGAGGAAAATATTAGAAAAAGTAGGCCTCCACTGCCACATCAGAGGGGCTAATTTAATTCCCAGCTACCAAAATTTCCACCTGCAGCCTCTCTACCTCAAAGGAATACCCGGATCAGATTTCAATCCGAAACATTAAGGCCAAAGACCGCTGAACAGTTATTACAAGCAAAAAAAATATCCCAATTGTCAGTAGAATTTATTATAAAGATAAGAAGAGCCTTAAAGTCAATGTTTTTTACCCATGAAGCCTAAAAAGCAGAAACAGAATAAATGAAACAGAGTTGTAATTCGATTCTTTCCTGCCTTATGCCTTGCATGGTTTTCAAGGCTAGGAGTTGCATTTAGTACAGAGTTAATTACACTTCAACCCTAGGAATTCTTCCACCTCCTCATTTTCTTATAAAATCTCCTTGAGGAGCACATTGTAAAGGGTTGGTTGGTCACTAGTTGTAATACTAAAACTCTCTGAAATAATACATAGTCTGTTCAAAGTTGAAGAATAAATTGAAGTCTTGGAAGCTTGATGGTGGTGTGACATGCCTGTTCTTGAGAAGGCTCTATCATTGGATTCATAAGCTTGGTTGTTGGTGATGTATTCTGAATTGTCTATTGTTTTTCCTGTTTTCATTTGTTCCATAAATTCTTACTATAGTAGGATGAAAATTTTAGGCTAAGAAATGACTCCTGGAAGCACCTTAGACTTGTTCATCCTTCACTGTTCTATGTTTTCTTCTGCTGAGGTATTTTAGTGTCTTTAATCTTTCTCTTTAGTCACCATGCTTGTTTATTTCTCGAATATTTCAAATAGTTGGCTCCAGCATGATTTATGGTTTTCCCTACTTGTCTGTAGCCACTTGAAAGCTGTTTTTGAAGTCTCCCTTTGAAGTACCATTGTTTATAGTTAGCCAAGGAGGTACGTTTTTATCATACCCTTTGTCCCTGCTTGAACAATTTTTTTAAATATCTTTATAATTGTAATCATGGATGTTTTTAGGTGTTCCCTCTTCTATGAATGCAATTATCAGTGAATATTTTATTTTTTATAAAGTCCTTTGAAATAAAATATTTGAGGAAATAGGATGTGCTCCCGAATCTTAGATTTCATTTTAAAAGTTGTCTTGAGGTCATTATTTGCTTAAAGTGTGGTTTGTAGAATTCATGGTTAGCCCTGTCTATCAAATAACTCTTTATTGTTCAAGTTATGTTTTCAAGTTCCCTTTGTTGAGAATTCATTTTCTCTTTCCAAATCATTAATTTCCATCTCATTCACAAAACTAAAGGATCTTGTGGCCAAGTTAGATTTTCCCTCTGATATCCCATATCCATTGATAAGTTTGTCATAAACCCCTTCTTGAATCCATTTCCCAATGAATCTAACACTTCTTCTTTCTGTTTATACTTCCTAGACCTTTCATGTTCTGTTGTACTAATTCAGCCAAACAAAAAAAAAAAACAAACACTTACACTCAATAACTAGTCTAAAATCATACTTAAAAGCAAACAAGACATACCTTTGCAAACAATTTGAAAGATCCCTCTCTGAGAACAGGAGGAATAGATCCTGGAACTCTAAATATTGGTTCTAATGTTACCTTGTATTTTCGTTAGCCAATCTATCAAGACACAGGATCCCAACATAATGGCGATCACTGTGGGACCTATTGAATCTATGATAGCTTAGCAAACTATTATAAACACTTTAGTCCTACAAATCTCTAAGAAAATCAGTCAGTAAGCCATAGAGTAGACTCTGTTTGTTTGAGCACCTTAGCTAAGTGATTAGATCAAACATAGGAAACTCTAATAACCATAGAAATACACAAAATCCAAAAATATTTCAAATTGGCTTCATAATAAACATGGTGGTGGAACCATAAACATTTTACCTTCACAGAAAGCTAAAAAGTTTCCACCTGGCGACTCCATTGGCCCCAGTAGGCTTATTACTCATCTTGGTCTCCAAATCTCTTTAGGAATACGTTAACCAGCCTTGAGGAAGTTTATAAGCCTAGTCCCATACTAGATAAGACATTATGAGAGGCAATACTTTCAAAACAATCCTAAAAACTTCAGACTCTCTCATTTTTGAATAACAGTCTGGCTTCACATAGGATCAACACTAGATCTCATCCAGACCCTAATCCTCCTACAATAGTTGACAATCTAGAGAGAATTCTGTGGCAGACTTCTAAGTCTGGAAAATCAGCTACTGATAAGAACATCCCATGAACAAAATATGTCCCTGAAAACCTTTTTGTCTTGGAGGATTTACACTTTGACTTACATCATACAAAGAGCATATTTAGAACTAGGTCTCAAGGTGATTTAAACCAAGTTGATCTTGAAACTGCAGATTTGAAACAGAGCTTTCATAGAGAAGCATCACCTTCGACTCCTCCTGATTCCCAGCTTCTTCACCACTTCAGTCTCTTTCATAACAAATATTCTCAAAACCAGTTTGCTTGTCCAAGTGTTTCTTCCACTCCAATCCATACTACCACTATTCAAAACACTCCATTTCAACCTACTTTCCCTCTTGTAAATCCACCCCTTGTAAATCCACCTTTCCTTCTAGCCATGGCAACATGGTATGCCCCATTAGTGTTACCACAACCTATGGTTCCCTTACCAAATGACTATCAATCTAAAATTCCTCATTTCACTGCAAATGAACCTACTACTGCTCAACAGCATGTAGACAAAATGAATGATGCATTTGATTACATGGAGATAGATGATACTATTAAAATGAGAATCTTTGCCCAAAGTTTAGGAGGAGAAGTAAAAAAATGGTTTAAAAGCCTAACTCCTAACAGAATCATTGATCTCCCTACTTTGCATCAAACATTCATAAACAGATGGGAAATAAAAAAAAATCCTCTCCAAATCTTAGCAGAGTATAGCATTCTTAAAAAAAATCAAGGGGAGAGTGTTCATGATTACTCCACCAGGTTTAATAGTATCTACAATGATCTTCCATCTCACATGAAACCTCCCCAAGGCATGGCCTTAGTAAGATACCTTGAAGGTTTTGATGCTGAAATGGCCTATCAACTGAGAGAGAGAGGTTACTTAACTCTAGAGGAGATGCAGAAGGGAGCTGTGAGTGTAGAAGCAAATATAATTAAGAAAAGAGCTAGGTTAAGATCAGAGAAGAGGGTAACTTATAAATATGATATTTCACCCTCAACCTTAGCTTCTGACACCAAAATTGACAACCTAGTGAAGGTAATGGAGAGGATGCTTGAAAAGATGAATCTGAATGAGAGAGTGCCTCCAAGAGAAAACCAAAACAGAAATAGAAACCAAAATCTTTGAAGAGACCCTAATCAAGATAGGCAAAGAGATAACGACCAACAGGTTAGGCCTCCCTTTCAACAAAACTATGTCAATCAAGAAGAAGAAAGGGAAGTTGAAAGGTTGGAAGAAGATCATGTAAACTTGATAGGATCTGACAGTGAGACAGATGTTTTTCTCACTAAGGAAGAACAAGGATTCTTCTCTTCATAAAAAAATGAATACAATTATGAGGATTATGAAGATTATAGAATGGGGTATGAAAATGAAATCATAGAGGTACATAAACAGTATGATCTAAGAAGCAAAGGGAACCTAGATGATTCAAATGACAAGAACACTAACACTGTTGTTAGGAAAAATTCAGAAAAACAGCCTAAGAAAATAGCAGAGAAACCCAAAATTTTGGCTAAGAAACCAGATTTAAACAAAGAGAAGAACAGTCAGCCAAATTTTGAGCAAAGCATCCCTAGCACTTCAGCTAGTGGACCTAACAAAATTGTCCCAAATAGCACTCCAAATTTTTTTTAGCAAATCAGAATTGCGGAAAGGTATTCAATTGAAAAAACATATGTAAATATGAAAAAATCAATTGTTCCTTTCAGCCTTGAGGGAGAGATTGCAAAGATAAAATTACCATACCTCTAGATGAACTAGTAACCCAAGAAGTGTACAAAAACCAAGTTTTGAAAGCTTTGAACTTAGGAAGTGACACCGATACATTGAACTTGACAGATGACAAACCTGAGTTGTTGTTTGGTCTAGAAGTTGAAGGAAAATACCAAGAAGGAGCTATCCCTCCCTTCTATGTCAGTTTGAATATACATGATAGGATATTACACAATGCAATGTTAGACTCTGGAGCTTCACATAATCTTATGCCCAAAGTAGTAATGGAAATCTTAGGCTTATAAATTACTAAACCATACAAGGATTTTTATTCCTTTGATTCAAGCAGAGTCAAATGCTTGGGTTTAATAAAAGATTTATGTGTTAACTTATCTCAAATCCCTATTGAGACTCTAGTGATGGACATAGTAGTAGCTGACATTCCCCCAAGATATGGCATGCTTTTATCAAGATCATGGGGAGCCAAACTTCAAGGGAGTCTTCAAATGGACATGTCTTATGCCACCATCCCAGTTTTTAACCAAAGCAGAATATTATACAGGGAATCCCACATGAAATAAATGGTGAGCAACATAGACAAACCAAACAACTCTCCAATCTATTCCATCCAATCAATATTAGATTCCTTTATCTTGTATAATGAAGATGAAATCACCAAGCAAGAAAAGGAAAACAAAGAAGAAATCAGTTTACCAGAACAATCAGAACTTTCCTCAAATCAGATATAAAACATTGGCAATCAACAACAACAAGAAAATGAAAATGAGGCAGATATACTTTGGACAATAAACTTTGATGGATCTTGTAATAAAACAAGTGCAGGGGTAGGTGTATGGATTCAAAATACCAATCAGAGTTATTCATATAAACTAGATTTTCCATGCACAAACAACATTGTTGAATATGAAGCACTTCTCCTTGGCTTACACTTGCTTACACCCAAGACTTAGAGAAGCTTATCAATCCTAGGAGATTCTGAACTTATCATAAGACAAATCAAAGGAGAATATTCAGCTAAAAACCCAAGACTTAGAGAATATCGAAATGCTGCTCTTGATTTATTAAAGACCTTTGAAAACTATGAACTCATTTTCATTCCAAGAGCACAAAATCATCTAGAAAATGAACTTTCCTTAAATGCCAGCAATTTCCAAACACCTCAGATAAATGAACAACTTAGTGTAAAGGTAAAAAATAGGCCTGCAGTGCCTGACAATGAGGATCACTAGCAAGTGTTTGACACTGACAAACACATAGATGATTTCCTAAAATCAGAAAATGATTTTTCCATACCAGAATTAGAAACCAACCATGAAGAAAATTGTTCAGATGATGAAAAAATCCCAGAAACTGAAATGACATATTCTGCTGATATAAATCACTGTGAGAATTCTTTTAAAGAAGAATTGATTGACAACGCAGACCAGAAAGACTTGGAAGTGTTATAATGCAAGAGTGATACAATACCAAGAGGTCTCACACCTTTAGAACAACTTTTTGGCTTTAATGATGTAGCCAACAAACCAAGAATGGAGCTTGTGGAAACAGATGTAGAAGAACATAACATAGGCAGCCCAACAGAACCCAAGATGAACAAACTATCCAACACTCTCCCAGCTCACATAAAATTTCAATACATAGAGTTATTCAAAGAATTTAGAGATGTATTTTCTTGGGGGTACAAAGATCTGAAATCTTATGACACTAGCATCATCCAACACAAGATTCCTCTAAAGGAAAATCAGAAGCCTTTCAAACAGAAACTAAGGAGGATAAACCCTATTTTATTGCCTTTAGTTAAGACTGAAATTGAAAAGATGTATGATGCTAGGATTATAGTACCCCTTAGATATTTAAAGTGGGTGTCAAAATTAGTTTCTGTTAGGAAGAAGACAGGTGAAATCAGGCTCTGTATTGACTTCAGAAATCTAAATAGAGCCTCACTAAAAGACAACTACCCCTTACCCAAGATGGACCATATACTTCAAAGGGTATTTGGGTCAAAATGAATATCACTTTTGGATGAGTTCTCAAGTTACAATAAGGTGTTAGTGCTCCCAAGTGATCAACACAAGACCGCTTTTACTACACCTTGGGGCACCTTTATGTATTTCAAGATCCCATTTGGTTTGATGAATGCAAGGGCCATGTACATAGCCTTCTCTGAAGATATTGGCTATTTTATAATTATTTACCTTGATGACATAACTTTTTTCTCAAAAACCAATGAAGAAAATTTGATTCATTTGACAAATGTTTTTGAGAAATGTAGGAAATTTGGCTTATCTTTGAACTCCAAAAAGACACTCTTTGGTCTCGAAGAAGGTAAACTTCTTGGTCACATAATTTCAGAAGAGGGGGTCAAAATAGGCCCTAAAAGGATTGATGGCATATAAAAAATCAGCCATCCAAGAAGCCTCAAGGAATTACAATCTTTCATTGGAAAGATTAATTTTTTAAGGAGGTTTATCCCCAATCTTGCTGAGCTATTAAGAAACATTACAAACATGCTTAAGAAATATGTAGGTGTGAAATGGAAAACACAAGCTAAACAATCATTTGAATTGGTTAAACAAGCTCTCACTCAAACACCAATCTTGATTAGTCTAGATTTCACCAAAGACTTTTCTATCTTTTCTTTCACATCTGAACATACAATAGCTGCAATATTAATTCAAAAGAATGATTTGGGGCAAGAAAAACCAATATCATTTTTTATTAGGGCCTTAATAGATGCTCCTCTCAAATATAACATCATGGAGAAGCAAGCCTTAACATTAGTGAAAGCATTAAAGGACTTTAGAGTCTACATTTTACACTCTCAAATAATTGCTTTTGTTCCACATACTGTTGTCAAGGATATTCTAAGTCAAGACCCTCATGGTAAAAGGGGAAAATGGATTGCTACTATTCTTTAATATGACTTAGAAATCAGGCCCACCAAACTAATTAAAGCGCGGGGATTAGCAAAACTCATGGCTGAGTCAAACTTCGAAGCACTAGATATGAATATGGTGGATGTGCTGGAATAAATAGAAGAATTCACTGCTCCTTTCATTGAAGAAACATTTCTTAATTCTCCTTGGTATGCTGACATCATTTATGTATTTTTATATTTGAATGCCCCCCCTTCTTTGTCCAAAAATAAAGCTAAATTTTTGAAACAAAAAGCTTTAAATTATTGCATATTAGATGGGGTATTATATTGGAAAAATGTTGTTGGAATTTTGCTTAAATGTTTACTTGAGGATGATGCAGGAAAAATCATGCATGAACTGCATGAAGGAGAATTTGGAGGACACCTCTACTGGAAGACCACAGCAAACAAAATCCTAAGGTCTGGTCACTATTGGCCCACCCTTTTCCCAGACACTCAAAAGTTAGTCATGTCTTGCCATAAGTGTCAAATTTTTTATGGCAAAAGAAAACTCCTTCCCTTACCATTACATCCCACCAGTGTTGAGGCACCCTTCCAACAATGGGGCTTGGACTTCATTGGGGAAGTTCACCCATCCTCATCAGCCTAGCATAAGTGGATCCTCACTGCCACTGATTATTTTACCAAGTGGATAGAAGCCATACCATCTAGAAATGCTACTGACTCTGTCATTATCAAGTTCCTAGAAACAAAAATCCTATCCAGATTTGGTTATCCTCGAAAAATCATAACAGATAATGCTGCTGCTTTCAAGTCTAAAAGAATGGTTGATTTCTGTTACAAATACCACATTACCTTGGGCCATTCTACTACCTACTATCCCCAAGGAAATGGATTAGTTGAATCCTCCAATAAGAGCCTTATCAACATCATCAAAAAGCTGTTGGAGCAGAATCAGAATTCATGGCATAGTAAGTTGGTTCATGCCTTATGGGCTGATAGATTAACTACCAAGAAGTCAATAAATATGTCCCCCTATCAGTTGGTCTATGGCATGGATGCAGTATTCCCAACATCATTAGGAATTCTAGTCATGAAACTCCTTCAAGAAGTGAAAATTGAAGAGAATGATATGCAGAGAAGAATCAACCAAACAATTCATTTACAGCAGTCCAGAGAGGAAGCCTATGAAAGAACACAGCTAGTCCAAGAAAATATCAAGAAACTATTTGATAAAAGGACTAAGGCAAACAATTTCCAAGTTGGAAATGTGGTTCTTAAATGGTATTCAAGAAGAGAAGAGAAGGGAAAGCATGGAAAGTTTGAGAACTTGTGGAAAGGACCCTATATTATTCATGCTGAAAGGAGTCATAATGCATTTTTCCTGAAAGAATTGAATGGAGAAGATCTGTATGGAGGTCTAGTCAATGGCAGGATGCTCAAACATTACTTCTGTCAAGAGTCATGAGTTTCAAAGCTTTTCATTTTTCATTGTTAATATCATTGTTCAAACATTGCATTCAAAGTTAGAAAAATAAAAATACAAAAACAATAGAAAAGAGAAAAGAGGGCAGATTGTAAAACAAGAAAGGTACAACCCCATACCAAAAAACAGAAACAAAATCTGAAAGTGTGCAAGCTCAAATGCCACTCCTAAAAACACACTTCTATTCAGTCATACATTTTAATCATGAATAATTAGCTTTTCAATTTACTGCTGATAGGTTAGTGAATTAGATCAGCCAAATAACATAATCTTGGCTTATCAGTAAGGTAGATTAGATAGAAAAACAAAGGTTCAAACAAGCTCAAATCCTAAACCTATGAGACTGATGAAGAACTGGTTCAAATATGCTCAAAACTTGAACCATAAAGAGAGAAAAGACAGCTCAAAAAAATTCAAAATCAGAGCTGAAGAGATAGTGAAGGATGTTTTATTTTTCAGATCTTAACCCTTCAAAAAATTTGTTTTATTTTTTTGCAAATAAAATCTATGTGTAGCTTGTTTTTATGCCATAGATCAACAACAAGTTAGACTGTTTAATCTTGACTTGGCTGCTTTTAAATTTATGTTTTAGAATTTAGAGAATAAAATCTGTCGGATAATCTAATCCTGACAGATGGTAGTTAGGTAGAGAAACTTATGAACTCAACTATTTAAATTGAGTTCATGGAGAAATAAGAATAGAAATAGATTAGTTATATGTTTTTTCAAAAGAATAAAATGTTGTTGAAGAGATTTTTCTAGTCCAAATGCACTCTGAAAGAAGAAAAAAATGTTAGGATTAGTAGGAATGGGTAGGTAGACATGT
Organism: Pinus albicaulis; assembly: GCA_034641835.2. Classification (NCBI taxonomy): domain Eukaryota; kingdom Viridiplantae; phylum Streptophyta; class Pinopsida; order Pinales; family Pinaceae; genus Pinus; species Pinus albicaulis. The sequence continues at coordinate 1,286,024,054 of CM076583.1, read as the reverse complement.
TGTTTTGATAGAATTCCATTGTTTCAAATTGCTGCAGAGATCATCAAATCAGAGAAAGGTCAGCCAAAAGAAAAAGAAAGGTTGCTGCCCAATGGATTAAGGCACTGGTTTGATGAAAGCCAGAGATTTGCAGCTGAGGTTCTAGACACCTAAAAGAACCAGTTGTCTTCCGCAAGTGGAGCCACTATTAGCCACCTATAAATTCTGTCATACACCATGGTGGCTAGACTTTTCCTTCAAAACTTCAAGAGATAGTTCCCTTTGAAAACTTATCATCCCTTAAAGTTCTTATGATGATTACTATTCCTTGAGTTAATCTTCACTGATGTTTCCTCTTTATCCTAAAAAGCCTGTTGTTCACCAAGAGAAAGACTGCTTAAAACTCCATTTTTCATCATCTCAATTATCCATCTTTTCACTCATTTTTTCCTTTTCATTTTAAGCCTCAAAATGCCTTCATTTAGCCTCTAAAAATCCCCAAAAATCCTCTTTAAGCCTTGTGAAATCCCTTCATAAGGTTTAAAAACCCTTTTCTTCATTATCGGAACCCTCAAAACCCTCAAAAAACCCTTCAAAAATCCTAAAAACCTTCGTTTTTTTCTATTAAGGCCTTAAGCCCCTTTTGGCCTCAGCCCCAGCCCCTTTTTCCGCATATGACCCAAAGCCCCGCAATCGGGTGCTAAAGAGCTTAAAACCTCTTCCAGAACCTTATTTTCATTTTTTTTTCATAAACCTAATGCAATGATTTGAAATGAATCTAGACCGTCGATCTTTTCATATCAAGGGCCATCGGATCATCGCATCGCAAGTCCGCAGGGGTCCTTCCTTTTCTGTGTCTTTCAAAAATTCCGATGTGATCCCTCCGATCAAACCTCAACCGTTGATCTACCCTCTGATCCGACGACCAGCACTTAATCACGCATCACCCATAGCCCTCCACCATTGCACCTCCCGATTTAATCCTTATCGTTGATCTCTCTTAGATCGAACGGTCCGCGCTCAATCACATTGGCACATTTCATCGCCTCTTTGCCCTTTCCTCCTACCGATGCAATCCTACGATCAAGTCTGCGTCGTTGATCTTTTTATATCAGACAGTCTGCATTACTCCCGCTCTTCAAACCCCACCGTTCTCATTTCTCCCCATCAACAGATCTCGACTGTCTATTCCCAAGATCCAACGGTCAGGATCTAAACCGCCATTGACCCCACCTACCATTTTCGCCCATGCAGCTTGCCCTCCATCGCGTTTTATCCGAGCCGTCAGATCTAGAGCCTCTCATCCAATGGCTGAAAACCAATTTCGCATAATTTTTGCACCTGAACGTTAACATTAAAAAAAAAAACGCGAAATGGGTAGTTTTGTAAGGGACAAGTGTCGGCAAGTGTATGGAATCATGTTTTTTGGGCAAAAATCTGAAACTGCCGCAACGCTGCGCAAAAACCATTCTGGTTTTCCACCTTACCACTATTCTCCACAGCATTATCTTTTCAGTTTTAAATCTCGGTCGTTGATTGTTAAGATCAGACGGTCTCATTTTAATCTCACCCTCGTTTCACTTTCCACTCTAACTTGCCCCCGTCATTCTCACATTTAATCTTGACCGTCGATCTTTGAGATCGAACGGCCCACGTTATATCTTGCCCCCATTTGTTTGCCTTCCATCTATTCTCCCAATTGACTACATTAGATGATCTCCACCGTGGATTATTCTAATCCAACGGTCCACATTCGTCCTCACACCCATACCTCCATTGACCTGGTTCGCTGCTCTGCCGGGATTTTTCCTCCATCGCTTGCATTCACACTTCCTCCGCATCGCTCCAAAACGCTTCCACCAACCCTCCTAAGCAGTTTAAACCATGAATTTGTAGGATTTAAATAATGTTTGTGTGTTTTTATGCAGGTTTAGATGAATTTAAACTTCAACCCTCTCGCAGATGATTACACTGTTATTGGCCAAGGATGACGATACTTACGGCCTTTTGATACATTATTAAAGGGTTTCAAAGGGATAATTAAATGTTTTAGGGAATCGATAAGTCATGATTATCGGTTTTCTGAGTAGAAACTCCAATAAAGCCTCTGCGCACCTGCATATAGCAAACACAGTCAGCAATCAATTAATGAAAGGGTATCAGTGTCAAAGATGAAGATTGTGGCTTAATCAAGCCTAAACACAGATCCAAAAATAAATCACTAGGTTTATGAAACAAAGGAAAATATCAGCAAAAAGAGGCCTCCACTGCCACATCAGAGCGGCTAATTGAATTCCCGGCTACCAAAATTTCCACCTACAGCCTCTTTGCCTCAAAGGAATACCCGGATCAGATTTCAATCCGAAACATTAACGCCAAAGACAGATGAATAGTTATTACAAGAAAAACAAATATCCCAACTGTCAGTAGAAGTTATTACAAATATAAGAAGAGCCTTAAAGTCAATCTTTTTTACCCATTAAGCCTAAGAAGAAGAAAAAGAATAAATGAAACAGAGTTTTAATTCGATGCTTTCCTGCCTTATGCCTTACATGGTTTTCAAGGCTAGGAGTTGCATTTAGTATAGAATTAATTACACTTCAACCCTAGGAATTCTTCCACCTCCTCATTTTATTATAAAATCTGCTTGAGGAGCACATTGTAAAGGGTTGGTTGGTCAATAGTTGTAATACTAAATCTCTCTGAAATAATACATAGTCTGTTCGAAGTTGAAGAAGAAATTGAAGTCTTGGAAGCTTGATGGTGGTGTGACATGCTTGTTCTTGAGAAGGCTCTATCATTGGATTCATGAGCTTGGCTATTGGTGATGTATTCTGAACTGTCTGTTGTTTTTCCTATTTTCATTTTGTTCCATAAATTCTTACTACAATAGGATGAAAATTTTAGGCTAAGAAATGACTCCTGGAAGCACCTTAGACCTGTTCATCCTTCACTGTTCTATGTTTTCTTCTGCTGAGGTATTTTAGAGTCTTTAATCTTTCTCTTTAGTCCTCATGCTTGTTTATTTCTCAAATAGTTAAAATAGTTGGTTCCAGCATGATTTATGGTTTTCCCTACTTGTCTGTAGCCACTTGAAAGCTGTTTTTGAAGTCTCCCTTTGAAGTACCATTGTTTATAGTTAGCCAAGGAGGTCTGTTTCGATCATACCCTTTGTCCCTGCTTGAACAATTGTTTTAAAGGTATTTATAATTGTAATCATGGATGTTTTTAGGTGTTCCCTCTTCTATGAATGCAATTATGAGGGAATCTTTTATGTTTTCTAAAGTCCTTTGAAATAAAATCTTTGAGGAAATAGGATGTGCTCCCGAATCTTATATTTCATTTTAAAAGTTGTCTTGAGGTCATTATTTGCTTAAAGTGTGGTTTGTAGAATTCATGGTTAGCCCTGTCTATCAAATAACTCTTTATTTTTCAAGTTATGTTTTCAAGTTCCCTTTGTTGAGAATTCATTTTCTCTTTCCAAATCATTAATGTCCATCTCATTCACAAAACTAAAGGATCCTGTGGCCAAGTTAGATTTTCCCTTTGATATCCCATATCCATTAATGAGTTTTTCATAAACCCCTTCTTGACTCCATTTCCCAATGAATCTAACACTTCTTCTTTCTGTTTATACTGCCTATACCTTTCATGTTCTATTGTACTAATTCAACCAAAAAAAAAAACAAAACAAACACTTGCACTCAATAACTAGTCTAAAATCATACTTAAAAGCAAACAAGACATACCTTTGCAAAAAAATTGAGAGATCCCTCTCTGAGAATAGGAGGACTAGATCCTGGAACTCTAAAGATTGGTTTTGATGTTACCTTGTCTTTTCATTAGCCAATCTATCAAAACACAGGATCCCAACACCACCAAACCTGAAGTTCTACAATTTCAATTAAACATTGGGTGATTACATGAATCTTCCAGATCACATCGCAGCCAGAAGAGGTTTGGGTGCGAAATTTGTTGGGATTGTTTGCATCCAACGTCGATTTTCAAAAACTTTCTTCCACCTCATGCTAACTCTACTTCCATCCTTCACATAGTCGTCACGAAGTTGAACCCTGCAATGCGTTAAGACTCAAATCTTAACTATGGTGAGAAGCGATTTCAATGGAACGTAATAGCAAATTTCCACAATTATTGTGAGAAGTTATTTTACTGAACGTAATATAAATTCTCCACTGAGGAGCTGTGTGAGATCGACATTCCCCGTTTTGGATCGATTCTGATCAAAACCACCTTGCACCTACAACTCGATGGTAGTGTCTACTTCAAACATTTAGTGTATACATTGTGTAGCAGAGGTTAAGAAAATAACCGAATAGAGAGAGAATGAAATAAAATGATTGTATAAAATAAGAACAATAAAATACAGTGTCAACTCTTCTTTGGCCGAATAATACACTTGGTTTCCCTCTCGGCTCTCGCGTTTACAACTCATCACACTATCGCACCATTCCTACTCTACGCTCTCTTCTTTTCCTCTGTCCTATTCCATCCTCTATATCTATCCTCCATCCTCATACAAAGCTTATTTTTATACATAGTTGTGGATTAATTTGAATCCATAATTTCCTCCACAAATGACTCAACCAAATCCTAATATAGCTTATCCCACCTTTGACTCAACTAATTCCTATTTAAGGAGTTCATAATCCCTATTATAAGAGAATATTTACAATAAATCTCACACTCATATTTTCCTCTTAATTTATTTAAAATGTACATAGTTTATAAAATAATTAAAAAAAACATCACCCCCAAATAAAGAATGACAATTGAGCAAGATGCTCTTGCATCAGACTCCCCATGTAGAAAAGTTTCCATAGACTCATATCTATGAGTTCTATCACTTTTCTGTAATAGTGCGACAACCACAAGTCTCAATGACTTGCTACCTCCAGGATTCCAAACTCTGTTTTGTCGCCGGTCTTTTAAAGTATCAACTCCATTTTGTAATTTTGCATAGAATTCCCAGAATAGTATTTTCAGAACACTATTGAATGTAACCCTCGGTTTTCCATACCACACCATATTTATTTTTGGAAATACAGACTTGCGTAGAAACATTGATACCCATTCTTCTAGTCTCCAGGCTTTGAAAGAATCTCGAACTAGTTTTACATCAGCATTCATAGGTTTATCAGTTGACTCGGTAGTCTTGAATTTAATAAGAGCTAAATCAGAAATCTCACCATCACCAACATCACTCACTCTATCAGTCGGATTCCATCAACCTTTAAAACAATTACTTCTACCAATTCCTCGGAGTAATTCCTCTTTGTCAATTACATCAATACGGTTGATGTTTTCTGTAGTGTCTTCTCCTCTTTCTGTCACAATTTCTCTAGTCTTATCTTTTTCGGCCTATGGCTCTTTGTCTACTGCTTCCTTCTCCAATTTCACTAAACACTCCACTTTCTAAAATGAAGAATAATCAAGAACATCTCCTTCCTCACAAATATAGTCATTGAATGTCCCTATAGTAATAAACTTCTCATCCGGTGTTGTACCTGCATTCATCAACAAATTATTAGTTTTAAAAATATAAGACCTTTCGGCCTCTTCTGATGCTTCAAGCACCAATCTCCCATCATAGAATTTATGGAATTCGGCAGATACTCTTTGTTGTGACTCTATTCCTTTGATTCTATCCTCCTCTAACAAATTAAAATGAATTTTTTCAAGTTCTTTAAACTCGTTCACAATTTTTCCATTCCACTTCTGTTGCAATAGCTTCCATTAAACCCGTTTCCTAGTTCTCCATATGTATCTTCGGTCTTAATTTTTCTTTCTTTGTAGCGACTTCGTTAATATATCCATTTATGCTCTCATTACTGTCAGACTTATCTCATGCTCTTCATTCTGCTGCCAAATTCTATACTCCCACAATCCAATGCCTTCTTCAAATTTTCTTTCCTGTTGTTGATCATCTCTTTCAAATTGTTGTCTGCTTTCATCTTTATCCTACTAGATTAATACTTATGTTTCCTTTATGTCTCTAAGGACATAAATTTCTTGCTGCTCCTGATCTTTCATCTTATCTTTCAATAATTTAACTTCAATTCCTCTTATTTCAGCATCATATTTATTAATGTTGTCTTCTATACCTACAAGCACAATATTAAGAGTCAAATCATTCACTTAACTCTATAAACGTTAGAGACATTGCATCCTTATCATGTACTGTAACTATATTCTCTTCTTCATCAGGTTTTGCAAGCTTCATTTCTCCTTCAGGTTCCTTGAGCCATCTTTCCAAGAACTCTATTTCCATGTGAAATATTTCCAACATTTCATTACAACCTTCATTCCCAGTTTCATTCTTCTTCTGACAATCCTCTTGAGTTATCTTGTTTTATGTATCATCACATTGAAAAATTATTTCATCAATTTCATTAAACAAATTCATTTGTTTACCTACTTGGAATATTACTATGACATTTTCATTATGTTTCTGCTCCAAAACAACTTTAACTGGTTGTCTTACACCAAATATAAATTCATCTATGAATTCTTTCTGCTGCAATAAATCAGTACCTTCCTCCTCTAGAAGGCATTCTCCATCATACTTCACCTCAAGGGCTTTATTCATCTTTGTGACAATTTCACCAGACTGTCCATCATCTTCTACACATCGTGCAAACACACACAAACTATGAGATTTGAAAATACAAGGCTTCATAGCCTCATCTGCTTCCCTTTTCAACATATCTTCAAATTGTTCTGAACTGTTCCAATATTCAATGAAATATTTCTCATTATCCTCTTCACCCATAATTTCACCCTGTTCTGGTCCACAAATGGAAATTCCATTTCTGACTCTGCTTCTCTTATTTTTTCTACCAACCATTTTACTTGTCTTTGTCATAGCCTTCGCTTTAACTTAGACCACTTCACTATATTCTTCTTCAAAACCCAACCTTATCTTTCGTTTTCCCCTAGAAGCATTGTTAACACATCAAGTTCTTTTCTTATCTCAGCCAACTCCTTTTCAAGCTCCTCTTGACTCATCCGGTTCTTGTGGATTGTTTTAGAAACCCTTTCCTTCATCTTGTAGCCTTCTTCTGAACCTTCTTTATGACTTCCCATAGCCATCTTTACTTTTGTGTGTGATTTTACACTTGCAACCAATAAACTCTTCTTGAGTTGATCTTCTCACCAAAATTCTCCTCTCTTTGGTTTCCAAGTCCTCTTTCCTTAGAACTTGCATTGATAAATATTGCTTTCTTACTGGTTGCTACACCCACTTCTCTTAAGGACTCCTTTGTCCCTATATATTCCAAGCCTCAACTGGAATAAGGTTCTACTACAATCTCTAAGAACTTCCAAAAGTTCTTCCTATAGTTTTACTGCTGCAAACTTTCAAACCTTTGTAATCAATTTATGTCTTGGTTGGTTGTCTCCCGCAAACATGCAACTTTTTTACTCCCTTGATATGTTTCAAAAATATTATTAATTAATCAAAACTTATGCATACCATATTTCCAAAATCACTTGTCTTTAGGATCTCCTTATTTGTTGGTTTTTACCATTCCTGTAAATTTGGTTCTGCAAAACTGTCTCCGATCTCCATGCTTCCACCAGTATGATCATATTCAATCTCCTTTGATACATCTTATGGTAAGTGAACAAAGTAAAAATTTCCAACTTATCTGCACCTACCATAGTGTCAAAGTCTATATGTATTGAAGAAGTTAGCCAACACAATCATCAGAAAATGTATACAGTTGGTTCTCATCGCGCCGATACTTCACATAGTGAAATGGCCCTTGAATATCTCCAACATAAATCCGATCACCATAAGTGTGAATAAACACCATCATTGTTCCACACACCCAGTTTATTATATGTTCCACAATTATTTATGGACAGAATCCATCATAAATTTATTCACAAACTATGGCATTGCTTTATAAAATGATATCCAAAATTAAATAATAAAATAAAAGCCGAAGTATCAAATTTTACTTTTAGCAATTCACACTCAGAATTCGACTACACTCCTTTACTAATCCATAATATCCTTCATAACTGGAATGTTTTCCAAATGTGTGAGTGGCTTTAAAAAAAATGTGATTCAAACTGTTTTTTGGTTCATACCTCCAAATTGACCACGATTGAACCAATCACACTTTGATGCATATTCCACGACCTTTGACACCGACTTCATTTGTTTTTGAATAAAATTTTATATTAGAGGATAGATTCCCTTAGCTTGGTCAATAGAAATTCCTGAGCGTATACAAAGTTTATCAATCACGCAGAGTGCCAACGCATGGAAAACAATTTGCTTCAAATCATTAAGCCCTCAATCCTTATGCAATTAAAATTATCGCTAGACCCTTCATGAACACAAACTTGTAACTCAACAATAGGTCTCTACATGCAAAGTCTCCTTCTATTCTCACGATGGGATCAAATCATCCCTGATTCCCATCACAGTCTTATCAATGAGAAGTCTCCAGTGCCACGCTTTGATTTTTGTGCAATGCATAACCTTGTTGGATATGCTTGGCCTCCTACCTCACACCTTCCTAACTAAGCTCTGATACCAAAATGATGTAGAGACTCTACACAAATCAGAATACACGCGGAAGAATAGAGTTCACAAGTTCTTTTAATACCAAAATGATGATTAACATAATCTTCAAATAAGCCAGCATTCAAAAATTAATATACATCTCAGGTTTATCCAGCGATATCTTTAAATCAAGACCATATGATTTCTATCTATAGGTTCTACAACCAAAACTGAGCAATATATTTCTGCCTACATTTAAAAACTACCCCTTGTTTTTCTATTCCATATTATAGTCGTGGTTTTCAGGTCTTAACTCTGGGTGTTTACATGAATATGTTGGACCATGACGCAGCCAGAAGAGGCTTGGGTGTGAAATATATTGGGAATGTTTTCTTCCAATGTCGATTTGCGAAAATCATCTTCCACCTCATGCTAACTCCGCTTCCATCCTTCACATAGTCGTCATGAATTTCAACCCTACAATGCGTTGACTCAAATCTTAACTATGGTGAGAAGTGATTTCAATAGAACGTAATAGAAACTTTCCACAACGATTGTGAGAAGTGATTTTACTGAACGTAATAGAAATTATCCATCGAGGAGCTGTGTGAGATTGACATTCCCCATTTTGGATCGATTCTGATCAAAAATTCCTTGCACCTGCAACTCGATGGTAGTGTCTACTGCAAACATTTAGTGTATACATTGTGTAGCAGAGGTTAAGCAAATAACTAAACAGAGAGCGAATGAAATAAAATGATTGCATAAAATAACAGCAATAAAATACAGTGTCAACTATTCTTTGGCCAAATAATACACTTGGTTTCCCTCTCGGCTCTCGCCTTTACAACTCGTCACACTGTCACACCATTCCTACTCTATGCTCTCTTCTTTTCCTCTATCCTATTCCATCTTCTATATCTGTCCTCCATCCACATATGAAGCTTATTTTTATACATGTTGTGGATTAATTTGAATCCATAATTTCCTCCACAAATGACTCAACCAAATCCTAAAGTAGCTTATCCCAACTTTGAGTCAACTAATTCCTATTTAAGGAGTTCATAATCCCTAAGATATCTATACAACCCAACTCCTCTCATATTCTTAATTATAAGAGAATATTTACAATAAAACTCACACTCAGATTTTCCTCTTAATTTATTTAAAACTTACGTAATTTATAAAATAATTAAAAAAAACATCACCCCCAAATAAATAATGACAATTGAGCAGGATGCTCCTGCATCACCACTTAACATAACAGGGATTGTTTTGGGAAGTCCTTACTTGTATGACAGGAAAGCGATCTTCCATCGCCATGAGAACAAATATCATTTATTCAAAGATGGAAAGGAATACATTGTTATAGCACATCGCAAGAAGACAAACATTACTATGTTAAATGCTGCACAGGTAAAGAGGCTGGTAAATTCAAGTAAGAATTTTTTTCTTCTAATGATTAAGCCTAAAGCTGATGTTAATCATGAATCATTTAAGGGATATGATCCTAAGTTGAAATCATATTTATATGATGTAGTTAATGCACATCATGAGATGTTTCAGGAGCCAACAAGATTGCCTCCAAAAAGAGAGATTCAACATGAGATTCAGTTGCAGCAAGATTGTCCTCTTCCAAATATTGGCATGTATCGCATGTCGATAATGGAGAATGCTGAAATAAAGAGGGAAATCAAAGAGATGTTGGACAAAGGAATCATAATCTGAAGCACCTTGCCATGCGGTTCACCCATTATCTTGATTCCAAAGAAATATGGGACTTGGTGCATGTGTGTAGACTTCAGAGCTTTGAACAAGATTACGATAAAGAATCATTACCCACTCCCAAGAATTGATGATTTTCTTGATTAGCTGAAATAAGAAAAGTTTTTCACTAAGTTAGGTTTACGAAGTGGATATCATCAAGTAAGAATTGTAGAAAGTGACATATGGAAAACTGCATTTAAAACCAAACAAGGACTCTTTGAGTGGTTAGTTATTCCATTTGGTTTGTGTAATGCACCATCAAATTTCATGCATGTTATGGATAGTGTTTTGCATCCATTCCTTGATGACTGTAATTTTTTACTTAGATGACATATTTATTTTCAACAAAACAAAAGAAGAACATGTCTTGCATGTGAATCGAGTGATTGATGTTTTGAAGAAAGAGAAATTGTTTCTTAAGATGTCAAAGTGTGAGTTTGGAAAGATTTCTTTGGTTTATTTGGGACACATTGTAGGAGGAGGAGAGTTGAGAATTGATCCTTCTAAAGTGGAAGCCATTATGAACTGGCCCACACCCAAAATAGTAACTGAGGTAAGAAGTTTCTTAGGTGCAACTCAGTATTGGAGAAATTTTATTTCTAACTTTTCTACCATAATAGCTCCTATGCATGCATTGAAAAGTGTGAAGAAAGTATTTCAATGGGTAGGAAAACAACAACAAGCTTTCAAAGCTTTAAAAGACAAGATCAGTTCAACTCCAGTCCTTGCATTACCAAATTTGAGACAGCCATTCGAGATACAAACTGATGCTAGTGATTATGCCATGGGCACAGTTCTTTTGCAGCATGGTAAGCCTATCGCTTTTCATTCTGAAACATTTAACGGTGTTGTGACAAATTATCCTACATATGAAAAAGAACTATATGTGTTGGTAAAAAGTTTCAAGAAGTCGAAACACTACTTGATGGTTAAAGAGACTATTGTGCATACCGATCACCAATCATTACAGTACTTCAGTCGCAAACAAAATTGCAGCAATCAAGACATTTTAGGTGGATGGGATTTTTTCAACAGTTTCACTTGGTTATAAGGTACAAAAAAGGAATTTTCAATAAATTTGTTGATATTCTTTCAAGACCAATCATTAGTGCATCTACTTTACTAAAAAATGATTCTATTGTACATGAGAGTTACATAGAACAATATGCACATGATGTTGATTTTCAAGATGTGTATGCTAGTTTGAGTGAAGGGAATCAAGTTGAAGAAAAATATTATCACATACATAACAATTTGTTGTTTCATTTTGGAAATTTGTGTATACCACAAGGAGAGAGGCTAAGTTTCATGAGATAAGCGCATTCATCTCTTATTGCTGGACACTTTGGGGTAAGAAAAATAGGGGCGCATCTACATAGGTATTTCTATTGGCCTCGCATGGTAAATAATGTGTCGCATTTTATAAGAGGTTGTTCTATGTGTGCAACAAGAAAGACTAGTAATAGGAAGCTTGGGTTGTACACGCCACTCCCGGTACCATCAAGGCTATGGGAGAGTGTCTCCATGGACTTTTTTGGAGGTCTACATATGTCAAGAAAACATCATGATTATCTTTATGTAGTTGTGGATAGATTCAGTAAAATGTGTATGTTTTGCCATGTAAGAAAACCATTATTGTTGAACAAACTGCTGAGCTTTATTTTCAATATGTTTGGGTTCATTATGGATTGCCAAATTATATTGTTAGTGACAAGGATTCCAGGTTCATTGGGAATTTTTGGTCTAATCTATGGAAGATGTTGGACAAAAATTTGAAAAAGAGTATTGATTTTCATCCGCAAACCGATGGAAAAAACGAGTTGGTGAATAGAACCATTGTGCATCTATTGAGAGGATATTGCAGCGAACATCTTAGGTTATGGGATGAGCAACTGCATTACATTCAGCACACCTACAACCGAGCAAAGCACTCTTCAACTCAAACATCACCTTTTGAAGTATGCTTTGGGTATTTTCCAAAATCGCCATTAGAATTCATCTTTGGTAAGGATGCTGCAATTGATGGCCATAGTGATACTGAAAAGGCTCGAAAGTTCATTGAAAAAATTTAGATTATACATCAACGAGTTCAAGAACAGATTGAGAAAAGTCAAATAAAATACAAAGAGAGGCATGACAAACATAGATTTGATCACAAGTTTCAAGAGGGAGATGAGGTATGCTTGCACATTAGCAAAGAAAGGATGCAAGGGGAAGGTAAAAAGCTCAAACCCATTCGCTATGTTCCATTCAAGATCATAAAGAAAGTTGGTAATAATGCATTTCAACTTGAATTGCCTTCATATATTCAAATGCATTCAGTTGTTAATGTTGAAAACTTACGTTTGTATAAGCCACTTTTGATCTAAGGAAGTGATGTTCAATTAACTTCTATTGAATATTTATCACCAGAATATCTGGATGAGCTCAAGGAAGATACAATTCTTGGCAGGAGGACAAGAGCATCCAAGAGGGGAAGTGTTGACTACCTTCGAGTTGGCTCAAAGGTACTAAGCCAAGCAAGGAAAAGTGGATGAAGGTTGGAAAGGAGAGGGAGTTATACCCTCATCTAATGAATAGGTAATCAAGTCTTTTGGGGTCCAAAATCTTCCCAATGGGGAGGATTGATCAAGAGTTCATAAAATTTTCTCAAAATTGAAAATTACAGGATTGGGTTGAAACAGGGATGGTTGTATAGATCTCGTCTTCCTAATTCCGGCGCTGCAAACGATTCGAAAAATCGATGTCGTATGAGGGAGATATCACATTCTGATCGAATTTCCAAACAACTAAATTTTGTGACAGGGTTGACTGGGATGCCCAATCGGCATGGTCGATGCAAAGTTAGCGAAAGGAATATTATGAGGAATATTCCTTTCCTCATAACCATTCCCAAGCTGAAAAGTGGCACGATATCCTTTTTTGAATTTTTGTACATCGTTTTTTTATGGGCCAATCAGAGTGTAACACGTGGCTAGCCCTGAGGCCGCCACGTGTCCCCTTAGTGGTGTATTAAAATTTTTGTTGAGGCCACATGCGTCAAAACCTGGACCTCCAAGAGAGCAACCACATGACATAACCACCTGAGCCACACATGATACTTAACCTATATGGGGAGTCGGTTTTATTTAAAGTTTAATATAATATGCAATGGGGGTGGACACATGTACAACATCAAACTCCACGGTTAACGCGACCTCCAACCATTAGCCGACAGTCACCGCAACTGTTTCGATATGTGTTATCACATGTAACCATTACTCTGTCTCCGTGGGGATAACGTTTACATGACTTCAAACCGGAGTTTCTGCCTTTATAACCCGTGGTTTGTGCCATAGTTCCGCTGGCCGTTACAGTCAGGCCTGGTTTGGGGTGCGCATGTGGCTACCCCTAACCACTAACATTTATTGTAACGGTTAAATCCAGCGGAATTTTAGAGCACACCCAAATTTAGGAAGAATCTAATATTATGACTCCAGCTAAGTGGAGTCCTCCACATTTAGTGGAGCTTTTCTAGGTGTTATTGGGAAAATGAGTAGGAGACTCAATTTTTTCCCATTAAGAGTGAATGAAGAGTCATTCTAGACTAATTGGAGCATTTTGGAGCCACTGGTGCAGAGAAAAAAACCATAAGAGGCCTGTAGCTACATGTATTTGCAAAATTTTGAGCATAATGAAAGATGGACATGCCATTGGGAGTTGGACCAGCAAATGTAGCCCAGGAGTGGTGAACTGCTTCATCATGCCTAATGTGTAAATGTTATGTGGTGTTTTATTTCTCTGTTTTACATTGTTGTTCAATGTTATTTGTGTTTATTTCATGCTTCTAATTCACTAAAATAATCTATAATTCATGGTTAAAATACTCAATCCTTAAGCAAACTTGTGAGAAAAGTATGCACATGTTTTATAACTGAAAAGACACTTAGCACAACAAAACTAATACAGTCCTTTCATATTAAGTAGGAATTCAATTGGTAAATAAAAAGAAAATTAACAAATGAAATTGGGCCCTCTTGTGATGCGATGGATCTGCCCACTATGCATATTTTCATAATTATAAAAAACCAAATTCTTGTTCTGGTTTAAAAATTAAAAAAATATACATATTCAACTATATATATATTTCACTTTGTATATTCATATATCCTAAATCTAAAATATTGTAGTGAGGCGTAGAGTGGCTTCGTAATACTAGAAGGGGTGTAATGAGATTAAACTTACAGAAGTGGTTTTTAAAATTGGTATATCATTATTTTAGGTTTTAACCTTGTACACAAATTACGTTCATACAGTTTTTAAAACATAAAAATATACAATGGTGAGAACATAAAATACACACAGATATTTTCTCCTACAAACCAAACTCGGAAAATTGGATTGATTTTTCATTATATTCATTTCAATGTTACAATACATATATACATGTCGAAGCCTTCATAACCCCAATCCATTAACCCTAGATTAGAACATAATAGTAGTTCGCTTGATTGGATCTATAAAATACCATGGGAAAAAACCATCATTCACAAAAGCATGTGCTAAAAACATGCACAAAACCATGGGTAGGTTCACCCACCATCCTTGGCTCCTCCTCCCATCCTTGGGTGCACATAAAAAATAAAATCCTGTGGTGTTTCCCCAAACACCATGCAGAGGGGAGGGGGGGCTACATCCCCCCTGCGACCCCCCACTACACTCGACACAATGTAACGAACCCTAGGCCTAATTGTGGAAAGAATATAACACATACCCAACCATTGTTCCAACCATATAATGAGATGATATTTGTAGACGAAATTTTATCATATTTTAACTCTTCAATGGAGATATTTGAGGATCTTTATATGTATAATAAGAGGATAAGAAATTTTTATTATTTAAAAAAAATAGAATAAAAAATATTTATCACCTAATGTTTTATAGTATTATTTAATAGTTATTATAAATAATAAATAAAGTGAAAGACTATAATAAATAAATAAATGAATTGTTTTATTAAAAAATGAAAAAATATAAAAATTAGTAAAATATAAATTTGAAAGTGCTATGTCACCATGGGAAATTGTGGAAAACCATGTGCTTACATGGGGAGAGGATAAAATCACGTATGGGGTAAGGTGCACACAAATGAATAGAGAGTAGAGTGAATTAAGAGTTGGGACATGATTGAGTTAATTATTGAGTTTAATCAGTCAAAATTTCCTTGATTTAAATCCTAGAGTTCATGTGGGAAATTATTTGGTTTGATAGAATATAGGGAAATGAGTATGGGATCTCGTTGGGAAAACGAGAAATACTATAAGGGGGATTTCCATGAAGGACATTGAAGCAGAAAATGGGAGCTCACTATTGTGTTTTTCTAAGCCAACATGAGATGTGCTTAGAGTTTTAACATATTGAGAACTAGAAAAGAGCTTGTTTGTGCATTTACACTTGAATAAGTTTGCTAATTTCCCATATTTATTGATATTTTATCCAAAATTACCCTTGTAGTATCATGGTCTGGCTAGGGGTGGCCAATTGTAGAGGCCCAAGGTGGAATAAAGCCTACATATGGCTGGAAAATTAGTCACTGTTTGTTATTTAGCTAGATTAGCATCAATTTTAGAGAAGTTTTTAATCATGTCTTTTGTTGGATATCTTTTTATGTCAAGTGAATTCATGAAGGAATGCACGCACTAAATGACATGTGCCATTGATTTTGATATTTCAAGAAGGAATAATTGTGTATGTGGAATTTTTAGTGGCAAAAAGAATATTTTAAATTATATAAATTATCCTTAGAAATCATGTATAGAACTTAGATAATGTAAGACTTAAATAGTGAAGATTGTAGAGTTGCACTAGTTAAGAGATGTATTTTACATGCTATAGTTGTGATGACTTTAATTGGATTGATATTAGTGATAATATGTAGTTGAGATAATTATGCAAGTTATGTTCTATGATGCTTTGAATAAGGAATGTTAAATTGAAAACTACAAGATTGATTTGTGGGTTCTCAAGTGCCGAGAAGATTGATGTAGTATAATTGTTATAAAAATATCTCTTGAAAAATATATATAATCCTTGTTTTGTGGTAGCCTAACCTGATATTTTACAGGAGTTTCATCGGCTAGAAGGTGTGGTATTATTTCTTTTGATTTGTCACGATAAACTTCAGGTACATTATGAGGTGATTATGGTGTTGTTTCCAATGTTTTTGATAGTTAGAGGTTGTGGAATAAGAAGGACATGATGTTAGTTTTTTATACCCAATAACCCTTGCAGTAAGTACTACACACACAAAATTGGATATATTTTATCCATACATGTTCCTAGTGAAAAGAATGTTGGAGGCTACATTAGAAAGGAAATTCAATTCATGTTTTACTCTTAAGAAAAAAAATTATGTGTTGGCACAAATTATTTTTTCTTATGTGGTTCATGGATCTTGGAGATCGATGACTTCTACATTCAGGAAATATTTGTACTAGGAATATCAACCCGAAGGGATCACTTCATGTCATCTCAACCACGGAGCCTAACCCTGATGGTGTCGAGAGAATTGAGCTCGTGACCTCTCAATAGGAAAGGTGGTTTAACAACTAGGACTTGACCAATTAAGCTAACCCTCGGGGCTTTATAGTAAATTTTGGTTTTGCAGATAAATCATTTATATTTATTTTGCAACTTAGCCATATCAAATATAATTGATTCTAACATAAATGGACCAAATAATTTAGATAGATTGAATTATATGCATGATTTATATAGAGTAAATTATATGGATTGATATTTTAAGATGCAAATTATGTGAGAAGGACACATTACAAAGGAAATTGTGAGAAGAGTTGAAGCTAAACTAACTACTCCTAAATATTCAGTTCAAGATTGAAATAAAAAAGAAATCAAGTGAGGTTACCTCAAGAATTTCTACGAAACACATCACCATTCCTCGTATGAGGGAATAAAATAGATCAAACAAGATATGGCACACACTAAAAAGTTTGTTTAGTAAAACCTAGATTCTGGCTATAAGGGTGAGACATATCTTAAGTAGTACTTGGGGAAATTGATTTAGGGCATATCCCTCATTTATTCTATTAGTTGGTATGGATTTGGAACAACCATATAAGGAAATAGGTTGGGAAGATATTCTAATTTCTGCAATTTGATTGCCCTATCAGAGGTAGTTATCAAGGGGAAAGAAATGTGCGGTGAATTTGATTTTGATGGAAAATTTCTAAAGCAACTATCAATAGAGTAACTGAAACTATAAATACAAATAAAGTGATATTTTTGAAGAGAATACCTCTTTCAATAATAATGGAAGAAAAAAAAAACATTTTTTGAAGAGCTTTCCAGATTATCCAGTGTTATAGAACATTTGTTGAAGAGCTTTCCAGATTATCCACAGTGTTATTATTAAATATATATTTAAAAGCAATTAAATATAAAAACCTATTAGTAAAGATTATGTTAATTATCATAGAATTTGATATAACCTTAGATGATAATAGTAATTAAAAATATATGCCAATTTTATTATTAATAAAAGAGTTAATAAAATTAAAGGTAAAACAAGTACAGATGAAATTACTAATTGATATAATATTTATTTATTCAAAAGAGTAAATAAATATCAGTAATTATTAATTTATTTATATTTTTATTAATTAATTTTTATTTTATTTTATTAACATGATAGATTTAAATCTAATTAATCTAATTATATTAGGATAATTGATTATAATCTTGATTAATTTCATTTATTAAAAACATTGGTTACTAACAAAAATTAATTAATTTTTATTAATTGGAAATAAAAATTAATTAATAAGGATAATTATTAAAAGTAAATAATTTACTTATTAGTTTTCTAGATCTAAAAACAACCAAACCCTAAATTTTTATTTATTTGTTTTATTATTATTATTTATTTTTATTTTTATTTGGAAGAGAAACAAACATGTGATACTATACTTGGGATGATGGTGAACCCGAGGAACAAATCTGCCGAATTAGAAACCTCCAACTATCCCTGATTTCGAACCCTCCATCCCTGTTGAGGTTATGAGGATGCTTTATAATCTCAAATGCCTCTCTAATTTTCCTTCTTTGATAGTGTTCCTCCCAGGTATTGATTTTGGCATCCTCTAGATGCAAACGATGCTTAGTTTTTTAGGAGTGATCTACAAGGGCTGAGGTGCGAGATCTCTCATGCTTAATATCGGCTCTGTTTTCTTTAAGACGTTTTTGCAACAAGTGCCCGGTTTCACCAATATAACTCTTCCCGCATGAACAGTCAATCTTGTAAACTCCTTTAAGTTATTGGTGACTAATACTATCTTTAACTGACTGAATTCTTTGTCTTATTGTTCCTGCTGCTAAAAATTAGGCGAAAATGTCCTTCCTTCCAAGAACCTTGGCGATATTATCAATAACACCCTTGATGTATGGTATAAAAACCCTACCACAACTTTCCAAAGGTCCTTGGCGCTTTTTGGACAAGACCGAACCCTTATCTATTTAGAGTTAAATATTTAAAAGATAAGTTGAGTGCTATTGGTAAGTAAGTATCAAGTAATAATCTAGTTACTATAACATTGAATGGTACGTTAGATGAATTTCAAGTATTTGTCACTAGTCTTGCAGTAAGAGAAAAAGCGCCTTCAATTGATGACTTGATAAGGATCCTTATGTAATAAGAGGAAAGAAGGAAGATTGACAATAATACATTTCAACATTCATAGATGTCTATGACAACTAATCTAGATACCATAAAGAAAAACCATGGATAAATAACAAATGTGGAGTTTCATCAGAGATATCTACTAATGTGAAAAATAATTGTACATGAAACTATTGTGATAATTTTGGACAATGTGCTTATGAATGTATGAAAAATATGTTTAATGAGTCTAAGTATAGAAGATAAGAAGAATTTTGTTGATAAAGGTAAGTGATGATCTTATAAATCTAAAGTTGTTTATTTCAAATCTATCCCTATTAGTAGAAGTAGATGATTTAATGCATCCTTCATATATTCAAGAGCATATATTCCTATGACTTGCAATAGAGATTGTTTTAAAACATAACATGATAAAATTAATAATGATAACTCTATCTATTTAATGGTATATTTTATGAAAAAAATATGGCAATGTATTTCACCATGTGGTCATGTGAAACAAATTAAAAATATAATCTATACAATGGATTAAAACAAAATATATTCTTAGTTTGAACATTACATATCAAGGTTTAAAAGTTGAATTTGTGGAGCCAAATTGTCATCTGAAGGATATATAAGATCACTATAGAATCATATAAAAAAATATGATTGAGAGGCCATACAAACTTGATGATACTACTGAGATTTATCAATCTTTGTTATTTGCAAGTATGTTTTCAAAAGAGCTACGACACTCTAGATTTTGACATTTAAATCTAAAATATATATTTTACTTCAATGAAAAAATATGGTGAAATATCTTCCACTCTTTTAAAATGAACATGTTGAATGCAATGGTTGCGAATTAAGAAAAACACATAGAAGTCATTTTCCAATGAGGATAGATAAATGGAAAATATATTTTTTTGAATTAGTACATACTAATGCAAACTAAATCATTTGGGGGAAGATTTTTATATTCTAATATTCATTGATGTAAACCATCTTCACATGTGTATTGCATAAAAAAAGTCATGTTTTGAATACTTCAAAGATTTTTTAAATATGGTTGAAATGGAAATAGGAAATCATATCAAGATATTTAGATCATCTCAAGGGGGAAAATAAAATTCAAGGGAATTCTTAAAGTACTGTAAATATATTGGAATTTAGAAATAGCGAATGGTTCCACATATCCATGAGAAAAATGGTGTGATTGAGAAGATGAGTAAAACCATAGTAGAGTGTGGCTAGAAGCATGCTCAAATATAAGAATATTCCTAATAGTTTGTAGGATGAAGCTACAAGAATAGTTATCTAGAAGTCCAATAAAATTTTTATATCCTAAAACTCCTTATGAATCATCCAATGGATATAAGTAGTTTTAAATCACTTGATATTTTTACACAGTAAATTGTTTTACCACATCCTAAAGAAAAATAGAAGGAAACTTGATGCAAATTCAGTCAAATGTATTTTCATTTGTTATTGTGTGCCTAACCATAATGCTTGATAAATGCATAATCCTATTACTCATAAAATATTTGCATGTATCCCCGGATGCGGGTGGTACCTAGCCTTGCAAGACTACACGGGGCGGCCATGTGGATCACCACATGGTGCACCCATGTGCCCCAGCCTTGGGATGCACAGTGCCTTCAATTCTCGCGTGGGTTGGGCTTTAAATTCCCATGCGCCACCTTATTTTCGACACACTCAATGTGCTTGGTATTAACTCCTCACGATACCATGCTGTTCACTTCTCCCGCCCATTCTATGGCTCTTCAGCTTGCTCTGATCGCTCTCCCTTTGTTATTCCTGCTTCAGCCCTCCCCTGCTCAAGAGAGAAGCTTCTGGGCTCAGGCCTCTGCAGCGACCCCTCCGCAGTATTGTGCCCTGTCCAAGCCTGTCGTGATGCCGTGACGACACCGAAAATGGTGCAGACGAGCTGGGGGCAGGGTCCTCGCTTCGCATCCCCCTCTGCCCCATGCCATCCCCGAAGACTTAAATCTTCTGGTCTCTTGGGACATAGCATACTTGTTGCCCTCTGCCTTCACACTTGCAGAGCCATCCGACTCCTTCATTCCTCCCGCGCAGCTCCTGGACCCCTCCGCTCCCCCCTCCTCCTCCCGCGGTAATAAGAGAACCTTCAAGTCCACCATCCCTGTGGAGCCTGCCTTCATCCCCCGTAAACTCAAAGCCCTCCCTGTGCAGTCGGCCTCCAGCTCCAATTTTGATGACAACAACTCTGAGCCGGCTGAAGAGAAGCATCTACTAGGTCTGCGTCTCTCAGGCTCCTCCAAGAGGAACGAAGACCTCAATTCGACTGACGCCATGGATATTACAGCATCTAAGCAGGATAATGCCACTCAGGACACTCCGGCAGAGTGCCTTGGGCTTCCTGAATCCCCACGCGAGCAACTTGAAGGCTCTGACCCTGGGCTTGATTCACTAGATTACGGCTACATCTGCCGCATCCTCGAAGAGGATCCTCCCTCTAGTGACAAGCATGAAGGTTCTCCATAGCACTCTCTCTTCGGGTTTCTTAGTTTGATGGTTCTGGTTGTTTCATATGCTAGCTCTTTGGTCTCTTTTTGCACTGTTTCAAAGGCTGGTTTACTGCTATGGGTAGCTCGTTCTATCTAGACAATTAAGGTAGGTTTCCCCTCTAGGGGCAGTCTAGTTTTGGACAACAGTATTTTGTTTATTCCCCCCGTCATGGATCTTTTTATTTCCGAGGATGAGCAATGTAACCTCTGGTTGATGAATTAATAGAATTTGTATTACTTAGGAAAAAAAAAATATTATTTGCATGTATGGATGTTATATTTCATGAGTATGTAGATGTTGATAGTTAGCGTGTAAAATTTTTTTACTAAATAAATAATTAACAATGCCAAATTAGAATAAAGTGAAGATCAAGAAGATAATAATATCAAAGTGGTATTGAAGCTACAACTGATTGGAGTATGCCAAGAAATAATGTAGCTACTCCATGAAGCAGTAATGCACTAAAAATATCAACAAGGCAAATCAATACATCAAGAAACTATAAAATTATGCTTTGATGTCTCAAATCATGGGCATTGAAGATATTTTAAATTATGAGAAGGAAAAGGATAAAAAGGGATGGATGGATGCTATGCAAGAGGAATATGATTCTATTGTGAAAAATGATGCTTGAGCAATAATTGAACTTCCTAAAAATAAACTTCTTATAGGCTTAAAATGGATTTATAAATCTAAGTTCAAATTTGATGGTGGGGCAGATAATTTTAAAGCTAGATTGGTTGCAAAAAGATATCCACAGATGAACTGAATATGACGACACATTTTCTCTTGTAACTAAAATAAAACTCATTAAACTTATAATTGTACTAACTACCAAGTGCAATTAAAACGTAAACTAAATGGATGCCAGGTTATCATTTTTTAATGGTGAATTAAAAGAAGAAGTTTCCATTGTTCAACTACTAAGTTATTTAAAGTATGGAAAATAACATTTTGTATGAAAGTTAAATAAATAACTATATGGTCTCAAACAAGATTCGATATCATGGTATATAAAAATTGATCACTTCTCCTAGCAAGGATTCATAAAAAATAATAGTGATTCAAACCTTTACATAAAGAAAGATGAATATGGTAATAAAGCTTTGATTTTATTATATTTTGATGATTTAATCATAACAAATAGTGTTTCAAGTTTGATTAATGAAATTAAAAGTGAGATATTATAAGAATTTGAAATAAAGGATTTTGGACAAATGCAATACTATTTAAGTATTAAGGTATGGGGTGAATATATCAAAATTTTGATCACTCAAAGTAAGTATGCAAATTAAATGTCAAGAGATTTACTATGAATGGGTTTGAATCAATGTTTATTATATTCGAATATAATGCTAAGCTTTTCATTAATGATGACACAAAAGAAGTAAACGGTACTTTGTATATGTAACTAGTGGGAAGTTTAAATTACTTAAACACAACAAGATCTAATATTCCATATTCAATCATCATACTTTGTCAATTAATTTTCAAGACACAAGAGCACCATTAGAAAAACATTAAGAGAGTCATTCAATACTTAAAATGTTGATTTTAGTATTGAATACACTAATTGTTTGAAGACAAGGTTGACAAGCTATTGAGTAGGTGATATAAATGATAGAAAGTAAACCATTGGATATGCATTCAGTATAAAATTCAGGATTGTGTATTCGAGAAAAAAGAAGAAACCAAATGTTTCATATACTAAAGTTTAGTACAAGGCATTGTATAATGTTACCCGTGACAAAATTTGGCTAAGGTTGATTCTCAAAGAGATGGGAGAATGGTATCCATCCTTATCTAGAATGAAAATTCCATGAATATTCTAGAATCTAATGGACAATATTGAAGTCAAATAATCGACTTCGCTCTTGTCTATCAAATTCCAAAAATATTCTTGAAATTTGGAATCGAGTAAATTCTAGGTGAGAAAGGAAAGAAGTACCTACAACTACAAGTGCGTAAATCAAAGTTCTATGAAATTGAAAAATAACCCAATTTATTATGCAAGATCAAAGCATGTTGAAACCTAGTATCATTTTGTAAGAGAAAAGATTCAATAAGAAATAATTGATGTGATGTATTGTACCACAAAGTAGAATATGGTTTATATATTTTAAAAGCCTTTGGGAAGGAAAATTTTTATTATATGTAGATATTTTCTAGGTATCATAGAAAATTTATTTCTTCATTAAGAGAGAGTTAGAAATAAATGAAGAAAATTAATTATTGGCATGTTGTTGTAATGTTCCTAGAAAATTTTGAGGTTGTTAAAGGGTAGGAAAATAATTGAGAGAGTTTGTTAGATAAGTGGTAGTATGAATCCAATTCCAATTTGAAGGGACTTGTTGACCTATAGAAAGCCTATATATGTGCATATATGTTTCCATATTCAATATACGAAATAGAGAACTAACTATTCACATACAATTTCTTTTGTTGTGTGTGGTTAATTTTTATTATATCCATCGAGAAAGAGTGGATTCAACAATCAACACTTGAATATTTTTTTAGTAAGAGGAAGGGATTAAACATGGGTATGGTAACTTGTATATGTATGAATGTTCTGTTCTCATAATCTATAACCTATATGTATTTAAAATTATTCTACGTGAAAATAATTTTGTATGTAAGACTCTTATTAAGGTTTATCCTTTTTTGTATGTAAAACTCTAGTTAAGGTCTTTCTCATTTTGTATGAAGGATTATTACTAAGGTTTATTTCAATATAGGCACTTGTATGTGTGCATAAATTCACCAAAACTATCTTAAAACTTGATAAATGCACAAAGCTTTCCAATACCTTTCAAAATTGATAAATATGAGGACCCTGTTGGGAATCACGATTGTTGTTAGACCAAAATCCACAGACGTTCGTCTCTACTACAATCGCTAGATTTAGGATCCATGAGACAAAGCTTTCTAATATCTTTAAAAATTGATAAATATGAGGAGCATGTTGGATTCACGATTCTTGTTA
This sequence comes from Pinus albicaulis, assembly GCA_034641835.2. Taxonomy (NCBI): domain Eukaryota; kingdom Viridiplantae; phylum Streptophyta; class Pinopsida; order Pinales; family Pinaceae; genus Pinus; species Pinus albicaulis. The sequence continues at coordinate 1,285,999,580 of CM076583.1, read as the reverse complement.
AAAAAAACCCACAGTAGTTAGTCTCTGCTACAATCACCAAATTTAGGATCCACAAGAGGCAGTTAGTTCATGTCGCAAAACACATGGGAGTGTTGAACTCGATGTCCAACGATCTCCCCCAACGCGAACTGGGTATGATTCGAACTTGAGACCTTTGGCTCTGATACCACTTGTTGGAATCATGATTGTCATTAGAACAAAACCTGTAAGTGTTAGTCTTCTCTACAACCACCAGAGGTGGTTAGTCCATGTCGCAAAACACACAGGAACACTGAACTTGATGTCCAATATAACCTAACATAAAATGATGAAGACAAATAGCTATAAATAGCATTGTTATCATCACATTTAAGGAACCAAAAAATTATAAAAATCGTGCACATCACCCTCAAAGATAAAAATCACACTGAATTGAAAAAGAAGGAGTTGCAGCTCACAGGTGAGTACTGCACCTGGAGACTGCACTCAAACAGAGAGAACACTCTGAGTTTACTCTACATTCATGATTGAGACATTACATCATTAAGTACATCACTAGGAATTAGGAAGTTGCAAACCGACTCCTAAATTGTAGGAACTAATCCTAAACTAAGGAGATATGTTACAACTTGTGTAACCATTTCTCCATTAATATAAAATAATATTAATTATTTTCAACTCCCCCCCTTAATGGAGAAAGGATTATCCTAAACTCCTAGCATCCTTCTAAACAATTCAAACTTTACACGCCCAAGAGGCTTAGTAAATATATCAGCCATATTGTCACTAGTTTTACAATATTCAACAAATATCTCTTTGGACTGTAGTTTCTCTCGAACAAAATGGAACTGAGTATCAATGTGCTTGGTGTTTTATGAAAGACTGGATTGTATGCAAGCTTGATGGTACTCTGGTTGTTAGTTTTGATGATGCTTGATTCTTTCTGTTCTTCTCCTGCATCGTTAAGAAGTCTTCTCAACCAGATAGCTTCACATGTGGCTACACACAATGCTTGGTACTCAACTTCACATGAAGATAAGGCTACAGTGCTTTGCTTTTTGCTGCTCCATGCTATGACCCTGGATCCAATGCTGAAAGCGTAACCTGTGATAGACCTTCGATCATCCAAGTTACCTGCCCAATCTGAATCTGAAAAACCTGCTAGAGTAACATCAGAAGTGTTAGTGTACAAAATACCATAATTACTAGTACCACTAAGATACCTCAACACACTTTTTGCTGCGATCCAGTGACTTTCGAGTGGTTTTGACATGAACTGGCTCAATGTACTAACAGAATATGCCAAATCTGGTCTAGTTGTAGTAAGATATATCAAACTGCCAACTAGCTGTCTATACATAGTGGCATCCACCGCTTTAGTACCATCATCATTGCTCAACTTTAAGTTCTGCTGCAATGGTGTTGCTGCTGATCTACACTGCTCCATTCTGAACTTTTCCAGCAAGCTTCTGGCATACTTCCCTTGAGTAAGAAAAGTTTGTCCAGAGTCTCTCCATACTTCCAATCCCAAACAGTAATGGAGATTTCCGAGATCTTTCATCTCAAACACTTGTGACATCTTCCATTTGATTTCTTTGATCAGATTGTTAGCATCCCCTTTTATGATCATATCATCTACATACAAAGAAATCAAAATAATTTGCCTCTGTTTATTAAACTTGGTATATAGATTTGGATCATTCAAGCTCCTATGAAAGCCATGCTGTACAAAAAATGAGTCAATCTTCTCATACCACGACCTGGGTGCTTGTTTTAAACCATAAAGTGCCTTTTTCAATTTACAAACAAGATGTTCCTACCCCTTTTTCACAAAACCTTCAGGCTGAACTAAATAAATTTCTTCTTTCAAGTCACCATTCAGAAATGCAGACTTAACATCTAGCTGGTGTAGCTGCCATTTATGTTTTTTTGCTAAGGAAATTAGCATTCTAATGGTGTTTAATTTGGCTACAGGAGCAAAGGTGTCATTGAAATCTATTCCCTCTTGCTGTGAGTAACCCTTTGCTACCAGTCTAGCTTTAAGTTTTTTTATACTCCCATCTGCATTTATTTTAGGTTTGTACAACCATTTGCATCCTATGGGGGTTTTACCTTCAGGCAATTCAACCAAATCCCAAGTATGGTTTCTGTTTATTGATTCTATTTCCTCATGCATTGCAACCCTCCATGCATCAGATTGACATGCTTCTTCATAATTTGCAGGTTCTACAATGTTTAAAATGTTTGACATTAATGCATAGTCTTTCAATTTAGATGGTAATTGAGTCTTCCTACTTGATCTCCTTGGTAGGGGACTTACCTCAAATCCGTATATTTCAGCCTTCTCTGGGCTTGCATCATTCATTACATTACCTGTTACTTCTTCTTCTTGTTTCTACTCCTATTCTTCATCATCCTTGCTGTTTTCTTCCATTAGCAATGGAATGTGCCAATCTCTGTTACAGTCATCCTTTCCTTCTTCAACCTGTTCATGAAATATGACATCTCTGCTTGTAAAAACCTTATGAGTCACAGGATTAAATAACTTATATGCCTTGAACTCAGTGCCATATCCAACAAAGATACATTTCAAGGCTTTTGGATCTAACTTCTTCCTATCTGCCTTAGGTATATGAGCATAAGCTTTTGACACAAATATTATTAAATGAATCACTGCTGGTTTGAATCCAAACAATGCCTCAAAAGGGGCTTTGAAGCCTAGACATTTAGTGGGACTCCTATTATTTAAGTAGACAGCAGTGTTAATAGCTTCTGCCCAAAAACCATTTGAAAGACCCTTACCTTGAAGCATGCTCCTTGCGCACTCCACAAGGGTTCTGTTCTTTCGCTCTACCACTCCATTCTGTTGAGGAGTGTGGGGAACTGTGAACTGTTGAATAATCCCATGCTGCTTGCAAAAATTCATGAATTCTCCCAACCTGTATTCTCCCCCTTGATCTGAGCGGAGAATTTTTATGCTTTTTCCTATCTGGTTTTCTACCATAGATTTAAACTCTTTAAAATACTAAAAGGTCTGACTCTTTTTACTTAGAAAGTATATCCATGAGAACCTAGTGCAATCATCTGTAAATAAGAGAAAATAGTATGCACCTCCTAGTGACCTAGTCTGCATAGGTCCGCATATATCTGTATGCACCAGTTCTAAGATATCTCTTTCTTTTCCATTAACATGCAAAGGGAACTCTTCTCTATGCATTTTCCCTAATGCACATCCATCACAATCCAACTGAGCATTATGGAAAACAGGGAGTCCATCGACCATATCTTTTCTCTGAAGTAGGATGAGGTCTTGCAGATTAAGATGGCCAAATCTCTGATGCCAGAGATCTTCAGCCGTCGATCCAGTTGCAACCATTGCTTTCTTTGTCATACTTTTCACGTCTAATCTGTACAAGCTCCCCACGCGCACTCCTGTTGCAACTGTTTCCATCTGGCTATCCTTTATGACACAGTTAGTCTTAAAGAATTGAACTTGCATGTCCTGATCAGTAATCATTGAGACAGAGATCAAATTTTTCTTAATTCTGGGCACATACAATACATTTTTAAGGCGTATAATGTTACTGCTAGGTAATTTTACCAGAATGTCACCATATCCTTTGATCTCATATCCACTATCATCCCCTAAATAAATTTTCGACCCACATGAAGTTTCTTCAAGACATTCAAACCAGTCCTTCTTACCTGTCATATGTGAGGATGCACCAGAGTCGACATACCATATGTCATCCTCATCTCCCTTTGAAGCTGAAAGAGCACAATCAGCGGTAAATAGTCGAAGTTCGTGGCTCTGATCCTCATCTTCCTCAACGAAGTAACCTTTGTGCTTTCTCTGTTTGTTTCTTACTTCATCTGCCTGCCTCTTATAACATTCTTTAATCTGATGACCAGGTTTTCCACAGTAAAAACATTTCTTACTAGGAAAAATATTAGCAGACATACCTTTAAACGGTCTCTTCAGAAATGTGTTGGCTCCTCTCTGATGCTGCTGTGGTTGTTGTTGCTGCTGTGGCTGCTTCCCTCTATACTGTCTCCTTTTCGCCATCAGAGCAAGGTCATTGCTCTGCGATTTCAAATTTTGTCGTCGCTCTTCTTCCTGTAGCAGAATCCCTGTCAGCTCTTCAAATGCAGGGGCTTTCTCCCTTGCTGCCAGTCCATTGATGAACATATGATATTCATCTATCATTCTGTTCAATGTGATCGTGACCAGATCTGAATCAGAAACTTTCTCTCCGATATCTCCCAATCTGTCCTTCAGGTCTTTGACTCTCGCAATGAATCCAACAGCGGACTCATTCTCCTCCATCTTCATCGCAAACAGCTTGCCTTTGAGTGACAAGACACGGTTTGTATTCTGCGTCTGGTATAGGTTTTTAATCATCGTCCAAATGTCAGTGGCCGATTTACAGTCTCTAATATGCGGGATAATATTGTCCTTGACGGACATCTTTAATATGACCTTTGCTTTTGTCTCCCTTTTATCCCAGTCTTGTTCTTGTGCAGTTGATCCTGGTCTCAGCTCACTTCCTGTAACGATCGACCACGCATTTGTGCTTTCAAGTAAAGTCTGTATCTTGAATTTCCAGTTGGAGAAATTCGATCCATCGAGTTTGCTAGACTCGTGGAGATACGATTCTATACTGTTATTCATATTGGACTGATAAAATTCTTGATCCTCTGATGAATAATTCTACCCAACTGAATAATTGTAGGACACACTAAAAAAAAAAATTACCACATACCAGATCCTGACCATTATTTTCCAAAAAAAAATTGTACCTTCAATGTGCCACCACCGGGCAAGTCCGATCTGTTGCCACCGAGCAAATCAGGAACTTCAATGCGCCACCACCGAGCAAGTCCGATCTGCTGCCACCGAGCAAATCAGGAACTTCAATGTGCCACCACCGAGCAAAGTTCGATCTGCTGCCACCGAGCAAATCAGGAACTTCAATGCGCCACCACCAGGCAAGTCCAATCTGCTGCCACCGAGCAAATCAGGAACTTCAATGCGCCACCACCGGGCAAGTCCGATCTGCTGCCACCGAGAAAATCAGGAACTTCAATGCGCCACCACCCGGCAAGTCCGATCTGCCACCACTGGGCGAATTCGGAACTTCAATGTACCACCACCGGGTAGGGCTGATCTGCAAAAAATTGCAGACCTTCCCAAAGAGAAAGAGGCTGGCGCTTTTTTGATGCGAAAAATTCGCGCCCAAATCAAAATGCGTGCGAGTCCCAACCCTGGTGCGACTTTTGCGTGTACTTCCGCGCCAATAGCGTATTTTGGCGCGCTGGCGCGCTTATCTCCCTCAAACCCGCGCTAATGGCGCAACTGTTCGCGGAAAAACCGCACCAATCCTTTCTCCCGCTCAGAGATGATCAGTCATCTGAGACCTGTGTTTCAGGTGTTACTGCAGTCCACCTGAATCTACGAAAAAAAACTTCTGTAAGCTCCTCCGCCACTACGGTTCTGTAATCAATTATGCATCCTAAAAAAAAATTAAGGCTATCCCTACTCTGAGCTCCGATACCAAGATAAAAATCACACTGAATTGAAAAAGAAGGAGTTGCAGCTCATAGGTGAGTACTGCACCTAGAGACTGCACTCAAACAGAGAGAACACTCTGAGTTTACTCTACATTCATGAATGAGACATTACATCATTAAGTACATCACTAGGAATTAGGAAGTTGCAAATAGACTCCTAAATTGTAGGAACTAATCCTAAACTAAGGAGATACGTTACAACTTGTGTAACCATTTCTCCATTAATATAAAATAATATTAATTATTTTCAACTCTCAAGCATTTAGTAATTATAATGTTTTACTTTAAAATATGACTCATAAAATTTTAGTTTAATTATCAATAATTATTAGATAAATAATAAAGATTTAACCTAAAAAAATGCTAGAATATTTTTAATAGTAAAATTAGAATTGTAAAAAATATGACCATTAAAATATTTGTTTTTTTGTTTGTTTTTTTTTTTTTTTTCATACCGAAATTTATTATCACTTTAATAAATAGTTTAATTGTAAAATTGATTATTGATAAGGTTCATCGACAATACGGATAAACAATACGAGTTATTGACTTTATGGGATAGATTTACTTCAATAAATAGTTTAATTGTAAAATTGATCATTGATAAGGTTCATTGACAATACCGATAAACATCTGTTTGCTTTATGGGATAAATTTATTTATCACAGTAATAAATAGTTTAATTGTAAAATTGATCATTGATCGGGCTCATTGATAATACCCATAAATTTGTTTATTACTCCAATAAATCATTTAATAGATAAAATCTGTCATAGACATTGAAGCTAGCATTTACTTATCCCTTTGAGATGATCCAGTGTCCATAAACGTAAATTTTAAAAACAACACTACTACATAAAGGAGGGTTTTAAGACAATATTTAAGACAATTTTTGGGTAAACTATCTTAACTTGAGACAAAAGAAAACTTGTGTATTGTCTTAAATATTGTATTTAAGCGGGTGTCTCAAATTAAATTGTCTTAAAATATTTTCTCTATAAAGACAATAAATAACACAAGCATTTTTGTCTCTCCAGAGACAATTTCATTTTTGTCTCTCTAGAGACAATAGTAGCACTACAACACAAAGGGGGGTTTTAAGACAATTTTTGGGTAATTGTCTCAAATTATTGTCTTAAAATTTGTCTCTATAAAGACAATAGTTGGAACTAAAGACATAATGTCTTTATGGAGACAATGTCCTTAATCCTATCTATTGTCTCTCTAGAGACAATATAAAACAATGAATCCAGAAAAATATTTCGCCATTAAAATAAATCAATATAAAAATATTTAATTAAAAAAATCTACAACATCATTGAATAATTCATATTAGAGTACAGTGGAATTGAACCACCAACCAACTGCATGGCAGGTGCTCTTCCATTGAGCTAGCACTCTTTACAGAATTATGTGAGGAGTTATGGAAGTCCTTGAATTGTATAATAGGGATTGATTTTTAAAAAACGTTCAACACATGATGGCATAATCCTTGTAAAATATATAATCATGCAAACGAGTTAGCTCAGTGTGACACCCTTGCAGCTTGACTTGCACAAAAAGCTAATAATAAAAAATAATCTACAAACAAATTAATCTAGCCATACAAAGAAAATTAACTAGAATTAGCACAAGCAATACAACCGCCACTCAAAGAGCTACACCAACTTGCTAGTAGACACTAATGACACATATGATGTACACAACAAACTATGACTACATCGTCAACTCATTCAAGACAGATTGGGCACTCTCCTCATTCTCCGTTACTAATTTCTTTGACCACTTCTTCAATGTAATCTTTTGAACATATAGAACTAGAATCTCCATTAACACACATTTGGCTTCCTAGAAGAAAACACCTTGCCTGCTTATAGATATCAGATGATTGTTGTGTATCACCCCAATTGCTGATAAAGTAGCAATTAGAACAAATTCCATGCCATCTTATTTGAATTAGAACACTCTTGTGTATTAGCCCATCTGTTGTCATTGTGTATCACCACAACTGTTGATAACTTAGCAATTAGAACAAATTTTGACATATAACAGCTCATAAGACAATTAAAACTCTTGATGTTTGGCACTCAACATAATGTTTTTCAATAAAAATCATTTTACAAAGGAAAATAAAAATCATTTTATGAAGGACATTCTAAAGTAGAACTTACCTCATGACAAGAAAAGGACGTTCACAATAGGCACAACCTCAAAATAAATTCCATAATAGATGCATAATTGTGAATAACCTTGCCTTGTTCAACAAGTTGATCAAACTGGACCTGTAAATAGAAATAAACACCATATATTTTTTAAGTCAAACCAAAATCACCACAAAAAAAATGAATAAAAACTATTATTATATTTCCTTTCCATGGATCAAAGAAGTGTTTGCCTTAGATCTTCTATACAAAGCTGTATAAAATTTGTTCTCAGCTTTAGTAAACTCACACTCAATCACTTTTACATCAGTAGGAGGAAGAACAAGAATGGGTCTGAATATTCATGAACAAATATTAGAAATCACTCAAAGGGACTGGACATCAAAAGCCAAATGAAAGCCCAATTCTACACTCATACCTTCCCTCTTTGCAGTATTGTCTTTTTTCCTTCACAAAATCAAGGGCCTCAAGTTAGCTTGAACTAGATTCAAACCACGTTCATCACCTTTCTCAAAGGGTTTTTGAATTAGTTTATACCACCTGGACACCACAAGGTATAGTACTTAAATTATGACATCCTATTATAATCTATAAAATTGAAGTTGTGAGATGAAATCAAAATTTTGCAACAGTAAAAGAAAAACCATGTACTTTTCAATTTTTCTGAACAATGCAACTCCTTAATGCATTTTAGCAATGGTGCATTTGCATTCCTTACAAGAGATTTGCAAAAAACCCTGGCTATAGAAGTAACATACTAAACAAAATGGTAATAGTGAATTAACATTTTGTAGCAAGTTTTTGTAATAGTTCGGTTCTAGGTGGAAATATCAATTTGATTGTGGGTAAACAAAGCTTTAATAAATGTATGTATTAAAACACAAGGTATGACAAAACATGGTGCTAAAGTATATAAAAAAAAATGATTACAATAAAATTAGCAGCCTAAGTGTGCCGGAAGTAATTAATTTCCTATGAGATGGCAATAAACATTTATTATAAGACAAAATTACTATTCATTTGAAATGTAGCATTTCCCAAGTGTTTGTATGGAACAAAAATAGTTTGAAAAAACATCACTGTCACCAAGCCCGGTAAAATAAAGAAGTTGGAGGACAATTCAGATGTTTTGAGCAGCAAGGACCAAGTCTCTAAATCCAGGTTGCATAAGAATCAAGGACATATTTAGATTTGAAGCAGACTACTTGAGTATGGCCTATCAAGAAGCTGGAAAGATCCATGACATCCCTGTGTAGAGGGAAGTCTTGTGCTCAATTCCTAGGCTAGGGAAAAATCAAGTCTTTGATATATCACATATAAGAAAATAACATGAAGAAAATGTGGAGTTTCGATAAATGAAAGAAAATAGATCAGTTCCTGCATCTCACGAGTCCACAAGTGATAACCCAGACCCAAAAAGAATATCAAATTTGAAAATCACTCCATGACGAATATAAACCAGGTAGAAAGAGTCCACTCTAGAGACAAATCCAACCCAAAAAGCCAAAAATAAATTTTTTCAGGACTAAAAATGGGCACTAAAGACACCACAAAATCTGTCCAAGCAAGAGTCATCTTCAAAATAGTTATTTAATATTATTATTAACCTCTTTGAACCATTTAAAACAATAATAATATTGATATACCTTACAATGAAAGTTGCCTCTAACAAGTAACCCAAGGCATCAACAGTCCATAAATATAGAAAGGCGCCAAAGGATGGCCCTATTGAATCAACTAATGTAACACTATCCACAGGGATAAGGATTTGTGACAAAAACTAAGGCCAAGGCATTGGCGAAAAGATCACCCATTACACCCACACACCGTGAATCAGAACCTAAGCATATCAACCATATTAAAAAATAACTTCATTTAGAAAACTAAAAAAAATTTCACTTGGCTTTCTGTCAAAGGCAGAAGGGAGGTAACATTCTTTAAAGCCACGCATCTGGGGATTCAACTTGCCTGTTGTGGTGTTAGCTCCTAGCCATTATTTTTACTCTTTGATCATATCCCAGGAATTAATAATTTATGATGTTGTGGTCAGTGTTTGAAGGGCTCCCATGCACCCTAGAATCAGTCGTCTTAATGCCATTTACTGTCTTGTACTCTGCATTTAGTCTTCCTAATTTCTGGGGATTCAACTTGCCTGTTGTCGTGTTAGCATCTCTAAAGGTGACTTGTATTTTTTACTCTAAAATGTACTTGTGTTTTTTATTGTATATGACAACATCTACCCCATACTGGGTTATACAGTGCGTGCTCCTAGAGCTCTGTCGTTTGGCCTTCTTATCTGGACATTGCAATGCATGTTGCTTGTGCTTATGGCAAATGAAGCACTTGACATTGCTCAAAATATTCCCTAGCTTTGAGGTCGACTCCTTATTCTTGCTGGGTATTTTTCGTCTAGCCTTTTTTTCCTGTACAAATAGGGCTTGGCTATTTTCACTGCCCTTCTTGCTGACCTTTGACTCCATTTGGGTCTCCTGATAGTCATTCTACAACCTCACAAAGTTGGGAATATGCTCATGAGCAGAGATGTCCTTGACAAATGGTTCCCATGAAGCTGAGAAACCATTTAATGCCATGTTCATCATGCGTCTTCACTCTTCTCCCCAACTAACTTAAGTTGATCATGAAACTTCATGATCTTCAATAGGTAACTAGTAATTGTGTCTAATGTGGTCATCTTTATGGATATGAGTTTGTTTCACAATATCATCTTTTTGTTTACGTTCTCCATTTGGGAGTAGAACATATTTTAACTGATTTCTTCATGGATACGTGAGGAATCAAATATTCCTTTGTTGTATCAATAATCATCTGCTTGCCCTCCTCTTCCTTCTTCTAAGCTGAGAACTATTGTGGATCTTTAGGCACCTTCCAATCATTTCTCAAATATGAGGTTAGCTGATGCCATCCGTAAGATCTATTGCACAAACTCCTAGATCCTGTAAATAGGTAAGCACAAACTTTGAAACCTTTGAGAAACTTAATTAGTGAAAAGCTCTGATACCCTGTTGATTTCCCTATTCCTAGGTGATCACTGTGTTAATATTCTGTTAATAAAATAACTCTTGCAACAATCACACAGTAGCTGAAAATAGTAAATAGAAGAAGCATAAAATAATTCAGACATATGCATGTAATTTTCTCTGTCAAATCTGCTTATCATTCAACTAATTAATGCTAACAAGGCAATCTACAAAGCTACTAAATCCTAGTAGTTGCATGGTAAACAAATCCACCCCAACTTGAGTTGTATGGCCTGATAGAGAGGTACAACGTGCAGGGAACTGAGCAAACACCAATTTCTGTTATATACCTTGTTGTATGGTTGTATGACTTGCGATTCAATATGGTATGACACTGTACGGATCTGTATGGTTGTGAGTATTTGTTGTACAGCCTATGGTATGGTAATGCTTCTCCTAGCTAATGCGCTTTGCTCTCTTGTTCCCTTCCAGTTGCTGTCCCCTCTGATAAGAATTGTGTTTGAACCTATTTTAATTATCTTTTTACTTTTCATCGAAACCATAGTTTACCAAAACCCTAATCTCTTGGTGAGATGTCTGATTGAGATTAATCTTATAGTCTAAGTCATTAATGCACTAAATATTATTTAAACTCAACATCTAAATATAAGACTTCTGACACGTTCACCCTGAACATATGTGGAATTTCTTGTCCAAGCTATATTTCTCAACATAGATAGATCTAATATAAACTGCCCTTTTCCAGTATCCCACCACTTAGGGTTGCTTGAGCAACCAGGTTTCTATCAAGAATCTCTTTCCCACTACCTTGGATGTCAGGAGAGTTAGGCTTCCATTTCTTGTGCTTGCGCTTTGATCATATGGTCAGGCCCTCTAAGTATCATTGACTCATCAGAGGATATCATTTGCTATGCATTGGACCATTTACAAGTATTGCTAACTCTAATGAGGAGTTTGTTTTGTTGCCTCACACATCCTTGGTAATTAGTATTAGCTCTAGCTCTAGATTGAACTCTACTGTAAGCTGTAACTCTAAGAGCCAGTGCTAGTGCTACCCTCCACAGAGCTTGGCATTCTCTATTTTTTCTTGCATTTATACTTTCTTGGACTTGCGCCTTCTTTTATATGTTTTTTTGCGTAGATATTTGGCTTTTTAGGTAGACACTTAGGTATTAAATTCTCTCTTTATCTGCTTTGAGTATTGTTCTAGGAATTGCTTTAGTGCTATCACATTGACTTTACACTGGATGTGTAATATCCCCGGGGGAAGAATTTCCCTTAGGGTTGAAAAGAGCACACGGCAAGATTTGTATTCTAACTAGTATCACAGTGTTCTTTCAATTTTTGCAAATGGAGAAAATATTGAATACAATAAACAATATAACCAGCATTTAATTCCACCAACTGATATGCATGAAACCAATCCAGCAGTACATAATGGGTTATAAACCCATAGCCCTTCCAAATTTCACAATACAGTTTTAGGTACATTGCAATTGCTAATGCATCAGCAAACCCTATTATCTTTAAATGGAGAATCCATACAGGTCAAGTAGATTATAGAGGAGAGGAATAACCTGTTTCTAAGTTTTTATTAATATCCCAATGTTTCGGACTGTCTATGTGAGTCCATCATCAGGGGTAGAACGTCAAAATTTCCTTGACGTTCCGAAACGTTGGGATATTAATAAAAACTTAGAAACAGGTTATTCCTCTCCTCTATAAACCCTATTATCCTAATACTTTTAGTCTGACCTTAGAACCAGCCTCAGGAATCAGCCAGATTTCGCTGCCTCTTTGCTGCCACAGGCCTGCCTTGCAGCCCAGATCAAGCCCCATGAGTCAGAAAGGAAATGGAGTGAATTATAATATTAATATTAATTATCATTTAAATATCACTAACTTGCCATATCCATGGATTGAAACACGAAGGCTCAGGGAAAATGGCTGGATCATGGCTAACAGTAGTTGTGCACGCAACGACCTTCCACCCCTTGGAAATTCGGTATCCTGCTTAATCAATGTGGCAGATCAATTTAGTTTTGTCAAATCAACTATATCTCTCATATAACTAATTTATAAATATAAAATAATGTATCTCTAATATAATTCATTGATAGATTTAAAACAATATATCTAAGTCAAAATATGGTGGTGATGGAATATTGTATCTCTCATATATCTAAGTTAATATCAATTAAAAAATTGAATTAAATTTGTACCCTAAAACTACCTTTGATTTATGTGTCCTGTACACATTCTCGAAACAAAAAGGGTCCTACGTTTGACAGGCCCAATGTCTCTTTTATCACCTGTTTCAATGCACAGAAAGGTTAGGAGGAACTTTTCATGCCAGTGAACGTCAAATAAATCTGCAATGGTCAGGATCTAAAGATTATTACACTTAGTGTAAATTCTATGGATTTGTAGTCCTCCCAGTTCAACATCTTTTCCTGTTTCTGTTTTTTAGCGAGGAGGATAGCTTCATGCTCTCTCTGCACAATATACAACTTGAAAAATTTAGTTTGATCTAGAGGTGTAATCCACACAGTTTTCTTGTTTGCAAAATAAATTTTTTTATATGAATTGTAACGATAAAAATAATATAAATTTGTCAAAAATATGAAAATCCCACATCATCTTTGCCTTAATTATATTTTAGAAAATTATGCTTCAAAATTTTGTATCCGTCCAAATTAAATTAGATCTGCACATGATCCAACACTATTTGATATTTACAATAACAATATACTGGACTGATAAGACTGAAACATTAAAATTTGGAACTTACCCTCAGTTGTTGAAGAGCTTTGGGATTCTCTGAGAGATATTGAACAGTCATGGTCATTGCGATGGAAGTGGTGTCATATCCTGCCAAGAGAAATGCAAAGAGGAAATCGGCGATGACGTCATTGCTAAACTCCTCGTCGTCATGATCTGCTTGATACTCTAGCACTTTATCTAGGAAGTCCGTGTTGGCAGACCTTCTTCCCAGACTTTTTCTCTCAGAAATAATATTTGCTAGAGTCCTGGTCACATGATCTCGGCCCTGCAATATTACACGAAGTATTAAATCATATATATTTATAAATATTTGAATTTTGAATATATAGTCTCAACAATATTTTATAACATAGTTTCACTACTAAATAAATAATGAAACATAAATTGTAAAGATAGTTTTAATTTTTCAAATGATTTATAAAATTTTGTAAAAGATTTTATATATAAACTTCCTTTTCGAACCGATTTGGGTTCTGGGTGTGACCTTCAAACACTTCATGTAAGTAGTGCCAGGAAGCTTGATAGGCAATGCGCACAGTCTTGACATAAATTCTTCAAACCTCTGCATGAGTATCTTTGATTCTGCAGTCTCCGAGCTAAAACCAATGAGCTGGTTCATCAACATGATAAATGTTATCTGGCCAAAACAGTGAAACCCAGAATGAGCTGTTGTGTAATCTAATCACTAAAATTTAGGAATTAAAGAACCATGGAAAATGAAAGTATTCATGGGAGAATATTTTAAGAATCTGAACTATTTGACCTTTTCTTTAAGATAAAATTCTTCAATAAAATCTAAAAAATCCTTAATATTCCTGGAATCTAAAAACTGCACAATGTTTGATTGCAAATTTTAGAAATATAACTTGCACTAAATTTTCAAAATATTCAAATAACACTTACGTTGGCAGCTTCGTCCTTTTAAGTTTATGACGCTATCGTCCTCCCATTTGCTAAGGTTTCTAATAACTTGCATCTCCACATCTGGAAACAATCTGTCCTTGAGATTTTCAAAGCCCACTAGATTTAAGCTCAGCTGGCGAAGCGTTTTGTGCATGGATCCGTGAGTTTGAAAAATGTTATACTTTCCTACTATGTTCACAAAGCCAGCCGAACAAGCGCATTTAAACAATTGTCCCTCATTTTGGAAAACAAACTGATTTCTTTCTGCACTCGTCGTTATGATAGTAGGTTGCCCAAATATGTTTGTCTTGAATACATCTCCATACCTGTTCAGTTCATTTGGGAAGTCAGATCAAATTCAAAACTATACAAAAGTTGAGCAATCATTACCCATTGCTAAGATTACAACAATTCTTAAACATCTGACTATCTCATACAGATAATTGTCATATTGATTTTGCATTCAGAATTAGCATGCTCCATGAATGGACTAGCTTGAAACCAAGATTGAGTTACTTAGTTCCAAAAAACCCATTCATGATTCATGTACTTTAGGGTAGTCATTATCCATTTTTTCTGAGGTTTTTTGTACTAAATTGGTATTAGGTATTAGCTAAGTCCACTAACAACATTTACCTGTTATTATGAAGAATCAAGGTGAATAATCTCTTTACAAACCTATCATAACATAAAATTTAAACCTATCTCTAACCACCCTCCCCACCACATGACTTACACTCACTTGACATTATCTTGGTAGGGCCATCCTTATCTATTGCCAAAGATAAAAAACCATTATCCTGGTGGGTTCATTGTTATCTCGCTATACATATTTCTCTGAGGTATAAGATAATAAATGAGATTTGGTAGTATATACCCATATTTAAATTTAAATTTATATACCCACCTTTAAATTTAAATTATTATCTATTGCCAAGGCTAAAAAACCATTATCCTAGTGGGTTCATTGTTATCTGGCGATACATATTTCTCTGAAATATAAGATAATAAATGCAATTTGGCAGTATACACCCACCTTTAAATTTAAATTCGTTTAAATCTGACTGTGGACCTATACTACCCAACTACATTTAATTATGATGTATTGCCAAGGCTAAAGAATCTTTAACTATCCTACACTACCCAACTACATTTAATTATGTATTGCCAAGGCTAAAGAATCTTTAAATATCCTACTATCTGCTAATGACTGCAGGTAATGAACTGGGAATGGAAAAGTTGAAATCATGAATACGCTCATTGGTCCCAACCTACTATTCATTATTCCTGATCCTTGCCACCACTCATTATCTATCTCCCATTGGTCCTCTGTCCAAAACTGACATGAACTATAATTTATAGATGAACAAGATTAAAACCATGCATGGGATGGTTGGTTCCAATCTGCCCTGCCCAATCATGGTTCCTGCTCTTTCAGAGTAACCAACCATGAAGAATGTGTTAAAGAATTAATCATTCGGTTAGTTTATGGGTAGTTCTAGATTATTTAGCAATCAGTTTCCAGATTCAGTTTATGTATAACTGTTTCTGAGTTGTATAAATACACATTTCTCCTTTCAATAAAGTAGTGTGTAGTTCCGTTGTGCTCTGCCATTTTCTGCTGTCTCCCTTTGTTAATTTGACATGGTATCGGAGCAAGGTTGATCTTGTTGATTTGTTAATTCTGTTTTTATGTTTGTTGTTTGATCGTTGGAGCAGCAGAGACAGAGATCAGGGCACAAGAGGAGTCTGATAGCTGAGACTGTTTGTTTGTCGTGTCCTGTCGTCGCTGCCACCGTGTGTACAATCAAATCTTCGTGCTGTTGGGTTGAATTCGAGTCATGAGAAGCCGGATGGAAAGGGAGCAATTCAGCCGTGAAGACGATGGAACTGTGAAAAGCGCAAGGTCCAGATTATGACCCATGATTGGTAAGATTGATTCGCAGTTTGTGTTGTGCGTTGAATAATGTAATAACCAGCGTTAAACAGTGGCATCGCGTTGTTTGAAACTGGTGTTGGTTGAATGGTGTTGGTTGAGCATCGTGCTGTTTGAAACTGGTGTTGGTTGAATGGTGTTGGTTGAAGTTGATGTGTATGCAACGCTCATAGTTGCTAGCACATGAGGCGTTAGCCATTGTAGAAAACATGGCTCGAAGATTCATCAATTTCAGAAGTGAGCGATGGTAAGAATGCGCGGAGGAGGTAAGCTATGTGTTTGTTAAAATGATTGTAAGAAATCTGAAGGTTTGGACACTTTAAAGTACTGGAACTGGTTGTAAGATGGAATGCAAAAAGGGCGTAGAATTTGTTTCTGTCTCTGTTGAATTGATGGAACAGTAATCGATAAATACGGGAATACCCTTACATGAATTTTAGCTCCAGAGATTCGGATTTGGGTTGGTGCCGTGAGGTTTTTGATCTGTGATACATTGTCGTTATTTGACCCTGATGACTACCCTGGTTTTTAATTTTTGTGGGGGAGGAGTCGATTAATGAATGGCTTTACAGTTTCTGAAAGCCACTAAACCCTAGGCTGGTTGTTGAATCACGAAACCCTTGTAAATCTGTTGATGAAAAGCTGATTTAGCTTGCATGGATCGGTACATCAGAGCACGGATTTGAAGATTTTGAAGTCATAAATTTCTGCAGGAATCGTTACGGCTGGGTTGGTTCTCTTCAGATCGATCGGAGGTGGTCTGTTATGTCCCCTGATATTACAAGGTATGTTGAAATATTTGCCTGAAATATGATGGGTTTGTCTGCACGAATAGATCCTTGAGAGGACGCCGCAGCCCTGGCTCCAGCAGCCATGGAAGATGGGTAACTTCAAGAATTATATGAATTCCCTTCGAGGATTTCAAACTAATGCTGAAATTTTCAGTTATAGTTTTCGAACCCTATCAGAATGAATAATGAATACTTTTAATAGTCTCTCAGAGTGCACAACACATAAACTGAATTTGTGAAATTAGGTGATGGTAGGAAGAGGACTGTTGTGTGTATATTTGCAAAATTTATTTTAATTTGTATGGTGAAGAAAAAAAAAAAACTTAAGTTCTGAGAAAGTGAAAGTGTGAGAAAGTGAAAATGTTAAAGTCTTGTTAAAGTATTGTCTTACTACATAAATTTTGGAAGTTTTTGGAAGCAGTATTTGATGCATATTTAGGCTTGTTTGTTTGTGGAAGTCAAGCAACGAGGTCATGGGAAAAGCCAAGAGGCTTAAGCAAAAACAGAAGATGTTCCAGACCTTTTTAGATCTGGAAATAAATAGGCAAAAAGATGCCTATGCATTAAAATGCATAAAAGAATCAGTGGATGAAAGTATACTTCCATTGATTTCAGATGCCAAGACAGCCAAAGAGGCTTGGGATACCCTTGAGAGATGTTTTGGTGATGTTGAAGATGAAAGTGGATCTGTAGCAGCAGATCTAGAACGAGATGAAGAGTTTGTTGAATCCCACTGTGTTCAGTCACGAGTGGATGATGTATGCGAAGAAAGTGCAGAAGCCGCAGAGAGAGAGCATGAAGATGTTTGTGAACCCCACTGTACATAGTTACAAGTGGATGAAGATGTTTGTGAACCCCACTGTACACAGTTACAAGTGGACGAAGATGTTTGTGAACCCCACTGTACACAGTTACAAGTGGACGAAAATTTGTTGATACCAGCAACATGGATTGCTGATGAAGATTTGGTGATTCCAGCAACAGAGCTTGCTGACGAAAGTTTGGTGATTCCAGCAACAGAGCTTGATGACGAAAGTTTGATGAAACCAGCAACACAGTTTGCTGATGATGACTTGTTGATTTCAGCAACACAGCTTGCTAATGATGAGATGGTGAATCCAGCAATGCAACTTGCTGATGAAAATTTGATGGTTGATGTTAACTTTGATAATGAATTTTTGACTAATGATGACTGGTTGCAGATGATGCAACAAAAGTATGATGTTGACATGATGTTATTTGGTGAGATAACCCCACTGCAGTTAGTGGAAGACAACCTGTTTGCAGCATTATAGGTTAGTGGAAAAGAAGTCTGCAAAGAAAAAGCAGAAACAGAGAAGGATGTAGAAGCAGAGAAGGAAGTGCAACAGAAGAAAGCTGTCACTACAGAGTAGAAGGAAACAGAGATAGAGGCAGAAATAGAGAAAGAATCGCAACAGGAGAAAGCTCTCATTGCAGAGCAGAAAGACCAGAACCAATGTCGTTCTGAAAATAATTTGGATTCTGATATTGATTTTCAATGTGCAGGTACACAAAATGATTATGAAGAAGAGTTAAAATTTATTGAAACATGGCTTGCAACACCATGTCTGGATGAGATCTACACAGAAGATGTAGAAATTAATGTTGAAGATGACATGCATGATGTACATGTCAATGAAATTTTCATGCATTGGAGTTTTGAAGAAATAAGACATTATTCTAATATTATGTTGCAGCAGATTGATCATGAAAACCATAATACGAAAGACAATATGTGGCAGCAGCCCACATTTCTTGAAGATGTCCAGGATATGCTTAGACAACCTGGAATTGTAAAAGACCTGCACCAGCAAATGAAAAGTCTGAAGTTTGAACAATACAATAAGACGAATATGAGGAAACAATTTAGAGGCTACAGAATTTGGAAGAAAAGAAGAAGAAAACCAAATCTAGTTGAAAGTCAAGAGACTTCTCTCTGACTTCGGAAATATAGAATAAATTTCAATGTCAAAAGTTAGGAATAAAATAATGTAACCCTCAAGATTAAGAGGGGGTGTTAAAGAATTAATCATTCGGTTAGTTTATGGGTAGTTCTAGATTAGTTAGCAATCAGTTTCCAGATTCAGTTTATGTATAACTGTTTCTGAGTTGTATAAATACACATTTCTCCTTTCAATAAAGTAGTGTGTAGTTCCGTTGTGCTCTGCCATTCTCTGATGTCTCCCATTGTTAATTTGACAGAATGCCCAATACTGAAGAATGCTAATACTGAAACCATTGACAAAGAAATTCATACAACAATATGCTCTAAGCCCCTCCCTGAATTTTATTTGCATTGATGGATCACCCTACCGAAGTTGTAGATCAGTGCAGCTCGAACAAGAAATACTAAAAAACATTTTAACGCAGTTTGAGGATATTTTGTTATACCTTGACATCCTTTCATGAAGAAAAGGTCCAATGGTGGAGCTCTTGAAAGGAGTAACGTATTGCAAAGTCTCACCATTGAAAGGCAATCCCATACTGCCAGGAGGAAGTGGTTTTTCTCCATTTCCTTGACAGCCATCACTCCTGCCTTTACAGAAAAGTAGAGAAAATACAAACCAAATTACAAAAGCAGCTGCGAATCCTACTAGTACTTCTCCCGACATGTTTGCTTAGATCCTGACTCTCTGATATTCTCGATTTCTCGCTTCTTCTCTCCAATAATCAGTCTTATGACTTGTGCTTATGTTAGACAAACGGAGTGGTACGTCTTTATATAGAGCGAGGGTGAACTAAAAAATAAATAAATTAAGATCGTTATGTATAACGGTCAGTCTATCATGATTTGCTTGAGAAAATAGATTCAGAATCAAACGCGGAGTTGACTTTAGGAAACAGGATGGATCGTGTATAAAATACTACAAAGTCTCTTCAGATAGTACTAATTTTGGTTTGGAGTAAAAGTTGAAGCACTGGTGGAAAATCCATGAAGACTCGTGGAAAATCCAAAGAGTTAATCCCTTCCCTTACAAACAATGCCAAATTACTTCATCTGCAAGTTATTTTGCATTGAATTCCAAAGAGTAGAAATAAAAACAACTCCGTGCAAATATTCAGGGATTCTGTTAGATCTGGACTTCATTTGTCTCATTTTTTCTCGCGGGATCCTTATATTCGATAATAATGCGTTCACTTATACAATCAAATATGTAATAATAATTATTTTCATTTGTTTCTTGAAGTCAAACTTTCCTAAGCAACTTCCTAGACAAAATAAAGATGTTGCTATTCACTTTCCAGTTCAATAACAGGTAATCTAGTTACATATAAAACGATATTACAAGAAGCTTTCGAGATGAAGAATTGAAATTGAGTGGGAAGGCAGCAACCCTTCCACAGCTAGTACACAGATTTCCTTAGAAAATGTGAGCTCATGCTCCAAAAATCCTTGAGCTAGCCTATGCTTCCCCAAATAGTCCTTCACCCCAAACTAGATCTCAGGAGGGCCTGGTGCCACAGTTTCCAGGTCAGATAGACCTGCTGACCTCAACAGAACTTCAAGAATGATGAATTTATGTTACGGATCAGCTCCTGTCATAAAGACCCCTTCCGGGGTTGTCTGCAACCTCAACAAGGTTTAAGCAAGCCCTCGCTGTCACAAAGGGTTCCTTTGGAGATCTGCTGTCCAAATTCAAACTTCCTGCTCTAGTATTTGAAGATGAGCCGTTGCCTCAGATTTGGCCTCAGGGCTAGGCTGCCCCAAAGATTTACCCTTCAAACAATTTCGCTTTCCACAGGTCTCTTCAAGGTGGGCCACATGCCTCAGATAGGGTTTCAGGGCTATTTGCTGCCCAGACCTCACTTGCTGACCCTCACTGTCCCTGGAAATGCCTTGAACAGGCCTGCGCTGTCACAGATTAGCCCTTTGCAGTCCAAACAAGGCCACAGAATTTGCTGCTGTTTTGCAGTCTCTAGTCTTACCAAATTCAGTATTAAATCATTTATGAGCTTCTTTGTTCAATCCAGCTCCTTCAGAACTTTCTCCTTCACATCTTCTGCTGCACTTAGTTGTTTTTTTTAACTCAGGGCACTCTTTTTGCACCCTATAAAGCTCAGCCTCAACATGAACAAACTGATGTTTCTACATGTTCAAAATTTGTGCTTTCCTATTCCTCTAAACACGGTAACTGCCTCTTTTACTTATTCAAATGGTGCTGCAGTGTCTATTTCAGGCCTGTTTGTGATCACAGTCTCTTCTGCATGATCATGCCGGGGAGGACCATTGTTTTTGTTTTTCGCATGGCTGGTGTTATAGAGAATCTCTCTGCATGAATCTTTGGAGAACAAATTGATGGAACATATGGAAGCCTTACTCTTTATCAACTGGGTTTCTATCTGTTATGATCCCAGAAAAATAATATATATCAGAATTTATGACACGGGGTTAAATTTAGCTAATTGATATTTTTTAGATATTTAAAAAACAGTTGCCATTTAATTAAAATTTCATAATAAATGAATGATATTAACTAAAAATTTACCATTTCTAACCATAAATTACATGTTTTTTTCATGGAATTTTTGTCTATATTCTATATATATTACTTTTCAAACAGAATAATAACTTATAATACTATATTGAATACTTCCAAAAAAACAAAAAAATACCCTAGCTTTCTGATGAAACCCAAAGCCATTGGAATTTGAAACACGTATTAAGAATTCATGACATGGGTATTTATGAAAAGAATTGACCATAAAGTCTGAAAAATCTTGCCTTATTCATATGTCGTTCCAAAGATTCGAATCCCTCTGGTAGCATGAGGGCCGCCAAGTAAACTGCAACAGCAATCTTAGATGCAAAAATCTCGGAGGCATAGGCCAAACACATGCCTCCCAGGCCATGACCCACCAGAACCACCTGTGTGTTGTTGAATATGATAAAGAGTCAAAATTTCATCAAAATTTCAAAATTGAATTCAATTGTGATTTTAATCTGTGATTATACCTTTTCTGAATCTGAAACTGAACGTAGGGCCTCCAGAAGGGGCTCTGCATATTGCTGTAAGGAGGAGGTGTTATAGAGATTCTCTATAACACCAGCCCATCTATAATTAAAGTTTGTAATTGAGATTTCCAAAATTTTCTCTCAAAAATCCCAAAAATTCCATTATTTTTTAAAAGAAATTGTAACATTAATTACACTTGCGAAATTGCATCCTCGTTAGACTACAGATTTGGATCATGGTGGTGTTGGGAGCTAGCCATAACAGAGGGCTTTATAAATTCAATTTTATAAAGGTAACTCAACAGTTGCGGCTTCAAAATTATAACTAGCTCCCCAAGATGGCTTCAAAACTCGAAGGTTTTTCATTTAGGTGTGCATTGAACAGTCAAGGCTTTACAGAGGCTGTAATAATGAGGCTTGATAGGGGTAATTCTTCATTAATTTCACAGTTAGGCCACGGGATAGGTCACATATTTTCATACTGCCTCACTCCTACAAATTCCACTGAATACAACTCAATGTTCTTCAGCAAACATGCAGCTCGCAAGGGTAACTATGTGGTAAACACACATCTCATAGATGCAACGAACGCAGGTGTGAATTTTTATTATTTGGCTACCTAGAAAATAATCCATGGTACCCAGTTTAACCAAATGGCATTCTAGGCTGAATCCTTTGATAACAAAAAGCACATTCATGAATCCAATCAGATTTTTATGTTGAATATAGACTGCTCTTCCTCTGTCTATCATGGAATAATGAGAAGACCTCCGTTCTCCAAAGTGTACGATTGCCTCGGGTTCAAAGGACTCGAAAGTCTCTACAAGGAAATCAAAATCACAAACATCTCTCACAAAGAGGTCAAGCTGTTTGCTAGAGACTTACTTCCATCTCTTCTGAATTGAGACAATGGAAGTTAGAGAATCGATCCCAAGCTACTGGGGCTATAAACAACCGCAACCTAGTATCCTATGTTTGAAATATGCAAAGTTGTTACCCATCCACAGTGACTATCCCCTCCTATAGCCATTACTTTATTCCCTTTACTGCAGGGGATTTCATTTTCACTTATTTCTCCTTCACGGCAACAATCCTCGGAGAAAATATGGCAACATTTCTTCTATTTAAAAAAATATAAAGAGCATTCACTCTGGAAAGTTGAAGATTTTAAAAAACTTCCATGTAGTAAAAATTAACAATCTCAGGAATAGCAAGAAGAATAAGAGGAAAACAGAGACTGACGTGCTTGATTTTCAGGTTGTGTCTGATTCTAAAATTATATAGTCAGATAAAAACACTTCTTCGAAAAGACTAAATAGAAGCCCTACCTACAGCGGTATGTTAAAGGATTCTCCACGATCTCAACATTGGTGTCCTATAACTGTAAATTTCTTCTCGGCAGAGTTTAATGTTCAAAAAATAAAAGCACCTTAACTATGCTTAAGTTGTTCTGTTTGTATATTACCATTTTTTTTTACCATATAGCCTTTTGAAAAAGATAAGCAATTGAGTTGGACAATTTTAAGTATTCATTAACTCCCACAGTCTAGAAACAGGAAAGCATGAAAACTCCAGTGTAAGCCATGTAACAACATTTTTATAACCTATGCCTGTACAAAATAACAAAAGCCAGCTAAGAATCTTACCAGTGAAGAAAACCCGAAGAAGATTTTGCCTTATTGAAGGAAAATGAGGTCCGCCCACAATCACCTACGAGCAGGAATCCATGTTAACAAAGGAATAGGTTTTCTCACCGTATTGAAGGAAAATGAAGTCCGCCCAGTGCCCACAATCACCTATGACCAGGAATCCATGTTAACATAGGAATATGTGTTTTCTCAGGGGCTGAAACTGTGATGCAAGATGAGGAAGTGGTAGGAAAGGGTTTAAGATGAGAAACTTTTCATTGTAGCGCAAAGCAAGAGGAAAGAAACTTTCCTTACCAGCGAAGCTCAAAAGCAAAGCAAAATTTCGGAGGGAATGTTAAAAAAAAAAAAATAATTAAAATAATACTAGCAGTTGCCCCAAAAGGTGCAAAAAGAGGTCGATAGGATTTTGAAATAAAAAAAGTTGTGCAAGAAAATAACAATAACAATTGAGACATTAAACTTAAATTTATTTCTTAAATTTATAATATGTAACTAAAATATTCATGAATGTCAACAAGATGCTAGAATATTAAATATTAAATTGATTATGTCATATTCAAAAGCAATCTAATTAATAGATGAGATGATATTTTAATTTACAAAAATTGAGTTTGTCAAAGACACATTTATGCATGCTAAATGATCTATTAAAAAAAAATTATAATGTGGTTAAAAATTGTATTGTTAGATTACAACGAAAAATAACTATTTTATTTAGACTACACCTATTCTAAATACGTGTTGAGTGGTTCTAATAATTCTAATAATTAAGAATGCATTCCTTCTTGTAAAAAGTTAAAAGTTCAAATTCAAAAAGGTAGAAAATATACATCTAGGAATTTTAGAAATTCTTCAAAATCTTAATGTCAATAATATTGAATTAGACCAAGGTAAGTGGTTAGATAATAACAAATAATGAATTCATTTTAAAAACATATATTTATTCTTTTTAAAAACATAAATATATTCTAAAAACATATATTCTTTTTAAAAAGAGATATTTATTATTCTTAAATATATTTAAATAGTAAAAATTTTAATATAAATATCTATTTATAAATAATAGACTCAGTAATTATATCAAAAAAGTGACACTGCATAGATTTTTGGAAAAACAAAAAATTATGACACTGCATAGATTTTTGGAAAAACAAAAAAATTATGACACTGCATAGACTTTTGGAAAAAATATATTTAAAAATAAAAATATTTATAAAAAAAACTTAATAATCATATTTAAAACCATGAAATAACAAGAAATTATGAGGCTGGATAGAAGTGATAGTGCGAAATTAACAACTTTTAAGAAGCTGTTAAAATTTCGAGCATAATAAAAAAGAAAACTATCTTTTTAGAAGTTGTTTTCAAAAAATTTATTATCATGTATTTTTTTAATTTTTTAGATTAAATTTATTTTTACTTTTAAAAATATAGTTTAATCAACCAAACATTATAATCTCATAAAAATGGGGTTAAAACCACATTACCTGGGAACTGCACATAAATCACATTACATTAAATTCATACTGTTATTCCCGTTGTATTATAATTGGAATCTTGATTAGTTATTTAGATACATCCTGCAACAACACTGTTCTGTGTCCAAACCAAAAAAATAACCAATATAAACGAAAGCAGGACAGATTAATGGTAAACCAGGTATGTTTTTGTTGCCCAAACCAATAAAATAACCAAGATAAATGAAAGCATGACAGATTAATGGTAAACCAAGTATGTTTTGTTGTATACAAATTTCACGTTACTTAAAGGTTAAATAGTAAATAATCAAAATAAAACTGAAATACGGAATGGATTATTGGAGCTAAAAATTCAAACAGAATTGGGAAAACCATGGCCTAAATTATCTTCCGACTCCTACATATTCTCTAAAAAATCAGTGAAAAATATCACTAAAAAAGATTGCAATATCACTTTTCCAAACAGTTAAAAAGGGTTTCAATGTCCCTTTTACAAGCAGTTAAGAAGGATTGCAATATCCCTTTTACAAACCGTTAAGAAGAGTTGCAATATCCAACTTTTACAAACCGTTTAATTCATATTAAATAAAAATAAAAACGATGTATTTACATATAAGTTGTTCATATAAGAATTCGTTATCTTCATTAGCCTTCTTTATATCAAAATGCATTGGCCCAATTGGCCTCACTACCCACTCTAGGCATGCTAGCTTGCCTCTTGGCGAACACATCTACTTTGAAGTTGGCCCCGCACATTTGCCCCTTACTGTCAACACGAGGCATGGGCATGAGCTTATGGAGAGGTTGTTCAAAACTCTGCAAGCCACCTGATGTAGAGAAAAAACAACCTGCAGATGCAAATGCAACATCAGTATAAATATATAAATAAGAGACAAAAGTTAGATTACTTTAGAGTCTGTCAAACAGCTAAAGAATATTGCAGCAGTCCAATATTACCTCGGGGAAAAGGAGCAAAATATTTTCCGCATCCTTCTTTCAAGAAATTTGGGTCATCAGATAGGACAAGGCAACCATCAGCTGATGTACCCCAAAAGAAAGGCACTGAACCATCGGCATCCTGGCAACCAAAATAGTTTCTCAGTCACATTAATGGATTTCTTGGCATACCTAAGTGGAAAATCCAAAGAAAAGAGAAAAGAAATGAAGGGATGAGAATGATAAGCTTACAACTGCAGTGAAGAGAGCCTGGGAAGTGGAGTCGTAAAGAACGAAGGCAAACTTTCCAGAGAGCTCTCTGATGACCTGATCTACAGGGTAGGGGCCACGATCTCTGAGAGTACGATACGCTTCAATGAAAATAGACACTTCATTTGCAGATTTATTGAGCCCATATCGTTGCCTCAACAACACTATGTTGTCCAAGACGCCCTCAAATATGCAGAACATGTCATCTACAGCACGGAAAGATCTGCGCCATGCAAGAATCACGATTATAAGAAGAGATGGAGTTGAATCAAGAAAAAATCTAAAACTAGAGCAGGACTATGTATGCCTGAAAGAAGAGATCTAAAACTCGAGCAAGACAAATTGAAAACGATGGCATAAGCGAAGAGCTGGGGGAGCATCCATAGAGAAAATGTGCCCGCCAGCTCTGCTATTTCCTTCTCTTGCCCGATCAACAGCAAGAGAGGCGTGGCGAAGACATAGAGAAAACTCAGAAAGCAGGTGATGCAGAGGAGAATAATCCAGGAGCACTGCATATACAATCCCAGCATATACCTAGTAAAATGAACAATATTTTTGTGACATTTAACAGTCTGCACCGATCATTAAACGGAGTAAAAATCATATTACCCAAATTAGAAATGGAAACTCAGTATGATTTTATGATTTTTCTAAATGAATTGGTTGATTTTATGATTTTTCAAAATGAATTGGTTGATTTTATGATTTTTTTGCACACGTCTTACTAGTGACATGTGTCATTATGAAAATGAATTGGTTGACGAAAAAGAACCTGTATTAATTCAAAACAGAAGGTCTATCAGCCTAAAAATTTAATGTGTAAGTTAAACTATGTATGATTGGTAAAGAAAAATTTGGTCAACATAAAACAAAAAATTGAATGACATATAAATAGAATATCTTCACTTTACAACCATTATTCATTAATAAAAATTGGGCATTGTGGCATTGTAACCATCCACAATGCATGAACTAAAGGCATCGTCGTTGATCATGCAAAAAGTTTGAATTGTTATCATAATTTAGTCATGAAGAGTTGGCAATGGAAGATTTTTTTTTTGTGGATTCTATTCCCATTATAGAAGAGTTGGAGACAACTTCACAATAAATATGGTTCTCCATAAGTCTTAATACAAAGGTATTTAGATTATCTAGTGGTCTAGAGCTAGATTCACTTTTTCACAAGATATGGGGTTGGTACTTTTAAAAATATCATAAGACCCAATCAAGCACTTCCCATGGTTATAAGATGGAGTAAATTTTGGCACAAGAAACTCATTTATTCATGTCAATAGTCCTTGCCTTTAATGAGCTTGGATGTTCATAGGTAGGATGGTAAAAAACTAAACCTACTACTACTCAAAGAGAATAAGGTTCATTTCAAAAAGAAAATTTCACATGAAGAAAGGTCCATCCTCACTTATAACCCACATCTACACCCAAATCCATTACATAATGAATGAAGCTACCACTTATATAAAGGAAGAGACAACATGTATGATACATTCACCACTCTTTTATTCCAACCTCTTCATACTAAATAACAAGTCAATAAGGAATGGTCTAACCTCAACTTAGAAACATTCATATTTGATTTAAAAAAACAAAGAAATGAAGAGGTAAGTACACAAACACATGAAACACAAAACTAGCTATACTCGTAGTCTTTGATACAAAGAATAGAAATCAACCACGATGAAGAACACCAGCCTTCAAACAATAACATTAATTTTTCTCACCCTTTGAAATTTGTGCCATTTGTGGTCATGTTAGGGCCTAAATTATACTTTTCAAACCATTTGGTTACACACACACACACTTGGGTTTTTTACTTGTAATTTTAATGTTTTAACAAAGGGCTAGAATCAAACAAAGAATAAGTCACAAACCCAAATATCCCCGTTCTTCATGGTCAATTAAGGGTTCCTAGTGACAAATTCATGGTGTGATTAAAGCTCCATCACATTTCCTTACTCAAACAAAACCAAATACCTATAACTTGTTAGTTATTATTAATTGGATTTGAGGAGTTCATCTTGCCCAAGTTTATTCCCTAGTAAACCCTTTCGATAGATTATGATGGTTGTGCATATGACATTGTATGGTTTTGTGTATGCCAACCACAAGAGCACAGGATTGTTGTATGAAAATTTCTTGGTGAGTGTTTTTTCATCTTTTACCTTGAAAGATTAAAGGTTTCCTCTTTGCATACAAATAACATGGTTTCTTCTGCAACAGTGCTAAAAGGTCAACTTGATCTGGTTATTGGAAATTAGAGTGATGGAAATTCAGTCATATCTTTGAAAATCGACCTAAATCCTATTGTGTGAGAGATATGGGGGATTATGAGGATCTAATTTTAGGAAGAAAAAGGGGTTAACTTGACTTTCTTTGCATCATTAGGGTGTACATTAGGAATTTTTAAATGAAAGCATTCTATCAAATTTAGCTCGATTATTTGAAGTTGATGTTGGAAAATGCAAACACATACTCAAATTGATTATGGAAAAAACAGAAGGGGCAAATTAAACTGGAGCTAGGAGAAAAATACTTTTTTACTGTGGTTTTTACTAGCATATAAGACTGGAATTTGGTCTTTGAGAATGTTCCATACTTTTTCAACTCAAGTGGCCTCTACCTTTAATTCTAGACGAAGCAATTTTCCCTGACAAGGAGGGATTCACGACAAATTTGGTTTGGATTTGATTTTATTAGCATCCAAGGAAATTTGGGATAACAAGACATTGGTTGGATTAGGGAATGCCCTTGGGAATTTCGCTAAAACCTTTGAAGCAATGAAGCAAGCGCGATATATATCACATATTTGCATATGTGTATACATGCTACTGGTGTGAAAATTCAAATTTTCTCAATTTAATCAAGGAAAAATAAAATTGATAATTTATTGCTACATTTTCAGTACTCCCTCTCAACAAGAAAGAGATTATCAACCACCCCTATCTTGAACCTGTGGAACTTGAACTTCCCTATTGACAAATATTTTGTCAAAATGTCAGCATATTGTCCTTTTTCGGAATGTGGTGTAGCAACATTATCTGCCTCTGCACACAATCCCGTAAATGGTGATACCATATACCTATATGCTGGATTGATCATGAAATATAGGATTCTCAGAGAGCTTGATGTAACTCTCATTATCACAGTAGATCACAGTTGGATCCACCATCTAACCAAACAATCCAACAAGTATCTTTATCATCCATATCGCCTCACATGATGCTTGACTTGCAGCCATGTATTCTGCTTTTTCCGAGCTAAGCACCACACATATTTGATTCATGTTGTACCAAGGAACAAATGAGGACCCAACACTAAAAATTCCACCTGATTTACTCTTTCGGTTTGATGGACTTCGCGCCCAATTTTCATCTGTGAAGCCACACAGCTTCACTCCCTCTATACCAAAGTCCAAACTGGGTAGTTCCTCTGAGATATCATAAAACATACTTAGCTGCCTTCCAAATAATTTGGTTGACCTAACCCTAGCTTTGCTAGATCCATGATGCAATGTTTGTTAGATCCATGATGCAATGTTTGTTTGCTCAAATAGGTGACTATAAAGACACCTCCACTTACTAACAAAGATAGATTCCTTCCTCCACTACAAATTTGTTGTAGAATCTAGAGAAAATTAAAATTTATGTTAAATGTTAAAAATTAAAATACCTCTACACCAAGGAAATTAATTTTTGCAATTTCTCTCGCTATTGATGACGTTACCTATGCAAATTACTGATAAATTCTAGACTAAAAAGGTGGGGAAGCATGCCAGATTCCAAGATACCTTGTTTATAAACTTTGAGAAGGATAAGACATGGATCATTATCCCATAATTTGGTTTTGTTGCAGTATTTTGATCAGAAAGTCTCAAGAGCAACAAATATTTGGGTTAATTACCATATAGAGTTAGAATATTGAGACTGTAGTAGAGTTGAACTAGTTCTTTAAGATCAAGGGAAGAGAAGTAGTACAAGAAAGTAGCTTATAAAAGGTTGGTTAAGGAGATCGTGACATGGATAAATAATTTTGTGGTGGAAGAGGATTATGTGCCTTTTATTTCTCCAACCATGGAAGTGCAAGCATGAATGCTTGGAGGTGACCTAGAATGGATTGACTGATATTGAGTAACTAAGGAAATAAGGTGCGACAGAGGAAGCACATGCATTAAAGAGGGCAAAATAGGATTTTAATCAAAATGCAATAATTAATAAGTGGTGGATGAATAGAACGAATTTGGGCTGCCAGAAGCCATCAAGCTAACGATGGGAAACTAGTCCCATCTGTAGAAATTAGATTATGAACAGTTGTCATTCAAATGTCGTGGATGTCAGGAGTATGGCCACTTTGCCAAGAACTATCCCAAAAATGCAGCCCCAGAAAAGGAGAAAGAAGAAGGATGGAAGCAAGCCAAGAAACCCAGAACGAGCCTTAAGCTAGGGACAACAGAGAAACCAAAGGGAAGTTTAGCACCCATAGGGAGTATTCCTAAAGCCAAACCCTCCCAGAAAGGCCAAGAGAACATCTTTGCAGCCTTGAGTTCAGAGACAGAGGAAGTCCAAGAAATTGATCCACGGAACATGCAAAAGGACCTCCAAATGCAGGAAACCCTAGCAACATTGAAGATAGGCGAATATCCTGGAGGAACCCTGAAAGACAAAGACTCTGTCACCATGGGGGAAGATCAGGATTCAGAGGAGTCAGAGGAAGAAGGATAAATTGGGGACCCCCAAACTTCGGTCAGGAGATCTACCAAGGGATGGAAATCCTCCAGGGAAAAGAGAGAACAAGAAACCTACAAGGAGAATTTGCAGGGGACCCAGCCAACCCTAAAAAAGATGTCGACAAAAAACCCTAAAGCACACAAAAATCAAAGCCAGGGCTCTAAAGGAGCCCTCTCATCTCAAAAAAGGAAGTAATGAAGATTGTCTTTTGGAACTGTAGAGGGTTGGGTAGCAACCTAAAAGAAGAAGCAATGAAAAGTCTAGTAAGGTTGGAAAGGCCCGACATTCTTCTCATCTAGGAGACCAAAGTGGAGGAAATGGACTTTCTCCATAAAAGAAAACAATTTTGGGGAAAAGGGGGAGTTGTCGTAGTCTCCTCTAGAGGCACCTCGGGAGGGCTGGGAATGTTATGGGACAAGACATGCTTTGAGAAAATCCAGGTTAAACTTAACTCAAACTAGATTTTTTCTCCTCAAGAAGCAATAATTCTCCAGGGCCTCCACCTAGCGCCTAGCATGGTCTCCCCAGCTTCTTGGAAAGCTATCCCTGACATAGGGGACACCACCAGGATCTTCAAACCTCCTCTAGAAGTTTTCATCAAACTCAACTTTGATGGAGCCTCGAAAGGAAATCCAGGGCAAGCAGGGGTTGGAGGGATTTTTCGAGATCATCAAGGCAAAAAAAGATTCATATATGTTGACTCCTGTGGCTTTGCCAGTAACATGAAGCATAATTCATAGGAAAGAGCTTGGATAATACCAAACATTTGTTCAAATAGGGGGATTTAATAATTGGAAAGAGCTTGGAGAGAATAATATGCGGGGATTTTGTGCATGATAGACCAAAGAAAGAGCAAGATTTTGGGCCAATGATTATGCTTCCAGAGAGTGTTCCATTTGTTGTTTGTGGGGATGTCAGTGGAGTTAGATAAGAAGCCATAGGCTTCTTTTATGTTGAAGTGGCCAGCCACATTAGAGCCCCATATTAGCTTGTCCGGATCATTGTCCCTTTGAATCTGCCTTTTCCTTAGCTCATCAGCTAGGTTAGTCCAATCTTAAGGGTGATTTTGCTGGACCCATTCTGGGGCCTCGAGCCATTCCCTCCATTTAGTGTTTTCTTTGTTTTTCCATAAATCTTTGACAAGCCTTTTGTTTTGGTTGTCCATATGAGTTTGGATTTGTTGGAATTGGTCTTGATTGAGATGAGGGCATTTCTCCCATGCATCATCCCAAAACAGTGTTGTCCCACCATTTCGAACTTCCCAAAAGCAATGGTTTTGGACCATTCCTCTGTTCTCCCAACCTTGGTTCTAGACCGAGGAACCTTTGAGGTTGCTAGAGAACCTGATTAGAGACTTCGGGTTGTGAGATGGGGCATATTTTTCCTTCCAGAGTGTTGCCTAAGAGGTGCTGGGGCTAGTGATCCATCTCCACCAAGTTTTGGCGCCCATAAATTTTCCCAACAAGTCTAGGTCTCTCAAACCAAGCCCCCCATCTTTTTTATGTCTGCAGATTTTTCCCCAGGCTACTAGGGCCCATTTTTTCTTGTTCTCTTTGTCTTTCCATAAGAAGTCTCTTTGAATAGTTTTGATTTGGTTTGAAATAGATTTGGGAGCAGCAATGATTGAGTAATGGTATTGAGGAATGGCTTGCAAGGCTGAGCGGACCAAGACTAATCTGCTCAGGAGATTTAACGACCTAAAAGTCCAATTGGAAATCTTTTTTGTTTTCAATTTGGTGACCAGAGATTCCCAGTTGGCTTTGGCCAGGGGTTTATCAGTCAGGGGAACTCTGAGGTACTTGGAGGGGAAGGAGCTGAGCTGAAAGCCTATAATGCGAGCTATGTTGAGTTGAATGGACTAGGAGGTATTGAGGAAGAAGAGTTTTGATTTGGCTTTATTGATGGAGGTGCCAAAGGCCTGGGCAAAATCAACAAGAATATTCTAGAAGGATAGGGCTTCTTTGACCAAGGGAGAGCCCATAAGAAGAGTGTCATCCACATATTGTTGGTGGGTTGAAGGGGGGTTAGAGGGATAGAGATTTAAACTAGAGATGCTTCCATAATAAGGTGTTTGCCTATAGTGAATTTAATAAATTACAAGTAAAGCTTGTGCTAGTTGGAAGATCCATTTACAATTACAAGCATACATAACTTAACTAGTTGATTGAGAGGCAATGAGTAAACTTCTCAGCCCGATATGTCAAACAAGTATGGATTTATTATGAAGTGATCATCTACCACAGTTTCCTAGAATGATCCTCCTTGAGCACACCCTCTCCAAGGGATTAGGGCTTAGGGGATTTAATAGTTAAGGATTTTAAGGGTTAGGGGTGAGGGGTTAATGGGTTATGGGTTAAGCGTTAACAGTTTAGGGGTTTATGGGTCAAGGGGTTAGGGGTTTAAGTGTTAGTGGTTTAGTGGTTTAGGGGTTTAGAGGCTTAGGGTTTTAGGGTTTTAGGGGTTTAAATGGGTTAGGGGTGGGAATTAGGTTTTAATGGGTTAGAGGTTTAGGGTTTTAGAGGTTTAGGGGGTTGGGGGATTTAGTAGTTAAGGATTTTAGGAGTTAGGGGTTAGGGGTTAAGGGGTTAAGGGGTTAGAGGTTTAGGGGGTTAAATGTGTTAGGGGTTTAAAGGTTTAAGGGGCTAGGGGATTTAGCAGTTAAGGATTTTATGGCTTAAATGGGTTAGGTTTTTAGGGTTTTAGTGGGTTAAATGGGTTAGGGGTCGGGAATTAGGGGTTAAGGGGTTCGGGGTTAAATGGGTTAGGGGTTTAGGGGTTTAGGGGGTTAAATGGGTTAGGGTTTATAGTCATTTCTTAGGTGAACAAGGCACAATCTAGTTGTAGTAACTGTAACTTGGTCAAGTTTTTATAGTCAAGGCAAGACTTGGTTGGGTTCCCGAGTCCCAAAAAGAGTAAGGGTAATTATGAGGGTGTGATAACTAAGGAGTGTCGATGCATGCCAAGGATTGAAAAGGCATGCTAACACATGCCAGAAAGTGTCAATGGATGTTGAGGAGTATTAGGGAGTGCCAGGACATCACAAGGGAGAACTAGGTCAAAATGCATGGAAATGAACGAATAAGAGTGTGTGCCAAGTAGTGTCAATGAATTCCAAGTGTCTCAAGGATAAATCGTGTTAGGAGAAGGCAAAAATAAGACTTGTAGGAGGTAAGCCTAAGGTTACATAAAGGGTTGGAAAAATTAGTTTCAAACAAAGGGAAACTTTGGGTTGGGCACAACTTTGATTTTCCAATGACTTGGTTGGGTTCCCAAGTCGCAAAAAAAGAAAGTCTATCTATGACGACATGAAAGCTAAGGAATACCAAGGTGTGGCAGGAAATTCGTAGAAGTACTAACGCATGCTAGGTAGTTCCAAGGCATGATAGGCATTCCAAGATGTGCCAGGTGCCAGGGTGTGTCATGAACACATGCTAGGGAGTGTGAGGGCCAAGTGTCACGAAAACACAAGGGAGCACTAGTTTCAAATTCATGGAAATGAAGTATCAGCTAGTTCCAGGTGTGCTAAGAATGGAGTGACATGGTATTCTATGAATTTACAAGGCATGTAAGAGTGCTAGGGAAACATACAAAGATGTTCCAAGTGCCAAGGTTTGCCAATGTGTGCTAAGGAGTGTTAGGGAGTGCCAGGAAAACATAACAGAGAACTAGGTCAAAATGCATAAATGAATGAATAAGAGTGTGTGACAGGGAGTATTAGCGAGTTCTAGGTGTCTCGAGGAGGGAGTAACATGGTATGATAGTCAGTGCTAAGTCATGTTATAGTGTCAGGGCGACATGCATCCAAGATGTGCCAAGTGCCAAGGTGTGCCAACATGTGCCAGGAAGTGTTAGGGACTGTCAGGGAAACACAAGGGAGCATTAACGTTGTAGCCATTGGAGAAGTATTTACGTTGTAGCCATTATAGGACCCCGAGAATTTTTGTCCATGGATAATTATTTATGTTGTATCCATTGCATTAAAGAAAGAGGTATGTCAATGCTTTTTTGTATGTGTTTATAAATTGGAAGAGAGAAATCAAAAACAAGAAGGGCCTGAAAGAACTGAAGAAAGAAATGGAGGTCACTGGGATAAAGTTGATGGCATTGGAGTTGGTAGTTTTAGACTGTCACAAGGGCATCCAAGACAACCATGACCTAATTGAAGAAGTGGAAAACAAGCTGGAAGTCCACATTGAGGAAGATATCAATCCATTTTCGACTAAACCAGATATATAACTGTGGCTCTCTCTACTCACAGTATTTCATTGAGATTGTGTTAGGTATCTGTTATTAACCTATGCTTGTGTCTATTTAAATGGATACTATATTGATAGCCCAAAAATGAGGCATTTTGGATTGTCTATAGTTTGTACTAGTTCTGAAAAAGAACTAGCAATAGTTAATCTCTTTGGCTACAAAAAGTATTCTACTTGTTGTGTTGGGGAGTTTCTCTCAGGAAATTTATGGATAACCTGACATATTTTTTATATACGTACTATGCAGAACCTTTATAAATCTACCTTTCAAATCAGGGTCAACCCAATGCAACAACATTTTCCCCACAACAAGCACAAGATCAAGCCAACATGTGTGTTGTGTGCATTTAAAGAGATGGATAGGTAGGTTTACCCTTACGAGAACATGGCACCTTAAAATTTGACCACAATTGGTGAGTGCAAGAATTTGCGAGATGGCATCATGAGTGGGGCCTTTTCCAAAAGAGATTATTCATTTACATTACAATATATACAACATGTAGTTAGCGTTCCATCCATGTTAGCGCACACACCTGATGGTATCAGTCCTTAAACTGGTACAAAAAAAATGGTTTTATATATTCACATACGGGACAGTCACAAGATGTCAACAAAATCACATACTTATCGAAATCCTCAACTAGGAATATGCTAAATTGCTTCAAAATGTGCTTGTAACTAGGTAGGCATCAAAGACAATCATTGCAATGGGTTAAGGGGATCTAAGAGAGAATTATGTAAGGAGTTCCTTCTAGGTAAAGGACATTGGTATTACTATTGTTAAAGGGGGTGGCCTACAAGGATACATTGGTAGCTATTGATGCAAGAGCATAGTTTCAACAATTTATTTCAAAATTTATATTTTTCCTCTAGAAGGTCTTAGAGATTTATAGAAGAGGAAGTTCGTTTCCTTGTTGCCCTATAATTTTGTAGAATTTCTAATTTCATATTTGGGATAGGAAATTTTAGTAATTTTAGGCATAAGTTAAGATGTTGTTTGATTTTTAAGGCCTCCTAGTCATTAGGAAAGTTGATTCTTATCATTAGGATTACTTGTGGCATCCTATGTATTTTTCAAACTTCAATACACCAAGGAAAATATGTGGAGGGAATTTGGGGGAAGTGTGATTGTCCATAAAATGTAGATAAGATTTGGGGAACTTGTAGCTCTTTTCCTTGGACCCTACTAGTTCTTAGAGGTTGTATTTGGAGCGGTTAGCAAGAAAAATCATAATATGCCCAAGAATATTAGTGTTGGAGCACCTGTGGGTTGGGAGAAAAGATAAGGGGTTCTAGGAGTTAAGGGGTTTAAGGGTTTAGGAGAAAGGGGTTAAGGGTAAAGGGTAAAGGGTTAGGGATTATGGGATTTAGAGATTAAGGGGTTGAGGTATATGGGGTTTAAGGGTTAGAGGTTAATGGCTTAGTGGTTAAGGGATTCAGGGGTTAAATATTAACCATCAATGGATTACATGTCAAGGGATTTAGGGGTTAAGTGCCTAAGGGTTATGGTATTTAGGTGTCAGCGAGTTAAGGGGTTAGGGGTTAATGAGTTTAGGGGTTAGGGGTTATGGGTTAAGGGTCAAGGTTTAAGAGGATATGGGATTAGGGTTTATGGGGTTCAAGGATTCTAAGTTAGTGGTTAGGGGTTAAGGGGTTAATGGCTTTGGGTTAGTGAGCTACAGTGATAGGTGAGAGCTATGCATAGCTCACTAAAGGTGTATCAAGAGACTATTAGTCTATTTGCTATATAATTTGACTCTTTTTTTGTAACTTAGCGAAATGGAAAAGATGTGGAGACAATTCCATTTTTCTTCTTTCACCGGGCCATGTAAAATAAATGAAGCAAATAGTATCAACCCCTTGGAGAAGGAAAGTTGAGAACAATAATTAGCATGAACAAACAAAGAATCCAATGATTAAACAAAGAATCCAATGGGTTAAGTTTAGAGGCGTCTCCCTTTGTAAACAAGCATCCATAAGCTTGTTAGGGTTAGTATGAATCTTTACTAGAGGTTGAGTAGTCTTCACATCACCAACCACATCCAATTGAAAGGTACCAACCCCTACAATAAAAATAATGTTTCCAAATAAGGTGTAGTTAATATCAATAATATCACCTTATGAATCTATTACAATATGATTTGGAAAGTACGTTTCCATACATGTGTGAAAGAAAAAATCCATTTGGTTAGCAAAAGGAAGTCTTTTTGAAGACCCCAAGAAACCCCCTTGAAGGAGACAAGAAGGGTTTGAAACCATATAATACAAGTCGATCTATGAACCCTATTTATGATGTGTTATATGCATGTGTTTGTTCACTCGGTTTGACATGTGATAGACAATATATGAAGCCTTTTTTTCCACGTATCATATTCATTAGATATCATGTTGCTAAGAATGAAGTGTCTAGATTAGAGTTAAAGTTCCTATTTTAGTTTGTTGTCTTTTAGAGTACAAATATTTTTGGTCTACTGTGCTAAGGCAGTTTGGCTTCCAACTATTCAAGGAATATGTGAGCTAATATAAGACCAT
The DNA here is from genome assembly GCA_034641835.2 of Pinus albicaulis. NCBI lineage: Eukaryota > Viridiplantae > Streptophyta > Pinopsida > Pinales > Pinaceae > Pinus > Pinus albicaulis. The sequence continues at coordinate 1,285,961,617 of CM076583.1, read as the reverse complement.
ATTGTAATATTTGAAATAAGATGATGAACTATTTAGCACAATTTATGGTGTTGGATTAATTGAGATGTTTATTTTTGGATGGATGGATGTACATCTCTTTAGCCAATAGACAAAACTCATTAAGCATTGTTGCAAGTATGTTATTGACATGTTGAAGTGCCATTGAGACTTAGAGGTAGAAGATTTATACTTGTATGTTGTCACCTATCCGGGTGTGATGATACCTTGTGGAGGTAGGCAAAATTTCCATTTTTTTAAGTCTTGGATATATTCTATACGCTCTTGAGAGAATTTCAACCTTTTAAATAAAATTACAAACAAATGTACATTCATGCAATAATTACTAATTGATTTGGGGGTGACTCAACAAAATGTAGCATGTTGGCTTGTTGAATTTGTTAGTAAGTTAATTAGGGCTTGATAAATTTGTAAGCTTCAGTGGGATTTAATGCGGTTGTATGTGTTTTAGAGAAGCGAGTTTGGAGTGGTGGTTGTGCTTCCTTTATTAAATTTTATTTCTTTGGTTCTTCTTCTTGTGCATGCCCACAGTGGTTTCTTCTCATTTGCAAATATTTTCTTATTATGTACAGAAAATTTTCTTGTTGCATCCTTGAAAAATTTGCACAATTGTCCTGATTTATCTTTGTAATACCTTGAGTTTTCTCGCTTCTTTCAATTGGGCTAGAATTTTCCACCTCAAGAGGGTTGTTAGTTGTTTTCTAACTAAATTGTTAAAACATTTTTTCTTGTTTTATTTATTTATTTTTTCTTCAAGGAGGTGTTTCCTTTAAAATCTAGAAGAAGCATTGCAAGTGGCTTGATTATAGTTGTCCTTAGAATTTGTTGTGATCATGGGCAAGACAACCCTCAGGGGGTGAAAATTGGGTATGTTGTACCTATGGAAAACTTTGGCTAACATCCAATTAGATATGTTATACATAGTTCACAATTAGGAGATCGCATACCATACAGTTGCACATAAAAATGCACTACTCCTCAAATATCAAGGTAAGTCCAAGATTATTTATTGAATATAATTTAGTCAGATGATACAACTATCCCACAACTCTACAATAGAGAGACCAACATGGAACAACAAACTTAAAATCGATCAATGCACTCACTTTCATGGGAATTTCATGAACATTTTTATTTTCTTATATAATTCCCTTTTACCCACATCTTGAGATCACACGAAAATGGTATTCATAATAAAGTTTTATGGGTGAAGTAATTCATTTTTCTCGCAAGATCAAGTTACGTAGCTATAATGTCTCGTGTTTTTTCGTATATCTGATCGAAAACATACCTTGTAGGAATTTTGAAAGAAATCCCGCTCAAATTATCAGAGAATCTCCAGGTGAACTCATTAAAAAAGTATGTTTCTCCTTATATGTTGATTATTCTTGCTCTTCACTATGTTTTGTATATAAACTCATTTCAATTCATTCATATTAGCTATACTACGACTCTTGGTTCCAATTTAAAGGTCAAGTTATCATCATTGTTTGTTTTTCTTTATTTGGAAAGTGCTTGTGGTAATTTCAAGAGTTTGCAAGAGACGAGAATCTCAAATAGTTGTTGACCAGGCTAATGCAAGTTTAATAACTAAAATGTGCAGCTTAAATCCCTGATGTCTCAAATTTGGCCGTGCATTCAGGAGCTAGAATGGTCATCCTTCACCCACATTTATCATGAGCTCAATCAACTAGTAGATAAGCCCTCCGAGGAGGCATTCAATTAGTAGCCAGCTGATGAATTATCAGGAAGATCAAGGTTGTGGCACACCAAAAAAAAAAGGCCACTCGCAAAATTTAAGCTAACAACAACCCCTAATCATGAAGCTGACAACTTGTCTCCCTCAAGGACCACTACCTTCTCCTTCATCAGGCAATACTTCCTCAACAACTAACTCAACTGCATCATTTCTATACCCCCAACAATCTATTTATGTTATTGTGCCCATAACATTTTTCGAATAATCTGATATTTCATAGGTGAATGTCAAATGCCAATTTACTATTTGAAAACCAAATTTTCATCCCTTGTACCTAGTGAGGCTTCTTCATTGAATATTTTGTTGAATGGTGTTTTGTTTACTAATTTTTATCATTCAATGATTTCTTATATGTCAAGATTCTTCACTATTTCATACCTTACAGTGTTTCCTTTGCAACATCTGGTGCAATTGCTAGTTTAAATTTTTGCACATATTTAAAAAAATAAACAATTTTAGTTCATGGAATGTAACTCAATTGACAATCACCTTGTTATGAAGTTATATTATGTTACAACATGAGATTCAAAGTTCAAATCCCCTTGAGTGGCCAACCAAAAAATAATATTATTTATTTATTTATTATATTTTTAGAATGTGGTTTTAATGAAAAAAGAAAAATATAATATAAAATAAATAAATATCATGACATGATAAAATTTCATGTGGTTTGAATATCTATTTTTAAAAATAAAAAATATAATTATCGTCTCAAAGTGTTTTTGTCTTAAATATGAAGTTTTGTCTTAAAATGTTCTTGTCTCAAACTGTTTTTGTCTTAAATATAAAGTTTTGTCTTAATTTTTTTTGTCTCAAATTGTTTTTGTCTTAAATATTTTTGTCTCAAATAGTTTTTGTCTTAAATATAAATTTTTGTCTCAAACTATTTTTGTCTCAAACTATTTTTGTCTTAAATTTTATCTTTAAGACAATTCAATTGATATTAAATTTTAATATAAAATAACTAAAATAAAAAGTGACTTTTAAGACAAAAAAAAAAAAAAAAAAAAAAAAAGTCTTAAAACACTCCACATGTAGTAGTGCAAGCACATCAAATTTATCAAAAAGATCCACATAAAATAAATCCCTTCGTACATAATAAAACTACCATACCGTAAAGAGAATTTGAAAGTAAGGTGCATACTCTGATTACCGATACAGGTTATATATATATATATTGCACTGCTAAGCAAATGGTAATGGGTACCGGACTTTATTTCTAACACTAACAACTTTGGGATGGTGCAGGCATTTCCACTGCCGCTTGAAGAAATGTTTAGTAATTAGTAGAGATGGAGAGGAAGGCGAGGAGTGGCCTTGGCCAACAGAGGCACGGCCTTCTGGAGAGCAAGTCCAAAAGCTTCGTCCATATTCAGCCCGTCCTGGTTTGGTGGCACATCCCAATCGAAAGCATGGATCAATGACCCCAGATTGTACTCCACCATCGTAATCCCCATGCGAGTTCCCGCACAGATGCGCCTTCCTGCCCCGAACGGGATCAGCTCGAAGTCGTTGCCACGGGGATCGATCTTGGAACCCACAAACCTCTCTGGATTGAACTCCTCCGGCTTCTCCCACACCTCCGGATCTCTTCCGATTCCCCAGATGTTGACCATTAGCCTAGTGTTCTTCGGAATGTAGTACCCGTCAACCTCGCACGCCTCCGTGGAGACGCGCGGGAGGCTCAGCGGCGTGGAGGGGTGCTTCCGAAAGCCTTCTTTGCAGACGGCAACAAAGTAGGGCAGGTTCGCAAGGTCGGACTCCTTGAGTCTCCTCTCACGCCCGATGACGCTGTCCATCTCCTCATGCACGCGCTTCAGTAACTTAGGGTTGTTAATTAATTCAGCCAATGTCCATTCGATCACGCTGCTGGACGTGTCGGTTCCTGCTGTGAATAAATTCTGCAAAACAAACAATGCATGTGCATATTCAATATTCAAATTAATATTTGAAAAGTTTTGAAGATGAATCACAATGATCACAGAAACGAAATTTCAAAAGGTTATCAATTTTCAAAACATTACCAACAGTAGAGCTTTGATATGAACATCGGAGAGCCTCCCGCCTTGGCCGTCGCAGTTGTCTCTCTGAGACATAACAATGTCTAGGAAATCGGGCTTAGACGCTCTTTGCTTGGCCGTGGACTGGTGTTCCTCTATCATCCTCGCGATGAGTGCGTCCCATTTCTTGTGGAGCTTCTTCATACCCCGCTGGATGCCCTGCAAGTCCATCCACGCCACCGATGGAATGAAGTCCCCGATGTTGAAGTATCCCGCACAGGTCATGAGTTCCACCACCATGTCCTTGAACTCGTTTGCCTCGTCCCCTTCCGTTTCGAACACCCGCTTGCTCAGAATGATTTGCCCAATCATGTTGGCGGCGCAGATGTTGAGGAGGTCCGGCACAGTCACCGTCTCGCCGCGTTGCGAGTGACTGAGAATATTGCGGAGCATGAAGCCCATCTCTGCGTCCCTCACCGGCTGCCAATCTTCCAACGCCTTTCCTCCCAACATGTGCATGTTGCAGACCTTGCGTTCCATCTTCCATCGTCCTCCGTATGCTGCCCACACCATGTCCTGTAAGGAAAGAAATGGCATTCCCAGAAGCATGTCACAAGTAGGAATCATGTCACAAGTAGGAATTCTAGGTGTGTTTGTGAACAAAAATATACTTTTAAAAAAACATGCAAAGACAAGCAAGAATTACACAAGAATATCCCAAGAAAGACGAGATTTGTAAAAAACATTATATTTAAAGCAGATATTCAGACAATATAGAATTTCCATTTCCGAGCAAAGACATAGTCCCAACTATAAAAAGAAAGCCTACGAACAAGTTACAAAGGAAGAAGTATGTCACAAGCAAAGAATTCAACCAGAGTACAATGAGCACCTGAGAATCGTAGGCGATGTACGTGGCTCCGGCATTGCCCGGCCTGTTGGAGAAATTTATATCCAAAGTCTTCAAAAAAGCCTTAGCCGCAGCGGGCGTGGATGCCACCACCATGTCCGACGTCCCCAGTTTCAGATACACAACGGGGCCGTATTTCTTATACATGTTGTAGAGAGTTACGTGAGGCATCGATCCCAGCAATGGCAGACTTCCCACCAGTGGCCATCCTGGTGGCCCGGGTGGAAGCTGCCTCTTCTTCAGCTTCAACCTCGATCTCAAAACATAACGAAATCCAATGTAGAGAGCAAGCCAAGAGAGAGCCCACTTTACAAATTCGTCCAAATTCAACGACTCCATATTGAGTAATGCCTTTGAGGCCACTGTGATGCTTCGTTACAGTCTCCTGTATATATATATAACTTCCATGCTGTTATTAGTTGGGTTGACCACCTTCACGTGCTCGTAATTAGTTGTGCACCTGATATTCATCTACCTCCCAAATTTCCTATCAGTCACTCGACAGTTGCCACGAGGGTCAATACTTTTTGGTTTCCAATTATCACCACCATTCTGATAACACGTAGTTTAAAAAAGGTCGCGTTTTTACTCAGAATTCCGGAATGTTTTTTAAAAAATCCGGCAAAGATTTGCTCAGAATCTTGTTTACAGTTGTTAAACTTTAATATTTTGAGTGCCCAAAAGGTTTTTGATACTGCTGAATCCATTTCCAGCATCAAAAATAGATTCTAAACACTCCAAGCACATGATTTTTCGAGTTTTAGTTTACCAGATTTCTGCAATTTTTTTGCCATCCAAGCTATTTCACCGGTTCGGTAGACAACTTCGATAAATAATGTGATCCAGAAGATACGGACGTTATTTAACAATTCGTCTATGGTTTGTGTCCTATCGATACGGTGCCTGCAATCTGTCATCATATAAAGACGGAAAATGTCACAATACATTGCATGACGTTAATATAAGAGACGGACGGCTGTCGTATCAAATTTTGAAAATGACACGACAATAATGGCCGTATTCTAAATCACAGTTTGGCTTTTGTGCTTGGATATTTTTCAAGCACTGTTATAATTAGCATGTAAAGTTGTCATGAAAATAATGGAAATTTAGGTTAGATTTTGATTCAATCTAGTAAGATATTTTGTATATCTAAATTATAGTTGTCAAATTCAAGATTTTGGGTGGTTTAGAAATTTTTTAATAACAACATATAATTTTTTCATCAAAAAATATTTTTTTTCAATTTTTCTCAAAGTCAAATAAACATTGATTGTCAGTAATCAAATTGTAAATTTATGTTGTTTAGCTAATATAATTTAAATATTTAAAAAAAATTAAAAATAAAATAAAAATAAAAATATATTTATAAATTCAAAAATTTTATTAATTTTAAACAATAATATTTAAAAAAAAAATTAATCGAAATTTATAAAGCATCAGTATAATTAAAAAAAAAATGGAAATTGGAAGTCATGTTTACCATACGTTTTCATTATCATCAAATTCTTGAGCATGAAAATCTTCACGGTAAAATTGTATTTTCAAGATTTATTTAAAAATTAAAATTTTATAAAATTTATTATAAATATAAAAAATTGGAAATTAGAAATACATCAAGCGATTTTTGAAATCCACATTTTCCACATAATATTTTAACTTCACATTTTCAAGAAAGTGTTGTATTTAGAAAATAATTGACAAATGATTTTTGAGCACTTCCCAACATTTAATATTGTGATGAGTAGTGTATAGATAATGGGATTCTAAGTACTTTATTACTCTGATGAGTGTGGTAATATAGTAGTGTTTTGAAGAGTTTCTTAGAGTTTATGGTAAGTTTATGTTGTTTAGTTAATATCATTTAAATATTTAAAAATTAATTAAAATAAATAAATAAATAATTTATTTATAAATTCAAAATTATTATTAATTTTAAATAATGTATTTAAAATAAAAATTTATAAAACAACATTATAAATAAGTAAATAATTGAAAATCATGTTTATCATAAATTTTCAATATCATCAAATTTTTTAACATGAAAATCTTCAAGATAAAATTGTATATTCAAGATTGATTTAAAAATTAAAATTTTATAAAATTTACCATAAATAAAAAAAATTGGAAATTGGCATTATCAATTAAAAAATTGGAAATTGGAAGTCCATGTAATGATTTTTGAAATCCAAATTTTCCACATAATCTTTTAACTTCACATTTTCAACAAAGTGTTGTATTTAGAAAATAATTGACAAATAATTTTTGAGGCACTTCCCAAACATTTAATATTGTGATGAGTAGTATAATGGGATTCTAAGTACTTTATTATTGTGGTGAGTGTGGAAATATAGATGGTGGGATTTTAAGTACTTTAAAATATGAAGTTTTGAAGAGCTTTCTAGAGTTTAATATTGGAATTAGTGGTATATAAATAGTGGGATTCTAAGTATTTTGATATGGCAATAAGTTGTATATAAATGGTGTAATTCGAAGTAATTTAAAATTTGAAGTTTTGAAAAGTTTTCTAGTCTTTTATATTGTGAGAAATTATACACTAATTTGGTGTTTGACTTTGTCATGATTTTAAAATTGGATAATAATAATAATAGTAATAGTAATATAGATTAAGGGATTCTGAAAATTCTGAAATTTTGAAAAGCTTCCTAGTCTTTTATATTGTGATGAGTGGTATATATATAGCGATTATAATTACTTTAAAATCAAAAAATTTGTATGGCCTCCAAACATTTAATATTATGATAAGTGGTATAAATATGATGGGATTCTAAGTACTTTAATATTGTGATGAGTGAGTGATATATAGACATGGGATTATAATTAATTTAAAATCTGAAGAGCCCATATTGAATAGACTCGGAATTTTCAATAAGGTGACAACCTCAAATTTTCAATAGGAAGAGGCTAAATCTGCGAAGAAATTGTTACACCATTTCTTGGTCATCTAACCTATTATCATTAGATGGATCCAAGTGCACCATGTAAGACCAATTTTACTCTAATTAAAATTTCTTTCACTATAAAAATAACTTAGTAAACCACCTTTATTAAGTTGTTTATGGTCTAAATAGGAAACCCCATGAGGAAATATTAAATAAATCTACATTTGTTTGATTTTCCTCAAGGAATAATTAGTTAAACAACAGTTTAATTAATATTCCTGGTTATATTTAACCCAAAACAAGGAAATTAATTAGATAAATCATTATTTATCGTATTATTTTCCAAGAATAATTATTTAAACCTTATTTAAATAATATTCTTTGTTAAATATGACTAAATCACCCTTAAATAATTAAATAAATCATTGTTTATTTGATTATTACTCAACCACATCCTTAAAATGATAAATAAATCATTTATTTATTTATTATTTACAAATAAGGGGATTTGACCCAAGTCAAATTCCTTTTCCCTCCAACAAATATAATAAAATATTCCATAAAAGTTGGATTTTGATTTGGTTAATAATCTTTTAATAATGCATCAATATCTAGACTAACTCAATATTTTGCTATAAATAGAAGGGTTTTCCCATTCATTTACTACCTTTTGTTGCCTAAAGATCACTCTCGATCTATACTTTTGGTCTAACTATTGATCCACTATCATAGTCATATTTTGCTACCATTTTTGTCTGGGTTTTCTATACCATCAAGAGAGAGGAATTTTAGATTTGAAGTGCTGAGGAATTACAAGAACCCATCTCATTGAGGAGAAATGGGAACACCCTCCTGTGTTTTCCTCCCAGGTGCCCCTAATACTAAATTCATTCAACATATTATTGTCTTGTCTATTGGATGCATGGAGTAAATCTTGTTTTTTCTACTGTTTAATGTCTTCTAATGCATAGATCTAGATTTTTGTAGCATTTATCTTGATCAGCTAACTGCAGATATGAAGATATTCACAATAATATTTTCTATTAGGGTTGTTATTATGCACAGCTAAAGTGGTATTTTTTTCGTACGCTTGGAATTAAGATTCATACTAACAACTGGCAACTCCACACGGGTTTACGATTACGACCGTTGTCGTTTTTTTGATCCTTTCATATCCAGCTGCTTCAAACCCTAGGATTTCTCTTAAGCCCCTTGTTTTTAATTTTCTTGATATTGTTTTTAACCTATAAAACCCTAAAACGATAAAAATTCTAACTTCCGCGTGTTTTCAGACCTATTGCACAGGTGACAGACATCAGTCGAAGTTGAGACGACAATTTTTTCTGAAATCTGTCGCCGAGAGTGCCGAAAGTGCAGGTTTCACTTTTCAGCCCAAAACCTGCAACATGGACCCTTAGGGCGCACCTTATAGCCCAAAAATTGTGACCTCTGCTAAAAATAGGTCAAAACTGAGACCTGGACTTTTACGGGAATTTTTCTGAAAGTTTTATGGGTTTGTTTGAGCCTCTGTTCAGGGTTTTCTGACCTCCATCTCCACCCATTTTGGACATGTACTTGTTCTGTTTTGCTCAACTAAGTGCGAACCTAGCCCCTTAGGGCTTCAGTACCCTCCACTTCTTGTGGAAGAGTTTTTTACTGTTGCAGGTTGTCTGAAATTTCAGAGTCTTCAGCCATTTTTTCAGATCGGATACCTCACCTTCAGACCTGCTTCAAATCGGCTTGTTATCCATCCAAATCACCTCATTGAGCTTTGTTTGGGTCTTCCTCTAGGGTTCACTCTGCTTCCCTCCTGTAGATAGCCTTTCGCCACCTCTTTTTACACCAATCTTTCCTCAGATCGGTTGCTGTTTCTGCACCACTTTCTAGCAGATTTTGTCCTTTACATCCCTATCCCTCCTGACCTTAGATCTATTGGTTGTTTTAGTGTGTTTTGATTAGTTTTTTACTCACCTATATACTAGTTGTTGAGAGGCCCGCCTCCTTGGGCTTAGATTATTGCATTATTAGTTGTTAACTTTTTGTTTTTGCAGGCTTATATACTGTCATTTGCAGGTTTATTTGCAGCTATACAACACACTTTTTCTTTTTCTCTACAAACGTTTGGGTTTAAAAATTAAAATTTACACACTTCACACACACAACTAAGCGAAAAAGGGCTTTTTTAACACCTCCAAGAAAAGAATCTAAAACATTGAAATCCGTTGATCCTGCACCTCCTTGCCCTTGTTGGTCTCTTTTGCCTTTGTGCCATGTTTGTGTCGTCATCATTGCGCCACCAAGGCGTTCATCCTAGAGACTTCTTGGCCTTCATTCTCAGTTTCTGGTAGGAATAATTACTCCTCCAAGTAGGATTCAAGTTAGTCCTCCACCAAGTCTACACTCCGTCTCTTCTTTTGGTCCTTTGGGTTCTCCTCCTCATTTTGTCGTCGGTTCTCCCCCTGTCACCTTCATCATTTCTGGTGCAGGACCTAATGCTGGTGGTAACCCCGACCCTCATACTAGGAATACCACTAATGGGACCGCAACAAATACCACCCCGGCTGCGCCTTTGTTCCCCTTCATGGCAGGCCTCAGCCTCCCCGATTTCGACCAGTTGATAAATGACCCTATACACCATGATGGTAGTTGGCCTACTATGCCGACGAATCTCGCTTCTGACATCCCAAAATTTGAAGGCCTTGCTGGAGAAGATCCTACAAATCATGTTAGATATTTCCACATATGGTGTTCATCTAACTCCATTACCGATGACTCTGTCTGTCTTCGGTTGTTCCAATGAACGCTTACAGGTGAAGCTTATAAGTGGTATGTTGATCAGGCCCCTTCCTCTCATACCACCTTTGCAACTCTTGCCTAGGCTTTTATGTCTTACTTCCAGCTCCCCTTTCGTTATGACACTGTTATCAAACTTTTGACTTCTTTCCGTTAGTCATCTACGACCTGCCTATCTGATCATGTCCAGGAATGGTGGAGAAGAAAGAGCCTATGTCAATACCCTACCTTCGAAGACCGTGTCTACATGGACTGGTTCCTTAGATCTCTCTTGCCTCCTATTGGGAAAGATGTCGCATCATATTTTCCTCAAACCGAAGAAGCCGCTCTCCAAATGGTGTTAAAGTATGACCTGATCTATGCTTAGTCGGGTTACGTTTATACCGTTCTACCTGATCTTCCCAGACTCGGTGGTGCCAACGCACCGGGGGCATCTCATGCCACCAACGGTATCGTTGGAGGACTCTCTAATCCATATGCTCGGCCTCCCATGGACTATGGTTTTCCTGGAGGGGGAAGTACCTTCTGCACTTTTCCCCCTCCCGGTAGCATGCATCTAGGATACAGCATGCCTTCTATTTTTGCCCAACCTCCTGTTTACCACACTGTTACCCAACCTCCTTATTATCCTTATCCATAGTCTGGTGCTCCAGCTCCTCCAGCATTAGCACCTCTGCCTCCCTTGCCTTCTCAACCCCCGAAACAGCAACCACCGCCCGCTCAGGAGCAGGTGTATACACAGCAGGGTGCTGAAGGACAGGTGGCCACTGAATATTTTCCATCTGGTACCTCCGATTACCAGATTCTCATGAGGAACTCTGCTCAACCTCTAATCGTAGACATCAATCTTCGGACTCGGTCTCGTTAGCACAAAAAACATCCTACTATGTCTATCCTCAAGCCACCTCTTTCGGTCTCTACAGAGCCTCTTTCGACACCTAATGGTCCCTTGCAGGTCCCTCAACCTAAGGCGGAGGTGCATATCAAGATCCCTAAGGGACCACTACGCCGAAATGCTGCTTCCAGCAAAGCTGCCCATTCATATAGCATAGTAGATGGTTTGGCACAATCTCCTGCTTCCATTTCAACGCTGGAACTCCTCCAGTCGTGCCCTTCACAACGAAAAGCTCTACTATCTGCCATGGGCACTATAGATCCTTTTGACGATCGATTGATTGTCTTTGATGTTGACCGGTCAGAACATCCTCCTCTCCCTGCTGCCATCGCCTTCCAAATCCCAGTCAAGATCCAGAACGCCAACATTTCCCGATGCATTATTGTTGAGGGGGAATCCACCTGTGTGATGTACGCTTCGGTTTGGAAGCAACTCGGATCACCTGAGTTGGCTCCTTCCACAATCACTCTCCAAGCGTGGGATGGCCACACCTCCCAACCCATCAACTTATTTCGCAATTGTCTTATTACTCTTGCGGGCAAGATTGTTTGCGTTGGCATAGAAGTCATAGATGCCCCCTTAGATTACAACATTATATTGGGTTGTAGCTACACCTATGTGATGTATGTTGTCCCATCTGCGGTTCACTGCAAGATGTCCTTTCCCCATAACGGGAAGATAGTCGCCATTGACCAGTTGACATGTTATGAACCGAAGTCTCAGACCTCCCCTGAGTCCATCATCTCTTCAGTGGCCAATAAGCAAATCGTCGATCCTTTGACCAGTGTCTCACCCGGAGTATACAAAGTTTCCTCATTGCTTGGTACATTCCCTGGTCTTCCTCTTCCTATCTCTGATCCCAACTCATCGAATGTTTGCATGATTAAATCGACTCAGGCTACCTCCTCGCTCTCCGCAGTCTACTCCTAGCCCTTCGATTCACCCTTCTAGACCTCCTCCTCCTAGCCCTTCAGCTAGTATCCATGAGCCTCTTTACCCTCTTGGAAAGGTTCCTCCAGGCCTTAACCATTTAGGATCCGTCCCGCCTGGCCATTACCCTTCGGTCGATAATTATCTCTAGCTCCACCCCTAGGGAGTGTACACACAGTGACCGTCATGGCCACCCTCTCTTTCCTAACTTAACGCTTGGGATTCCCGCCGGTACCTTGATCCTCCAAACTCGCTACCCCACTTGGTCAACCCAAACCTTATCTTGCTTTTGGAACCCGCTCAATCGGTCCCCATGACTTCTCTTGTGGCCCCACGTTTCACTCACTCTCAATGAACCACCTCCCGTTGCGCTCGTCTGTGCAAGAAGGGCAAAGTCAGCTGTGAGGCAACCAAAGACAAGGCTTCTCTAACAAACCATGCCCCTCCTCGGCCTCCAAAGTGCACCATCCAGTGTGCTTTGTGTGTTTTCATCGGTCATGCCACCCATACTTGTCTAGAGTTTCCTCATCTCAAGCCCATGGTTAATGTCACGTTCCCTGAGTCTATGGCCCTGGAAACCTATGTTCCTTCCTTGACTACATCCAGGAACCCCAATAATATTCACACAAACTGCCCCTATGCTTTGTGTGATTTTCATGGCCATTATACCCACCTTTGTCCCCACCTCGAGGACTTTTGCACCTCTCTAGTGACAGTTTGCCAATTCGAGGCCAAGCGCAACGAGTCCACCACTCCCTTATTTGCGCATTTTTCTTCGACAAAACCAGAGGACACGAATACTCCCATTGACATTCCCCTTCCTAATGTCGAGATGACAGAGCCTTCATCCACCATTTTCTACCTATCATCATCTATGAGACCCTTAGTGGAAGTCCCCTTGGAGACTTCCCCTGATGTTTTGTCTGACCTCCCTTCAGCGATCACCCTAGGCTCAACATCGGTAGATCCTTTATCTGCTTACTCTTCTATCACCCCTTGTGACAATGCGCATGTGAACCTCTCTTCTCATGATGATGAGTTAGGTAGCTTCACTGAATCATGTGGTCTTTCTTCCACCAGTCACCCCATCTTCTATCATGCTGACGACATTATGGAAGAAATCACCACCCCTGACTTTATCTATTCCCCCTTACATCGAACCCATGCATTCGAACCACATACACCTTGTGTCCATTACATTGACACCCAATTTTTGGGTAAGGGGGAACCCATATTTGAGAGACCAGGAGAAGAAATTCTCCACAACTCTCCTAGTGTATCTAGTCGTGTCGACTCTAGTACCATTATTCTTCCACATTTAGAAGAACCTCTAGAGTCCCATATCACTTCAGATCACTCTAGGATGATACCCCTCATCATTCCTTCATCTTACATAAATAACCCAGTCCCCTTGACATTGTTGTTGACCAACCTATGAGTTTTCTGGGAGAGCACCAGTTCATTATCTCCAATTCCTCTCTTTGGGATAGTGACACCATGTATGCCAATCTAGAAACTTAAATTCCATTTGATTCATATATGCAGTACCAAAAGAGATTGGTAATCCTCCATTCCCTTTCTCAAACTGCATAACCATAATGAAAACAAATGGCACACCACATCATTAAAAATTGTTTAGCTTCCCCTTTTTTCTAAATACATTTTGGCATGACCATAACATGCTTGGGGGCACCTATGCCCCTCAACCATAAAAATACTAGATCTTAACGAAAAACAAACATTGAAACCTCTCTCTTTTTTTGACCGGTCACTCCTTCGTGTCATTCCCTCGGGGACAGTCACAGTTTTCTGCCCAGTACCTGCTACCCAGGTCGCAAAACAGACCCCAAAAAGTGCGACTTGGCCTGTTCATGAGCTCTGGGTACCTAAACCGAACTTACTTTTCAATCCACTGAAAAGAAAGAGTAGGGTTAGGCCTTTTACCTGCAACTGACGGATCTCAATTCCAACGGTCGGTTTGTCGGCTACGATTTCTGCAAGATTTAGGCCTTCTCTCCTCTCTACATTCACCATAGCTCCACATGCAAATGAGTGAATTTGGAGGGAAAATGCCTTATTAAAAGAGAAACCCCTGATTTTTATTTCGCCTGTTGCGGCCAAACCGTAGCTCCATTTACCAAACCGTCTGTACCGTTCGAAATTTCTCACCGAGCCCTCAAATGGGTATCTGTTAGTTTTTAGTGATTTGATACTTCACCGAGACACATTTTTTCCAAGAAGCGTCACTTCACCCCTCCTCGAAATTGAATTTCTTCACTTGAAACACTCATACTAGGGGCACCACTTTGCCTCCATACTTGTCCACGCTCGTGTCGAATTTCTTCATGAGTTACCATCTTGTACTCATGTTTTTATGGTCCCCATTGGACCTTTTCTATGTGGCAGCACCATCGAATCACCCTTGTTTAGAGCATCCGAGTTGAGTCATCATTGCTTTCATGGAGTCTATCTCGAGTCCCTTTGCATCCCGCTATAGTCCTCCATCCTTCATTTCTTGGTCCCTCTCTAGTGTCGCACATTATGGCCTTCAGTCCCACTGTCCCCTATCCCTCATGATATTGCGTCAGACGCTGCCAGGTCATCCATGCCCTTTATGCTCTAACAAGGGAAGTTGTATGTTCGCTACTCAGTACCCCCCATTTCATCATCATCATTGTATTCAATCATTGGCCGCTCTACAATTTTCTCTCGTCTTAGTTGAGTATCCCTTATTTCCTCACCTATGGCGGACCTCCTTCTCGACATCGGGTCATTCATTCCACACGTCTAGAGTGCGTGTACCCAGGGTTCCGCCCACTTTTGTTCTATGTCTCCGCATCGTAAAAGGGACTCCTTATTTCCCTTTGACTTGATTGTTTCTCAACTCCAACTCCTTTCAGCATGATCTAGATCCGTATACTTGATGGTTCAGTGATGTAGTAGCTGATATCAGTGATTCCCGGGTGTGTGTGAGATGTCCCAACCCTCATGAGGGGGTGGCCCTACAGGTAGCCCCCCACATACCCGGATGACTTCTTCACTTCAGCCTTCGATGCAGCTCCATAGATTTGATGTTGTCAGCCTCAGCCGCTTGCAGCGCCTTCTTGATTGCATATATCAGTTAGATTTTCAGAGCCCTTTCCTATTTACAGGGGCATCTGGGTTGTATTTTTATCTCATGTACTCAGATATTATTGTACAAGTCCTGGTTGTTATCCCAGGCACAATATGTATGTGGGATTCATTATCATGTTATTTATCTGGCTCATGATTATGCAAGCATGTACTATATTGGCCAGTCTTGTGGTTTACCGGACGCCTTATTTTTTGTACTATTGCCTCGACGGGCATAGGTATGCCTCCCCCGCCGCCTATAGCAGGTACTCCCTTATAAAAGAGACTTGTCGCACCTGTAAGTCTTGCCTCCTCAGGGTTTAGTCATTTCAGCACTTTGGTCTACCTTATACTTCTCTCTCTTTGACTTCCCCTTCGGTGTCTAGCGATTGAGTTCTTACAATGTACTTCTGTCATACGATTAGCTCCTAACGCTCACATGTTGGGGGGCAATCTGTTACACCATTGTTTGGTCATCTAACCTATTATCATTAGATGGATCCAAGTACACCATGTAAGACCAATTTTACCCTAAGTAAAATTGCTTTCACTATAAAAATAACTTAGTAAACCACCTTTATTAAGTTGTTTATGGTCTAAACAGGAAACCCCATGAGGAAATATTAAATAAATCTACATTTGTTTGATTTTCCTCAAGGAATAATTAGTTAAACAAAATTTTAATTAATATTCTTGGTTATATTTAACCCAAAACAGGGAAATTAATTAGATAAATCATTATTTATCTTATTATTTTCTAGGAATAATTATTTAAACCTTATTTAAATAATATTCCTTGTTAAATATGACTAAATCACTCATAAATAATTAAATAAATCATTATTTATTTGATTATTACTCAACCACATCCTTAAAATGATAAATGAATCATTTATTTATTTATTATTTACAAATAAAGGGATTTGACCCAAGTCAAATTCCTTTTCCCTCCAACAAATATAATAAAATATTCCATAAAATTTGGATCTTGATTTGGTTAATAATATTTTAATGATGCACCAATATCTAGAGTAACTCAATATTTTGTTATAAATAGAAGGGTTTTCCCATTCCTTTACCACCTTTTGTTGCCTAAAGATCACTCTCGATATATACTTTTGGTCTGACTATTGATCCACTATCATAGTCATATTTTTCTACCATTTTTGTCTGGGTTTTCTACACCATTAAGAGAGAGGAATTTTAGATCTGAAGTGCTGAGGACATACAAGAACCCATCCCATTGAGGAGAACTAGGAACACCCTCCTGTGTTTTCCTCCTAGGTGACCCTAATACAAAATCCATTCAACATATTCTTGTCTTGTCTATTGGATGTGTGGAGTAAATCTTGTTTTCTCTACTGTTCAATGTCTTCTAATACATAGATCTAGATTTTTGTAGCATTTATCTTGATCACCTAACTACAGATCTGAATATATTGAAAACCATATTTGTTGTTAGGGTTGTTTTTATGCACAACTAAAGTGGTCTTTTTTTGTACGCTTGGAATTAAGATTCATTCTAACAGAAATGGAGTTGATGTGACCCTCCTTTGATATCTACTCTACCTCCTCTTCTTGTTAGGCACTGCCTCCATTTGTGACCCTACCCTTCAATGCTTCTTGGTCATACATAAGCATGGCATGATGCATCACCGTCATCCATCCGCTCTATGTTTTCAAATTTTTTAGCGCGATAATGAAATTTTAAAAATTTGGAAAAGGTCGCGTTCTTTCTACGATGCGTTCATTCCTGTAAAATCATTCATGTTCCTTCTGCAATGCATTCATTCCTATACAATCATTCACGTTCCTTCTGCAATGTATTCATTCATGTAAAATCATAAAATTCCATGACGGGGTAAAAAGTATACAACCTACACACTGAGACCTGGTTGCATTAAGACACTTAGGCGCAACAAGGTATACAACAACTATTCCATCAATGGGGACACTGTTGCAATTACTTCCTCCAAAAATAGGGAATCAATCATTGGTTCATTGATAATTTGTCACTCGATCAACTTCTAAACTCCCAAAGTGCACACAATTGCACAACTCAATAGAGTATTTCTTGAACTTCAACTATTTTAAAGGTCTTGAACTGTATTTATTTGTTCTTGTGGCTGACAAGCCCTTTAATTTGATGTTTTGAATCAATTTTTCCAAGAGAATATAAGGTCATGCCATGGGTATTTTTGATACTTTGAGTGGTGTTTGTTTTAGTTTTTGCAAGATTTTGTTTTGAGGTCTGAGTCCATATAGTTGGGCTCAGAGATAGTTTATATTTGCCCATTTTTTCAGCATTGTTCAAGTTATATTTATATTTTGATTTGGTAAGAGGTTGGATCCATGCAGTTGGCCAAATCGAGTTATGTTTATATTTTGATCTGTTAATACACCTGCAAGATTTTGACTAATTTGGATATATATTCATATTTTGAAAAGTGAAATCTTGAAGTAATGAAAATATTTTAAGAAATTTTTGAACATGTTGAATATATATTTATATTTTGAAAACAAAAAAATTTGAATTATTGTGAATAGATTAGATTTATATTTTGAGAATGAGATTTTGTTTACATGATTTGAATATATTTTTATATTTAAATATTCCAAATATAATTGATTAAATATATGAAAATCTAATTATTGACTAAATATAAATTTTCACTAAATATTAATATAAATTTGTTTAAAGATTTAAATAAGGATTTATTTTGAGTTTATTGTTATTAATATATTTATTTTTTAAAATAAATAAATAAATATTTATTTATTTATTTATTTATTAATATAGTTAAATATAATATTACAATTCCATAATTATTATGGGAAATATATATATACATACATACATACATACATACATACATACATATAACTTCAAGTAAGAATGTGGTTTTTTGTTGTTTAAAATATATTTTGAATGCATACATGGATTCCACACCCTGAAAAAAACCCACTTCATGGGCACTCAAATTCTAAATATTAAACAACTTAAACTAAATATTTTAAAATTTTCTAACCGATTCTAATTAAAATTAACAAGAAAAATGTTGTGAAAAATCCTATTTTTTGTATAAGTTAAACTACACCATTATTATATAGTTAATACGTGCAATTTAATATTGTAATGGTTTTTAAGCTTAAAAAAAAATTCAAAATTTTATACATAAATTTATGAAAAATATAAAAGTAGAATAATATGAG
Source organism: Pinus albicaulis (assembly GCA_034641835.2). Lineage (NCBI taxonomy): Eukaryota > Viridiplantae > Streptophyta > Pinopsida > Pinales > Pinaceae > Pinus > Pinus albicaulis. Next base: position 1,285,943,082 of record CM076583.1, on the reverse strand, counting down.
ATGTCAATGATTCCACTTATTAATAATAATTTAATTATTTTATTTTAAAACTCAGATTTGTTTGATACAACTATGTTTAATAATTTTATTAAGTGTGTTTTTAAATAATTTTTTGATTTTAATAATTTTTTCCAATTTTATATTTTAAAATGGTATTAATATCTTTAAAATTGAAATTATTATTAATTTTTATATAGAAAAGGATTATATACATATATGATATTAAAACCTATTAAATATATTATTTTAGATTAAAAATGAGTCAAATGTGTGACAAATCTTCCTAACTAGGTGACATGCAAATGGTTTTATACCAAATTTTCCATTACATTGATGAATAGATGGTTGTCCCTTGGTATTTATTTATTTAAATTATATTTCAAATTATGATATATTCTTTTCCACCTTTTAATTTTATATATTCTTTCCTTATTTGAGAGTTCATAATCCTTACCCTAATATTAATGTTCATGTTGATGAGAATGATATTGTATGATAAAATAATTTCAATTAATAAATAGTGTATTGTGTTTGATGATAGAGTTCATTTGGTTAAATCTAAATCTAGAAGACATTTTTAATTAATGTATGTGTAAATTGTTTTATAACAAATTTTATAGTTGATATAATAATAATGGATTATTTCACTTTTGAGAGTGTGAGATTCTCTTGTATCTTCTTTTTCAAGAGTCCATAATCCTTACCCATAGTACTCCACTAATGAAAATGGCATGATTAAATCAAAGAAACATTCTAATTAATGAAATGTAATGTATTTGACCTCTCCTTATTCTTTGTCAAGAATCTTTAAATCTTACCTAGTATCCCCAATTATATTGAAAATAACATGATTCAACTTAAGAAACACTCTACTTAATGACATGTGATGTACTTGGTAACAGAGTCAATTTGTCCACATCTCTAGATCTCAATGACACTTTCTAATCAACTTACATGCAAGGATTTTTATAGCAAATCTTTGTATTTGACAAGAGTGAGTTTTCAACATCTCTAGATCCTTGTAGCACTTTCTAATTAGTTCACATGCAAGTAGTTTTATTCTATATAAGGAAATGTAATGCATTTGACATCTCTTTATCCTTTCCAAAGAATCTATGAATAGTAACCACAGTATCCCCACTAATCAGAATAGCCTAATTTAATTAAAGAAACACTGTAATGGGATGCATTTGACAATAGAGTGAGTTTGTCAACATCTCTAGATCCTTGTGACACTTTTATGAGCTTACATGAAAGTAGTTTTATCAAAAATTTCACCATGGGAAAATAATGAAACTAGTGATTTGACCTCACTACTTTTGTATTGTCATAAATTTCATATTATAATAATTTTTCTAATTCTTATTTTTATTTTATTCATTTTATTTTTCTAACTTTCATTTTTATTCTTTTTATGGAGTTCATAAACATTCCCCATTGTGGGCCCCATTGACATGAGAACCAAGTTTGTTTTACAAAGTGGGAAATATTTTTATAAGAATGCTTGAACTCTATACATTATTCACTTCGTTTTAAATTTTGGTATCTTTAATAAATCTATTACAATGTTCATCATGACACACTGATTGAATAAGAACTCTAGAAAATTTATTTTCTTCTTGTAACTCAATTTCATGCACTTTCATTCAGGAGTTTATTATGTTTGATTCACATAATTCAATAGTCATTCCGGGAAATATTGATTGAATACCCATTATAGAAAAGTTATTTCTTTTAATGAATTTAATCAATGAAGTACACAACTTTTATTTTATTTGATTAAAAATTTTTCATACAACTCATGCTCTAGAATATTGGCATATTTTATTGCCTTCTTATGTCAGTGATCGTCCTCTCTTTGAAATATATTTCCTAAACCAATCAAAACACTAAATCATTTTTTCTTTAGCCATTAGAAAATTTCACTACTTCATCAATATTTTTGTCAATGATTTCTCCAACTAAATCTTATAACAAATATACATACATTCTACCTAAAATTCCAATTTTCTTAATCTTGCATCACCTCAACTACTTCATGTTTATCGATGATTTCAATGCATATTAGAAATGTACTATTATGGGTTATACCTTGAAATAATGGCTATCCATTAAGAAAATAACAAAGTTTAGTTTTCACCACACATTATTGCCTTAAATGAATGGAATTTTTATATGGTACCTAGTTGATTTATATTAAAATGGATGAGCCAATTTTTTCCTAATGTATATAAACTACACATTCTATTAACACAAATTAAATAGTTTATTTGTGCCTATAATCTATGTGGATTATCTCTCTTTAAATAATTTCAATAAAAAATAGAGCAAATGAATACACACATAAATATTTTTACATAAAACTACAAATTGCAATTTGGATGCTTGCAACTTCGTCCTTGTTCTTTAGAACCTAGAGCATTATGACTATAGTGGTGGTATATATAATGATACCATATATGTGGGGAAAATTCTATGTAACAGAAAGTTGGTTTTAGTTGTGGGCCTACTTGCAAGTTTGTCATTGTGTTTTAGAGGCTTAAAGTATTAGGACTATAATGGTGGTATATATAATGATGCCATATATGTAGGAAAATGTCTATGTAATAGAATGTGGCTTTAATTGTGGGCCTAAAATGAACAAGAATATTTAAATATTACTATCAATAAGGTGTACATATTGATTTATGATTGGATAAATATATATTGTAGGTAGTTATTTGAGAATTCATTTCCTAAAAAATATAGAGCTATTGTAAAAATTATCATTGACCTAATTTAAAAAATATATCTCAATCCCTATATTATTGTGTATATGTATATCTATTTTAGGAAATAAAGTTCATAACAATTGGTGTTAGGGCCAATAATTTTTTCATTTAACACATTAAAACAATACCATACCTAATTTTCACCATATTTTTGGGTTGGAATATTCAAAGACAATGAAACTTAAATAGTTGGAAATAAGGTAAGAGGGGATATATTTCACAAGTGGAGACGTTGGAAGTTATGAGTTATATATTTAAAACAATACCATACCTAATTTGCACTGTATTTTTAGGTTGGCATATTAAAAGATAGTGAAACTTATAACAGTTGGAAAATATTTCGTTATGAGTTATATCCATAAAAGATGGGGATTTTATTTAACATTAAAAAAAAATGTTTGTTTGTTTAATATGGGGATTTTTTTATGAGCTGTATAACAAAATTTGAAATAAAATAAAAATTTGTTATGTATAAATTTTTGAAATAATTTGTTTAACTTAAAAACCATTATAATATCAAATTGCAGGTATTAACTATATAATAATGATGTAGTTTAACTTATAGAAAAATTAATATTTTTTCACAACATTTTTCTGGTTAATTTTAATTAAAATGGGGCACAAATTTTTAAAATATTTAGTTTAAGTTGTTTAATCTCTAGAATTTGAGTGCCTGAGAAGTGGGTTTTTGAGGGTGTGGAATCCATTTATCCATTCAAAAATATATTTTAAACAACAAAAATTCACATTTTTACTTGAATTGTATAGCCAACAAAAAAGACTATTTCGTGTATAAATTAGACTACGCCTATAATAATTATGGAATTGTAATATTCTATTTAATTATATTAGTAAATAAATATTTTTTTATTATCTATTTGTTTGAAAAATAAATATTTTAATAATTATAAACTCAAAATAAATATTTGAAATATTTTAATATTAATATGAACATATACATTTAGCTAATAATTAGATTTTCATATATTTAATCATTTATATTTGAGATGATGATGATGATGGTTAATGTTCATTGAGACCAATCTTTGGTCTATCGGACCTAAAGAAAAGAGTTATTTAATTTTATTTAAGATTTTATTCCTATGCTCAAAAAGCTTGGAGAGAAGCCTCCCGAGCTTACTATAATTTTGACATCTTAAAAGGCTATGAAGGTCAGTATTGCAACAAACATTATGAAATTGAGCTCTAATGTGGTTGTACGCGGGGCACTCCTAGGGGAAGTGATTTTCATCCTCAATGTTCATATTCTCATAGAGATGGCAGATCCTTTCCATCCATGGTGTTTTAGGAACTGTCCAATGACCTGTTTCACTATGGAGCTCATGAGAGTTCATTCTAATCTTGGCTATATTAATTTTCTTCTTTGAGCTAGTTAAAACAGAGAGATACTTTTGATCTTCTAAGGTGGGGTTGATGACCTCCTTATAATACTTTAATTTTCTTTTAGCTGTTAGATCTTTCTCGCACCACATTTTTTCTTTGAACTTAGAAGTAACAATTTTTTTAATGTTATTGATGTTTTGTAATGCAACATTATCGTCGGTCTCCCAATGGTTTAACCAGGCCTTGGTGTCTTTATACCAACCTTGTTTAAGCCTTAGGTGATTTTGGCTAGAATTTAAAGCTAGCTTAGGAAGTCTATGGTCTCCTATGCTATTGAGATCATGCTTGTACAACAGAAGCCTAGTCATAGCTAGGCTCTCGATAGGGGAAAGACCCACTTCTATAAGGAGAATAGGATAGGGTGTATTGCTTTTAATTTTAAGGTTATACATTATAAAACGCTTCTGGATTTGCTCAATATTTCTTCAGGATTCTCTAGAGATGTTGCAACCCCAAACCTCACATCCATATAAGATAACAGGAGTGACTAAAGTTTCAAAGAGGAACTTCTTTCTATCCCACATTACAAGGTTTGTCGTTTTAAAATTATTTTCAAGACCAAAATAAGCTTCCCACCCCCCATTAATCCTTTTTTGAATGCTATAGTTCTAGTTGAGCTTGTGATGAATATCAATTCCTAGGTACTTTTAAGAAGACACTTCCTCCAAGTTACTATTGTCATACATAAAATTAGCGTAAGTGTCCTTCTTAGATTTGATAATCATAACTTTTGTTTTGTCAGTGTTAACAGACATACCCATGGTAGAGCAGAAATCCTTAAGAATTCTAAGTTGCTTATCAAGATAAGATAGGCACCTTGCGAGAAGAACAATATTGTCAGCATAGAGAAGAAGGATGATGACTATCCCAGCTAAGATCGTGCCAGCACATCCTGCTTCCTCTAAACAAACTTCTAGCTTGTCGGTGTAAATGCCAGATAGGGTAGGGGAGATGGGGCAACCTTATTTAACTCTGATATTACACTTAATATCTTTCGACCACCCCTCATTGCTCTTGACCTTATAGCAGCCACTCTTAGCTCGAAAGGAACATTTAGCTCTTCTAATCTATTCCATAGGTTATTTCTAGGAACCGTATCGAAAGCCTTTATAAAGTCCACAAAGAAAAAAAAGAGATTGGATTTATCATTGCAGCATTCTTCCACAATGATCCTAAGCATAACGAGGTGGTCTGTTGTTGAGCGCAGCCTTATAAAACCCACTTGTCCTTTAGCCTACTTGCCTTCACTTTGAAGCCAAATGCTCAACTTCTTTTCCAAAATAATACCATATAACTTGGCTAAGAGAGGGTTGATCATAATTGTTTGATAATTAGAGGGGTTATTTGTATACCCAATTTTAAAAATATGGATAATGAGGCTCTGAGTCCAAGGTTTAGGGAACCCTTGCTTGACCGGTTGGTTGGAAAGCTTGTGGATGTGGGGGATGAGGACAGGACCTCCAATTTTTAAGATTTACACCTAGTAACCTTCGATGTCTTTAACTTTCCAATTTTCCAGGCGTTTAAACCCAAAATCAATGTCTTCTAATGAGAAAACTTCTTTCGTTGTGAGCAGGGTTTCAAAATCCCTGGCATTTGGAGATTCATAAATATTTTTAAGATAGGAATTCCAGTCATGTAAAGAAATTTTATTATTATCTTTAGTTTTCCTAGTTAGAATCTACCTCCAAAATTTCTTAGGAGCCACCTTAGAGAGGTGTAAGATATTTTCTTGTCTTTTACAAATATATTGCCTATTTTTCCTTTTAGTTAGGGCTTTGCAGATTTTTATCTTGTTAATTTTGAGAGATTCATCAATGCTTCCTTACTCGCACTTTTACAATCTTTGTCATACCATGGGTTAGTTTTGCTATTTCTTTTATTACTTGAGACTTCAATTGAGAACTTGTTAGTAGAATATGAGAGGGTTGTAGTAAAATTATGATAGAGATCATCTATGTTGTCTATACTAGATAAAGGAAGAAAATTAGTTTTTAATTCATTTAGAAAGAGATCATTTCTATTTCTATCAAAGATTAAGTTCTTTTGACTATAAGGATTATCTTCTATGGGATCTCTATGCATGACAAAATTGACAGTTACGAGTAAAGGCCTGTGATTAGAGTCAAGCTCGTGGTCATCTAAGATGTTAAAATTTATTATTTCATTGTATAAAGGGATATCAGAAATAACATAGTCTACCACACTCCTGCCAATCCCATGGATGCAGGTCATCTTGCTAGAATTGGGCCACTTTTTTAGACCGTTGCAAATTATGAGATCCTGAGCATTACAAAGCTTGACTAGATGCGACCCAAACAAATTATCCCCGAGGTCTTCAGAGTTCCTTTTGTACCAGCAAGCAAGAGTAAGTTCTTCATCTAACCAAAGAGGATTGGGGTTGGAATGATTACTTAGAAGAATAGCTTGGTTGCTTGAAGTTCAAGCATTAAAGTCACCCATTTAAAGGATATTACCTTCATTCCTTAGGCTAGAAATATCATTCTCTAAACCATTGTAAGGACTATTTTTATCTAGATTCTTTTTATTATAGAAGTTAGAATTAATGGGGGAAAAATAACAGATTGCTATGTAGGTCTTTTTATCATCAATGTCAGTAATCTCAATCCAACTATATTGGTTGTAAGGGTTGTTTTTATACATCCTAGCATGGGGGGATATGTTCTTCTTAATGTAGCAAGCTATGCCCCCAATGCCTCTAGTTGAGGATCGCTTGTTCCAGGTAGACCATAGTTCAAAGCCATCTATGTTAGGGACCTTAGATTCTTCGTGCTCCCAAGTTTCAACAAGCAATATAATATCAACATCATTTGAGATCCAACTTAGCTTGGGGCCTTTGTTCCATGGAAAGTCCCAATAGTTCCAATTGTTATTTATTACTATCTTTTTGGTTTCTATCTTGAATAACGGCTTTTCTATTTCTGATTATTGCCCATTTTCCTTCCTTCCTAGCTTCTTTTACGTTTTGAACCTCCTTTCTTAATTTTGCTTGATCTTCTGGAATGAGATCTTCGTTTATAAATATTCCCATTCCTTTTAGACTTGAGATTTTACTAAGTATGTCATACTTATGTCAATAGAGCTCACCTGTATTCGGATCAACCTTCCTTTATTCTCAGTTAATTTCCCTAACCTTGATGCTTCTATGAGACACGTGGTTTCAATTTCTAATCTATTATGTAATTCTGTCTGGGCTATGGCTAAATTATCCTCATCTACCTCCTCTTTCAAACTGAATATTATAAGGTTCAAGGCCCTTTTATTACGCTCATGTTCTAATTCGATCAATTTTTTCATTTCATCTTTAATTGGTTTGATATCTAATTTACCTGCCCCACTATTTAGGGTGAGATTGTTGTTAACTTTTTCTTCTAGTTCTTTAATCATGTCCTTCATTTTAAGACTCTCTATATTATCAGCATCTCCTTGCTGGGATGTTTGGTTCATATCTTGTTTTGTTTTTCTATGACTTGCAACCTAGTTTCCATTGCCTCCATTTTATTCTCCAATAGTTCTATTTTATTTTCTATTTGTTTTTGGATCTTGTCTTCAAGAGATGTGAATTTGTTTTCTAGCATGGCTTCTAACTCGGTTTGTAGTTTGACTTCTCTTAAAAAAAAATCTCATTCTCAAAATGTAAACTTAACTTATTCACAATAATTCCTTTTTTTTTCAAAATATAAATATACATTCAAATGTTCAAAAATTTATTAAAATATTCGCACTAGTTCAATATTGCACTTTTCAAAATATGAATATATAATCAAATTAGTCAAAGATTTATTTCTTAAAATGGTCTTTTTCGTGTCTTAATAGATCAAAATATAGATATAACTCATATTTACCCAACTACATGGATTTGGCCTCTTACCAAATCAAAATATAAATATAACTTGAAAAATGGTGGCCAAATGGGAAAATATAAATGAGCCCAACTGTATGGAATCGAGCTCAAAACAAAATATTGCAAAAAATAAAACTAACACCACTCAAAGTCTAAAAAATAACCATGACATCACATACGACCTTATATTCTCTTACAAAAATTAATTCAGAACAACAAATTAAAGGGCTTGTCAGCCACAAGAACAAAGAAATATAGTTCAAGACATTTAAAATAGTTGAAGTTCAAGAAATACTCTATTGAGTTGCACGATTGTGTGCACTTTGGGAGTTTAGAATTTGATCGAGAGACAACTTCCCAATGAACCAATTATTGATTCCCTATTGCCGGAGCAGGTAACTGTGCGAGTGTCCCCATTAGTAGAATAGTAGTTTTATACCTTATTGCGCTTCAATGTCTTAATGCAACCATGTTTCTGTATTTAGGTTGTATAATTTTTACCTCGTCATGGAATTTGATGATTTTACAGGAATGAATGCATTGTAGATGGAAGGCGGCCTTTTCCAAATTTTTAAAATTTCATGATCGCGCTCAAAAATTTGAAAATATAAAGTGGATGGATGATGGTGATGCATCATGCCATGTGCATGTATGACAGAGAAGTGTTGGAGGGTGGGGTCACAAATAGAGGCAGTCCCTGACGGGAAGAGGAGACGAAGTAGACACCGGAGATGGAGTATTATGCCGGAGGAGAGTCACATCAACTCCATTTCTTTGCAGGTTTAGCCTCTTCCTTTTCGATAATGTGTTGTTTTTGCAGAATGAAAAATGCAATGAGTATCCTATAAAAAAATGAAAAGTGGCACATAAATATTCCCTCATTGGAAAAATGGACTAACACATTAGTTATTAAGAGAAGCGCAATATGATTTTAGTACTCTATGATCTTGACAATAAATTGCATCCATATCTGTGATCCTTTGTTTCCATAGACTGTTTGTTTCTCGTACTGTACATTTTGTTGGCCATAGTGATGAATAAATGGTAATAGAAAATAATAGAAAATAAGCCAATGGCAATGGTTCATCGCTTCATCTAAAATAGTGGGAACTAATTCCAAAAAAATTAGCACAAACTTCAAAAATACACTTTATGAAACAACCATTCATCCAAGGCTATATGTTATTTAAGACACTTTTGTTGGAAAATTAATCTCAACCACCGCGTTAAATTTTTTGAAAACAACCATACCTCAAGGAAATGTGTTACAGGTTGCAGATCGCATTGGCAGGTAAGGACATGAGTTAAATGGAGTTGTTCTTGGGCTAAATAGACTTCTAAATAGGAGGAAAATTACCCATTCCACAACAGATTAAATATTCAAAGTCAAATGAAAATTTATTAATGGTTGGTAGAAATGCATGGGCAAGTCATGTGTATTAGTTATTTTCTGTCATGAATTAACATGTTAGTCTCTAAAGACAAGTGGAGAAAATCGTGGAGAAATGAGAAAATTGTTTTTTCAGGTTTTACTGTGTGTTACTCCGAAACTCATGGTGAATGTAAATCTCAGTAAAAGTTGATGTTTTACTCATGAAGGAGCCTCGAGATGAATGTATTTCCTTTGTTTTAGAATCATAATATAAAGTTTGGTTATTTTTTATTTGGTTATGAAAATTTCACACCGCAACAACTCTGTTTTACTCTATTTCACCGTGAGTAAATTTGTTTGAACTTTTTTCTCCATTATATAGTTGCATAAGTCAACATGTTATAATCTCTCTCGATTTGTATTAAAAGGAAGTATTTCTCAACTATATTTTCTCAATCAACTCTGTATGTTGAGGAAAAGAATTTCACTGTCCCAATTTTTTTTTAACATGGTATCATAGTGGGTGAGAAATTTATCAATGTAAGAGAAATTATTTTTATTGGGAGTTAAAATTTATTCTGTAGGTTTTACACCGTAAGAATTTTTTTTTACACATTGAAAATGGTTGGATAAGTGGAAAATCTCGATCAATTCCCTCATGGAAGAGCTGAAGATGCTTACTAAACGCCTGGAAGGGTTCATTCGGCTCTTCGATTTGTATTTGCGCTACGTGCTGAATGTCTCAATTGAGATCCCGGAAGATGGGTCCAAAACAACAATCATCAGGTGCCACAGGCCGCGTAATGTTCTCAAGGGAGCTGATGATGCTGGTCCGAGCATTACGGATAAACCTGGCACCGCAAAAAGTGATCCGGTTGCCTCCTGATGGGTATTCTCTTGCTGCGGGTCCCTGTTTTCCTCTGTTTCCTTTGCTTCTTCTATGTCGAAAGCATGTAAGTTTCGGTGGGCCTTTAAATGGCCTTCTTTGTCAGTAACTATTTTCTCTCGGCCCGACATCCCTATGTGGTTGGCCATTTTTAGTTTTAATTTTCTGCTGGACTCCAATCAAGACTAGGTTTGCTATCACCTGGCTTGTTATTTGTCTGAATATCTTTCGGATCCAGGGATATTATCTGTGGGTTTTTGTTTGGCTGGCTTGCACTCTCTCTTCCTTCTAGAAATGGTAGCCCCTTTTGTAACCATATGTATCATTTTGTGATCTAATATATCAGCTGATTTACAAAAACAAGAACAAGCTTAATTAATCCACAAATATTTCATTTTAATGGAAAAAATTACGATTATTGGGCTATTACAACGAAGGATTTGTTTTTTTCTCAAGACATTTGGGATTTGGTGGAGAATGGTTCCAAGAACTAGAAGATGCAGTAGCATACAATGCATTGATACAAGCAGAAAATGATTTTTTGAGAGACAACAGGAAGGACTCAAAATCACTCTTCTACATTTTTCAAGTAGTTCATGAAAATATCTTCCCAAGGATTGCAGCAGCAACAAAGTCCAAGCAAGCATGGCATACCCTCCAGACAACCTACAAAAGCATGGAAAAAAGTGAAGAAAAAAAAAACTAAAAATGCTGAGAGGAGATTTTGGGACAATTTTTACGAAAAATCTTGAAGATGTAGACTCATTTTCTACACATGTAATTGGGTTGGTTACTCAAATCAGGTCTCATGGTGAGACACTTGAGGAAAGGAGAATAGTTGATAAATTTTTTAGAAGTATTCTAGTAAGATTTGGTACCATTGTTGTAGCCATAGAAGAGACACATGATCTCTTAGATTTTTCAGTGGATGAGCTTCATGTATCAGTGATTTCTCATGAACACAGAGTTAAGAGAGAAACAAACTCCTCATTGGACCGTGCTTTCGAAACACAAGTTTCATTTTATCAAGGTATAGGTCACTGAGGAAGAGAAAATTATAGAGGAAGAGGTAGAAGCCCACACACAGGTGGAAGAAGCAGCCTTTAAAGTTCAAGTGAAAGGGGAAACAATCATAATCCAAGTCAAGTCTCAAGCCAAAATAAAGCACAAGGTCAGAGGTATGCTAAATCTCAAGCTTAATGTCATTATTTTAAGAAGTATGGTCATTATGCAAATGAATGTAGAAATAAGCAATATGACATAAGAAACAAACCAAGTGAAAATTTCTTAAAGGAAAATCATAACCATGATAGCATGTTTTTAGCTTGTAATATAGCACAAGAAAAATAAGGGGACGTATGGTTTTTGGATTCAGGGAGTAGCAAAAACATGACTAGGAACATAGAAATGTTTTCCAATCTAGATGAAAGTGTTAAATTTGAAGTGACATTAGGGAATTATAACAAATTCTTTGTCATGGGAAAAGGAAGAGTAGACATTCTAACAAAGAAGGGGGAGAAGAAATTCATTTTAGATGTTTATTTTGTTCATGGTTTGAAGCATAGCCTCATAAGCATTGGACAATTCATGCAAAAGGGATACAATGTATTTTTCAAAAATGATGTGTGCACAATTTTGGATAAGTCTCCAAGAAGACAACTGATTGTAAAAGTTCAGATGAAAAACAATAGAATGTTCCCTCTCAAGCTAAAATAAAATTTGAAGGAAGAAGGTGCTCAATCACAACTATCAATGAATTCACAAGAGGATGAAATAAATGTAGTAACTGCCACATAAGAAAACTTTCAAGCAAAAAATAAACATGAAAATTTGTTATGGCGTTTGAGATTTGGCCATATCGATTTTGGAGGTTTGAATTTGTTGCATAAGAATGGCATGGTGAAGTGATTTCCACTCATAGAAAAACTGAACAACCTATGTGAAAGATGCATATTGGGAAAACAACATAGGGAATAATTTCCAACAGGAAAGTCAATAAGGGCAACGACACCTTTGGAGATTTTCCATTCAAATTTATGTGGACCAATGCAAACACAACCAATTGGTGGCAACTATTATATTTTGACTCTCATAAATGACTACACAAAGAAGACATGGATCTACTTCATAAAAAATAAAATCGAAGTGTTTGAGTGCTTTTGCCAATATAAAGCTCTTGTTGAGAAGCAAAGTGGACACTACATCAAAGTGTTGAGGAATGACAGAGGTGGCGAATACATCACACATGGCTTCCTACATTTTTGCAAGGAGCATGGAATTCACAAGTAGTTTACAACAAGGTATACACCTCAGCAAAATTGTGTCATGGAAAGAAAGAATAGGACCATGATCATGGAAATGGAAATAAGCATGGTGAAGGCAAAGCATTTTCCAAATGATTATTGGACTGAAGTTGTCGCTTGCGCAACATATATTATTAATAGGTGCCCAACTAAAAGTGAAATGAATATAGTTCCTAAAGAGGCATGGAGTGGAATAAAGCATAATGTCACTCACATGAGAGTGTTTGGATGTGTGGCGTATGCACATGTCCTGGATGAGTTGAGGAATAAGTTGGACAACAAGGGGGAGAAATGTATATTTTTTGGATATAGTGATGAATCCAAGGCATACAAACTCTACAATTCGTCAACCAAGAAAGTCATAAACATGATGAAGAGTATCAAATATTAAACACAATATAAATAGGAGTTAATATCTTGAAATCCCTCCCTTAATGAGTACTTTTCTTGATCCTTATCTCTATTTCGTACAGTCTTCTCGCAACATCTTTATCCACTTGTGAAATCTCATAGCTTGAGCTCCATCACAACCATCCATACTAAACATTACTTCCATTTGATTCCTTGAAGACACAATTAATTTAGATTATCAATTTGATGTTTGTAATGATTGAACTACTAGCCATTCTATTAACATACTTCCATTTATCGAAATACATGGCCCACCTCTATTTTTGAAAATTGTATAGGAAATCAGTCTCGATATTGAATGTACCAAGATTCGATCTTACAAGATGACCTTCATATATACTCATCATTATTTATTTATTTCATTTACTAAAAAAAATGGTTTAATATAAAACAAACCCACATATTCATATAGGTTGTTTTCAATATCACTATGACATTTTCCTTTAATAACTTACAAAAAAATTCATACCCAATGTCTTGTTTGCACTAGTGACAACAACAATATTGATCCTTAACCACCTTTGAGAGCTTGATGTCACCAAGCCTACATGCCTTGCATTTTTCCAATCGTCATTGCTATATCGCAATAGCTCCATGTTGTATGAGACAAATTACATGCAATTTTTCATCCATACTTAGATATATGCACAACTACTAATTGAGTATAGATGCTTCTCACACTTAAGCAAACCCATCACATAGGCACAAACAAACTAAAAAAAATAATTGCACACAACTGAGCTAATATAATCTACACTATATTAATCTTACATCTCTCACATATTTATGGGCCCTCCCACAAGAGATTTATGCTCAGAGCTATTGGTTACTAGTTTAGATACCAAATTACAAAACACTCAAGAAAACCATAAATAAGATAAACTCTCTTGAGGAGATATTTATTAGACCTGATGTATTTCCAAACACTTGATAGAATTCCATATTTATAGAAATGAGATAAGCACAACAAATAACCATAACAACCAATTACAATTGTAATGATGATGACACTTACATGGTTACAACTCATACTTATCCAAAAACACAATTATCTAGAATAATGCATTGGAACTCTAATGGGTTGGAATAACACATTTCTCCCAAATCTAAGTAATTAATAATGAAACAACTTACATAACAATTGCAATACATATGGTGAGGAATATTAAATATTAAGCACAAGATAAGTAGGAACCAATATGTCAGTTAAAGTACACTCTTTAACGATATAATGTAATATCCCCAAATTAGCAGTTAGCTAATTGGGATATTAGATTTTATTAATTTTGACAAATCCTAATGTTGGGCGGAAGTAAAATGGTAGCAGACCCACAATTAATAATTAGGTCAAATAAAGTCTTTTCCTAAAATCCATAAGGGAAAATTGTGGCTCTAGTGGTGGGGTTGAGTTGGCCTCAGGTGGTAGCATAGAAGAGGCACGAAAATGACAGCGTGAGATTGGCTAGAAGAAGAAAACACGTGATTGGCCAAGGAGAGGCAACGTAGGCCAAGGTGGGACCCAAGGAACATGTTGGGCATCAATGGAAAAAAGGAAGAAGGGAAGACTCATTTGGGCATTCATTCATTCATCTTATTTGAGTTGGTCATTTTGACTTAAGCACACTTGAGCTGGAGAGCCAAGTCTGCAGTGATGTTTAGCACAGGAGATCTTCAAATGAAGATCTCAACATCTACCTCGAGGGACTTCGAGTGCCTGCTCAGGAGAGGAGTTCTACATTTTGGTGAAGAAATTACACAGCAGCAGCTATAGGAAGAACGTAGCCCCTTGAGGACTACGTAGAGGTAGAGTAGACTGCGCAATGATTGCACAGCTCAGTTTGGTGTGGGTGTCGGGACTGTGGAGAGCAGCGGTGTTTCAGCAAGAGAATTGGAGGGAAGGTTAGCCACCTCCTACCGGGGATTTTGGTAGCTCTCGAGAGGAATTTTATAGTAGATTCATCTAAAGGTTCGATTTACCCAGCAGCGCAGTGAGCCAAGCCCAAGAGAGCCAAATTCCGAAGTCAAGATTTGGGCGAACCCTTTTTAGGTTTTTCTGGGTTTGTTGAGGGGAAGCCAAGATTAATTCGACATAGTTTTCTGGGCAAGTTTGAGGCTTCATACAGAGATCCTAACAGAGTCAGCAACTAGAGAAGCTAGAGGAAATTGGGCTGAAATTCCGGGATCAACATCTAGCTAATTCCTTCGCGGGTTTTTTGTAGGTTTGGTGAGTAGAGTCAGGGATTAAAAACCCAGAATTTTCTGAGCAGAGGAAGCAGCCCAACCAGCAGTCTGAAGACAAGCAACAACATTTCTAGGCTAGGCAGCGCAAAGACTGAGCAACGCAGAGGCACTTTCAGCCAGAGTTTTTGTTGTGGTTTGAGTTGTTCTTCAAGCCTCCTTTGAGCAGGAGATGCAAAGTTTCTAGCAACTCGATTGTACTATTTTCCAATATATTAATAAAATTGTTCAACAATGATTTTTGGCTGCAGTTTGTGTATTTAAATGGTATTTACATTTTTTACCATAATTACTTGTCTATTTGCACTTTTATTACTATTAATTCCCATTTAAGATATTACACCTAATGAGATCCAAAAATAACATTACCATTCATATAAGCATAACGATACATATCGACCTAGATAAAAAATCAGCAATGATAAGAAGATAATAGTGAAAGAGACAAACTTGTCATCACATACCACATTGCAACGTTGTTTTAAAGCTTTTCCTGAAAATTAAAAGACTAGTGCATATTGATGCATTGTTAAACTGGAGGACGTGCATAAACTTTGCATATTAAAACAATAAGAACCACGGACTTCATTTTTATCACTTCTCTACTGCACTGGAAGTACGGTTAATTAGTAGAGATGGAGAGGAATGTGACGAGAGACCCGGCCTTCTACAGGGGATACTGAAAGCTTCGTCCTTGCTGAAGTCTTGTGCATGACGCTAAATTGAGAACTTGAAAATGGGAAATCTGACGACCACACGTAACGTGCCGCATTTACAGAATGACAGATGCACAACACATTACGTAAACAACTCAAACTTGCCCTCAATTAAAAAAAAGCCCTTTGTAGCCACAGATGGCGACAGATGCACAACACATTACGTAAACAACTCAAACTTGACCTCAATTAAAAAAAAGCCCTTTGTAGCGACAGATGGCGACAGATGCACAACACATTACGTAAACAACTCAAACTTGCCCTCAATTAAAAAAAAGCCCTTTGTAGCCACAGATGGGGCCGTGTCTCCTGCTCTGCATTCTCTTGGTAGCAGCTATGGATAACTGGTATTGGAAAATAAGCCAATGGCCATGGTTCATCGCACATGCACTTAATTTAAAATGACAGGAAGTATTTCAAAAAGCTTGATGAATAGCACGCTCCGAAAATATACACTTCACAAAACAACTAATCATCGGAAGACACAAACTCACAGAAATTCCATAACTGCTCATCTAATTAAACAACATCGTGCTATTTTGTTATTTCATTTCTATTTGATATTCTTGCACGACGGCTCAGAAGTTATCTTTCGTGCAGTCTTCGGAAAACAGTAGTTGTATTCGCTAGCTAAGGGTTTAGGGATAGTCCTTTCTTCATAGATTTGTTATCCATCGGTTTCAAGATTGACACAACAACTCATTAAAGTTATAGTTTCTTTTCTTTACCAAACAGTGATCTGGAACAATCATGGAGCTTATAGTTTCCTTCCTTTCACCAAACAGTGATTTGTAACAATCATAGAGCTTATACTTTCCTTGCTTTCACCAACCTGTGTTCTGGAACAATCATAGAGCTTGCATGTTAGAACAATCATTGAGCTTGCCTTTAAAAAAAAAAAAAAATCTTGCACCTTTTATGTCAATCAATGTGATCAAATTTATTTACTTCTCATAAACAACTGTTGGTATTTATTTAGAATTTTAGTTAGCTTAATTTACTTCTTAACTAATTGACATTTTTACCTATTTTGTTTTTATATTTTAAAAATGATTTTTTTATAATTAAATTATTTATTTTATTGAAATTTTAAAAATAAACTTTCAAATATATTACTATAATAATAATATTATTAAAACTATAAATTTTATATTAATACTATTCATTCTATAAATAAATTTAAAATATTTTTATTTAGCTAAAATAAATTATTATTTTTTTAAATATTTTTAAAAGCATCACTAAATACAATGAAAAAACATATTACCAAACATATTACCATTAAGTCATATATAGGCCACTGGGAGAATGCTTTTACCATATAAAATGTCTCACCGTGTCTTCTAAGAAATGAGCTTTTCTTATAATTATATTATAAGACATTTTTACATTCACATTGTTTGTATTTTAAAAATATTATATTACATGTTTTTTTTAATAATTTTTATAGATAAGTGAAAACAATTTTAATTATTTTTATACGCATGTTTTTAAAAGTTGTATATTAGAAAAGGAAATTTAAAATGTTGAAATAATTCTTTTATATAAAATAATTTTTATCCTAATAACTAAATTCAAGTATTTGCTCACTTATAACTTACATTTGTACATGAAGTATGACTTAGTAATAAGAAAAAACCTAACCAATATGATTTAATACAAAGAGAAATATTTATTAGATTTAATACATCTAAAGGCTCAATAGAATCTCTTACCGAAGGTGATGAAACTCTTAAAAATATTGAATTTTATGTTTCTCTTAAGAATATTGAATCTCTTAATGAAGGTGATGCAACTCTTAAAAATATTGAATATCATGTTTTTATAATTTCTTAAAAATATTGAATTTCATGTTTTTTTAATAATTTTTATAAAGAGGTGAAAATAATTTTAATTACTTGTATTCGCATGTTTTTAAACATACTATATTAGAAAACAAAATTTAAAATGTTATACAAAATCATTTTTATTCTAATAGCTAAATTCAAGTATTTTCTCACTTATAACTTACATTTTGTGCATGAAGTATGACTTAGTAATAGTAAAAAACATAAACATGATTTAATACATAAAGAAATATTTATTAGATTTAATATATCTAAAGGCTCAATATAACCTTATATCTATATTAATGGGATTGGTACCATATATAACCATTACAACTGAATGATAATGAAATTTAAGTGGTTACAAGTCACATTTATTAGAAAATAACACTCTCTAGAAGAATGCATTGGAACCCTAATGCATTAAAACAATAAATTTCTCCCATTAGCTCTAGTAGTGCCCCATTAATGGAGAAATATTTTCTTTACAACACCTAACTTGATTCTCCATTAGTTATGTCTTCATCTATATGTTCTTCTTTGTAGCACATGATCTAACAATCCTCCTCACGAGAAACTTCTATGTCTGGTCCAACCTGGAATTTATAAACATTAACAAAATGTTGGCGTCCATATAAAGGAACAACCATCAGCCAAAATTCATAGGTAACTAATTGTTGAAATCATCGATCTACTAGGATGTCCTTTGTGTAGATGGTTCATTAAACCATCCTTGAATCATATATCTTCATACATTGATCCGGATTTATCCACGAACACAATAAAATATAGAGATAGACATAAACACAAAGATACAGCTGAAATAATACTTCATTTCATTAATATAAAATAGCATAAATATGCTATAGACATAATGGAAATAAACTAGCTAGGGCGCTGGTAGCTTATCTCTGAGATGCCATGTGGTGGCCACATGCCTCTGAACTGTGTTACAATGAGTCTTGAAGGCCTATTTATTGTTGAGAAACAATAGAAAACCATAAACATATAAAAACCTAACTCTAGAAGATGAAGCGCAAAAACTACGAGCCCCGTTTGGGTAAATTGGTGTTTCAACTTCCCGGGGATGATACTTTGGCATATGATCTCCGTTTGATGTGAACCATACCTCTTTAGAAACATATATATGAGTGGCTACAATTGTTTCTGTTAGAAACATTGGTGTATGCACCCATGTTGCTCATGGTTTTCCCAAAAAACATCGTTTAGGGCCTTAAAACAGCTCCAGAAGTTTAGGACCTGAAAAACTACTAAAAATAATAAGTTGTCGGAACTCAAAAATGGAAATAACCGATGGTGGAGGTTCAAATGGAATAGGTGGGTGGCTCCCAATATCCACCTGGATCATTAGGGCCTCCAAATGGCTCTGGAAGTTCAGGACCCAAAAACCTGCTAAAAATAGTAAGTTTTGCTGAAACTAAAAAATTGAAAGAACTGCTAGTGCGGGTCCAAATGGAATAGTTGGGTGGCCACCAATATACGCCTAGATAATTCCTCCCTCCTTAGGAACCAATGGTACCCATTGCGTTAAGTTCCTCCATGGGAGGAAAATTTTTCTTAACTTGGTATTGGATTTGTCCAGGATGTCGTGGACCTGCTAGCAGACGTGCTGGATGCATTTAATAAATTTGGTTTCCTCACATAGTACATGTGTGCATTCTGTCTATGTAGTTGTATGAGGTATGACAATATTAGGCGGCGGTGCGTCGAGGCTCAGATCGATGGAGTGCTTTTCTTCACAATGTAGAGGAACCTTTGTGGCTGAGAAGAAAATGTCCTCGTATTCCTATATGACTTTGTCCATCTTCTGTAGCCATGAAGGGGAGCACTGTTACGAGGTTGTGGCCACAATCTTCTTCTTTCCCTGTGAGCGTGTTGTAAGGAGAATAAATTTTCTGGTTTGTGAAGCAATCTTACTGTGTGGTTTTGTAATAGTCAAGGAGATGGCACAAGGTGGTACTACCTCTAGTGTTGTGTACAATTTATTTCCTAAAGTAATAAAAAATAACAAGGCCTAGACTCAAACACAGCATGTCACCTCCACAAGTATGGTTGGCCCAATAATACATCAGCTACATCAAAAGGAGCAACATCACACAATACCTCATCCGTGAATGGCTTGATGTTGTATGGAAGGTATCACTGCTAGCGGACGCAGAGATCTCTCCCTGGATGAAGCCACCCGATGGTATATGGCCGCAGGTGTGCTATGGTCGGTAGGTCAAACCACTTCGCAACATCTTCTGAAATGAGGTTCTTTTGGCTTCCGCTATCGACAAGAAATTGTAGTGGAGAAACCTTCACCCACATCTGTGAATGGAAGAGGCACTCCCCATCCTATAGATCCTCAAGATTCTTCCTCTGGAGCTTGGTGGTGGCAACAATGGCACTGGGGTCTGCATCAATGATCCGTTTCCCTTTTTCATCGCCCTTGTCTAGTTCTGGCTCAAGATTGGAACATGCATCTGATTTGAGTGCCTTCAGTTTGGCCACCAATGACTATTTGGCTCAACACTCGTTTGTGTTGTGAGTGGAGCTATTATGAGATTCACACCACTTCCCCATGTCCTTATTGTGATTTTTCTTGGTGTTATGAGTCACCTCGCTTCAGCTCTGCTCCCTGTTCTGTGGTTAGGGGGTGCCTTTCCTTGGCTTCAAATTTGTGGATATAAATTCTCGCTTATTCTGCTTAAATTTATGCTTGACCTTGGCGGCATAGCAATATGCCGTGCCAAGCGAGGTAATGTTGAGAAATTCCATTTCCTCCTGAATGTATCTGTGCAGAGAGCTGCGGTACTTGAGCACCAAATGTCTCTCTGAATCTTTAATACCCAACTTTGTGCACAGGGTTTGGAACAAATTTTTTAGTTCATGCACATCTTGATCCCTTTGTTGCCACAGCATGGTCCATTGGATGTACTTGTCCTCATAGTTCCCCATGGGGTAATATTGTTCCTCTATGTCGTCTCAGAAGGAATTCCAGGTGGGTGCGACCGAGAACAGAAGGGTTCCCTGTCGTCCTTTTGATCACAGTAGGTTTCCCACCAGTCTTTGACATGGAGGGCGGATTTGAGGAGTGCAAAAATAATATTTTCTCATTCGGAGAAATTATGGACCGAGAAATAAACTTCTGTAAAATTCGACCATATATCGACGGTGTTTGCATATATCTGGCCTTCAAATATAGGAATGTCAAATTTTACCTGTACCTTGAAGGGAATGGCGCCTCCAGAGTGGTTGTTGGATGTAGATGTGTCGTAGGTGGGTAGTAGTTGAAGGATTTGAGAAAAGTTATCCATCATCGCGTTCCTTTGTTTCTGGAGTGCCTCCCTGAGCAATATTTTGATAGGATCTCCTGCTCCCTTGTATTTCTTTCTTCTTCCATGGGAGGTTGTTGGGGTTTGCGAGGTAGATATTCCATGGGTTCAATGAGATCAAGACCTAAATCCTTATACCCTAACCTCATTGGGGACATGCAAACAAAAACAAAGAAAGAGCACACTGCTCTGATCCGACTGATCTAGATTTATGCAAGAGCACAATAAAATACATAAATAGACATAAACACAGAGATGAAGTGGAAATAATAATTCATTTCATTAATATCAAATGGACACTCGTTTGTGTTGTGAGTGGGGCTATTATGAGATTCACACCACTTCCCCGTGTCCTTCTTTGGATTTTTGGTGGTGTTATGAGTCACTCCTCTTTGGCTCTTCCCCCTGTTCTGTGGTTTGGGGGCGCCCTTCCCTGGCTTCGGATTCGTAGATCCAAAGTATTGCTTCTTCTGCTTAATTTTCTACTTGATCTTGGTGGCATAGAAATATGTCGTGCTAAACAAGGTAATGTTGAGGAATTGCATTTCCTCCTGAATGTGTCTGTGCTGACAACTGCAGTAATTGAGTACCAAATGTCTCTCTGAATCTTTAATATCCAACTTTGTGCGCAGGGTATGGAACAAATTCGTTAGTTGGTGCACATCTTGATCCCTTTGCTGCTGCAACGTCGTCCATTAGATGTACTTGTCCTCATAGCTCTCCGCAGGGTAATATTGTTCCTTGATGCCCTCTAAGAATGAATTCCAGGTGGGTGCGGCCTAGAACAGAGAGGGTTCCTTCTCGTATTTTTTCTCATAGTAGGTTTCCCACCAGTATTTGACATAGGGGGTAGATTTGAGGAGTGAAAAAACAATATTTTCACAATCGGACAAATCATGGGCCGATAAATACCCTTCTAGCAAATTCAACCATCTATCTACGACGTATGCATCTATCTAGCCTTCAAATATAGGAATGTGAAAGTTTACCTGTACCTTGAAGGAAGTGGCACCTCTAGAGTGGTTGTTGGATGCAGATGCACCGTATGTGGGCAACCGTTGAAGGATCTGAGAAAATTTATCCATCATCGCATTCCTTTGTTTCTCGAGGGCCTCCTCGAGCAATATTTTGATAGGATCTCCTACTCCATTTTCTTTATTTTCTTTCTCCATGGGAGGTTGTCAGGATTTGAGAAGTTGACCTTGAAAGGGTTCAACTATATCGAGCCCTAACTCCTTATACCATGACCTCGTTAGGGACATGCAAAGAAAAATAGAGAAAGAGTAGACCACTTTGATACCACTGATCCAGATTCACGCAGAAACGTAATAAAATACAAAAAGATACATAAACATAGATATGTAGCGGAAATAATACTTCATTTCACTAATATGAAATAACATAAATATGCTATAGACATAATGGAAATAAACTAGCTAGGGCACTGGTAGCTTATCTTTGAGAAGCGATGTGACATCTACAGGCCTCTACATTGTGTTACAATGAGGCTCAAAGGCCTATTTATTATTGAGAAACAATAGAAAACCCTAAACATCCAAAAAACTAACCCTAGGAGATTAAGCGCAAAACTATGGGCCCTGTTTGGGTAAATTTGTGTTTCTACTTCCTGGGGACGTAACTTTAGCATACGACCTCCGTTTGACATGCACCATACCTCGTTACAAATATCTATCCAAGGACTAAATTTTTTTATGTTAGCAACATTGACCCATGTTTCTCTCGTTTGTCTCAAAAAACGTCGTTTAGGGCCTCAAAACGGATTCATAAGTTTAGGACCCCAAAAAATGCTAAAAATAGTAAGTTGCGCCGAAACTGAAAAACTAAAATAACTAATGGTGGGGACTCAAATGGAATAGTTGGGTGGCCACCAATATCCACCTTGATCGTTAAGGCCTCCAAATGGCTCCGGAAGTTGAGGACCTTAAAACCTGCTAAAAATAGTAAGTTTTGTTGAAATTGAAAAATCGAAAGAACTCAAGGTGCGGGTCCAAATGGAATAGGTGGGTGCCCACCAATATCCGTCGGGATCATTCCTCCCTCCTTAGGAAGCAATTGTCCCCATTGCGTTAAGTTCCTACATTAGAGGAAAATTCTACTGAACTTGGTATTGCATTTGTCGAGGACGTCATGGAACTGTTGGTGGACTTTCTCACGGATGTGCTGGATGCGTTCAATAAATTTGGTTTCCTCAGATAGTACATGTGTGGATTCTATCTATATAATCGCATGAGGTATGGTAATATCAGGCAGCAATGCGTTGGGGGTCAGATCGATGTATTTCTTGTCTTGACAGTGTAGAGGAACCTCTGTGGGTGAGGAGAAAATGTCCTCGTATTCCTCCATGACTTTTCCATCTGCTCTAGCCGTGCAGGGGAGCCCTGTTTCGAGGCTATGGCCAAAATGTTCTTCTTCACCTGTGAGCGTGTTGTAAGGAAAATCAATTTCTTGTTTTGGGAAACAATCTTACTCCGTTGTTTTGAAATATTCAAAGAGATGGCAAGAGGCAGTACTACCTCCAGTATCCTATACAATTTATTTCCCAAAGTAATAACAACAAAAGGCGGCCTAGACTCATACATAGCATGTTGCCTCCACAAGTATGGTTGGCCCAATAATACATCAGCCACATCAAGAGGATAAACATCACACAAGACCTTATCCGTGAATGGCTTGATGTTGTATGGAAGGAGTTACTGCTGGCGGACATAGAGATATCTAGCTGATGGTATACGGCTGCAGGTGTGCTATGAAAACTGTTACTGATGAAATAGGTAACTTGACCGCAAAACAGGAACTCTAGCCCAAAAAGACTCAAAAAACATGAAAAAACACCCCCAAAACAAAAAAAAGTGTATTCCAGAACGCACTTGTTTTTTTTTTAAGGTCAAATTTCAACATTTTATAAAATTATGCTAAAAAAAAAATTGTTTCTTGAAAAAAGGATTGAAAAAACACCCTCAAAACAAAACCAATTAATGCTGGAATAACAAAAAATAAAAAATTGTCGTATTTTTTACATTTTTAAAAATAGAAATAACATTTTTTAATTTTTAAAATTCAAACATTAAAAAAAACCTAAAATTTAAGAAAAAAAACCTAAAATTTAAGAAAAAAAACCTAAAATTTAAAAAATAAAAACATTTTAAAGCTTAAAATTTAAAACTATATAGGAATAAAAAAATAAAAATAAAAACAAAATAAAAATTTTAATTCAAAATCTAAAATTTAAGGAAAAAAAATAGAAATAAAAAAAATTAAAGATTAAAATTTCAAAATATATAGAAATAAAAAAATAACAACAAAAAAATAAAAATATTAAATTAAAAAAAAAAAAATTAAAAAAAAAAAAATTATAAATAATAAAATATAGAAATTAAATTTAAAAAAGAAAAGAAAATGTTTATTAAATTATATATATATATATATATATATATATATATATATATATATATATATATATATAATTTAAATTTAAAGAAATATATTAAATTTTTATAAATTTAAAACTTAAAAAAAAAAAAAAAAACATTATTTAAATTAAAAGTAAAAATATGAAAAATTAATTAAAAATGAAAAATGAAAAATAAAATACAATAAAAATATTAAATTAAAAAAAATATATATTAAAAAAACAAATAAATTTTAAAAAATAAATTAAATTTAAATTATAAAAAATAAAATACATATATATGAACTTAAATTAAAATGGAAAAATGAAGGAATGCTCTGGGAGGCTGATTCCCGGAATCGGCCTCCCACCCAAGTGGCACACATTTCTCGAGTTTTCTTCTAGAATTGTTGTTCGATTTGATGAAGTTTACCAACTTCGTCAATGAATTGATCCAATATCTTTGACCTCCACTCTTCACATTTTAACCTCAACTCCTCTAAAAAGGCCAATCTTCTCATTCATTCAAAATATGGGCAAATTAGAAACTAGTGCTACACCCAATAACTGGAGTTATCTTCATTTGCAGGGAATTCACGCACTGCAAAGAGACGATTGGCCTTTTTACACTGGTAGTCTTAAATTCAAAGAGACGAGAGACCAGCATCTGATCACCACAACATTCACGCACTGCAACAATCTACTCAACAAGAAATCACCTGAGTATTTGAAAAATATTGTCCAATTGTTCAAGGATTGCGGCACCTACCACGCAGAAACCCTTTGACCTCTTAGAAGATGATAAAATTTTGGAGGGAATCGTGGATGATACCAATTAATATTAAGGAAACCTCAATTCTAGAAATTTCTTCTGCAACTTATCGCTCCCTTCCTTCTTAAAAAAGATGTCGATCAACTTTTTGTGCACACTCAGGACTCACAATATTAATTATCTCGGAAATCTCGGAGAGTGATCTTGTTTAATGGGTAGCCAGGCGATCTGTTTAACCCAACATATATGCCACCGAATGTTATTGTTGGTAACACCTTTGTTGTTGGCGGCATTTTTCTGCAAATTAACACAGGAATCCACATCGAAAACAATTAAAACATAGAGTGTGTCAATCAGCGTCGACGTAGTGAACAAATTTTATATTTTCAAACTCCTCAAATCTCGAAGACCCAGCAGTGTTCTCCTCAAGAAAATTGACTATTCACATAAATGAGTGTCGAGCAGTGTTGAATCATCATGAGAGCCAGTGCATTGTATTTAGTTTTACTTATTTTAATTCTTTTATTTTAATTTTTTTTTTCAATTTTAAATTTTGTTTTTTTTTTGTTAATTTTAAAATTTGTATTTTTTTTCTTATTATTATTATTTTTTAATTTAAATTTTTAAATGTAAATTTTTCTTTTTTGTATTTTATTTTTTTTATCTAAATTTTAATTTTGCAATTTTAATTATTTTTAAATTTTCTATTTAATTTTTTTTTTTTAATTATATGGTTTTTTTTAATAACTTAAAAAAAATGTTTTTGATGTTTTTCTTAAAAAAATTTTGATTAATTTTTTTTTCTTTAAATTATGTGTTTTTTTTTTCAAATTTTGTCATTTATTTTGATACAATTTTTGAATATTTTTGTTTTTTTTTAATTTATTTTTGTTTAAATTTTTATTTTTACGAGTTAATTTTTTGTTTTTTTTTACATTTTTATTGGTTTTTAAACTATTTTTTAATATTTTTTTTATCTAAGTTTTGTGTTTTATTACCAACATGAAAATCACCACTCTAAAAAAAAAGGTTGATGCTGCATCAATACGTTTCAAAATTAGCATGAAAATCACCACTCTAAAAAAAAAAATTGATGCTGCATCAATACGTTTCAAAATTAGCATGAAAATCACTAACATTTTAAAACAAATATTCATACTTCATAAATAAAAATATTACAGTGTAAAAAATGTGCACAAAAAAAGGGGTGATTCTGCATCACCACTTTTCAAAATCAGGTGCTTTTTATGCTACCAAAAAAAAGTAGGTAACATTACGGTTACCTATTTCATCGGTCACATTGTTTATGGTCGGCAGGCCGAGCCACTTCACCACATATACTGAAATGAGGTTCTTTTTGCTTCCGCTATTGACAATAAATTGTAGTGGAGAACCCTTCACCCACATTTGAAAATGGAAGAGGCGCTCCCCCTCCTTTGGATCGTCAGGATCCTCCCTCTGGAGCTTGGTGGTGGTAATGATGGCACTTGGGTCCGCATCAATGATATGTTTCCATTTTTCATCTTGCTTGTCTAGTTCTGGCTCAAGATTAAAACATGCATCCGATTCAAGTGCCTTCAGTTCGGCCATCAACGATTGTTTGGCCCGACACTCGTTTTTGCTATGCTTGGGGCTATTATAAAATTCACACCACTTCCCTATTTTCTTCTTTGCATTTTTGGTGGTGTTATGCGTCACCCCGCTTTGGCTCTGCCCCCCTTTTCTGTGGTTCAAGGACGCCTTTCCCTAACTTCAGATTCGCAAATGCAAAGTCTTGCTTCTTCTACTTAAATTTATGCTCTGTCTTGGCGGCATAGTGATATGTTGTGCCAAGCGAGGTAATGCCGAGGAATTACATTTCCTCCTGAATGTGTTTGTGTAAACAGTTGTGGTACTTGAGCACCAAATGTCTCTCCAAATCTTTAATACCCAAATTTTTGCACAGGGTATGGAAAAAATTTGTTAGTTCGTGCACATCTTGATCCCTTTGTTGCTGCAGCGTGGTCCATTGAATGTACTTGTCATCATAGCTCCGCATCGGGTAATATTGTTCCCTAATGCCGTCTCGAAATGTATTCGAAGTGGGTGTAGCCAAGAAAAGAGAGGGTTTTGTCTCGTCCTTTTGTTCAAAGTAGGTTTCCCATCAGTCTTTGACATACGGGTTGGATTTGAGGAGTGCAAAGATAATCCTTTCTCGCTCGAAGAAATCATGGGCCGATAAATACCCTTTTAGCAAATTCAACAATATATCTACGACTTCTGGATATATCTAGCCTTCAAATACAGGAATGTAAAATTTTACCTGTACCTTGAAGGGCGTGGCACCTCTAGAGTGGTTGTTGGATGCAGATGTGCCGTAGGTGGGCATTCGTTGAAGGATCTGAGCAAAGTTTTCCAACATCGCATTCCTTTGTTTCTTGAGGGCCTCCTAGAGCAGTATTTTGATAGGATCTCCTGCTCCCTTTTCTTTCTTTTATTCTTCCATGGAAGGTCATCGAGGTTTGCAAGGCTGACCTTGCAAGGGTTCAACCAGATCAAGCCCTAACTACTTATACCCTGACCTCATTGGGGACATGCAAAGAAAAAAAGAGAAAGAGAAGACCGCTCTGATACCACTAATCGATATTTATGCAGGAACTCAATAAAATAAAGAAACATACATAAACACAGAGGTGCAGCGGAAATAATACTTCATTTTATTAATATCAAATAAGAGAAATATGCTACAGACATAATGGAAATAAACTAGCTAGTGTGCTAGTATATTATCTCTGAGAAGAGATGTGGTGGCAACAAGCCTCTCCATTATGTTAGAATGACGCTCGAATGCCTATTTATTGTTGAAAAACAATAGAAAACCCTAAACATAAAAAAAACCAACCCTAGGAGATGAAGCGCCAAAGCTATGGACCTCGTTTGGGTAAATTGGTGTTTCAACTTCTCGGGGACATAACTTTGGCATACGACCTCCATTTGACACACACCATACCTCGTTATAAATATCTATGTGAGGAATACAACTTTTTAAGTGAGAAACATCAGTCCATAGACCCAATTTTCTCTTGGGTTTCCCAAAACACGTCATTTAGGGCCCCAAAATTTCTCCGGAAGTTCAGAACCCGATAAATTGCTAAATATATTAAGTTGTGCTGAAATTGAAAAACTAAGGGACCGATGGTGAGGGATAAAATGGAATAGGTGGGTGGCCACCAATATCCACCTGGATAATTAGGGCCTCCAAACGGGTCCGGAAGTTGAGGATTCGAAAACCTGCTAAAAATAGTAAGTTGGGTTGAAACTGAATAAGAAAGAATTGATGGTGCAAGTCCAAATGGAATAGGTGGGTGGTCACCAATATCTTCCTGGACCATTCCTCCCTCCTTAGGAAGAAATTGTCTCCATTGAGTTAAGTTCCTCCATGATAGGAAAATTTTGCTGAACTTAGTATTGGATTTGTCGAGGATGTCATGGACCTGCTGGCGGACCTGCTGGATGTGTTCAATAAATTTGGTTTCCTTAGGAAACACATGTGTGGATTTTTCCGATGTGTTGGTGTCCCTTGTTTTGACAGTTTGGAAAATCAAAAGACAAGGCAACATCAGAACCAATCTTTAGAGTTCCAAGATCTAGTCCTCCTGTTCTCAGAGAGGGATCTCTCAAATATTTGTTTGCAAAGGTTTATCTTGTTTGCTTTGGTTATGGATTTTAGACTATTTATTTAAGTGCAGATGTTTGTTTGGTTGGGTTGAGTCGATACAGCAGAATATGAAAGGTCTAGGAAAGATAGACAGAAAGAGGAAATATCTGGTTCATTGGGCAATGGAGTCAAAATAAGGTCATGACAAACTCTTCAAGGGATATGGGATATCAAAGGGAAAATCTAACTTGGCCACAAGATCCTTTGTTTTGGAATGAGATGGACATTAATGTTTTCGAAAGAGAAGCTTAATTCTCAACAAAGGGAACTTGAAAACATAACTTAACAATAAAGAGATATTTGATAGACAGGGCTAACCATAAATTCCACAAACATTCTTTAAGCAAATAATGACTTCAAGACAACTTTTAAAATGAAATCTAAGATTGGGGGAACTCCCTATTTCCTCAAAGATTTTATTTTAAAGGACTTAGAAAACATAAAAGATTCACTGATAGTTGCATTTATAGAAGAGGGAACACCTAAATAACATCTATGCTTACAACTATAATGACCTTCAAAACAACTGTTCAAGCAAGGGCAAAGGGTGAGATCAAAACCGACCTCTTTGATTAACTTAAGACAATGGTACTTCAAAGGGAGAATTCAATAACAGCTTTCAAGTGATGGCAGACAAGCAGGGAGAACCATAAATCATGCTGAAACCAACTATTTGAGCTATCAAGGAAAAAAACAAGCATGAAGACTAAATAGAAGGTTTAAAGCCTCTAAAATACTTTAGCAGAAGAAAACATAAAACAGTGAAGGGTGAATAGGTCTAAGGTGCTTCCAGGAGTCATTTCTTAGCCTAAAACTTTCAGCCTACTGTAGTAAGAGATTATGAAACATAATGAAAACAGGAGAAAACATTAAACAGTTAGAATACTTCACCAACAACCAATCTCATGAATCCAGTGATAGAGACTTCTCAGGAACAGGGATGCAACAACATCATCAAGACATCCAAGACTTCAATTTGTTTTTCAACTTCAACAGACTTGTATATTTATTTCAGAGAGTTTCAATGTTACAACTTGTGATCAAATAGCAACCAACAACCAACAACACTCACTCATCTTTTGTTGTGGTATATATAGAAAGATGAGGAGGTGAGATCTGAAAAAGATCTCAATTACAATTAATACAGGATTTAAATGGCCCATTGGCCCTTGGGATGCTCAATGAAGAAACAGAAGAGGTGTTCACCATATTAATTGATTCACACTTATGATTTAAGTTGGGTAGGAGTATTTGCTAAGCTTTGAGGCATAGGTAGTCCGAAGTAACTCTGCAGATATTCTGTGCATTAAAGGCCCTGGGAGAAAGTGACTTCTTTGGCTGTGTCGAGGCAAAAAATCTGATCCTGATCAATAAATTCAGCTCCTGATTGAATCCTTTGAGGCACAAGTGGCGCTGTGGTGGTTGAGGAATCAATTTGCCTCAGATATGGTGGTGGAGGCATTCCGTCTGATAAACACCTTTAGGTTTTCTTTTAATCTGTGTTTTAGATCCAGGGATTTAGGCGTTTGATAACTGTCTTAGCCTTAATCCCCACAAATCTGTCCACTAATCTACTGTTCTGGTTCATTTTTCGTCTTCAACATCTAATACTCTTTCTCTGCATTGATCTTCATGGTTTTTCTGTCGTGCAGGGCTGCGCAGGGTATGTAAGGCATCAATGCCTATGAAAACACCAATATAACGTGATTTTAAACCCTGTCGATGATTTCCTCGGAGGAATTGAACAAGGGAGGGTCGTCATCCTCAGTCACCGAATCTTCTTTGGAAATGACGGAAGATACATTCAAACCTGCAAAAAACACGAAAAAACGTTATATAGTCATGCGTATTTGGTTTACTGCATCGGGGATTGTGCGGAGGAGCGTGGGCCGTTGGATGGCATCATCCAACAGCTAGGATTTAATCTCAGAATGGTCAAAAAAGCATGGGGGGAGGAGGATTAAATCAGAGCCGTCGATTCGCACCGAGATCGACGGTTGGGGATGACTACGGGGGGTTCGGATGTACGGAGAAAAAATTTCGGGGGCATACCCCCGTAGTGAAACTGCGCCGTTGATCTGATTCAGTTTGGACGGTCAAGATGAAATCAGGGGGCGTTGAAAGTCAAACGGACGGAATCTAAAGGATGAGTTTTGGACCGTCGATCAGATCAGATCAATGGCGGAGATGTGATTTCCGCGCAGTGATGGCCTGTTTAGCGCGCGTGCACCTTCGTTACCCATCGCGCAACTCTGGTTAGCGCTGACCGATGGATCATCGGGCCCAGATCGGACGGCTGTGGTGGATTTCGCTGCATGGCCTGGTCTGATTGTTAATGCGCAAGGGAGAAATTTAATGCGTGGGGATGATGGTTTTAGAAAATGGTACGGAGGACACTTGGCGCGCAGCATATGGAATCGCTGGCCGACGGGAGAAAACAGCCTTTGGCCCGAAGGCAGTAAGGAAAAGACTGCTGGTTTTAGGCAAATAGCGTACGGGAGGCGGGGACCACATGGTAAGTCGGGGTCCGCACCGTCCGATCTGCGGAGCAGATCGACGGTCGAGATTGCTCCATCGCCGTATGGGTGGAAACTTTGGAAAACAAAATAAAAACCCAAAAATCATGATTTTACAAAGGTTTTTATTGTTTTTGGCGGAGAAATTTAATATGAAAGGATAAGCACCCTTTTGGCTTCGGGCGCGGTTCTAGTGCTCGGGCTTATGGACAAAAAGGGGGAGGGGCTTAGCCCGCAGGGGCTAAAAACCTTTTACATAAGAATTATGTATTTTTCATGGTTTTTTCCAATGATTTTCCAAAGGAATTTAAAGTTCCGATAAGGTTAAAAAGTGGGTTTTTAACCTTGGGAAATGAAATTTATGAAGGGATAGGGGAAAAACATGGAAATGTGGGGTTTTCGTGGGAAATGGAAAATAGAAAATGAGGTTAATGGTGGAAAGAAAGAAAAAGGGAAAAGGGTCCTTTGCAGAAGTACTTTGGCTTTTAGAAATCAACAGGATTTCTGAGTTCTGAATGGAAATAGTAGTGAATATTAACCAAGGATAGGACATTATCAAAAAGTCTTCAAGTATCAGCAATTTTAATCATGCAATTGTTTCTTGAAGGCTATCCAACATTATTTAGCCACCATATGATATGACATAATTTTATGGGTGGCTAACAGTGGCTCCACTTGGGGATGGTGTCCTTTTGAAGGCATCAAGAACTGCAGACTGGTATTCTCTGGGAGGTTGATCAGTTGCCTCATCCATTGGGCTGTTTCTTTTGCTTTGAAAGATATTTATTTGCTCTGGAAACCATTTGTCAATCTTTGGAAAATAATGGAACTCTTATCAACAAACTTTCTACCTACCCAATCCTATTGATCTAACATTTTCTCTTCATCAGAGTGCACTTGGATTGGAAAACTCTCTTACAAAATTTTGTTCTTTTGAAAGCATAAAAACTAATCTAACTCTACTCCTTATTTCTTCATGGATCCAGATTAAACAATTGGATCCATATGATTCTCTACCTAATCTACTGTCTGTTGGGATTAAGCTGTCCAACAGACTTCCATTCTCTAAATTCTATAACATAAATTCAAAAACAGTCAAGTCAAGATTAAGCTTTTTAACTTGCTGTGATCTATGGCATAAAAACAAGCTGCACATAGATTATTATTTGCAGAAAATTAAAATCAAAATGGAAGGCTTAAGATCTGAAAGTTTCTCATCATGGCCTTCTCTTCTCTTCACAGCTCTGTCTTTGGTTTTGTTTGAGTTGTCTCTTCCTTGATAACTGATTCAGATTTTGGGCAAATTAGAACCAGTTTTTCTCTTTTATGACTCTGAAAAATAAAACAGTTTTTGAGTCATCTCTCTTTGGAGATTTTGGTTCAGATTTTAAATTTGTTTGAACCTTTTAATTTCTATCCTAATCTATCAACTGATAAGCAAAGATTAAACAGTTTGGTAAACCAAATTCACTACCCTATCAGCAGAAAATTTAAAACTAATTAGTCAATATTAGGTTGTTTGACTAACTAGAAGTGTGGTTATCAGGAGTGGCATTTAAGCTTGCACACTTTCAGATTTGTTTCTCTTTTTTGGCATGGGGCTTTGCCTTTCTTGTTTTCACAATCCGCCCTCTTTTCTTTTCTTTGATTTTGTGTTTTTGATTTTTCATAACTTTGAATGCCATGGTTAGACTATGATATTTATAATGATAAAAACAAAAATTCTTTGAAACTTAAGATTCTTGGCAGAAGTAATACTTGAGTATCTTGCCATTGACTGGACCTCCATATAGGTCTTCTCCATTCATTTCTTTCAAGAAAAATGTATTATGACCCCTCTCAGCATGAATAATATATGGCCCTTTCCACAAGTTCTCAAACTTGCCATGTTTCCCCTTCTCTTCTTGCCTTGAATCCCATTTAAGAACAACACTTCCAATCTGGAAGTTTTTGGCCTTAGTCCTTTTATCAAATTGCTTCTTCATATTTTCTTGGACTAACTGTGTTCTTTCATAAACTTCTTATCGGGTCTGCTGCAAATGAATTGTTTGGTTGATCCTCCTTTGCATATCATTTTCTTCAACCTGTACTTCTTCAAGGAGCTTCATGACTGGAACTCCTAATGAGGTAGGAAAGATTTCATCCATGCCATAAACTAACTGATAGGGGGACATATTTATTGATTTATTTGTGGTTAGTCGATCAACCCATAAGGCATGAACCAGCTTACTGTGCCATGATTTTCTATTTTCTTCCAACAGCTTTTTAATGATATTAATGAGACTCTTGTTGGAGGATTCAGCTAATCCATTCTCTTGGGGATAGTAAGCAGTGGAATGACCCAAGGTTATATGGTATTTGTGATAGAAATCAACCATCTTTTTGGATTTGAAAGCAACAGCATTGTTCGTTATGATTTTTCTGGGACAACCAAATCTGGATAGGATATGGGTTTCAAGAAACTTGATAATGACAGATTCACTAGCATTCCTGGTAGGTATAGCTTCTATCCATTTGGTGAAGAAGTCAATGGCTGTGAGGATCCACTTATGTTGAGCTGAGGAAGATGGATGAATTTCTCCAATGAAGTCCAGCCCCCATTGTTGAAAAGGTGCCTCAACTCTGATAGGATGTAGGGGTAAGGGAAGGAGCTTTCTCTTGCCATCAAATATTTGACACTTATGGCAAGACATGACCAGCTTCTGAGTGTCTGGGAAAAGGGTAGGCCAATAGTAACCTGATCTGAGAATTTTGTTTGCTGTGGCCTTCCAGTAGAGGTGTCCTCCACATTCACCATCGTGCAATTCATGCATGCTTTTTCCTGCATCATCTTCAAGCAAACATTTAAGGAAATTCCAACAACATTTTTCCAATATAATACTCCATTTAATATGCAAAAACTCAAAGCCTTTTGTTTCAAGAATCTAGCCTTAGTTTTAGATAAAGAAGGAGGGGTATTTAAATATAAAAGCACATAAACAATGTCAGCGTACCAAGGAGAATTTAGAAAGGTTTCTTCAATAAAAGGAGCATCGGATTCTTCTATTTCTTCCAACACATCTACCATATTCATGTCTAATGCTAAGTTAGACTCAGGCATGAGTTTTGCTAATCCTTGCCCTTTTACTAGTTTGGTGGACCTAATTTCTAAGTCATATTCAAGAATAGTTGCAATCCATTTTCCCCTTTTACCATCAGGTTCTTGACTCAGAATGTCCTTGACAACAGTATGTGGGACAAAAGAAATTATGTGAGAGTGTAAAATATAGACCCTAAAGTCCTTTAATGCTTTCACTAATGTTAAGGCTTGTTTCTCCATGATATTATAATTGAGAGGAGCGTCTCTTAAGGCCCTACTAAAGAAGGATATTGGTTGTTCCTGCCCCAAATCATTATTTTGAAGTAGAACTGCAGCTATTGTATGCTCAGATGCAAAAGAAAATATATAAAAATCTTTGGTAAAATCTGGACTAATCAGGACTAGTCTTTGAGTAAGAGCTTGTTTGACCAGTTCGAATGATTGTTTAGCTGGTAAAGTCCATTTTACACCCACATTTTTCTTAAGCATGTTTGTAATGTTTTTTAATAGCTCAGCAAGGTTGGGAATAAACCTTCTCAAAAAATTCATTTTTTCAATGAAGGATTGCAATTCTCTGAGGCTTCTAGGATGGCTAATTTGCAATATGCCATCTATCCTTGTAGGGTTTATTTTGATTCCTTCTTCTGAAATTATATGACCAAGAAGTTTCCCTTCTTGGAGACCAAAGAGGGTCTTCTTGGGATTCAGTGATAAGACAAATTTCCTACACTTCTCAAAAACATTTCTTAGGTGAATCAAATGCTCTTCATCAGTTTTCAAGAAAACGGTTATGTCATCAAGGTAAATAATTATAAAATAGCCAATATCTTCAGAGAAGGCTATGTCCATGGCCCTTTGGAAGGTGGCCCCTGCATTCATTAATCCGAAAGGCATTTTGACATACATAAAGGTGCCCCAAGGTGTGGTAAAAGTAATTTTGATTTGATCACTTGGGAACACTAACACTTGATTGTAACCTGAGAAACCATCTAAAAGGGATATTCTTCTTGACCCAACTACTCTTTGAAGTATATGGTTCATTTTGAGCAAGGGGTAGTTGTCCTTCAAAGAGGCTTTGTTTAAATTTCTAAAGTCAATACAGAGCCTGATTTCCCCGGTTTTCTTTCTAACAGAAACTAAGTTTGATACCCATTCTGAAAATCTAATGGGTACTATGATCCCAACATTATACATTTTCTCAATTTCTACCTTAACCAAAGGTAGTAAAAGAGGATTTATTCTCCTTAGTTTTTGCTTGAAAGGCTTTTGATTTTCCTTCAAGGGAATTTTATGCTGGATGATGCTGGTATCATATGATTTCAAGTCTTTGTATTCCCAAGCAAACACATCTTTAAACTCTTTGAAAAGCTCTATGTACTGCAATTTTATGTGGGTTGGGAGGGTGCTGGATAGCTTGATCATCTTGGGTTCTGCTAGATTGCCTATGTTATGTTCTTCTACATTTGTTTCCACAGGCTCCATTCTGGGTTCTTTAGCTACATCGTTGAGATCAAACAGGTGTGAGACCTCTTGGGATCTTATCATTTTTGCATTGTAAGACTTCCAAGTCTTCTTGGTCTTCATTTTTCACTACCTCTGCTTCAAAAGGATTTTCGCAATGATTTATATCAGCAGGATATGTCATTTTTGCCTCTGGGATTTGTTCAATATACAAACAGTTTTCTTCATGGCTAGTTTCTGGTGTTGGTATGTTGAAATCATTTTCTGATTTCAAGAAATCATCTATGTGTTTGTCAGATTCAAACACCTGCCAGTGATCTTCGTTATCAGGCACAGCAGGTCTGTGTTTCACCTTTATACTAAATTTTTCATTTATTTCAGGTACTTGGCAATTGCTGGCCATGAAGGCAAGTTCATTTGCTAGATGATTCAGTGCTCTAGGAATTAAAATGAGTTCATATTTTTCGAAAGTTTTTAGCAGGTCTAGGGCAGCATTTCGATATTCCCTAAGCCTTGGATTCTTGGCTGAGTATTCTCCTTTGATTTGTTTGATGATAAGTTCAGAATCTCCTAAGATAGATATCCTTTGGGCTTTTAACTATTTGAGAAATTGTAAACCTAGGAGGAGGGCTTCGTACTCAGCGATGTTGTTAGTGCACGGGAAATCTAATTTGTATGAAAAACCCTGATTTGTGTTCTGAATCCAGACACCTACCCCTGCACTAGTTTTATGGCAGGATCCATCGAAATTTATTGTCCAGAGTATGTTTGACTCATTTTCACTTTCTTGTTGTTGTTTATTGTCAATATTTTGAAGTTGATTCGAGGTAAGATTGGATTGTTCTGGTGAATTGATTTGGTCCATGTTTTCTTTACCTTGTTGAGTAATTTCATCTTCGTTACACAAGATAAAGGAGTCTAAACTTGATTGAATAGAATAGATTGGAGTGTTGTTTGGCCTGTCCATGTTACTCACCATGTACTTCATGTGGGATTCTCTGTATAATCTCCTGTTTTGATTGAAAATGGGGATGGTGGCATAAGACATGTCCATTTGAAGGCTGCCCTGAAGTTTGGCTCCCCATGATCTTGATAAGAGCATGCCATACTTAGGGGGAATATCAGCTACAACTATATCCATAACTAGATTCTTGGCAGGGATCTGAGCTAGATTAACACATAAATCTTTGATTAAACCCAAACATTTGACTCTGCTTGAGTCAAAAGAATACAAATCTTTGTATGGTTTAGTAATTTCTAAACCTAAGCTTTCCATTACTACCTTGGGCATGAGATTGTGTGAAGCTCCAGAATCTAACATGGCATTATGTAGAATTTTATCGTGTATGTTCAAGCTGACATAGAAGGGAGGGACTGGTCCTTCTTGATATTTTCCTTCAACCTCTAGGCCAAACAATAGCTCAGGTTTGTCATCTGTCAAGTTTAAGGTGTCAGTATCATTTCCTAAGTTTAAGGCTTTCAAAACTTGGTTTTTGTACACTTCTTGGGTTACTAGTTCAGCTAGGGGGATGGTAATTTTTATCTTAGCAATCTCTCCCTCAAGGCTGAAAGGATTAATTGACTTGTTAATATTTAGATCTGTTTTTTCAATTAGATTCTTTTCAGCAGCTTTGATTTGCTGAACCTTGCTTGAACTAGTGATAGGAATAGTTCTACTAGGACCACTAGCTAAAGTGCTAGGGGTGCTTTGTTCAACATTTGGCTGGATTCCCTTGTCTTTATTTAAATCTGGTTTTTTGGCCGAAATGTTGGGTTTTTCTGCTGTCTTCTTGGGCTGGTTTTCTGCGTTTTTATTGACAACAGTGCTAGTATTCTTATCTTTTGGATTTTCTACACTTCCCTTGCTCCTAAGATCATACTGTTTGTGTACCTCCATGATTGCATTTTCAAAACCCAATCTATAGTCATCAAAATCTTCATATGTGTTTGTATTTTGATCATTAGAGAAGAAACCTTGTTCTTCCTCAGTGAGGAAAACATCATCCCCACTGTCTGATCCAATCAAGTTTACATGTGATTCTTCCAACCTTTCCAGCTCCCTGTCTTCCTCATATTGATATACATAGTTCTGTTGAAAGGGAGGTCTAATTTGTTGGTCACCTTCCTTTTTCTTATCTTGATTGTTATCTCTTCTATAATTCTGATTTCTATTCCTGTTTTGATTGTTTTGAAGTGCAGTCTAGTTTTGATTTGCTTGTGCTTTCTTAATTATGCTCATCTCTTTCATCACTTCTTCCAACATTCTCTCCATTTTTGAGCTTGAAGTAGAGGGAGGGGATTCCTCTCTGAAAGATACTCTGTTTTCAGTTTTCATTCTTGCTCTCTTTTCTATTAAGTTGACTTCCACAGAAAGAGCACCCCTTTGCATATCTTCAAGAGTTGCAAAATCTCTTTCTCTCAGTGAATAAGTCATGACAGAGTCAAATCCTTCAGGAAACTTGTTTAAGGCTGAGCCTTGTGGAGGTTTTAGTTATGGGGAAAGTGCATTATATACACTGTTAAATCTAGTACAATATGTTTGTACACTTTCCCCAGGATTCCTATGGAGATTGTTGTAATCAGCAAGGACTTGAAGAGGATTCTTCTTTACTTCCCATTTGTTTAGGAATGTTTGATGGAAGGCTTGGAGATCGTTAATACTATGGGGGGCTAAACCTTTAAACCATTTTCTTACTTCTCCCCCTAAGCTCTGAGCAAATAATATAAGTTTGACAGAATCATCATCAATTTCGTTTCTGTCAAAGTAGTCATTCATGTTATCCACATGCTGTGATGCAGTTGTAGCATTATTAGCATCATATAATGGAATTTTGGACTGATAGTCCTATGGGAGATTGACTAGTGGTACAGTAAGGGCTAAGGGAGCATACCATGCTGCCATGATATGTGGTGTGGGTGGATTCACAGGTGGATTGACAAAAGGGAAAACGGGCTGAGGTGTGGTCGTTTGAACAGTGGATGTAGGATGAGTAGAAGTGGATGGACCCAAAGTAGACTGCTGAGCTGACCTTGGATGAGAGACACCTAGGTTGTGAAGGAAATGTAAATCAGGAGGTGTTGTTTCTCTACTACCAGGATGTTTACTTGTCTCTGGGGATGAAAGCGAAGATTTAGAGTCTAATTGGATTATATCATCAAATGACCTAGTCCTAAACGAGTTTACTAGGTCAACTTGTGATTGTTGTAGAGCTGAAAGATTTTCATGGACTGAATTAGCTCTCAAGGGTGATCTGAAAACAGTTGATAATTTAATCCTAGGAGACTTCCAAAGGATACTTTCTGGGTCATCAACTATCTCAGGTGGGTTGGGGTCGGGATGGGCTCTAGTGTAGATACTTCTAGAAGCCACTATGGTGTGTTTTCAGACCCAAAATAACAAGAAAAGTTCAACCAAGTATGACAATATTTGAGAGGTTAACTTATCTGTTCACGCAAATCTTGATCCTACAGTCCTCTAACTCGATTTGGAAAATGTTATAATGGTAAGGGTTCTTCCTAGTGGAGTCTTAAGGTCTGCTCAGGATTGTGGAGTCACTAGGTGGAAAATTTAGAGTGTTTTCAAAGAAGTACATTGTCCACCACAGTGCTTGTGAAACATCATTTTTCAAGGATATCCCGAAACACAACAAACTCTAACCAGAGATTGACTGGGAGGGCATTCACCAGATATATCACCTCTAAAAGAGGATGCGATCCAGAGGCTATCTGGCCCTTTCCAGACTATGTCTAAGAGTACAAGGTAAAACACATCAAAGGTAAGTGATATGTGGGAAAGAGTGTTTTACTACAAAGTGGAAGTTTTTAGCTCGTGAGGAGGTAAAAGGGTTCTATGGTCCACTACCATGTTTATTATGAAGCCAAACTTGAAATATTTTTGGGTTTTTCTAAGTTTATTTTGGTTTTATAGGTTAAGAGAGTGTTCTAAGTCTGATTTTGCACTTAGCTAAGGTGTTCAAACAAACAAAGTTGCTCTTATGGCTTGGTAACTGGTTCCTTCAAGGTTTGATAAGGATTAAAAGGAATCCTAAGGGTTACTTAGTTTGTCACTGATTCAATCAAGTCCTATCATGATTGCCATTATGTTAGGCAGTGCTTGAAGAATGTTACTTATGTTATACTAGACCTAAAGGTTTTAAGAAAGGTTTTGAAACCTCTAATTCTCAGTAGGGTCCCACCGTGATCGCCATTATGTTGGTGTCCCCTGTTTTGACAGTTTGGCAAATCAAAAGACAAGGCAACATCAGAACCAATATTTAGAGTTCCAGGATCTAGTCCTCCTATTCTCAGAGAGGGATCTCTCAAATATTTGTTTGTAAAGGTTTATCTTGTTTGCTTTGGTTATGGATTTTAGACTAGTTATTTAAGTGCAGATGTTTGTTTGGTTGGGTTGAGTTGATACAACAGAATATGAAAGGTCTAGGAAAGATAGACAGAAAGAGGAAATATCTGGTTCATTGGGAAATGGAGTTAAAATAAGTTCATGACAAACTCTTCAAGGGATATGGGATATCAAAGGGCAAATCTAACTTGGCCACAGGATCCTTTGTTTTGGAATGAGATGGACATTAATGTTTTGGAAAGAGAAGCTTAATTCTCAACAAAGGGAACTTGAAAACATAACTTAACAATAAAGAGATATTTGATAGACAGGGCTAACCATAAATTCCACAAACATTCTTTAAGCAAATAATGACTTCAAGACAACTTTTAAAATGAAATCTAGATTCGAGGAACTCCCTATTTCCTCAAAGATTTTATTTTAAAGGACTTAGAAAACATAAAAGATTCACTGATAGTTGCATTTATAGAAGAGGGAACACCTAAATAACATCTTTGCTTACAACTATAACGATCTTCAAAACAACTGTTCAAGTAGGGGCAAAGGGTGAGATCAAAACCGACCTCTTTGATTAACTTAAGACAATGGTACTTCAAAGGGAGACTTCAATAACAGCGTTCAAGTGACGGCAGACAAGCAGGGAGAACCATAAATCATGCTGAAACCAACTATTTGAGCTATCCAGGAAATAAATAAGCATGAAGACTAAAGAGAAGGTTTAAAGCCTCTAAAATACTTCAGCAGAAGAAAACATAAAACAGTGAAGGGTGAACAGGTCTAAGGTGCTTCCAGGAGTCATTTATTAGCCTAAAACTTTCAGCCTACTGTAGTAAGAGATTATGAAACATAATGAAAACAGGAGAAAACATTAAACAGTTAGAATACTTCACCAAAAACCAAGCTCATTAATCCAGTGATAGAGCCTTCTCAGGAACAGGGATGCAACAGCGTCATCAAGACATCCAAGACTTCAATTTTTTTTTCAACTTCAACAGACTTGTATATTTATTTCAGAGAGTTTCAATGTTACAACTTGTGATCAAACAACAACCAACAACCAACAACACTCACTCATCTTCTGCTGTGGTATATATAGAAATATGAGGAGGTGAGATCTGAAAAATATCTCAATTACAATTAATACAGGATTTAAATGGCCCATTGGCCCTTGGGATGCTCAATGAAGAAACAAAAGAGGTGTTCACCGTATTAATTGATTCACACTTATGATTTAAGCTGGGTAGGAGTATTTATTGACCTTTGAGGCACAGGTAGTCCGAAGTAACTCTGCAAATATTCTTTGCTTTAAAGGCCCTGGGAGAAAGTGACTTCTTTGGCTGTGTCGAGGCAAAAAATCTGATCTCGATCAATAAATTCAGCTCCTGATTGAATCCTTTGAGGCACAGGTGGCGCTGTGGTGGTTGAGGAATCAATTTTCCTCAGATATGGCGGCGGAGGAATTCCGTCTGATAAACACCTTTAGGTTTTCCTTTAATCTGTGTTTTAGATCCGGGGATTTAGGCGTTTGCTAACTATCTTAGCCTTAATCCCCACAAATCTGTCCACTAATCTGCTGTTCTGGTTCATTTTTGGTCTTCAACATCTGATACTATTTCTCTGCATTGATCTTCATGGTTTTTCTGTCGTGTAGGGCTGCGCAGGGTATGTAAGGCATCTATGCCTATGAAAACACCAATATAACGTGATTTTAAACCCTGTGGATGATTTCCTCGGAGGAATCGAAAAAGGGAGGGTCGTCACCCTCAGTCGCCGAATCTTCTTTGGAAATGACGGAAGATACATTCAAACTTGCAAAAAACACAAAAAAACGTTATATAATCCTGCGTATTTGGTTTACTGCATCGGGGATTGTGTGGAGGAGCGTGGGCCGTTGGATGGCATCATCCAACGGCTGGGATTTAATCTCAGAATGGTCAAAAAAGCATGGGGGGAGGAGGATTAAATCAGAGCCATCGATTCGCGTCGAGATCGATGGTCAGGGATGACTACGGGGGGTTCGGATGTACGGAGAAAAAATTTCGGGGGCATACCCCCGTAGTGAAACTGCGCCGTTGATCTGATTCAATTTGGACGGTCAAGATGAAATTAGGGGGCGTTGAAAGTCAAAGGGAGGGAATCTAGAGGATGAGTTTTGGACTGTCGATCAGATCAGATTGACGGCGAAGATGTGATTTCCGCGCGGCGATGGCCTGTTTAGCGCGCGCGCACCTTCATTACCCATCGCGCAACTCTGGTTAGCGCTGACCGTTGGATCATCGGGCCCAGATCGGATGGCTGTGGTGGATTTCGCTGCATGGCCTGGTCCGATCATTAATGCGCAGGGGAGAACTTTAATGCGCGGGGACAACTGTTTTAGAAAATGTTACGGAGGACACGCGGCGTGCATCGTATGGAATCGCTGGCCGACGGGAGAAAACAGCCTTTGGCCCAAAGGCAGTGCGGAAAAGACTACCGGTTTTGGGAAAACAACGTACGGGAGGCGGGGACCACATGGTAAGTCAGGGTTCGCACCGTCCGATCTGCGGAGCAGATCGACGGTCGAGATTGCTCCATCGCAGTACAGGTGGAAACTTTGGAAAACAAAATACAAACCCAAAAATCATGATTTTACAAAGGTTTTTATTGTTTTTGGCGGAGAAATTTAATATGAAAGGATAAGCGCCCTTTTGGCTTCGGGCGCGGTTCTAGCACTCGGGCTTATGGAGGAAAAGGGGGAGGGGCTTAGCCCGCGAGGGCTAAAAACCTTTTACATAAGAATTATGTATTTTTCATGGTTTTTTCCAATGATTTTCCAAAGGAATTTAAAGTTCCGATAAGGTTAAAAAGTGGGTTTTTAACCTTGGGAAATGAAATTTATGAAGGGATAGGGGAAAAACATGGAAATGTGGGGTTTTCATGGGAAATGGAAAATATAAAATGAGGTTAATGGTGGAAAGAAAGAAAAAGGGAAAAGGGTCTTTTGCAAAAGTACTTTGGCTTTTAGAAATCAGCAGGATTTCTGAGTTCTGAATGGAAACAATAGTGAATATTAACCAAGGATAGGACATTATCAAAAATTTTTCAAGTATCAGCAATTTTAATCATGAAATTGTTTCTTGAAGGCTATCCAACATTATTTAGCCACCATCTGATATGACAGAATTTTATGGGTGGCTAACACTATGTAATCACATGAGGTATGGAAATATCAAGAGGTGGTGTGTCGGGGATTAGATTGATGAAGTGCTTGCGTGATAGTGTAGAGGAACCTCTCTGGGTGAGGATAAAGTGTGCTCATATTCCTCCACGA
The DNA here is from genome assembly GCA_034641835.2 of Pinus albicaulis. Taxonomy (NCBI): domain Eukaryota; kingdom Viridiplantae; phylum Streptophyta; class Pinopsida; order Pinales; family Pinaceae; genus Pinus; species Pinus albicaulis. Next base: position 1,285,899,348 of record CM076583.1, on the reverse strand, counting down.
ATTTGTTCATCTTCTACAGCCGTGTAGGGGAGCCCTATTTCGAGGTTGTGGCCACAATCTTCTTCTTTCCCTGTGACTGAATTGTAAGGAAAATCAATTTCCTGTTTTCGAAAACAATCTTACTGGGTTGTTTTGTAATTTTCAAGGAGATGGCAGGAGGCAGTACTACCTCCAGTATCCTGTACAATTTATTTCCCAAAGTAATAACAAACAAACGAGGCATAGACTTATACATAGCATGTCGCCTCCACAAGTATGGTTGAACCAATAATACGTTAGCTACATCAAGAGTAGAAACATCAAACAATACCTCATCCATGAATGGCTTGATGTTGTACGGAAGGTGAAGTCACCTGATGGTATATGGCTATGGGTGTGCTATGGTCGGCAAGCCAAGCCGCTTCATGACATCTGCTGAAATGAGGTTGTTTTGGCTTCTGCTATCGACAAGAAATTACAGTCGAGAACCCTTTACCCACTTCTATGAATGGAAAAGGCGCTCCCCCTCCTTTGGATCCTCGGGATCCTCCCTCTAGAGCTTGGTTATGGAAACTGATGAGCTCCATTATTAGACATATTTGGAGGGGTTAATAGTCACCCTTTTCCCTTCTTAGATCTCTTTTTCTTGAATTATTATTATAATTTTTCTTATGATGCTAGTATAGTTGGTGATTAAGGCTAACATACTATGAGTACCTAATATGAGGTTGAGTGTAGAAAATCATGATTTATTAAGAATTTTTATAAATATTTTATCATAAAGAATTGGAGGAGACAGCAAGGATAAATTATAGGAGGATTTTCCACCTTAGATTTTTTCCAGCAATTCGAACTCCAAAGAAAACCAAAGGATCCCAAGGATTCTTTCCAGCAATTTGAATTCTAGAGGCAACCAAGCATTTCAAAGAAGAGTGCACTTAGTCTTTGTTTACTGGGAGTCAAGAGGACTCAATCACCATTTTCTAGGGAGCTATTGGTAGCTAACTTGTAGAATAAATAGAGCAGAGCTAGAGCTAGGAGGGGTAGTCAATTCCAGTCGATTCTAGTTGAAAATTTCTTGCAAGCTATTGAGATTTTTATTTTACTCAGTGATCAAACTTTCAAAGATGTATACGGTTATTATTTTATGAAATGAGCATACCGATTTCATTCGGTTGATTTAAGTTTCAGAGAGCTAGGCTCGTGGGTTAGGGCCCAATCCATGTGCCTTAGCTTTTTTATTGTTTTCATTATTTCCTTTTTGTCATTTAGTTAGTTTTGCTTCTTCCATTTAGCTAGATCTTCTTCTGTTAGTTTCATTACTGGTTAGTCTTTGTTTTCAGTTTTCTGTTGTACTTTTTCATTTTATTGTGAGTAGAAGAATAGAGGAAAAACTCTAAAAGTTGTGGTCAAGCCTCCCCCTCTCATCTCTCTCAATAGAGTTCGAGCAGGGTAGACCTTCCCATAGGCCAAAAATTGCTTTATGTTTGAGTTTAGAGAAGAAACTGCATTACCATGTCCAAGTCTCTCTTTCACTATTGTTATCACGCATTTTTTGTCAGCTTTCCGTGCATGAATCCGAAGGTGTGTTACACTTCTGAGCACTGTTGTTGCACCTCCATTCCCTCCTATTTTCCATTTATTTTTACTGCTACACCCTACCTTTTACCCTAAACACACTCAAGCCCTTCAGCCTGCCTTATTCATTTATTTTCTTCATTCACGGTTACCTTACCCTTTTTAATGAAAAACATGTAAAAACTTTCGAAAACCATTGAAACACGAATTCTGCCTTTCTTCTTCGAAACCCCCGCTATCGTACTTCACTGACCACAAATCACAATCTTTAGTTCTTCCTTTACAAATTACAACAATTCCGCCACATCGCAATTGCACACCACCACCTTTTTCCCTTTCCGTTAACACTTATCACTCCTAAACCTCGATTTTGAAATATTGCAATCACATTTCACATCACCTTCCCGAATCATATTTCGCATTTCACACATCGCAATTCACTCGTTCCATTTTCTTTTCATTAATACTTTCCACCTCCAAACCCCGATTGTGATATTACCGTACTTCTTTGCCACATCACCCATCGCAATCGCTCGTCGCACATTATTTCCTTTTCCCTTAAGACTTACCTCTCTCCTTTGCCAATCACGATATTGCGATACCACATATCGCAGATCACAGTTCTTACAAAATCGCAAATCACAAATCGAACCTTTTACCTTTTTTTCCTTTCCACTCACCACTTGTTTTTTCCATTTGCGATATTGTGATCGCACTCCGCCGCTGATCCCACCACCATGTCACTTGTCGCACTTCACACCATTTAGTTTCTCTTAGTTACACTTACCACTTGTTTTCGCCGATTGTGATATTGTTATTGCACTTCACCGCTCTTCCCCACCGCACTTCGCACATCACATTATTTAGCATATTTCCTTTAACGCTTACCACTCCAACTTCACGATATCGCGACTGCAATATCGGTCCCACCTCCACATCTAATCTCCACCATCGCATATTTTGAATTATTCCACTCTAAAGCCTTTTACGCTATAATAAAGTCATAATCCAATTTAAACCCACTCTTTCCACTTCTAAGCCTCATTTGATGTGTTAAGCCCTCCATTAGCCTCTTTAGCCCTTTTTCTCTCCTCCAAGCTGCAAATCACACCTTTTAAATCAGAATTCATTCATGGATATCTTATTTGCATGGGTAGAAGCATGGTAGATAGACTAGAGGATAAGTAGAGTGCATTTAGCCGTTTGGCCAAGTTAAGTGTGGTTTAGAATTAGTTTCCTTTCTGCCATTTATTTTCTGCAAATTAAATCAGTTTCTTTTCTGCAATTTCTTTTCAGCAATTTAATTTAGTTTGTTTCTGTCATTTCCTTTCCACAAATTAAATTAGTTTCATTTTTGTCATTTCTTTTCAGAAATTTAGTTTAGTTTCCTTTCTGTCATTCATTTCCAACAATTTAATTTCCATTTCTTATCATAATTAAAAAATAGCACTATTTTGTAAAGGAGAAGAGGATGACATGAATAGATTGCATCTGTTATGTATATAGCACTATCACCTCCAAGTTTGTACGAACCCCGGGTTGATAAAGTAAAGTAGGGAACCCCTAGGTGTTGCATCACTCTTGGTGCAATACCAGGGCTCACCATTTTTTGGTGCCATTTCCAGGGAGGTGTCTAGTAGATGCTTTGATTTTTTTTAGCATTATTTTCTACTTTCCTTTCTTTTCTTGTAATTTCAGAAATATTGAAAAAAATACAAAAATATTTGATTTCATGCCTTGTAGGACTAGGAATACTCGAAGAAAAAACTTACCTAAAATCCCCACATCACCTCTTGGCCACCCTTCACTCTTCTTCAGTGGTAGTGAGACTGAACCCCCTCTATGAGAGTCTTCTGAATATTTTGAGGATCCTATTGGGGAAGAAGAAGAAGACCTTGTTTCAATTGAGGGACCTGCTTCACTTATCTTAACCATGGCTGTGATCCAGAGAGCCTTTCCCATAAAAGAGGAAGATGGGGAAACTAAGATGAATAACATTAGCCCCTCAACTTTTCCACACTTCCATGGACTTCCCTCTGAGGACCCTCACACATTCATGTTTGAATTTGTTGTTGTCTGTAGGACTTATGACTACACCTCTGATGATCAAAGATTGAAGCTATTCCCATCCACCCTTAAGGATGCAGCCTTGCACTGGTTTATGGGTCTGCCTGGGGATATCATCACTTCCTGGGCACAAATGGAAGATACCTTCAGCAGCAAATACAAAGACTACTGTAGGTCCAAAGAAACGAAGGATGGGATTTTTAGGATGACTCTAGGGCCAGATGAATCCTTAAAGGACTGTGAAGAGAGGTTTTAGTTGAACTATAAGAGATCCAACTATACTCTTGATCCTGACTCACTTAAACTTGTACTTAAAATCATTTTGTCCCAAAGTGTTTTTGTCTTAAATATAAAATTTTGTTTTAAAATATCTACATCAAACTGTTTTTGTCTTAAATATAAAGTTTTATCTTAAAATATTTTTGTCTTAAATTGTTTTATTTTAAAATATTTTTGTCTTAAATTATTTTTATCTTAACTATAAAATTTTGTCTCAAACTATATTTTGTCTCACACTACTTTTGTCTTAAATTTTACATTTAAGAAAATTCAATTAATATTAAATTTTAATGTAAAATACCTAAAATAAAAAATGACTTTTTAAGATAAAAAAATTTCTTTAACGCCCTTAGTCTAGTAGTGTCTACTGCACTTAAAATGAACTTGAAGTACGGTTAATTAATAGAATTGAAGAGGTAGGTGACGAGAGGCCCGGCCTTCTACAGGGAAAAGCTTCGTCCTTGCTGAAACCATGTGCATGACCCTAGTATAAATTGAGAAGTTAAAAATAGTAAATCTGACGACCCCACTTAACGTGAAGCATTTACAGAATGACAGATGCACAGCACATTACGTAAACAACTCAAAGTTGCTACAAAAATATGCCCTCAATAAAAATAAAGCCCTTGTAGCCACAGATGGAGCCGTTTCTCCTGCTCTGCATTCTCTTGGTCGCAGCTACGGATAACTGGTATTGGAAAATAATCCACCGGTTCATCGCACATGCTCTTAATAGCACGATAAATAGCACGCGCCGTCAAAATAATCTTTCACAAAACAATTATTAGATGTATTTTTTTGGATTTGTTGAATCTCAAAAATAATGTAATGCACTAAGTAAACCCTCATACTTGAAACAATTATTTATCGGAAAACCAACGAAATAGAAATTCCATACCTGCTCATTTAATTAATCGACATCATGATATTTGGTTATTTCATTTCTATTTGATCTTCTTGCACGATGGCTCAGAATTAATCGTTGATGCAAAGTCGATGCAGAGTCTTTGGAGAATAGTAGTTTTATTTGCTATGCTTTAGTGATAGTCCTTTCTTCATAGATTTGGTATCCATCGTTTTCAGATTTGACACCTTATTAAAGCCACAACTCATTAAAGTTATAGTTTCCTTGCTTTCACCAAAGATTGATCTGGAACAATCATAGAACTTATAGTTTCCTTGCTTTCACCAAACAGTGATCTGGAACAATCATAGAGCTTGCCTTTTAGAACAATCATTGAGCTTGCTTTTTACAAACCAATTTTCTTCCTCCTTTTTGGTCAATCACTGTGGTCAAATTTATTTACTTCTTATAAACCAATCTTGGTAGTTTGTCAAATTTATTTGCGTCTCATAAACACATCTGGGTATTTGTCAAATTTATTTACTTCTCATAAACAAATCTTGGTATTTGTTTAGAATTTTAGTTAGATTCATTTACTTTTTAACAAATTGACATTTTTACAAATTTTGTTTTTATGTTTTAAAAATGATTTTATTTTCTCTGATTTTTTTTTTTACAAACAGTATGAAATTTAAAATTAATTTTTCAAATATAAAAAAAAAATAATGAGTATAAGGCTTTTTATTTCAACTTTAGGTGAATAAGGATATGTATTTTTTTTTAAAATTGATGGCCTAAATTGATTCTGAATGCTTCTAGTGTGTTAGAGAGACACTAGAGAGATTGTTAGGTTGCATTGACTTTTAATAAATTATAAAAATTGATGCCTTAAGGTCCACCAATGCTTATCAACCCACTAGTGTGTTAGAGAGTTTGTTAGGTTGTATTGATTTTTAATAAATTAAAAAAAAAATTATATCTTAAGACTCACCAATGTAGTGTGTTAGAGAGTTTGTTAAGTTGCATTGACTTTTAATAAATATCAAAAAAATTGATGTCTTAAGGCCCAACAATATCAAAAAAATTGATGTCTTAAGGCCCAACAATGTCTTAGGGATTTTCAAAGCATACCTAATTTTAGAAAAAACTGCCTTATCTCTTGGTTGTAAGGATAAAAACTTTTCAACGCTCTTGTTTTTTATCAAGACCTAGGATTCTTAAGGGTCAAGTAAAATCAAAGTTAATAATAATATTTTTGTTACAATAAGATATTTTGTTATATATTTATCAAAAGTAAATATTAATGATATCAAAATCCGGCATATTAAATACAATGATATTTAAGTAAAATCAAAATTACTAATAATATTTTTGATGCAACGGTTTGCTTTTTTTTTTTTTTTTAAGATACAAATAAAGCCTTCAACTATATCAATAACATTAATATTTTTAATATTATAAATTTTATATTAATATTATTTATTTTAGAATTTTTTCCAAAAATTTAAAATGATTTTATCTAATTAAAATAAAATTTAAATTTTTTTTAAAAACCTAGCTGAATACAATAAAAAAAAACATATTACCATTAATTAATTAATTAATTAATATATATATATATATAGATATATATGAGATTTTCTATGTTCATATTGCTTGTATTTAAAAATATTGTATTTCATGTTTTTTGTTTTTGTTTTTTTAAATAATTTTAATTACTTTTATAACTATGTTTTTAAAGATTGTATATTAAAAAAGGAAATTTAAAATGATGAAATAAAAAAAATCATATAAAATCATTTTTATTCTAATTTGCTCACTTATAATATATATATATATATATATATATATATATATATAAACAACATGAGATAGCCAAATATACAAACATAAATATTTATTAGATTTAATACATCTAAAGACTTAATAGCATATCATATTTATAGTAACGGGATTGGTACAATAGATAACCATTACCACTAGATGATAATGACATTTAAGTGGTTACAACTATAACACTTTTTAGAAGAATGCATTGGAACTCTAATGCATTAAAACAATACATTCCTTCCATTAGCTTTAGTATTGCCCCCTTAATGGAGAAATGTTTTCTTTACAACACCTAACTTGATCTAATCTCCATTAGTTAATATTTTCATCAATATGTTCTTCTTTGTAGCACATGATCTAACAATCCTCCTCATGAGAAACTTCTATGCCTGGTCCAACCTAGCATTGATAAACATTACTATAAGTTTGACATCCATATAAAGGAACAAGCATCTGCCAAAATGCATAGGTAACTAATTGTTGAAATCATTGATCTACTAGGATGTCCTTTATGGACATGGTTCATTCAAACATCCTTGAATTGATATATCTTCATACATGTACTTGTACCTTTAACTCCCCCTACATCATTTTTATCTTGAGTTTTACTTGGCTTACCCATAACCACACTCTAGCATTACACATGTAGGCTATTTTGGATGACCTTCAACCATTAGGCACCCTAAAGTGGTTTGTTTCTCACCACAAACATCACATCAAATGATTTCAGTTATACATGAACCAAAAATTGCATTAGTGGTTTCTAACTGACCACTAGCCTTCCCCTATCACATGGTTTCTTGTTTTCCCCTACAAAGTGGTCTTAATATTACCACAAACTAGATGGGGGTACACATTGCCTCATTAGGAATACATTTGACTCAAGTACATACAATTCTCATACTCCATCTTTGGAGATACCAAGTATACTCTTTGGACCAATACATCAAGTCAAACTTTACACCATAGAATTTCTTACAAACACAATGTATGACTCACATCCACAACGCTGATAAACCTTTAGATTTAATTGTCGATCATCATTTGTTCTCATTTGTTTCCATTTTCATTGCTACCATAAGACTTTAATGTGCATTGTTACTAATTTTTCGTTGTCTTCACATGAGCTTCAACGTTTAACTTTATTTTGTTTCGTTTTGTACCAACATAAAATTGATTATTTATGTCTATACAAAGAAATCCATTTCCCTTTCTGAGATTCTTCCATCTCACATTCCCCCCTTAATCAAAGATTCAATTTCTTCAATTTTTCATCTCACTTGATGTTATATCTTCTCTCCTCAAAAGATGTATACACGCTACAAACAAAATCATGTATGCCTAAGTCAACAAATATTACCAAACACCTTGAGAAATTTAAATAAATTTCATTATTTGGACCAAAATTCTGGGGTGTCAAGTACAATTAATCATGCACCCGTTGCACATCATTTCATCTCAGGTACAACAACTTACTATCACTCCTTTGTAGCAATACATATTCCCAAACGTACATGCTCATCTCATCTCCACACACCACTTCTTAATTCTTCTTATCTCTCTACTCAAACGTGACTCACTTATCTTTCTCTTTATCTTTACAAAATGGATTTTAGTTTACCACAAACCAAAAAAAATACCCTTCACTCAAAGAAATGACTCAATAAAATGACAAATCTTTCCTTAATGACAACTGACTTTAGGAGTACCAATAAACTCATGAACTATGTATCAAAGGTGTTGTTGTACATTGGAAAAGTTTACCTTGTAGAATCCTTTCAAAATAAAAGCAACTTTCTTCCATTCATTCTCTTCTATCGAACCAAAATGCACCTATATGTGAGGCTTTGATGTGTCTATGTTCTAACACTTAAATTATACATGTCCTTTTTGGGTATCATGATTAGAATATAGTTCTTGCTTTTGTACTTGATTTCGTGCTCTACTATTTGTGGATGACTCACCTATTATTAATGTTTCTTCTTTCACAAATTTGATATATTCATTAGTTGTTTGACCTTCATAACCAAGTTTTTCAATTCTTTGCCTTACACATATTTGTATGGGCTTTTGGATACCTTGGGCATTTTTTCCTAAAACTTTCCCATTAAAACTCATTTTATTAAAAGTTTGGACCAATTCCTTTTTGGTTCCTTTCAAAACAACCTAGTTCATCACCTTCTGTAAGAGATTAATCTTTAGAAGTATCACCAATATCATCATTCTTAGCCTCATAACATGAAAGAGAGACATCAACATTATTATCATCAACCAAGTGGAATTTATCACAAGAAGCACCAATCTTATATATCAAGCCAATTGTATCATAAATTCCATCACACTTTACTTTCTCATGTTTTAATTGTTTTACTTCGTTTTCTTTTGCTAACAACACACATTTCATTGCCAATCACTTGTGTTGCAATGATTTTATAAATTTATCGAGTTGATCTTGAATTTTGAAAAAACAACTCACCCATTTATTCTATGACATCAACATTTCCTCCAATGTGTTAATGTGTTGTGTAGTGAAACCAACAAATTCAAAATCACTTGCCAAAAATGAACACAAATAGAGTATAAGATCATGTAAAGCGTTATTACCTTCCAAGTAACTTCTCGTTCATATCTCCACAAATGTATATCTCACTAGTAGGCCAACTAAAACCATCCACTTCTTTAAGACATTTTCATGACTAATGAATAACCTGATTCGTTATGCTCTAAAATATACAAGACATCTTCACAATATATGAAAAATTGACCTCTTCACCTATGAGTTTTGAGCTTTATGACTTTATTTTACTACACGAGACCCCAAATTGGTTTTCTTTATAACAATCAGAACAAAAGAAATATTCCATTGAAATGTTTAAATGCATGTGTCACTTCCACATGCACAGATCTCGAGCCAAAAACTTCTTATGTAGATATCACCTCAACAAATCATAACACATTACTTCTATAGGGCCACTTTTCAATATGTCCATGTCATGTGTGAATGGGACATGAAACTTAAAGAAACAATTACATATATACCACTCATGAAACTATGAAGTTTTTAATATATTTAGCAATTTAAAGAAATGGAGAATTTGAAGTTAGGTGCATGATGCTAGTATAAATTGATTTAGTATAAATTTAAATTTTGCATTAAAAAATATTTTCACTTCTAAAAATTTGATTATTTTTGGAGCTTGATAGATCTGGAATTAAGATAAATCTAGACTACAAATCACATCCATCATTAACCACTACAATATCATTATTCAAAATCTAATCTGAAAAGCCCCTCCCAAAAACCTGAATCTGAAAGCCATTGTCAAAATTCAGAAAGATACAAAGCACATCCATCATTAACAACTCCGATGTACTATCTGAATCCAGGAAGATACAAAGAGCATCCATCATTAACAGCTCCGACGTAATTATCCAAAGTATAATCGGAAAAGCCCGTCCCAAAAACATGAATCTGAAAGCCATTGTCAAAACAATAATGGACTGCTTGAAAAAATAATTGATATCCACTCTTTCTAATTACTTTAGAATTCAACAACTCCGGTGTACTATCTGAATCCAGCAAGATAGAAAGAGCATCCATCATTAAGAACTCCGATGTAATTATCCAAAGTATAGTCGGAAAAGCCCGTCCCAAAAACCTGGATCTGAAAGCCATTGTCAAAAAAATAATGGACTGCTTGAAAAAATAATTGAGATCCACACTTTCTAATTACTTTAGAATCCAACAACCCACGTTTTCAGTAAGGTTCCGTATTTACAGAATGAGAGATGCACAGTACATTATGTAACAACTCAAAATTGCCACATAAATATGCTTAAAAAAAAAGGACTGACGGATTGGATATTATGATTTTAATACTTTATGATCTCGATAACAAACATCATGCCTATCCTTAAACTTTAGTAGCCATAGATGGTTTCGTTTCTCCTGCTCTCACAGAAATGGATACTAAGCCAATGGCTGAGGTTCATGCCCTTGATTTAAAATGGCAGCAACTATTTCAAAAAACTCGATGAATAACAGGCTCCAAAAACATATTCTCAAAACAACTATTTAAATCTGAGAGAAATTCCAGACCTACTCATTTAATTAATAAACATCGTACAACTTCGTTATTTTATTTCTTTTTCAGAAAGAAAAAAACACTGAATATATTGATAATATATACAGTACATGATCAAAATAATCTCAACTGTGTGATAAACACAGTGAAAAGTCCACCATCATTGCCCTATAAAAGACTGCTCATGACTTGAGAAAAAACAAATGAGTGGGCAACCACATGTACATGTCATGATCCGACCCGGATACTAATACATTCAGGAATGGAAGTCAGGAGATAATAAGCATAAGATCAAAACAATTCCAGGGTCCTGATACGATACCAATTAAAACAGAAGTAAAGCATCTTCAGAAATGATTTTAAGAATAGAAGAAAAGATGATTATGATACAGCAGTAAGAATAAAAGTAAGAAGATGCTAGCCGGATCTAATAAGGATGAAAAAAGGGTTGTCATTTGAAAAAAACACGCTCGCTTGCAAAACACGCTCGCTTGTCATATTATGTGCCCGCTCGCTTGTCTTTGCCTGGTCGCTTGAGAGATGTATGTGCAGAAGAACAAAAGGAGCCAGCAGTGGAAATGGATTAAAGCAAAGATACGACCAGGAGAAAGGAAACAGAGAAACGCTGGCTGGAAAGTAGATCACGCTCGCCTGATGAAGATGTTCCAGATCCTTATAGAATAACAAGCTTCAGCCATCAGGTCAGATTGGCACATCTGTAAATACATACACGCTCGCCTGATAAGATAATTTCACGCTCGCTTGTCGAAGAAACACGCTCGCTTGCCGCAGATCTATCCGACTTCATGTGTGAACAAAAAGGATGGACGCCAAAACAGAAGAGAATTTGAAAATACAATAATAGACCCTGCAAATCCAGCCAATACGAAAACCATCCACATGCAATATGATAAAAGGAGACATATGATGATGATTAAGGAAGTGGAATGTCCTGAATATTAATCTGGATGCCGTTTTGGAAATGTGCAACCTTCAAAATACCAAAATCCTCCAGCAGACCCCTCTTGGACAGTCGATCAGCTCTAGTGTTGTTCTCTCGATATATATGAAGAAGAGGAGGGCAATCCAACCGATTCTAGAGCGTTCTGGTTCTGTCCATCCAACCTTGAAGTATCGGAGTATCCATGTGAGCCTCACTAGATAACCATCCAATCACCAGTTTTGAGTCCCCATAAATGCCCGCTACCTGTATTTGGAGATCAAAAGCAATGTATAATCCACCCCATAAAGCCATGATCTCAGCCTTATTATTGGACCCTGTGCCACCATTCCAGTGGATGTGAAAACGTTCCTTCTCAGAAATCTTAATCCATGCCCCACAGCCAGTTGTGTCATTTGCAGCAGCGCCATCAAAAAAAATAGCAGGGACTGATATGACATGAGGTCTAATACGACGAGAGCCGTCTGAGACATCGATCAATTTTGTAGGCGAAACATCCATCCAGGATCTAATGGCATAGTAGATTTTATTGGTCTGGAAGGGAATCTGGTCAAAAATCCATCTGTTTCTGGCTAGCCAAATCTCCCAGATGAAGAAAAATGGCAGCGTTCTGAAAGGACTGTGTGATTTGTCCCATTCTAACGCTGTGGACATAAAGTCCACAGGCCTCCATGACGGATCCGGGAAGAAGAAGCTGAATAAGTTCCATATATGAAAGACAAAAGGACATGTAAAAAATATGTGAGAGATTGACTCTTCTTCGGAAAAACAGAAAACACACAAACCTGGACCTTGATGACCCCTCCTCTTTAAATTGTCCCAGGTGAGGATACGACCCTTCCAGGAAAGCCATCCAAAAATCGTAATTTTAATTGGGATATTCCTTCTCCAGAAAATACGGAAAGAGCTTGGTCTCTGCAAGACATAAACCGAAGAAATATAAGTCTGATAAGCATCCTTCACAATAAGGGATCTATTTCGCATAGGACCACCCCAGACCATTTGATCACCCCCTGTGGCATAGCAAAATCCCGCTCGACGAAGAGAGTCCCGGAAGGTGTTCCATTCATCGCCCACATCGCCATATAACCCAATTTGATCCTCTGTTTTGAAGATAGGAGCTGTGTGCGACCAACATAGGATAATATGAGAGTAGAAATGAATACCCCTGAAAGCAAGAGCATGAATAAGATTCTGAGATGGGCTGCTTTCGGGGGGCAGTTGCAGGGAAGCCGCGCCAATGGGAATGAGGCTGCCATCCCGAAAATTCCACCTCAGACGAGGAGCAATAAGTGGAATTATCTGTCTGAAGCTACGCCAGATACATGAGATGAAGCGCGGAAAAGAGATGGAATTGCAGCTGATCATAAGCAAAGCATTTTCCGGTAAGTACTTGGCTTTATTTATATCGTTCCATAAACCAGGGACTATGATAGCTCTCCAGAATGATTTAGACAACAGAGCATAATTAAATACCCTTGAGTCAAGGATGCCCCATCCATCCAAATCCTTGGGAGTGCATATATCTTTCATACTGCAAAAATGATATTTTTTTTCAAGATTGGCACCACCCCATATAAAGTTTGAAATGATACTATTCATCCTGGAAATAATGCCTGCAGGAATGAAAAGAAGATGAGCCCAGAAAACATACATCTGTGATAGTACAGATTGGACCAGAATATACCTTCCTCCCATCGAAAGCCATCGATGATTCCATCGCTGAATCCTCTCCCTCAACCTTTCAATAATCCAGATCCAATCTCTGTTTTTATATCCACATGGCTTAATAAAGAAACCCAGATATTTAAAACCACCTGATATATGACGCTTAGAGATACCCATGAAATCCGCAATGTGATCTTCGTCCACGATGACTCAGAATTAACAGTAATTTTATTTGCTAAATAATGCTTTTATGGATAGTCCTTATCCATCGCAGCGTAGGAATTTCAAATCTCAAACGCCTTTCAAATTTGACGGTTTCCACTATTCTAGTACTTGTTTTAATCATTTTAAGTCAAATTTTAACGGTTGGAAAAAATACTTACGTGTATTTAACAGCAAATCACCCCATAACAGGAATTTTCTCATCAAGTTCCATCCTTGATGCATCGTTTTCACAGTACACAACTTATTAGTCCCTACCCCTATGTGGCTGCAGGGACTGAATTGTAACCATTTTTTTGCGAAAGATAAAATAATTCATTATACCTTTTAAGCAAACTTTTCTTACCATATTTGGACAAATATTCTTTCGCATCCAATCAAATGTTTTGCCATTTTATTGGTTTCATATCAAGGATATATATATATATATATATTGTTGGAATATGTAATTCCTACTTGTCTCAGTTGTGACTTTCTATGTATTGAGTCAGTTCTTATTTTATAGGAGTTAGCTAAATCTAAGTACCTAGTTTAGTGTGTGGTTGAGATATTCTCTCAACCAACTTATTGTGGGTCTAAGATAGTTTCTCTATCTTTAAACAATACTTCATGTATATATGTAACTCTATTTAATTAATAGAATGGAGTGTGCATACTCAGATTTTAAGTTGGTATCGAAGCCCATTTGGGTTTGACCTTGGCCCCTCATGGGCCGAGGGAAATAAAGAAATTTATGTAGATGTGTCCATATTTTGAGTGCTGGTTCGAGCTTACTGTCTGTGGCACCCATCGATATGCTAAGAAACACCCATCGATGTCTGCAAGTGGTTGGTTGTACTCGGGCAAGCTTCGAATCACATCACCATTTTTTGGGTTGAGTCCTTGCACTATTGTGACATGATGATCCACCTTTTTTGAGCAGAACTGAGAACGTGTACCAACGCACACGCTCCATGACATGCCCTGTGAATCAGTACAAAGTAAGTACCTATCGTCAAACAATGAAAATGAGGCCTCGTAGCCAGCCGTGTGTTAGGGTCCTATAATAATAGGGTTCATAATTTTTTAATTGACTATGATAGTGTTGTAAATATGTACATACCCTGATTTCTGCAAGTTGTTTTCCCATACTTTGAAAAATGAAAAATAACAAAAAATAAAAGAGGGTAAAAAGTCCTAAAACGAAGATCAAAGGACTTAGAAAAAGAATGGATCCCAAAAAGAAAAATAGATGAAAATAAGACCTGAAAGTGAGCAAGTCAAAGTGTCACTACTATTTACTTTACTACAAGAATAATGATTATGTGCAGATTGTCAATAAATGTCATAATCCATGATTGGTTAAACAATTTAAACTTAACTTTTCATGCTTTGAATTTTATGTCTAGATAGAGATAAAGATATGTCAAACAGTATAAAATTGACAAATCAGTTGTTAAGATAGAGAATAAATGAGGAGCTCAACAGTTTAATTTGAGTCCTCAGATGAAATAAGGTTAGACTTAGGTAGAATTATGCTTTAAAATAAAAACTGATTTAGGGTTGCAAGCCTAAATGCACCCATGAAAAATGAAGAAAAAATGTTAGAAATAAAGATGGGTAGGTAGAAAGCAGTTGTGCAAGCATGTAATAAAGGCATCATCAGGAAAAAAATTACTATATTCAGTATTCTAACTATCAGTCAAAGAGGCTCAGAGCATTTCTCTAACTTCTATTGGGACCAGACCCAAGGCTCAATGACTGATTGGTTAAAAATAATGAAATCCCACAATAGACTTACATTCATCAGCATTTATCCTTCATTCATAAATCATAATCCTTTTTTCCGAAGTAAAAACCCATCTTTAGTTAGTAAAAGTAAAACCCTAAATAAGCAATTCCATTCCATCCAAAAAAACATCCATAAACTCTCAAAAATACATTTATTCTAAGTTAAAGTGTGAAGTAATACAACAAAGGCAAATTATGTTATTTACACTTTATTTAGAGTTAAAGCATGTGTTTTTCATATCCCTTTCACTTTACCCTTATTTCATATTAACCACTAACTATATATATTAATTCCCTAAGTTACACCCACCCATATATTATTAAATCTCTTTATTTAAATAAACCCACAAAACCCTTTATTTTACATTAAAACCAATGTTTTTATATCCCATGTGCGCAATATTTTCCCTGACATATCCCATTGGTTTTAAATGTATCTATATATAGATATCCCACTCTTATAGTTTTTAAACAACTATGAAATGTTGAGAAACTATATAATATATCCGCACCTAGGGTTAAAACATATGTCAATATTTTAACCAAAAAACATAAAAAAAAACATTTAACCATCCGCCATATCATATAACATAACCCAAGGTTTTAAAACTTTGATTAAACGGATATTTTTAAAGTTTTAAAAGCCGACCCCGCTGCCTATAAAGATCTCGGCCCCACTCCAAATCTCGACGCAACTTCCCCGATTGATTTTGACCGTTCGCAGTCCGATCCCACGATCTGACAGCTGAAAACGAATTTCGCAAATAAACTTGCACCTATTTTCCCCGTTCCATTTCTTCACGAAATGGGTGGTATTCCCATTTCCTCTCTCCTCCACATGCCCCCTTGTCATTGGATCATGTTCAATCACCCCAAAACCACTTACCACTAAAATCACATGTGATAACAGCTTATGGTTTTGATTCTTTAAGCCCGTAAACCACCTTCCTGCCTGACTTAACCTACATTAAATGTTAACGTTGTAAGCCCTAAATATGCCTAATAAACATATGAAAATGTGTTCATTTCTACTTCTACTGCGTATAAACTCTGTATAAGCCTCCGACTGTTAAAACGAACCTTTTCACATTATTTTCAAGCCAAAAATCCTACCAGCAGCCATTGAAGATTACTATGTAGCTCTACGTTGCTCCAAAGATTAGAAGAAAGCCACCTGACCTGTTCAAAACTTCAGAAGCCACCTCAAAGCCTTATACCTACGTATAACAGGTATTTCTTTGAAATTTAAACATGTTTTAAGCTTGAAAGGCCCTATTAAAAAGACAAATTCCATTCATAAGTCCAAATTAATCATAAAGAAACCTGTCAAAAAGCCCAAAAAATAGGCCAAACCGTGTCAAATTTTCTACAGAAACCTTGTTTTATTGAATATACTATTTTAATAGAATTCGAGAGTTTTTTATAGTTTTTAGAAACTATTTAAGCTCTAAATTAAGACAGAAATCCTCTGAAGGTATCCCAAAGCCCCTGTGCCCAATCTCTAAATGATTTTCAACTCAATTTCTCAGTAAAAGAACTTAGGAGACCCTTGTTTCTTGTTTCTAAATTATTTAAAGCCTGTAAATCCTATTTTTGACAACCAGAAGCCCATATTCTACCCATTTCTATCCAAGAAACCTCTGTTAAAAGTAAAATACTTCTGCAAACTGTCTAAACTTGCAGAAGTAGCCAAAATGCCTAAAAAACAGAGCTCTAGCAATCTTTAAAGTTCCGAAGTACCAAAATCAACTCCAACCATGACTTCTAACACTGTTATTGTTGCAAACCCTTTACAACCCCCACTCATAGATATCGAGCATATTCCATTAGCTGATACTGATTACAAGATAGCATACCCAATTGTTGAGTTCAATATGCTAGATATTCATAACTGGAGCTATGAGAAGTCTTTAGATAATCAAGAAGAAGTCCATATTTGGGAATCCCATTTTCCTAATTATGTTGTTCCATTAACTCATCCATGCCAATAATTTTTTTGGTTATGTCAACAGTACTATGTGCCTGAACAGAGAGCCATAATAAATGCCAACAAAGAAATTCTTCTCACCATTACTGCTGAATCTATTAACCAAATGTACAACTACAACCCGATCCTCAAGCAGTCCCTTTATCTATAGAGGCCCTCACCAAGTTGTATATTGGCCTAGATTTTCCCAAGAGATTCATGATTTTTTATACATTTATGCCTTTGCATGTGGAAATTCCTTAAATAAATCTCCCAAATTCCACTTCTAGATTCCCATAATGTTTAAGACATGTGATTTCCATGCTTTCCTTCATCCTAGGGTACTTTACAGATGAACACACAGATGAATCCATCTTGGGTTTCTTATCTACATTTACCCCAGGACAACCCCCATCCATAATATTTTATTATGCTCGTTTCATTGCAGACAATATTTATCATCAATTGACCAATTTTCCAATTGAAGGAGTGTTCAGATACACATCCTTCCTCTTCCATATGTTTCTATATTTTCAATCAGATAATTTTCCAGTTACTCTTCAAAAGCTTGACATAGAGAGAAATCCTCTCTCTGTCATTTTCTGGACTACTTTGCTCAGAAAAGAATGTGCAAATTTCACTTATGCAGAATTTTGAGAATTGTTCATACATCCAGTGATCAAAATGTTAACAAAAACAGAGCAGCCAAGGATAAATGAAGAAATGAAGAAAATATTACAGTTATCAGAGCAGAATAAAGTTGGTGATTGGTAACTATATGAAAAACATACTGAGATCAGAGATTTTGGATCAAATTTTTTACCTTACAAGTTACCCAAACATCCTTTAATGAGGATGTTTGCCTTGGAGTATATCAGGAAGATCCTAAACTCTGATTCTATAAATTTCATGGCAGAAAAGAAGAAAACTCAATTCAAATTAAATAATCAGATAGAGCCATTCATCTGCAATCATAGGGATGCAGAGAAAGAAGCAGTAAAGCAGTTATTGAAATTCAGATTTGAAGAAAGATTTCCTTGGAACTATGATCACAAGGGATCCTAAGCAAACTAAGGGTTAAATGTAAATTAACACCCTTCATTCATGAAGCAAAGCTAGAGATACAAAAGTATGCAAATCAGACTGGGTGGACTGATAATAGGTTAATAGATGCAATAAATAAAAGTGATACTAGTCAGACTTTAGAGACTGCAAATCAGCCAGAAAAATCCACCAAGAGAATAAGGGAAGAAGGAGCCTATGTTGCTGAAACTACAACTAAAACTAAGTTCAAATTAATATACAACAAAAGGCTTAAGTTAAATTCAACAGGTAAAGGAAAGGTAACAATTGATGTGGAAGAAACAGATCTTGTAAATACCAACACTGATTCGCCAGAAATAGATGTTGCTACTGTGATCATCAATGAGCGAGTTACTGAGAATCAGAATGAAAAACAAGTTAACAATGAAGATGCATAGTTGATAGAAAGACAGCAAAGCATAGAAGCCTCTTCCTCATAGGAAGCTGAGGAGAAAGATTTGGACATCAAAGAAAAATACAAACAGATCAAACTAAATAATGAAGAGATAAAAAACAATATTTACTCTCAATATCTCAAGCAGACACCAAGTGTGCAAAACAAACTTCTGTCTGCATTTGATTATTCAAATCAAAAGCTAATTATGTCAGTGTTGCAGCCCACATTCAAATCCCCAAAGACGGTGGCAAATTATAAGAATGTTGATTTGGAAGTTCAAACAAAAAGGATTCATGCTCTAGATCAGATTGAGTTCGATAGACAGACTTCAGAAATGTTGTACTCTACTGTTACAACTAAAGCCATGAGTGCTCAGAAACTCCAGAACACCATTGCCAACATGAAAGACTAGATGAAAATGGATAAAGTATCTTTGTATGCTAAGGATCTCATGATAAAATCCTTGGAAGAACTAGTTTTACAGGTGGGATATGACCCTGCTAATATCAAAGCAACAGAGTTATTAGTGAAGAAGAAGAATGAAGATATTGCAGCTTTCAAGAAACAACTTAAACTTCCTCAAAGTGAACATCCTCAAACAAAAGAAATAATATAAGGACAGAAAGAAAAAGATGACATGATGATTTGATTTTTTAGTTGACAAATCAAATCAAGGAAATGGAGATATACATGGAAAAGCTTGTCCAGGAAAAAGAAACATAAAAGACACAGGAAGCACCTACAGTCATCCCTATGGCTACTACAGTTGTGCCATCAACTCTAGTTGCAGAGTTGGCACCAAAAGTCCCACTGGCCACTGTAGTGCCAGTGACTTCATCCACAACCTCAGCTACTGAATCATCAACAACAACAGTTGAACATACAGATGATGCCAGCAAATTGGTAAAGGCCATGGAAGAAATGTCTCTTAAGATAAATGAAATTAGCAGATTGAAACAGATGGTAGAAAATCTTGAGAATTCAAACAAATTGGTTCAGATAAATGCAAAGACACATGAATAAAAGGCCATTAGAATGAATGAAGAATTGAAGAAATTGCAAAAGGAATTGACCTTGAAAGAACAAATTTCCTATGTAAAAAATCATTTGTGGAACAAAATCATAGAAGCCATCAATTATGTATGGCCCTCCATCCAAGTGATTTTTGAACAAAGAGACTTATTGAAAGCAGCATTAGAAGAGATCCAAAAGACTAAAGAGGAATTGGATAAACAAACCAGAACAAGCTCTAGAACAGATAAAATTCCTTAACAATAAGAATAGGCAAGAGTTAGAAGAACTTGAAATTGCTGATAGAACTGAAACTATCATTGAAATAAATAAGGTTATAACTAAAAATAACTTGATGAAGCAGTTGGAGGAAAAAAGTGAAAACATGAACATTTCTATAACTAGGTTCATGGTTAAATTTGAGAACTTAAGGCAAAGGAGTTTGCCAAATATTTTGGTCATCAATGAAAAGTTGATGCCTCAGGAATATTATAACAAAAAGATCAGAGAATATGCCAAAGAAAAAGTTGAAAAAGCAGGTTGTGGACAAGGCATTCCAATAGGAAAAGTCCTACTTAGAAGTTTTGAGGACTTATTCTATTTACAGCATGAAATCAAACACTTGTTTGTCATCAAGCCAACTTTCTCCAGGTACACAGAAGCAGATGAAAATTTCATAAAGTTGAAGAAAGTACAAATTCCAAATGCTGAAGTTTGGCAGTCATTGACAGATTTACATTAAAAAATAAAAAAGAAGAGAGGTAACAGTGAAAAAAGTTTGCTGATTTATCAGTCAAAACAAATTTTTTACAGCAGTAAATATCTTTTACAAAGCTAAAGAGTATTAGAGGTTAAAGAGAGTCAGTGAAACAATATTAGTCAACGCAGATCAAATTTCTAAACTGACTTAAAATATCTAAAGCCAGCAAGGAAGACAATAAGACATCCAGTTGTTTGTTATCCTAAATCAGTTTCTATTTCTTTTGGATAGATAGGACAACTTGCTGATTTTTTAAGCAGCTGTCTCTATTATTGTTGTAAAGATAGTTTATTTTCCTTAGACAATTCCTAGAAGCATTCTAGGATATTTTGTAAACAATTATATATAAATACTTCATCTTTAGAAGTATTCTTGTGGAATAAATTGCTAAGATTTCAATAGTTATTTTTGTGGCCTTGAAGTTTTTTTTGTTCAAATTTTGAGTAGTAGACTAGATCAAATCAACTAGCATCATATTTAAGGATTCATGTAATGAGCTATTTGGAGTGAAGTATTTTCTAAATTTGTTATTGTTAACTTTCATTGTTACAATCCATAATGTTTTCCAAATTTGAATGAATGAATAGGAGGATTACTTCAAGATTTGTTAAAAGCACCTTGTCTTAACTATTTGTCATTTCTATGTTTTCATCTGATTTCCAGTGTAGGGAACCCTTAATTGCTCCCTCTCTCATTTGACCTCTGCATACTACCTCCATTTTCCGGATCAAAGAACCCTTCATTCTCTTTATCCCGATCATACCATCTCACAAAACAACTTTCCAAGATCTCCAAGGGCTATCTATCTCGCCCTGAAAACATTTTACTTTTTGACCTTGATCCTTGCTCCGTATGCTTGACTTTTGACTCCCTAGCCTAATGGACAAATAGATTTCCCACTATCCATCTCTTTTAGTGATTTTTTCCACCAAACCAATAAAAAACAAAACCAATTGCACAATCATAACTAGCCTAATATTTTATAAAAACAAACAAAGTTAAATCTTATAGAGAGAGCCCTCTCTGAACCCTAGGAAGGCTAGATCCTAGAGTTTAAAATTTGGTATGTGGTTACCTCTAGTTTTCTCAACTAAAAACAAAAAATCTCACAAATAGAGAATTACCAGAGTGATAACATCATTGACGCATATTCTTGCGACGAGTTTCGGATGAGTGAGTTCAAGGTGTAGAGATGCATGAGAAGACGAAGCCATGATTGGACCAAATGCTTGTTTAGACACCCTGGAGAGAAAACGAGGTGAAAACTGGTATTCTTTACTCACAATGCATTGATGTTGATACTCTCTGTGGTGCCATTCGGTCTGTTTCCTCTTATGGATATACCCAAAGTTTGGGGTTGCAAGAGCAACTGTGTCAAGACGGACCAGTGTTCAAGTGAACACTTCAATCGACTGGGGTTGGGTTGTTTGAGCGGCAAATCGATCATAATTCCAACCTCATGGCTATCCGGTTTAAGGGGGAATACGAGATGATGGGATTGATCGCATGTTCGGAACCAATACCACAGAAGGATTCACTCTCGACTTTTCTGCTACAGAGCTCCAGTAACTCTTTGCTAGATTCCCAATGGGCGTTGTCGAGTTTGAATCTGGATGTATAGAGTAAGACACTCGATATAGTGCTGGAATTTATCACTCCTAAGAATATAGATGAGTTTGTCATGACGCTAAAGAAGGAGGTCGTAAAGACCCATAGCAACGAATTAGAGAAAAATGGAGAGTATAGGAAAATGTTGGTGCAGGAGATCCAATTTTTTTTTCTAATGTGGAAAATGGTATCTCCACCATTGATCAATGCCTTGGGGGAACTTCCATTTTAGACAGTGGCTAAGGATTTCGAGGTCATTGAGCCAACGGTAGTGACAACAATGGTGTCTGCAAGACTTTGGGCTTGAGTCTGAGATTCAAGTCATGAATGGTGTTTGTTAATGTATTGATTCAATTTTCTTTAAGTGTTGTCATGACTAATGTAAATTTGGTGGAAATAATTGATTTATTTATTGTGACATTTAGTTTGGCCAACTATTGTCACACTGTCTCACACATTTGTGTTTTTTGTTAGAATTGGCCATTCCAACAATTGACAAATTTATTTGTAGGAATGATTAACCATGAGATGTAATGAAGACATGAAACTAAAGATAGAAGCATTAGAAATTGGATGATGAACAATCGAGTTTGTGTGAGTTTGTGGAATAGACTCTTGATGGTCACATGCATTTATTAGTAAGCATGTCTAGGATGTGTTTTGTAGTGGTATTTGAAGAGTATGTACCTTGTCACTCCAAGAGTTGGAGTGTGTAATGTAAGCCTGATGAGGCATATGTATCTCTATGAAGTTCATGGTAATCTAAAACCCACTTTGTAATTACAGGTTTGTGGTCAGCCAAAAACCATTTTGCAATGTTGGTTTTTGGTAAGCCAGAAACCATGTGTGAGAGTGAAGCAGACTGAAAATAGATCTGTGCTAGTGTTTGATCACTGATGAAAGAGAGATCTGACACAGATCTATTGTCAGTAAAATTTTTCCGATGAAGGAAGAGATCTGAGACAGATCTACCGTCAGTAAAATTTTTCCGATGAAGGAAGAGATCTCAGACAAATCTACTGCCAATGAAATTTTGTCAATGAAGAAACAACATGGTTATGGGTAATATGATTAAACCCAAGTTGGAGGGGGATTTGCAGATATAGGTACATCTATGCAATGATAATGGTTGACAGAACCATGTATGCAAAGGACATCCTACTATACTAGCGATTGCAGCGGTTGGCACCCATGCATTCCGGTGGATGGTTGCTCCTTTATATGGACATCAACATATCCTTTTTTTGTTATGTTTGACCTCAACTATATTTTTCATATTTATATCAATAAAATTAGTCATTAAGGGGGTGTGTTGGAATATGTAATTCCTACTTGTCTCAGTTGTGACTTTCTATGTACTGAGTCTATTCCTATTCCATAGGAATTAACTAAATCTAGCTTCCTAGTTTGGTGTGTGGTTGAGATATTCTCTCAACCAACTTATTGTGCGTCCAATATAGGTTCCCTATCTTAAGACAATACTTCATGTATATATGTAACTCTATTTGATTATTAGAATGGAGTGTGCATGCTCATATTTTAAGTTATATATATATATATATATATATATATACTTCAAGATCACTTCTTGAACCTAAAGGTAATTCTAACATTATTCATTAAGCATTTAATGTTTAATATATCATTTTGTGGAGACAACATATATCCTTATATCAACCATGAGGGGTATATTGACCATGAAAACAAGTGGCTTGCATGCAAGTTGTTGAAAATCAATCTCGTTGCCGAGGTTGGGAAACTGATCTTCAATCTTAGTAGTCCTCTTCTTGATATACACAAAGACAGAGATAGGAAAATCCACATCTGGGTCTATGCTTCTCCTGTAACTGGTGATGTTTCTATGCTTCTCTTGCAACTGGTGAAGGGCTACAACTGATGATGAAGGGTTGCAATTGGTGATGTTTCTAAGCTTCTCTCTTGCAGCTGGTGATGGGCTACAATTGGTGATGAAGGGCTACAACTGGTGATCTTTCTATGCTTCTCTTGCAACTTGCTAATGCTCATAACTATATTTCCTTTCTTTTCCTATTGTTGGGATGGTAAAAGGACTACACCTGACACTTGTCTCTACCCAATGTATGTGAGCAGAGACTGGCCTGAACTTTAGGTGGCTTTGATCAAGTCATCTATGGTTGATTCATAGGTTTGTAAATGATGAACTCGTCTTTCCTTGCAAATAAAGCATCGATGCATTGGAACTTCCATTTCTTCTTCTAACACAATTAATTTGCGAGGATTTTCCTAAATTCTTCCTACACAGTTAAATTTTTCTCACTCCAAAGACACTGAAACTTGAGTTCTTAAATGCTTTGTTCTGGTTCATTTTCATGTAAAATGTGGTTTTAAGGTTTTATGATGAAGCAAAACTAAGTCATAGTTCATTGTTGAGTAAAATGAGGTTTTAAGGTTTTCTAGTGAAGAAGAACTAAGGTATAATTCACTATTGCAGATTACCCTAAGGGATACCCCCAAGGTTACCCTCACGCTTATCCACAGCAGGCACCACCTGTACATGCACCACAAGCTTACAGTCTGCCACAAGGCTTTCTGGAGGGATGGTATACAAATCCTCCTGTCCTTTTTCTTTGGACTTCATTGCAGTAAATTTTATGGAATCTTTATTATGGTTTGTACGTTCATTGTGGATTTAGTGGTGGAAATTTTGGTTGCAACCTAATGGATCTGTGTTTTTGTTGCCTTCTTCATGAGTGTTGCTGCCTTTTGCATGAGTTTTGTTGTGATCCAACTGTGATATGTGAGTGGTGAACAAAAGATTCGTCTTATGAATTTATCTGGTGTCGTCTTTCTGCCAAAGCTTCTAGGGTTGCTACATGCTCTCTTCTTTTGTATGAATTTATATTCTAATATCAATCTATGTGATATGAGAGGTGTTGAAATATTGAACAGTTTTCTTTAGAATTCCAAACTTAGAATTTATTGTATAGACATGTTTTCATGGATTGTGTGCATGAATGTACTTTTGGCATTGAGTGAACCCTCAATAGGAGGCACATGGTTGAAATAGGAAAACACATTATATTAGAGTTCCAATGAGATAGCCCCAACTATATATATTTCTTCTTAGGCCTAACATAGAGATATAAGGCTCGTGCTTAGTCAATGGAATCTCTTATTAAATAGATAATTTATCAAACAATAACATTATTTCTTGTTGGCATGGCTTGGTCTTGTCCCAGCAATGACTAGAGTCTGTACCAACACCCCATAAGAGAGTTTCAATGGGCGACAACCCAAAGTTTCACAATAGGCTTTCCATTCGAAATAGGACCACACTACAACAATCATATTTATCTCAGAACTGTAGCCAATTAGAATAATAAGATGAGTCACATAAAAATAATAGCTTTAAAAGACGAGAAAATAATTGTTACTATTATTACACTACACTCTATTAGCTGAAGGAAGCACAATTTAATATCATGTATATAGAATGTAATTGTATATATTTAGTAGGGGATTTATCTGGGAGAGAGAAAATTCCAGCATAATTTTTTTTTTATTACGGGTGAAATCCCGAAGTTGGGAAACACTTTTTGGCGGAGGGCTAGAATTTGGGTGAAATTTTTAATTTCTCCTCCGAGGAAATAGTAAACTCTATTTCTTGACAAAGAGTTTTTAAAACTCTCGTCAAAGAGATTTTTAATGTTTCGGCTGAGAGTTTGATTGGGCTTAACCCGAGCTAAAATTCTCTCAGACGAGAGTTAAGTATTTTCTCGTCCAAGAGTTGTGTTGACATAAACTCTCGGGAAGACTCTCGGACAAGAGTTAAAAAAACTCTCAGGCGAGTGTTTTTAACTCTCATCCGAGATTTTTTTTAACTCTCGTCTGAGAGTTTTATTCTTATAATAAAACCCCAAATTTCTTAACTCGCCCGACATTCTGTCGTTTACATTTTCGTGCTGTCATTTTTCGCGTTTTCTTGGACTGGAGCTGTCGTTTGGACTGGAGTTGTTGCCGCTGAGCCATCGTTATCATCTATCCATCGTTATCATCTAGCCAAGTAAGCGTATTCATCTAGCCATTGAATATTTCTTTTTCAGAGAAAAAAACATTGTATTAGACATATAAAACAGTACATGGCACCTTCACCCCATTAGCGGATTAATCATTTTCACAATTTGCCTCTGTAATCATTAAACATAATTTGTTAACACCACATGCAGCGGTAGCTCGATATAGATAAACATGATAAAAAATGTGTTGCCTTGCATATAAAACTCATCCAGTGGAGTCTTTTATATTTAGATTAAAGCATTTGGGGAGGCCGAGATCAATTATCTTTGGGGATCAAATCTATCCTTATCTTAGGATGAGAGCATCATTTATTTGCAGGCCAAACATCATCTTTAGGGTTTGAACCAAGAATTAAAAAAGGAGTTGAGCTTGATTGCATAGCTGGAGTAATAACGTTAAATTCATCCTTTCTCATTTGAAGGTCGAGGTTCATTTTTTCATGGATGTTTTATTTGCAGAGACTGAAACTATCCTTGGTAGACTGAGTTTTTTGTTGTAGGACACCAATTCTAGGAATTTCATCATTCAGCGATAGAGTTCCAGATCCATTTGGGAGTGAGTTACTCAATCTATAAATAGGCCAAATCCACCTCTGTATTATTTATGGAGCTGATTTTCATCTACAAATTAGAGAAACTGAGGATTTCAGGCTTATCAATGTAGGGAGCATTATTATAATTGGAGATCAAATTGAATTCCTAAAGTTGTGCCAGGTTCTCCAATCTCATTTAAATAGTTTAATCCTCTCAAAGAATATAATACACTCATTATTTTCCTCTCATATTCACTGTACATGGCACCTTCACCCCATGAGTGGATTAATCGGTTTCACAATTTTCCTCTGTAATCATTAAACATAATTTGTTAACACCACATGCAGCGGTAGCTCGATATAGATATAAACATGATAAAAAATGTGTTGCCTTGCATATAAACCCCATAGTCATAGCATCATAATATACCAATTTCAAAACTATTGAAACGTCTCCTGAGCTAAAAAAGGAAAACCACGTCCGGTGTGACCCTTTTGAAGATTGTAATAAAAATTTAAATCCCATAAGATATAGTGAATGGAGAATCTTTCGTGATTATTGATCATTATTAGTCTGAAATATTGGCAAGGGTCTTTCACATGGATCAGGGTGATCTTGTTTATCTGGCATGGGGTAAATGCAGGAGTCTTTTATATTTATATTAGGGCCTCTCACTCACCGTGGAAGGTTACTCAATGGATCTTTATATATCTCTACAATGAGATTTGATGACTCTCTTTTGAGGCTCGATGATTTTGGTTGAATGGATTTGTTTTGAGGCTTGACAACCAGCCCTTTTCGTGCAATACTTTGTCCACTTATTTGTATTGAATTTTCCATAGTTCACAGTACTAGGGCACACCAAGCAACCTCTAACAAGCCTCCAAATTCACTATAATTAGGTCACTTAACATTATTGTTTAAACATATACAAGGGCAGACCATATCTTCTAGCAAATAATCGAAATAGAATACAATTACTTACCCTTGAGGATGTTAAATTTTTCTCATGAAAGTTTGTCCCTTTGCACACTTTTAATCTCTAAATATTTAGCCTCAGTTAGGGCTTCTTGTAGCTAATGCTACAACTCCAATTCTAGCTTACCAACCACTTGAAAACATATCTTATCTTCAACATTGTTTCACTAGAAAATTTGGCCCTTAGACATAGGTTTGTTCCAACATTGAATGACCTCAGATCTGATCCAATTTAGGGCTTGACCATCTGGAAACCAACTCAGAATATGCATCCCTATTCCAAAGAAAAATCAGCCCTCGTGCATGCACAGAATCATCCACGAACTCCGCCTGTTGCCTGCCTTGATTTGGTGCTCCAAGACATGCCTTACAACCCTCCAAATAGGTTACCATAGGGGCTCAGCCTTACCTCCAAGACACAGAAAGTATGCAGCCTATTCATAGAGATTGTGTTGCCAAATATGCCCAGAAATACTCCAAACAAGATTGGATAGCCTCCCTCCTTACTCGGCCAATCAGATCATACACCATAGACACCAAAACTCTCCCTTTTCCACTTCGGCTAGGGCTCTCAATCCTGCGGCTACCTCAGAAGCCCTTTTAACTTTTTTTTGATGCAGTTAATATGATTTAAAGGAGCTCCAAAGCCTTCTATTAATATAAATAGATGGAGGAATCAAGGGGTGCATTTGTTGTCAATGTGACACTTCATTTGTGAGGTTGACTTTGACGAAAAGCCTCTTTTAATTTTCCCTTGAGAATATTTAAATATATTCACCTTGATGATTGCTCACCCAAATAAATTTTATGCCACAATAAATGATAGGAGGAATACCAAGTCTATTTGAACACATTAATAATAATAATAATTTTCTTTTATCCAGATAAATTCTCTTTGGGTCAAGATGGTTTCTCCTTGGGGTAGTTCGGCTTCTCTTGGGGGAGTTCATCCCAAAGCTAGTCCAAATTTCAACACTCTGTCTCAAAATTGATAGGGCTTAAAGAACATTTCCCAGAAATGGCTATCCAACACCCCTTAAACAATAACAATATTTACCAAATCCTTCAAAACCTATAGTATGTGAAAAAGTTAAATACTGAATCACTTCTACAAATATTTGTGGAATTAAAAACACAATCGCCAATCACATGAACATGAAGAAATATCAATCACACACAACATAGATAGTTTCCCAGGGAAAGATTACAGCGAAAAACCCCACTACCTTCTATTGTATATTATATCGTGGATCATGAAACAATTACATAAAAAACTCTTCTCACAAGAGCCCTCAGTACATTACCTAATTGTCTCACATTGTCATACAAAAATTGGCAAATCCCTTAGCCAATTTACTGTCTCCAGATAGCTTGCCTTCATTACGCAATCCCTGCTGAATGCAATCCATGAATTAATGCAATACTACATGCCTTGACTGCGTAAGTATCATGGGCACATCCAATGTGTGTTTTCTTGCATGTGTGTAAGCGGATAATGTCACAATTGATAGTCAACTTCCCTTTCACCTAGAACTCAACTGGGTCTCCACTGGATCTCACATGCATGCAGCTAATAATAGTAAATCCTCAGTTGCATGTGAGATCACTGATTGTGAATTAATTAATATTTAATTCACTATATCTCTCACTAGTGTATTTTTAGTTACAGCTAGCACAACTGATTTTAACTCACTTAACTGAGTTAAACTATTTACAACTTGCACAAACTCATACACCACTGCACTTCGAACTCTGTTACAACTAGAATCACTCTGTTACAGCGATAATTACTCTGCATGTTCCACCAACCAACCTCTAACTCGAAATTCACTTAGCTAACTGATTTTGGCACTTCAGTTAACTATTTCAAGTCCACATTGAGAATAGATTACAATTTAATGTCCATCTAAATTAAGGGATAATAAAAATAGATATGCACCTAAAAATAGCCTGTGGGCCCCACCCTACTGTAGGTGCTTAATTTTCACTAGGATTATGAGTGCCAAAAATTTCTTGTTGAACCTCAACATAAAATGTAATTGTAGTGATTAACATATCTTCCATGAAAATCCATTTACCTTGGAGAAGCTCTGGCACAGGGAAAAACTTCAGTGTAGTTTTTTTTTAGCCTCTGTCTAAGGATGCAATACATGGTCGTGACACTCACTTTAATACTTTCTATTCAATGGTTTTAGCTGAAAACTCATTACCTCGTTAGAATTATAGAACTTATGTATGCACTCTTCAGTGCATTAGAATTGTGGACATGCTCATTGAAATTGTTGTGTGCTAATATTACATTTTCCCTTGCACTCAATCTTTCATGTTCTTGGTTTTGTAACCTTTGTTGCTCTATAAAATATCTCTCGGTCTTCCTAGTGTTCTACTTTTTCCAACCACATCATAGTGTTATAAATAGGCTTGACAATGTAAAATATATTTTGGTGTTCTGCTTTTGTCAACCACATCATAGTCTTATAACTAGGTTTGACAATTATGACATTTCTGTATGCTAATATTGTATTTTACTTTGCACTCACTTTGTTCTTGGTTTTTCTACCTTTGTTGTTATGGGCCTTTTTGGTTTTAGCTTTGTATCAAGGAATGTAAAATATCTCTTGTTCTCCCCAATGTTCTTCCTTTCTCAATCATATCATGTAATTATAATAGGGTTTGACAGTTACAACTCAAGTATTTACACCAAGCAATTTCTCTATAGAAAATCAGAATTTACACTGAGAAATTCCTATATAGCAAATGCATCCCATACACTTGGAAAATGAAAAATAACATGTGTATTGTTTCAAAATGTGGAAAATTTTGTTGTTTAAACAAAAAGAACCAAATCATATAGGATATTATTATAACATATACAATATACTTGTAGTATTTCCTACTAGGTGTTGAGGCTTTTTTGGTTTTACAACTCAAGAATCTACACCGAGCAATTTCTCTACAACAAATCAAAATTTACAACGAGAGATTTATATATAGAAAATGCATCCCATACACTTTGAAAATGAAATCAATAACATGTGTACTAATTTTAGAATGTGGAAAATTTTGTTCTTTAAACAAAGACCAACTATCTATTTGTTTGGTTTTTAGAGATTGTTACACATAAATTGCTATGTGTTTCAACTCTAATGTTAATATGTTGCTATTAAGGTCTCTTATACATGGACTTTGGCTTCAATAAGTTATACTTGATTTAGTCCTATATTTTTAACTGAGTTACTCAGTCTGTGTTTCCCATCCGTGATGGTGTGCTCTAACATTCATAAGAGATCATATTTTTCCTAGGTTCTTGTGCATCACAAATGACTCTAGGTTTAAGTTGCAGCACCAGTTTGGCCTTGAAAAGATGCTTTAGTCTTACATATTTAGATATAGGTGCATGTACATGCCATCCATAGAGGATTTTTTATGTTTATCTTTTCCTACACTGAGAATTGCTTTTTTGTTCTAGAGTTTGGTTTTCCAGAATTAGCTTAAGTATTGTATTTAGCAATTGTCTTCTTTAGAACCAACACCTTGCACAAAAGAGCTCCAGGGCAGGGAGTGTTCTATCTTAGGAATAATTGCATGCGGGAAGGGTACACTTCCCTATGCAAGTTAAGTTTGTCTATTCTTAGTCTAGGTGCACCGCTGGTGTATTCAATTTTTTGTAACCTAACCTTTATTCTTGTATAAATTAAAGGCGAAGCAAGGGTGAGAGTGATGTATTCATTCTAGGTTGAGCTATTCCTGTGTAATTTTATTTCTTTCATTTAATTCAAACAACAAATTTCATTGAGTGATGGAGTGTTTTTCTACCATCTATGGTTCTTTTCAGGTGGAAAGCTCCATGTTCTCCTTTCCTTGTAGTAGGTTTTAATGTCTGACTCATATAATGGGAAAATGAATCTCAATTGTATCGATATTGAATATTTTGTACCGATATTGTATATGTGGTATTCATAAGAATGGTTCTTAGGCAACAATTCTTGATTTTTTGATCTTTGATCAACAATTGCACGCGGGAAGAACATCTCTGTGTTTTCTTGCCCTGCTATGAGCTGGCAACCCGTCTTTGGTGTTGGTAATCTCCTTGTTTATAATATTGTGTCTAACTCTCTTTCTTGAATATATTGACCTGGAAAAACAAAAGTTTAGATTAATATGAAAAAATGGTCATGTGCATTGAGAGAGCAAGTTTATCATTAATTGATAACTTTACTAGTTTTCTCTTTACTCAATAACATGGACTTACTACTTTGAAACCTACCTTGTTAAAGTTACAACTCATTAAAGTTATAATTTCTTTGCTTTCACCAAACAATGATCTTGAACCATCATAAAACTTAACTTTTACTAACCATTAATGTTACAACTCATTAAAGTTATAATTTCTTTGCTTTCACCAAACAATGATCTTGAACAATCATAGAGCTTACCTTTTACTAACCAATTTTCTTGCACCCTTCATGTCAATCACCATTGTTAAATTTATTTACTTCTCATAAACGAATTTTGGTACCTTGTTTAGAATTTTCGTCAAGTTAATTTTCTTCATAAGGTTGTTGAAAGTTTTGATATTAAAGGTTGAACTAATTGACAATTTTACTATTTTCTTTTTAGGTTTTAGAAATCATTTTACTCTCTCTTTCAAAATGATTTTTTAAAAATAAAAAATTAATATTAATATTATTTATTTTAGAAATTTTAAAATTACATTAAATTAAAATGTTATCAATATTATATCTATAAAATTTAAATATTAATATATCATAATATAATTAGAAATGAAAATAAATATATTTTTAATAATAAATTACGTATTAATAATATTTACATTTTAACAATATCAAGGGTTAGTTTAAGTGGTCAAAAGTCATAGGTGAAGTTCTTTCATATTGTTACTATTTGTTGTTGATCACGGGTTTGACTCGTTTTTATTCCCTTAAAGTGGGCCCCAAGACCAATGATTTAAAGAGTTTGTAGAACATGAAATATGAGGAAGTACTCTATAATTTATCATCCTTTCATTCAAGTAAAATAAAAAAAATTATATATATATATATATATATATATAAAATCAGCCAAGATTCATCTTAACTCCTCAGCTACAAGTGTTAAGAGATATATTTTTAATTAAAAGCTGACCTCACTTTAGTCGTAGAAATAGATTATTTGGCCATAAATGAGATAAAAATCACATTGAATTGAAAAGGAGTTGCAGCTCACAGGTGGGTACTGCACCTGGAGACTGCACTCAAACAGAGAGAACACTCTAAGTTTACTCTACATTCATGAATGAGACATTACATCATTAAGTACATCACTAGGAATTAGGAAGTTGCAAACAAACTCCTAAATTGTAGGAACTAATCCTAAACTAAGGAGATACGTTACAACTTGTGTAACCATTTCTCCATTAATATAAAATAATATTAATTATTTTCAACTCCCCCCCTTAATGGAGAAACGATTATCTTGAACTCCTAGCATCCTTCTAAACAATTCAAACTTTACACGCCCAAGAGGCTTAGTAAATATATCAGCCATATTGTCACAAGTTTTACAATATTCAACAAATATCTCTTTTGACTGTAGTTTCTCTCAAACAAAATGGAACTGAGTATCGATGTGCTTGGTATTTTTATGAAAGACTGGACTGTATGCAAGCTTGATGGTACTCTGGTTGTCAGTTTTGATGATTTTTGATTCTTTCTATTCTTCTCCTGCATCGTTGAGAAGTCTTCTCAAATAGATAGCTTCACATGTGGCTGCACACAATGCTTGGTACTCAGCTTCACATGAAGATAAGGCTACAGTACTTTTATTTTTGCTGCTCCATGCTATGACCCCGAATCCAATGCTGAAAGCATAACCTGTGATAGACCTTCGATCATCCAAGTTACCTGCCCAATCTGAATCTAAAAAACCTGCTAGAGTAACATCAGAAGTGTCAGTGTACAAAATACCATAATTACTAGTACCACTAAGATACCTCAACACACTTTTTGCTGCAACCCAGTGACTTTCGAGTGGTTTTGACATGAACTGGCTCAATGTACTAACAAAGTGTGCCAAATCTGGTCTAGTTGTAGTGAGATATGTCAAACTGCCAACTAGTTGTCTATACATAGTGGCATCCACCTCTTTAGTACCATCATCACTGCTCAACTTTAAGTTCTGCTGCAATGGTGTTGCTGCTGATCTACACTGCTCCATTCTGAACTTTTCCAGCAAGCTTCTGGCATACTTCCCTTGAGTAAGAAAATTTTGTCCAAAATCTCTCCATACTTCCAATCCTAAACTGTAATGGAGATTTCCGAGATCTTTCATCTCAAACACTTGTGACATTTGCCGTTTTATTTCTCTGATCAGATTTTTAGCATCCCCTATTATGATCATATCATCTACATACAAAGAAATCAAAATAATTTTCCTCTGTTTATTAAACTTGGTATACAGATTTGGATCATTCAAGCTCCTATGAAAGCCATGGTGTACAAAAAATGAGTCAATCTTCTCATACCATGACTTGGGTGCTTGTTTTAAACCATAAAGTGCCTTTTTCAATTTACAAACAAGATGTTCCTGCCCCTTTTTCACAAAACCTTCAGGCTGAACTAAATAAATTTCTTCTTTCAAGTCACCATTCAGAAATTCAGACTTGACATCTAGCTGGTGTAGCTGCCATTTATGTTTTTTTGCTAAGGAAATTAGCATTCTAATAGTGTTTAATTTGGCTACAGGAGCAAAGGTGTCTTCGAAATATATTCCCTCTTGTTGTGAG
Source organism: Pinus albicaulis (assembly GCA_034641835.2). Lineage (NCBI taxonomy): Eukaryota > Viridiplantae > Streptophyta > Pinopsida > Pinales > Pinaceae > Pinus > Pinus albicaulis. Next base: position 1,285,864,889 of record CM076583.1, on the reverse strand, counting down.
TAACCCTTTGCTACCAGTCTAGCTTTAAGTTTTTCTATACTTCCATCTGCATTTATTTTAGGTTTGTACAGCCATTTGCATCCTATGGGGGTTTTACCTTCAGGCAATTCAACCAAATCCCAAGTATGTTTTTTATTAATCGATTCAATTTCCTCATGCATTGTAGCCCTCCATGCATCATATTGACATGCTTCTTCATAATTTTTAGGTTCTACAATGTTTAAAATGTTTGTCATTAATGCATAGTCATTCAATTTGGATGGTAATTGAGTCTTCCTACTTGATCTCCTTGATAGGGGACTTACCTCAAATTTGTCTATTTCAGCCTTCTCCAGGCTTGCATCATTGATTACATTACCTGTTACTTCTTCTTCTTGTTTCTGCTCTTGTTCTTCATCATCCTCACTATTTTCTTCCATTAGCAATGTAATGTGCTAATCATTATTACAGTCATCCTTTCCTTCTTCAACCTATTCATGAAATATGACATCTCTGCTTGCAAAAACCTTATGAGTCACACGATTAAACAACTTATATGCTTTGAACTCAGTTCCATATCCAACAAAGATACATTTCAGGGCTTTAGGATCTAACTTCTTGCTATCTGCCTTAGGTATATGAGCGTAAGATTTTGACCCAAATATTCTTAAGAGACTCACTGCTGGTTTGAATCCAAATAATGCTTCAAAAGGGGTTTTGAAGCCTAAAAAATTAGTAGGACTCCTATTTTTTAAGTAGAGAGCAGTGTTAATAGCTTCTGCCCAAAAACCATTTAATAGACCCTTACCTTGAAGCATGCTCCTTGCGCACTCCACAAGAGTTCTGTTCTTTCGCTCTGCCACTCCATTCTGCTGTGGTGTGTGAGGCACTGTAAACTATTGAACAATCCCATGCTGCTTGCAGAAATTCATGAACTCTCCCAGCCTATATTCTCCCCCTTGATCTGAGCGGAGAATTTTTATTCTTTTTCCTGTCTGGTTTTCTACCATATATTTAAACTCTTTAAAATACTGAAAGGTATGATTCTTTTTACTTAGAAAGTATATCCATGAGAACCTAGTGCAATCATCTGTAAATAAGAGAAAGTAATATGCACCTCCTAGTGACCCAGTCTGCATAGGTCTGCATATGTCTGTATGCACTAGTTCTAAAATATATCTTTCCCTTCTATTAACATGCAAAGGGAACCCTTCTCTATGCATTTTCCCTAATGCACATCCATCACAATCCAACTGAACATTATGGAAAACAGGGAGTCCATAGACCATACCTTTTCTCTGAAGTAGGATGAGGTCTTGTAGATTAAGATGGCCAAATCTCTGGTGCCAGAGATTTTCTGCTGTCAATCCAGTTGCGACCATGGCTTGTTGTGGCATACTTTTCACATCTAGTCTGTACATGCTCCCCACGCACACTCCTGTTGCAACTGTTTCCATCTGGCTATCCTTTATGACATATTTAGTCTTAAAGTATTGAACTTGGATGTCCTGATCAGTGATCATAGATACAGAGACCAAATTTTTCTTAATTCTGGGCACATACAATACATTTTTAAGGTGTCTAATGTCATCGCTAGGTAACTTTACCGGAATATGACCATATCCTTTGATCTCATATCTGATATCATCTCCTAAATAGATTTTTGACCCACATGAAGTTTCTTCAAGACATTGAAACCATTCCTTCTTACCTGTCATATGTGAGGATGCACCAGAATCGACATACCATATGTCGTCCTCATCTCCCTTTGAAGCTGAAAGGGCACAATCAGCTGTAAATAGTCGAAGTTCGTGGCTATGGTCCTCATCTTCCTCAACAAAGTATCCTTTGTGCTTTCTCTATTTATTTCTTGCTTCGTCTGCCTACCTTTTATAACATTCTTTAATCTGATGACCAGGTTTTCCACAGTAAAAACATTTCTTGCTGGGAAAATTATTAGCAGACATACCTTTAAACGATCTCTTTTGAAAAGTTTTGGCTCCTTTCTGCATTTGTGGTTGTTGTTGCTACTCTAGCTACTTCCCTTTATATTGTCGCCTTTTGGCCATCAGAGCAAGATCATTGCTCTGTGTTTTCAAATTTTGTCATCGCTCTTCTTCTTGTAGCAGAATCCCTGTCAGCTCTTCAAACGTAGGGGTTTTCTCCCTCGCTGCCAGTCCAGTGATGAACATCTGATATTCATCTGTCATTCCATTCAATGTGATCGTGACCAGATCTGAATCAGAAACTTTCTCTCTGATATCTCCCAATCTGTCCTTCAGGTCTTTGACTCTAGCAATGAATCCAGCAGCGGACTCATTCTCCTCCATCTTCATTGCAAATAGATTTCCTTTGAGTGACAAGACACGGTTTTTATTCTGCATCTGGTATAGGTTCTTGATTGTCGTCCAAATGTCAGTGGACGATTTACAGTCTTTAATATGCGAGATAATATTTTCCTTGACAGACATCTTCAGTATGACCTTTGCTTTGGTCTCCCTTTTATCCCATTCTTGTTCTTGTGCAGCTTCTCCTGGTCTCAACTCATTTCCCATAACGATCGACCATGCATTTGCGCTTTCAAGTAATGTCTGTATCTTGAATTTCCAGTTGGTGAAATTAGATCCATCGAGTTTGCCATACTCGTGGAGATACGATTCTATACTGTTATTCATATTGGATTGATAAACTTTCTGATCCTCTGATGAATAATTCTACCCAACTGAACAATTGTAGGATACTAAAAAAAATCACCACATACCAGATCTTGACCACTGTCTTGCTGAAAAAAAATTCGTACCTTCAATATGCCACCAACGGGCAATCTGATCTGCCTCCTCCGGGCGAATCGGGAACTTCAATGCGCCACCACTGGGCAAGTCTGATCTGCTGCCATCGAGCAAATTAGGGACTTCAATGCGCCACCACCAGGCAAGTCCGATCTGCTACCACCGAGAAAATCAGGGACTTCAATGCGCCACCACCGGGCAAGTCCGATCTGCTACCACCGAGCAAATTAGGGACTTCAATGCGCCACCACCGGGCAAGTCCGATCTGCTAAAATTTGTAGATTTTCCCAAGGAGAAAGAGGCTGGCGCTTCTTCGATGCGAAAAATCCGCGCCCAAATCAAAATGCGCGCATGTCCCAAAACTGGCGCGAATTTTGCGTGTACTTCTGCGCCAATAGCGTATTTTGGCGCGCTGGCGCACTTATCTCCCTCAAACCCGCGCTAATGGCGTGACTGTTCGCGACAAAACTACGCCAATCCTTTCTCCCGCTCAGAGATGATCAGTCATTTGAGGCCTGTGTTTCAGGTGTTACTGCAGTCCACCTGATTTTGCGAAATATTCTATATACTCACAGCCACTACAGTTCTGTAATCAATGATGCTAAAAAAAAAATAAAGTAAATAAGGCTCTCCCTACTCCGTGCTCTGATACCAAGATAAAAATCACACTGAATTGAAAAGGAGTTGTAGCTCACAGGTGAGTACTGCACCTGGAGACTGCACTCAAACAGAGAGAACACTCTGAGTTTACTCCACATTCATGAATGAGACATTACATCATTAAGTACATCACTAGGAATTAGGAAGTTGCAAACAAACTCCTAAATTGTAGGAACTAATCCTAAACTAAGGAGATACGTTACAACTTGTGTAACCATTTCTCCATTAATATAAAATAATATTAATTATTTTCAACTAAATGCCCATTATATTGCACCATCTTGTGTAATATCATTTTAAGTTTTTTTTTTAATATTTGAGTATAGTAATTGATTTATTTTTGCATTATTTAATTAAATATATATTTTTTAATAATTTTAAAGGATATGTGTGGAATTAAGTATGGAGTTAATCACACATTACTTTCGATTTGGACTATAGAATGTGTATCTCAACACAATTATGTTTTTCTTAGGAATTTGAAATAAAAGGAAATACCTCTACCCATGTCCAAAAACATAATACTAGTACAACCACATTAAAAATATTGATGTGGTTGATATAGCCAAAGGCTTCATAAATATAACAAAAAAAAATTGCAACAGTAAGAATTCCTTACCCATGCACACATTTACATGCCTTATTAAGGATGTATAAAAAGGTTATGGGTCAACTTTAACTTGAGAAAAACAAGGAATTACACATCTTATTATAAAATGGACCATTTTTCTAAACAAAATGTGGTTATATATAAATGAATGTTATAAATAATAATGAGGACAAACTTATTAGAATCGGAATAATCTCAAATCCTAGGAAATTGGTGGGGCGGGAGCCACATGCCACAAATCTAATTTTTTAAATTGATTAAAAGTAATGGACCATTTTTCTAAATAAATTTTTCTTATATATAAACTAATGTTATATAATAATGAGGAACTTATCATGGAGGACTTATTAAAATTGGAATAATCTCAAATCCCTAGGAAAGTGGTAGGTGGAGAGCCACCTCACACGATTTTTTTTTTTTAAATTTATTAAAAGTCAATGCAACCTAACAAACTTTGTAACACATTGCATCCTTTAATAATCAAACATACTAAATGTATGCTAAGCATATTCCCTTGAGAATCAATTTAGGCCATCAATTAAAAAAATAAAAAAGAAGTCAACAATCCTATCCTCCTTAAGTTGAAAAAAGAAGCCTTCTGCAATTATTTTTCTCAATATTTTCTTAGGGTGAAAAGAGGGAATACTAAAATTTAAATTAAATGTTTTCTAGGTTATATTTTTTTTTGTAGTAGTGTTTATTTTAATTTTGTTTTGTTAAAATTTTAATTTTTAACTAAAAAAAGATTAGAATTAAAAATATTATTAAGATTAAATTATTAATTGTATTACAGCAACCTTCGGTTGTACTATTAAACCTTTGGTTTAATGATTAACTGGGAAACACCAACTCTTATTGTAAGCTTTTTCAACTCTTTAATTGGGTGGAATCCCTAAGAACCTTTGGTTGATCATTTTCCAACCTTATTGTTGTTTAGATAACCATAGACCACTATGGTTTACTCTAGTCCTGGCTGGAGCTAAGCTCAATGGAATCTACTAAATCATTTGGCCTTTTTCAAGGCGCAGCAACCTTTCTTTTTTGACCTCAGTTTCTATCTCTTAAAGCAACTTTCCGGAATGGGCGGGGGTCTTACCCGATTTGAAAGATGGCCTCGATCAAATCAGGAAAATATGCCCGATAAAATCAGCAAATATGCCCCGACATAAAATGTGCAAATAGCGAAAAAAAAAAAGCCGATAAATTAGGGCAAGTTATGCCCCGTATTAAAAGAATATACAAGAACTAAGTCGAATTCCCATTATTAAATCCCATGCTATTTACTTAAAGGGAGAGATATAATAGTTGGGATACTAGTCACGGGTAAACTATACACAATGCCACACAACAGTAAGTGGCAATGAATAGTAGCATAGGTAGCGAAATCAAAGGAGTTTGAGTTTAGTAGCCCAATGCCTTATGTTTCGCTATTGCTTTTGGCTCAATATCACCGAGTGAGCCGCATACTACGAAGTAGTCACCAAACCATGAATCACCATTCAAAGCATCGGTGTTGCCTATGAAGTAGGACTATTAATCCGTTCTACATACTGCTCAATACCTAATTTGATTTTTAATATATATTCCCTTACCCTAAAGGCTGCCATTTTTGTTATATGTACTTTTAAGTACATATAAGTACATATAACAAAAATGGAAGCCTTTAGGGTAAGGGAATATATATTAAAAATCAAATTAGGTATTGAGCAGTATGTAGAACGGATTAATAGTCCTACTTCATAGGCAACACCGATGCTTTGAATGGTGATTCATGGTTTCACACCATCCATGGATTTAAATTGACTATACTTGTATGCGGCTCACTCGGTGCAGGCAATATTGAGCCAAAAGCAACACTGATCCGTAAGGCATTGGGTGCAAATAATAGTACGTCACACCTTTAAAAAGGGCCTAAACACCCCTATTCATTTCCACTTACGGTATTCCCTTTGTTGGCGTTATTATTATAGTTTACTTATTGATAATAGTATCCCAACTATTATATCTCTCCTTTAAGTAAATAAAATGGGATTTAATTCAATAATGTTACTAAAAGGGTCAGCCTTCTTTGGAGTTTACTGTATATTCTTTAGCCCTGATTTTATCAGGGCATATTTGCCTAATTTTATCAGGGCATATTTGCCTGATTTTATCAGGCCATCTTTCAAATGGGGTAAGACCCCATGCCCATTCCAGAAAGTTGCTTTAAAGAGGCCAAAGCCTTACCCTACCTTTTGAGGTCAAAAGAGGCTGTAAGCGCCTTGAAAAGGCCAGATTAGAAGGTTTAGTAAGGTCCATTGAGCCTTAGCTTCCAACCAAAGGTTGAAGTAAACCATAGTCAGATACTATGGTTTATCCTAAGCTGACAACCAAAGGTTGAAGGAATGATCAACCAAAGGTTCTTAGGGGTTCCACCCAACCAAAGGTTGAAGGAAGCTACAACCAAAGGTTGAAGTATCTACAACCACCGGTTGAAGATCATTAAACCAAAGGTTTAATAGTACAACCGAAGGTTGTTTTTATAATTATTTTTTATTAAAAAATTTAGTCTAATATAATAGGATGTTTATATTATTAAAAGTACATATTCAATGGGTGGTGGGAGCGAGGGACTATTTTCAGCCCCAACAAAAAATAGAATTAATCTTCTCATAGGGACTACTAAAGAGATTTAATATTCAAGTAGAAGAATATGCCCTTATCCAAGGGTTGATGCTATCTAAATCAAGGAAGATACAAAACATCTCCATCATTGGTGACTCCCGTGTAATTATCCAAAGTCTAATTCGAAAAGTCCCTCCCAAAGACCCGAATTTAAAGACCATTGCCAAATATATAGTGAAGTGCTTGAAATAGTTTAGACAATATGAATTTCATCAAATTTTAAGACACCATAATAAATCAGCAGGCTCCTTGGCTAATGAAGGTGTCTCATTATCCCTTGGTGAATTAAAGTTAAGTAGTGACTCCTCATTTTGTTCCATACTATGCAAATGCTTATAAGAGAAAAGATAAATTATAATAAATGGTCGAGGTGCCAAATGGCACAAATAGGATTTCAAATGGCATGTAAATTTTATGATATAATGAGAGGGGAGGGTTGGTTTTGACCTCTCCTCCATTCTAAGCAGAAGGAATAAGAGATTTGACTTATGGAAATCTTGTAGATCACATGAGGTCACTTTTATCGATATGTTAATGTGGAAGCTAATTGAGCTTAGGTTTAGTGTGGTGAAGGAGGTTAGCTTGATGTTAGTTAAAGTGTAGATTTGGTGAATTCCCCCCCCCGTACTCTACTTGTAGACTAGTGATTTGAAGGGTGGTGCCTTGTAGATTTTGATGGGGATGGATGGATCGCTTGAATGAAATATGTAGGCATTTTCTCAATTAGTTTATTTTAACATTTAAGAGTGGGTGCATGGAACTTGATATGGGAATTCAGAGTCCATGGCTCCATAATGGTAAAAATCTCCAATCCACTTCAATTTTTTTGGAATCTTTTGATTTTTTTCTTATCCTAAATACAGTACTTCGGAGTCAGTGGAATAGTTACATGGAATTCCTAGATATTGCAATTCCATATCTCTATTGTAGCAGCCAAGAAAATTATGTTTGATTCAATTTGATTGCAAAATGGGGGGGATAGTGTAATTCGTTTTAGTTTTGGGTATTTTTGCTAGGATCAATTTACCTGGTTAAGGTGACAAGGTTGGAATCTGTTAGCCATATTTGTCCCTATAAATGACTATGGCAAGTGAATTAGTGGATTGAAATTTGTCATATGTCTAAAATTATTTTCCCTTTGTTTAATTATTATTATCTAATTGGTCAATTGGGTGTGTGTGAATTCCAACTTGGTGGTCAATTGGGTATATCTCTGTGTGGAAACCTCCAATCATGGGAAATTATTTAACCTCGTCACAATGCAGGGGACTAGATTTTTTAACTCATGATTTTAGGTAATATGTCTCTTTATCAAGTGACTAAAGTAGAATATATATGAATTTATCTGCAACAACTATCGATTTTTTTTAAAAACCTATTTTTTTGATGCACTTAGTGGTTCTAAAACTTAGTAAAAGTGAGACTTTCAAAACCATGTTGCATCCCCCAAGTGCATATTTCAACCAGTTAATGTAGATGATCAACCAATTGCAAGAATAAATAGTTACCCTTCAATAGAGGCATAATCAAATGATGTCTAGTTTGTCTATGGAAATGGAGTTGTTTTAGGAGCATATATCATCAATTCATATAAATAAGAACACACTATCTAGCCTTAGATAAAAAAAATTAGGAGATACATTAAAAAATTAACATGAGGATTTTGTAACCTTAAACTTCTAGTAATGATATGATCGTAGTTGAACAAATTTTTCCATATCTCAATGTAAAAAAACCCCCTAGAAAGAAGGATTAGAGCTAGACAATGACATGCTTCTGCATGATACTTAGTATGTTAGTTTGTCGATGTTGTAAAATTTTGTTTATAGTTTGGCATATATATTACTATATGAATAGTATTCTAGACGTAAGGGTTGTCAAAATTTTTGGAATATTAGTGATGAGGAGTCAATAAATTTTGCTCAAAATTGAAAGTTGTAGGATTGGGTTGAAACAAATATGGTTTTGTATATCTCGTCTTCCTGATTCTGGCGCTGTGAATGGTTCGAAAAATCGATGTCATATGAGGGAGATATCAATGTTCTGATCGAATTTCCAAATAACTAAATTTTGTGACAGGTTTGAATGGGATGCCTAGTTAGCATGGTGGATGCACAGTGGGCAAAAGGAATATTTTGAAGAATATTCCTTTCCTCAAAATCAATCCTAGGCTGACAAGTGGCGTGATATCATTTTTTGAATGGTTGTACATTGTTTTTTAATGGGCCAATCAGAGGGTGACACGTGGCCAGCCCTGAGGTCGTCACGTGTCCCCTTAGTGTTGTATTAAAATTTTTGTTAAGGCTGTAGGGGTCAAACCCTGGACCTATGTCAGACCAACCACATGACATAAACGCCCGAGCCACACATGATACTTAACCTATATGGGAAGTCAAGTTTATTTAAAGTTTAATATAATATGAAATGGGGGTTGGGGATTGTAGGCTGTCCCAACCCGCCAGCTATCCCCACGGGTGGACACATGTACAACATCAAACTCCGCGGTTAACATGACCTCCAACCATTAGCCGACAGTCACCGCAAATTTTCCAATATGTGTTATCACATGTAACCGTTACTCCAATGGTTTCTCCGTGCAGATAACGCTAACATAACTTCAAATCAGAGCTTACACCTTTATAGCCCATGGTTTGTGTCATAGTTCTGCTGACCCTTACGGTCAGGCCTGGTTTGGGGTGCACATGTGGCCACCCCTAACCACTAACATTTATTATAATAGTTAAATTCAGGTGGCTTTTAGAGCGCAACCAAATTCAGGCAGAATCTACTATTTTGACTCTAGTTAAGTGGAGCCCTCCACATATAGTGGAGCTTCTCTAGGTGTTATCAGGAAAATGAGTAGGAGACTCAATTTTCGCCCATTCAGAGTGAATGAAGAGTCATTCTAGACTAATTGGATCATTCTAGAGCCATTGGTGTATAGAAAACAACCATTAGAGGCATGTAACTACATGTATTTGCAAAAAAATTGAGCATAGTAAAATATGGACATGCCATTGGGAGCTGGACTAGTAGATGTAGCCCAAGAGGGTTGAACTGCTTCATCATGCCTGTTGTGTAAATGTTATGTGGTGTTTTATTTCTCTGTTTTACACTGCCGTTTAATGTTATTTTTTCTTATTTCATGCTTCTAATTCACTAAAATCATCTACAATTCATGGTTAAAATCCTCAATCTTTAAGCAAACTTACGAGACAAGTATGCACATGTTTTATATCTAAAAAAGACACTTAGAACAACAAAACTAATATAGTCCTTTCAGATCAGATTGGTATCAGAGCTAGAGTTTATTCTTTGGTGTTGTTTTTTGCAAAGAATTGTTTAACTGTTTGCAAGTTTTAGATGCTTACAAGGCTCAAGCTCAAAAGAGGAGAAGGAAAATTGGTGGGAGTAGAAGGGTCTCAAGAAGAGCCAAAGAAAATGAGAGAAATATTGCCACAATCTCCACAACCTAGTTCACCTCCTAAGGAATCATAAGTTTCATTAAGCATGTCTCATAAAGAAGGAGAAATCCATGAAGAATTTGATCCCAAATAGGAAGAAAGAGTGTTCAGGAAATCATTCCTTGACTTGATTGAGATGGTTAGAATCCTTTATCAAGAAAGGAATGAGAGACTGGAAGGAGAAGGATCCAAACATCACAAGGAAGGACATGGATCATCAGGAGGTCACAATAATGAAGATAATTCAAAGAAGGGAAATGGAGGAAATGGAGGCAATGGAGAGCCATCATCCTCACCCTCATCACCATCATCCTCTACTTCATCTTTAGTACATCAGCCACACAAGTCAAAGAACACTAGTAAAAGTCTCTTTTTAAAACTTGATGTTAAGTTTGAATTGACAATGTTTAATGGTGAATTCAATGTAGAAAAGCTTGATAATTGGATTAGGAAATTGGAGGTCTATTTGAGAATCGAGAACCTTCAAGCTTATGATACCAAAATCCAATTAGCTTCACTGAGAATGGAAGGTGCAGCACTTGTTTGGTGGGAAGGTAAGACAAAGGAGGAGATCAAGAATCATGGTAATATTATTCTATCATGGACTGATTTCATTACTGAAATAAAACAACAGTTTTATCCATTATATCATATGCAGAAATCCATAATGAACTGACAAAACTTTAGGAAATTGAAGGGACAAAATGTGCAAGAATACACCCATGAATTTAGGAGAAGATCTCTCTTATTAGGGGTAGATTTGCAGAGCCAAGATACTTTGCTGAAGTACATAGGAGGCTTACATAGCTACCTAAAACATACTATTCTCATGTTTAAACCCACAAGTCTAGATGAAGTATGTGTTCAGGCCACACATGTAGAAGCTAGAGGGAAGAACATTTCTAAAGAGGGTAGGAAGAAACATTTTAAGGGTAAAAATAAAGAGAAGACCTAAAAAGGTAAAAGAAAAATTAATTCATATGTTAATAAAGAGGGAGAATAATTGGTTTCTAAACATTGTTCAAAAGAAGGGCATGATGAAACTCATTGTTGGAAATTACATCTTGAAATGAGGCCCAAGAAATACAATAATAAAGGTAAAAAGAAAATTGTAGCTACAACTCAACATGATTTAGGAGATGATTTAGGTGATGAATCAAAGAATACAACCATGGGATTGAAGAACATGAAAGGGAAATAAATTGAAACTAAATCTAGTACTAGTACATCAAACTGTCACATACATGCTCCAAATGAAGAAGAAAAAATTGAACTGTTTCATGTGAGGGTCATATCCAAACATACCAAGATTGACACATTGTTTAACAGTGGGTCACAAGAAAACTTAATCTCTAAAGACTTGGTCAAGAAAATTAACCTTGAGACCATACCACATCCAAAACCATATCCACTTGGTTGGGTTTGTAAGGATGAAAATTTACAGGTTTCAAAGAAATGGATATTGTGGTTTGCAATCACTGCAAATGTTATTGACACAATTGAACTAGATGTGGTTCTGCTTGATGCAGAGGCTCTGCACAAATCAGAATACACACAGAAGCATAGAGTTCACAAGTTCTTTTAATACCAAAATGATGATTAGCACAATCTTCAAATAAGCCACCATTCAAAAATTAATATACCTCTCAGGTTTATCTAGCGATATCTTCAAATCAATACCATATGATTTCTATCTACAGGTTCTACAACAAAAACTGAGAAATATCTTTCTGCCTACATTTACAAAATGTCCCTTATTTTTCTATTCCATATTACAATAATGGTGTTCAGGTCTTAACACTGCCACCAAACTTGAAGTTCGACAATTGCAATTAAATGCTGGGTGATTACATGAATCTGGCGGATCACGTCACAGCCAGAAGAGGTTTCGGTGCGAAATCTATTGGGACTGTTTGCATCCAACGTCGATTTTCTAAAACTATCTTCCACCTCATGCTAACTCTTCTTCCATCCTTCACATAACTGTCACGAAGTTGAACCCTGCAATGCGTTAAGACTCAAATCTTAACTATGGTGAGAAGCGATTTCAATGGAACGTAATAGCAACTTTCCACAATGATTGTGAGAATTGATTTTACTGAACTTAATAGAAATTATCCACCGAGGAGCTGTGTGAGATCGACATTCCCCATTTTGGATCGATTCTGGTCAAAACTGCCTTGCACCTGCAACTTGATGGCAGTGTCTACTTCGAACATTTAGTGTATACATTGTGTAGCAGAGGTTAAGAAAATAACCAAATAGAGAGCGAATGAAATAAAATGATTGCATAAAATAACAACAATAAAATACAGTGTCAACTATTCTTTGGCCGAATAATACACTTGGTTTCCTTCTTGGCTCTCGCCTTTACAACTCGTCACACTGTCACACCATTCCTACTCTACGCTCTCTTGTTTTCCTCTGTCCTATTCCATCCTCTATATCTATCGTCCATCCTCATATGAATCTTATTTTTATACATAGTTGTGGATTAATTTGAATCCATAATTTCCTCCACAAATGACTCAACCAAATCCTAAAATAGCTTATCCCACCTTTGACTCAACTAATTCCTATTTAAGGAGTTCATAATCCCTAAGATATCTATACAACCCAAATCCTCTCATAGTCTCAATTATAAGAGAATATTTACAATAAACCTGACACTCATATTTTCCTCTTAATTTATTTAAAATGTACATAATTTATAAAATAATTAAAAAAACATCACCCCCAAATAAAGAATGACAATTGAGCAGGATGCTCCTGCATCAGACTCCCCATCTAGAAGAGTTTCCATAGACTCCTATCTATGAGGTCTGTCACTTTTCTGTAATAATGCGACAACCACAAGTCTCAATGACTTGCTACCTCCAAGATTCCAACTCTATTTTGTCGCCGGTATTTTAAAGTATCAACTCCATTTTGTAATTTTGCACAGAATTCCCAGAATAGTATTTCCAGAACACTATTGAATGTAACCCTCATTTTTCCATACCACACCATCTTTATTTCTGGAAATATAGACTTGCGTAGAAACGTTGATACCCATTCTTCTAGTCTCCATGCTTTGAAAGAATCTCGAACTAGTTTTACATCAGCATTCATAGCTTTATCAGCTGACTTGGTAGTCTTGAATTTTGTAAGAGCTAAATCAGAAAGCTCACCATCACCAACATCACTCACTCTATCAACCAGATTCCATCAACCTTTACAACAATTACTTCTGCCAATTCCTCGAAGTAATTCCTCTTTGTCAATTACATCAATACTATTGATGTTTTCTTTAGTGTCTTCTCCTCTTTCTGTTACAATTTCTCTGGTCTTATCTTCTTCAGCCTCTGGATCTTTGTCTGCTGCTTCCTTCTCCAATTTCGTTGAACACTCCACTTTCTAAAATGAAGAATAATAAAGAACATCTCCTTCCTCACAACTATAGTCATTGAATGTCTCTATAGTAATAAATTTCTCATCTGGTGTTGTACCTGCATTCATCAACAAATTACTATTTTTAAAAATATAAGACCTTTCGGCCTCTTTTAATGCTTCAAGCACCAATCTCCCATCATAGAATTTCTGGAATTCAACAAATCCTCTTGGATGTGACTCTATTCCTTTGAGTCTCTCCTCCTCTAACAAATGAAAATGAATTTGTTCAAGTTCTTTAAACTCGTTCACCAGCTTGCCATTCACTTTTGTTGCAAGAGCTTCCATTAAACCCGTTTCCTCATTCTCCATTTGTATCTTTGGTCTTAATTTGTCTTTATTTGTAGCGACTCCATTAATATATCAATTTATGCTTTCATTACTGTCAAACTTATCTCACGCTCTTAATTCTGCTGCCAAATTCTATACCCCCGCAATCCAATGCCTTCTTCAAATTTACTTTCCTATTGCTGATCATCTCTTTCAAATTGATGCCTTATTTCATCTTTATCCTACTAGATTAATACTTATGTTTCCTTTATTCCTCTAAGGACATAAATTTCTTGCTGCTCCTGATCTTTCATCTTATCTTCCAATAATTTATGTTCAATTCCTCTGATTTCATAATCATATTTATTAATGTTGTCTTCTGTACCTACTGTTGGCAATATGATGCAGAGTATGGGGACATTGTTGGCAATATGATGCAGAGTGTTGTCCTTGATGGCAACCCACTTTGATGAAGATGATGACAACTTGATGAATTTGTGCTTGATAGAATATGTTCTTAATGAAGTAAATCTGATGTATCTACATAGAGTACAGAAGACAGTGAAGAAAGGAATTCAGATTGTGCTAAGTCTATGGTGAAAGAGTATGTCTCAAGGAATACGCGGATCTGTCTGAGGGAAGTCGCGTATGCACGCGGAAAAGAACGTGCCAAGTCGCGTATGGGCTAAAGCGCTCTAAAAGTGCAAAACCATGGGTCATCACCATGGTATTGACCCATTGTATTGGGTAATGATCCGCCTAATTGACCCCGTCCACGAATACCATCGGATGTAATATGGTTTTGGGCTCATGGTATTGGAAAAGGGTAAATTTATATAAGGAGAAGAAATTCATTGTGCATATCATGAGTGTGGGTGCAAGATCTCTGAGCTTGAATGAATACTTCTCTCTGAAGTAGATCTGAATGGAAAGGGTTACACATGAATGATAAATCTGAGTGTATGATGCACCAATGATGAAGAAGGGGATCTAGATCTGAAATGTGCTTGTATTTGCTAGATCTGTTTATGGAATGATTAGATCCAAGAAGAGGCTAACATCTGTCTGAAGTGAAGGGTTAAATCTGTGTGAAGTATCTGTTCTGAAGAAATGCAATGACCTAAAATCTCTGAAGAACCATACGCTAGTTCGCCGAAGAGGAAGCACGTATGCGCAATTAAATTGGTTATAATATGCGAAGTATACGCTGGTTACGTGTGAATGGACGCGTATATACACGACATCGATAAAGTAAAGCGTATGCAAACTAGGGTTGATAAAATTACGTAGTAAAAAATGGTAGTCTATTATTTAATGATGCTATCGTATTCTACGTACCGAGTTGTATCGGTTGGTTGTATGATTGAGCTTAAATCTATGAAGAGGTCTAGTCGAAAGAAATATGATGAAACGTGGCCTACAAGTATTGTTCTATTGAAGTTGTTGGATCCGGTCTTGAAAATTGATGAAACGTGGTCCAGAGTCTTGAGGTTGTGTGTCCAGTCGAGGAGGGTGTAGCTCCCTTCCCGGGAGAGAGATTTGGTAAAAAGTGAGTCGGGGGTCGTAGCTCCCTTCCAGGAGAGGCTGGTAAACGAGTCGGGGGGTCGTAGCTCCCTTCCAGGAGAGGCTGGTAAACGAGCGCAGGTGGGTGCCTGCGTGCTGGTCAAGTCTGCGCCAGCACATATGTTGTAAGATGTTTTCTCTATAATAAAATATTGAAGGCTGAGCAACTGCGGCGGTGGTTTTCTCCCGACTTGGGTTTCCACCTAAAAATCCTGGTGTTCATGTGTGATGCTTTGTGTGATGGTTTATTCTGTTCTTACTGCACATGTTTACTGTTTAATGAATATCTGATGAATAAATGATGGAATGGTTTAAGTGAATAATTAATGACATAATTAGTTCTCTGTGTATACGCGAGTTTAATAAAGGGTATCCGCGTATATACGCGAGTCTTCTTCAAGAAAGTAGCGTATGGGTTTTGAAGTAAAGAAAAGTAAAAAGTTTTGAATATGCTGTAAATACTGATTCACCCCCCCTCTCAGTAATTTTCCCAACAATTGGTATCAGAGCAGGTTCTTCTGCAGAAGCTTGATCGCTTGAAGAAGATCCATCACAATGGGAAGTCAAGAAGGAGTGATATCTATAAAGCCACCTCTATTCAATGGAAGCAATCTGATATTCTGGAAGGTACGAACAAAAGCGTATCTGCAAAGTCTTGGTGCAAATGTATGGGCAATCGTGGAAGAAGGCTATCAATACCCGGCAAGCATTCCTATTGATGCAGCTGAAAGGAAGAAGTATGAAACCAATGCCAAAGCAGTAAATGTCTTGTTAGGAAGCATGTCTGAATCAGAATTTGCTAAAGTAATGCAGCTACATTCAGCAAAAGAAATATGGGACAAAATCATTCTAAGCTATGAAGGAGATACAAAGGTAAAAAATGCAAAACTCCAAACTCTTAGAATTGAATATGAAAATTTGAAGATGCATAGTGATGAAAGTGTTGCTAGTTTCTTCCTTCATCTAGATGATGTTGTAAATCAAATGAGAAATTTGGGTGAAACCATAACTGATACTACTCTGGTGGAAAAAGTCTTAAGATCCTTGACTTCAAAATTTGACTCTAAAGTCTCAGCTATTGAAGAAAGGCAAGATCTGCAAACTCTTACTATTGTTCAATTACATGGTATTCTGACTGCTTTTGAAATGAGACAAGGAGGTCCTTCTCAAATCAGAGAAGCTGCTTTTAAGGTATCTGCAAGAGGAAAAGAAAAGGAATTCGTCAAAGAATCCAGCTACATATCCGATGAAGAAGAAGCGAATTTCGTGAAAAAACTCCAACTAGGAACTGGAAGATTCAAAGGTAAGCTTCCTTTCAAATGTTTTGAGTGTGGAAAAGTTGGTCATTATGCTGCAAAATGTCCTTATAAAGGAAAAGAAGTAGTAAGAAGGAATAAGAACCAATCTAGCTCTAAGAAAAGTTACTATACTAATGAAGACAGTGATGGGTCATCTGATAGTGAGGAAGAATGTGAAGAAGATCTTAGACTTCTCATGGCATTTGAAAAAAAAGAAGAAAAGGATACTTTTATGGATGCTCTAGAGGAAAATGATTTTCTTGAAGAAAACAATCAACTCAAACTACGCTTAGAAGATTATAAAATTCTCTTAGAAGAACAAAAGATAATCAGAGAGACGATTGAAAAGCAGCTTGAAGAAGCAAAGAAACATATTGAAAAATTGGAATGTGAAGTGGTAAGTCAAGAAAAGAAGTTGAGAAAGCAAAAGACCTTGAATCTTAGATTTTCTAAAGGATGCGAAACCTTAGATGAGATTATCGAGTACAACGTTCTCCTCTTATAAAAAGACTTGGTCTTGGATATCACAGGAGAATTTTCTCAAGCTTGACACCAAACTATCCCAAGAAACTATGGGTGGTTTACTACATTCGGCAACTCAGCAAGGGAATAAAGGATCTCTACGGAAAACGGGACCATCTCCAATTCAAGGAACACTAACAGGGATAGCTTTCAAAGAAGCTACAACCAACAGGTAAATTCAAATAGAATATTTCATGATCGCAGAAATTTCTACTTCAATGGGCAATGTTTCACATGTCACAATTTTGGTCATAAATCTGTTCAATGTGTTGCATATAAAACTATCATGACAAGAGAATCAAGAAAGAAAAGGTTGGATACTGAACCAAAGAAGAATACCTATAACAACTTTTCTCCTCTTCAAAGTGAAGTTGAATGTGCTTATTGCAATAACTTGGGCCATGAAGAATCTGAATGCCGGAACGAATCCGGCCAAAAGAACATGTTCCCTCAAGCTCTAAAGTGTGGAAAAAGAAAGAACCGTCGGTTGAAAATTGTGGGATAGCATTATTTGCAGAAGGTGAAGAAAATCAATGGTACATCGATAGTGGGTGTTCAAGACACATGACAGGTGACAAAAGAAAACTTCTTTCATATAATGCTCTAGAAAAGGAAAATAAAGTTACTTTTGGAAATGATACTCCTGCTATAATTAAAGGAAAAGGGTCAGTGTTTCTAAAAGAAAAGGTGAAGGCTAAAGATGTCATGCATGTGGATGGATTGAGGCATAACCTGTTAAGTGTAAGTCAAATGTGTGATCAAGGAACAGAAGTTGTTTTTAGTTCAAAAGAATGTGTGGTTCGTGATCTTGATACAGGTAAAATTATTATAAAAGGAAAAAGAAATCCATGCAACCTGTATATACTAAAGGGCTACAAAGATCAATGTTACCTGAGCAAATCTTCAGAAAATTAGTTATGGCATAGAACACTAGGGCATCTAAGCTTCTCTCAAATCAACAAAGCAAGCAGAATTCAAGCTGTTCGTGATCTTCCCAATATTAATCCACCAGAAAGTATCATATGAAAATCTTGTCAATTTGGTAAGCAGACCAGAGTACGATTTAATGCCAAAGAAGGATCATCAAGCACTCCACAACAAAATGGTGTAGCAGAAAGAATGAATAGAACAATTGTTCAAATGGCTAGAGCTATGCTTGTTGATTTTGATGTTCCTAACATGTTCTGGAGTGAAGCAGCACATACAGCAGTTAACATTCTCAACAAGGCTCATGTTCGGGTAAATAGTGACAAAACTCCATATGAACTCTGCTCCTAAAGAAGAAAAACAAACAACAAAAGAAGATGATGGTGACTTATGTCCTTCTACATCAAATGATATAGACAATGGATCCAATGAAGAACCTGAAGATGATCTATCTGGAAAAGCTCCATCAAGATATGTGCAAAAGAATCATCCTGAATCTCAGATTTTGGGTGACAAGGAATCAAGTGTACGAACAAGGAGAACTCTTGTAGGATCTTCTAATCATCTGGCACTTCTATCCACAATTGAACCACACAATGTCAATCAAGCTAGCAAAGATGAAAGTTGGAAGCAAGCCATAAATGAAGAACTTGATCAAATTGAAAAAAATGACACTTGGGAATTGGTACCAAGACCACATGATAAAAATGTCATTGGAACTAAATGGATCTTCAAGAACAAGCTCAATGAGAATGGGGATGTTGTAAGAAACAAAGCTAGATTGGTCTGCAAAGGGTATACTCAACAAGAAGGTATAGACTTTGAAGAAACTTTTGCTCTTGTGGCTAGACTTGAAGCCATAAGAATGTTTCTTGCCTTTTCAAGTTATCAACAAATCAAAGTTTATCAAATGGATGTTAAATCTTGCTTTTCTTAACGGTGATCTAGAAGAAGAAGTATATATAGAACAACGGAAAGATTCATTTTGGGAAATGATGCAAATCTTGTTTGTAGACTTAAAAAGGCTCTTTATGGTCTCAAACAAGCTCCAAGGGCTTGGTATTATCGTCTTGACAAATATCTTCATCAACAAGGATTTTCAAAGGGGTCTGCTGATAGCAACTTATACACAAAATTTGAAAATGACAAACTATTAATTGTAGTTATATATGTTGATGACATCATTTTTGGGAGTAACGAAGAATCTATGAGTCAAAAATTTGCCTCTGTCATGCAACAATAATTTGAAATGTCTTTACTTGGGGAACTAACATTCTTTCTTGGCTTGCAAGTGCATCAAGCTGCAGATGGTATATTCCTATCACAAGAAAAATATCTTAAGCAAATTCTGAAGAAGTATGGCATGGAAGAATGCAAACCTGTAAGCACTCCAATGATAACAGGATGCAATCTCAGCTCTCATGATGATTCTCCCACGGTGAATCAACCAGATTACAGATCAATGATAGGAAGTCTACTTTATCTCACTGGGACTAGACCAGACATTATGCATGCGGTTGGGATTGTTGGACGATTCCAAGCCAATCCAAAAGAGTCTCACCTTCAGGTCTCACCTTCGGGCTATTAAAAGAATATTGAAATATCTGCAAGGAACTCAAGACTTTGGACTATGGTATCCAAAGAATGTTGATCTTACTCTTCATGCTTACACTGATGCAGATTGGGCTGGAAATATTGATGATCGGAAAAGCACTAGTGGTGGTGCATTCTATATGGGGCCTTGGTTAGTATCTTGGTTCAGTAAGAAGCAAAGCTCTATTGCCTTATCTACAGCAGAAGCAGAATATGTGGTTGCCGCATCATGTTGCACTCAACTTCTTTGGATGATGCAAACCTTACAAGACATTCAAATCAAATGTTCACCTCCTATCTCCATTATGTGTGATAATACAAGTGCCATCAGTATCTCAAATAATCCTATTATGCATTCCAATACCAAGCACATTCCCATCAAGTATCACTTCTTACGTGAACAAGTTCTTGAGCGAAACGGTGAAGTTGGAGTATGTTCCCTCGAAGAACAAGTTGATGATATCTTTACCAAACCTGCGAGCGTTCGAGTATCTGTGGCGAGGAAGGGGCGGTGTACTGTTTACTAAACAAAAGAACAAATTTGCATAAATTTAGAATATGGCAATGGATACGTGGGTTTCATGAAACACAATCGCGTATATACGCTAGTTCTGCCGAGAAAACCGCGTATGTCACGATTCTTGACAATTTTACGCTTGGAGTCGACTCTCTTCGGCACGGCCGGTGATGTTTGAAATCTTTAGTCTTTAACTTGGTATATCGAGTAGTGTTCGAGTTCTCATAAAATTCTTTTCCTCATGTTTTGACAACAAATTCACCTTGGTGATTTGTTGGTGAGGTGTTCGGGGATGCACAAACTAAGGGGGAGCCTTAGTCATATGGAAAGGATGCTTGGATGCACAGATTCAGGGGGAGCTTTAGCATTGCTGAGTATAATGCATTGTCGGCATTATGATGATTCTGAATTATGTTCTCCTTCTTGAAGACTTTCTGGTGTTGGATATGAAAATTCACATTTGTAATTTGATGCAAAGGTCTTGTTAAGCCCCATGATGTAAGATCGTAATATTCAGTCTTGTAAGGACTTGTCGAATTTGTAAACCCACTTCGTTGGGTAGCTGAGTAATTTTTTTTGTAAACCCACTTGGTTGGGTAGTTGAGTCTCATATGTAAATCCACCTGGATGGATCTTTGATGTAAGTATGAGTCATTGGTGATAGAAAGTTCATAGAGTCATGTACTTCATTGAAAAATATGCTTGAAAATTCAGCATGAACTCAGGGGGAGAGTATGTTGGTTCTGGTCCGCCCTTTGCTCTTGATGTCAAAGGGGGAGAGTGACATGGTGTTTGAATGGATGGTGTCAAAAATAGAGAGAGTGACATGGTGTCATTGTATTCTTAATGTACCTATCTGTTGTGGTAACCAAACACCATTGTGGTTGCCATCAAGTCCAAAGGGGGAGATTGTTGGCAATATGATGCAGAGTATGGGGAGATTGTTGGAAATATGATGCAGAGTGTTGTCCTTGATGGCAACCCACTTTGATGAATATGATGACAACGTACTTGATGAAGTTGTGCTTGATAGAATATGTTCTTAATGAAGTAAATCTGATGTATCTACAGAGAGTACAGAAGACAGTGAAGAAACGAATTCAGATTGTGCTAAGTCTATGGTGAAAGAGTATGTCTCAAGGAATACGCGGATCTGTCTAAGGGAAGTCGCGTATGCACGCGGGAATCAACGTTCCAAGTCACGTATGGGCAAAAGCGCTCAAAAGGTGCAAAACCAGGGGTAACCACCATGGTATTGACCCATTGTATTGGGTAATGATCCGCCTAATTGACCCCGTCATGTGGTTTTGGGCTCATGGTATTGAAAAAGGGGCTCATGGTATTGACAAAGGGTAACCTATATAAGGAGAAGAAATTCATTGTGCAAATCATGAGTGTGGGTGCAAGATCTCTGGGCTTGAATGAATACTTCTCTCTGAAGTAGATCTGAATGGAAAGGGTTACACATGAATGATAAATCTGAGTATATGATGCACCAATGATGAAGAAGGGGATCTAGATCTGAAATGTGCTTGTATTTGCTAGATCTGTTCATGGAATGATTAGATCCAAGAAGAGGCAAACATCTGTCTGAAGTGAAGGGTTAAATCTGTGTGAAGTATCTGTTCTGAAGAAATGGAATGACCTAAAATCTCTGAAAAACCATACGCTAGTTCGCCGAAGAGGAAGTGCGTATATACGCGGCTTCGCTGAAAGAAAAGCGTGTATGCGCAATTAAATTGGTTCTTTAATATGTACAGAAGTATACGCTGGTTTGTGTGAATGGAAGCGCGTATATACACGACATCAGTGAAGTGAAAGCGCGTATGCAAACTAGGGTTTGCTGAAGTCTGTGGTAAGAAATGACTGATCTATTCTGCTGTATTACTGCTATCTGTATTCTACTATTCTGAGTTGTCTGCATCAGTTTGGTTGTATGATTAAGCTTAAATCTATGAAGAGGGTCCAGTCTGAAAATATGATAAAACGTGGCCTACAAGTTTTGTTCTATTGAAGTTGTTGGATCGAGTGTGAAAATTGATGAAACGTGGTCCAAGGTGGTGCTGAGGGTTGTAGCCTTCAGTCAGGGGGTTGTAGCTCCCTTCCAGGTGAGGCTGGTAAACGAGATCGGGGGGTCGTAGCTCCCTTCCAGGAGAGGCTGGTAAACGAGTCAGGGGGTTGGAGCTCCCTTCCGGGAGAGGCTGGTAAACGAGCGCAGGTGGGTGCCTGCGTGCTGGTCAAGTCTGCGCCAGCACATATGTTGTAATATGTTTTCTCTATAATAAAATATTGAAGGCTGAGCAACTGCAGCGGTGGTTTTCTCCCGTCTTGGGTTTCCACCTAAAAATCCTGGTGTTCATGTGTGATGCTTTGTGTGATGGTTATTCTATTCTTGCTGCACATGTTTACTGTTTATTGAATATCTGATGAATAAATGATGGAATGGTTTAAGTGAAGAATTAATGACTTAATTAGTTCTCTGTGTATACACGAGTTTAATAAAGGGAATCCGCGTATATACGCGAGTCTTCTTCAGGAAAGTAGCGTATGGGTTTTGAAGTAAAGAAAAGTAAAAAGTTTTGAATATGCTGTAAATATTGATTCACGCCCCCCCTCTCAGTATTTTTCCCAACACCTACAAGCACAATATTAAGAGTCAAAGCATTCACTTAAATCTATAAACGTTAGAGACATTTCATCCTTATCATGTACTGTAACTATATTCTCTTCTTTATCAGGTTCTGCAAGGTTCATTTCTCCTTCAGGTTCCTTGAGACATCTTTCCAAGAACTCTATTTCCATGTGAAATATTTCAAACATTTCATTACAACCTTCATTCCCAATTTCATTCTTCTTCTGGCAATCCTCTTGAGTTATCTTGTTTTATGTATCATCACATTGAAAAATTATTTCATAAATTTCATTAAACAAATTCATTTGTTTACCTCCTTGGAATATTACTACGGAATATTCATTAATTTTCTGCTCCATAACAGCTTCAACTGGTTGTCTTACACAAAATATAAATTCATCTATGAATTCTTTCTGCTGCAATAAATCAATACCTTCCTCCTCTAGAAGGAATTATCCATCATACTTCACCTCAAGGGCTTTATTCATCTTTGTGACAATTTCACCAAACTGTCCATCATCTTATGCACATCGTGCAAACACACACACAAACTATGAGATTTAAAAATACAAGGCTTCATAGAATCTGTTGGCGACCGTAGAGGCAGCCTTGAGTTGTGAAAGCCCAGTGCCTAGGAAATCTTATACAGCAAGGAGCATATGATATAACATGGGAAGTTATCAGGGAAAGGCTCTCTTGCTATCTCTTGTAAACAAGAAGGTTAATTTGAATGGGGCCAAAACTTTCAGAAACTTGACACAGGGAAAGAAATACTACAGAGGCAAGATGTGAAACTCTAATACAAATGCATCAGACAATTCAAAGGCAGCTTACTATAAAGAGGGTCGTTTTCTAAAGTACATCACAGAAATAATTAATCAGAAGGTGTTTACTGCGAATGAAAGATGTAAGATAATACTAACTGTCATTGAGATGATATCCAGGGACAAATATCAACATGTAATGGGCTTACAAATTTAAGAATCCATATATGACAATAGCATTTTAAAAATAACATCCCATAGAAGCTAATATAGCAGAAGTATGGTTGAAGTGGAAAATGGAACAGTATATCATGCCTGAGCGATATTTAAAGCACTCGACAGGTTGTAGCATGAGTATCAACTAGGATAAATTCATACGAAATCCCGTGAGCCACTCGCATTCCAGAATATGATACAAGAAAAGTGGATGAAACGAAATGAACAATTAACCTATCACATATAGGAGAAAGTTACAAACTGTGAAGCGCCAAAGACCAGAATCCTCATTAAAGATGGAAATCCTCCTCACTAAAACCTAATGGGCTCTGTACATTCATAAAAGAGTTCAACCAAAATGCATACAAAAATTCTCTCACTGCCTATTTTTCTGAAAATCTGGAACCCTATACGATTTGTTCTTGGGGATTTTTATAGGAGAAAAATGAGTCACAAGGGTGGATGATGAACATTAAATTGATTCATTAAAACAGCATGGAGGATGCATCCATGCCTGTATCACTTAATGGCATTGAATTGCTGTATTTAATTTATAGTATGGCTAAGGGGTCTTTGGTAGGTCGATATCTGACCTCTGATGTCTCGTGAAGTCCTTCTGGCTGTAAAGCTCTCTGTTCTGCCTTCTGGAATTGGTGAACTAGGTAGAAAGTCTGTGGGCCTCCATACTCCATAATTGCTGGTTCTGACAGCCTTTGAGAAGCTTCTGTCAGTTTAATTATTGTTTCTGGGCTCGAGGAGGCATGGAGGCTTTAATGGGAAGATGTACTGTCTGGAGAAAAACGTTCCGTAGATATTCAAACACAGATATGGTTGTTGCGTGTGCTCTTTGGATCTTTAAACTGCGTCCTTATCTTTGAATCTGGGATTAGGCTCTAAATATTCAATTAACAGGTCCAAATCCCTTGAATATGCTTCTGTTGTTTCGCTTGGCCATTTTTGTAATGGCCTCCCTATGCTCACAATCACAGTGGCTGTGATTATGGAAAATAGAGTGAGTTCACCACTCCGAATACCCTGCACAATGTAATGAACCAATTATAAAATCCAGGGGAGGCGGAAGAAATGCCATGGAGGCCTGCGGAATAGTGGCACAATGGTGGAGAATAGGCGGAGAAATGATGTTTAGTGAAAACCATAAGGTTTGAACCTTCGGATGGAATACAAAGGAAATTTCGTGAAAACATATGAACGGGCTTGTATGGTGGGACCCGGTCAAGGGCGGAGGGTGATTGAACCCGAGCCGTTGGATCTCGGGAGGGGATCAACGATATAGGTCAAATGATGAAGTTAGTAGGACATGCGATGAAAAAATATGGATGAAATGCGTGATGCGATGTGGGCCTTAAATCTGGATCAAACGGACGGTCATGATTAAATCATAAAATCGCAATTGGGGGAGGCAGCAGGGGATACATTTGAGAACTTGCGATTGGCGATGGTGTTGTTGAGCACCAACCGTCCGATCTGGGTCAGATCGACGATGGAGATTAAATCGGCGGGGAGACGAGATGGAGGTATTGGAGCAGAGCGAGAGAAATGAGGGTCGTTGGATCACACGGGACGGATGGCTCAAATTCAATCGGGGGATCGCAATCGGGGATGACAGAGGGTGGCACCTTTATGAACTCCTGATTATCGATATCGTGATGTAGTTGTAGCTGTTGGATCTGGCGGAGAGATCAACGGTTGATACTCCATTGGGGAGGTAAAATAGGAAGAAGCGATGGGTGCGATGCAGAACGAGCGTTGACCGTTGGATCTTGTAAATATTGATAGCTTTGAACACGCCTGCGGTCTATAGAACAAGAGACCATCGTATCGGGGATTTTGATCTCGACAAAGAGAATGCGCTACCGAACGTCTTCCAATTCCGATTCGCACCCTTTGACTTAGCGCTTGGTCTGAGCGCTGGGCTTTATGGAGGGAAAGTGGTTAAGGAGCTGGCCGAAAGGGGCTAAGCTTGTTACAAAGTAAAAAGTGGGTTTTTCAGCCGAAAAAGAGGATTTTAAGGCTAAAGAGGGAATTGGTAGAGGGAAAAAAAAAAGGGATATCAAACCAAATGAAGTTTGTTCATAAGGTTAAAGGGGAAGATGGGATGATTTAGAGGGTTAGTGGGAATAAAATAGGGGAAATAGAGGCCTTTTTGGGCATTCTTCTTCACGGAAATAGAGAGACTTTATAATGGAAACAATAGTGAGGATTCATCAAAGGCAAAGGCACAAGGAGACTTCAAGGATGATGTGTTTTCAGAGGGAAATCATTCCTTGAAAGCTCAATGACAGTTTTGACCCCCTGTTTGCTTGTCAAAAATTTATAGGGGGCTAACATGATCAACAGACTCATCTGCTTCCCTTTTCAACATATCTTCAAATTGTTCTGAAATATTCCAATAGTCCATGAGATCTTTCTCATTATCCTCTTCAACCATAATTTCACCCTATTCTGGTACACAAATGGAAATTCCATTTCTAACTCTGCTTGTCTTAGTTTTTCTACCAACCATTTCAATTGTCTCTGTCGTAGCCTTCTCTTTAACTTATACCACTTCACTATATTCTTCTTCAAGACCCAAACTTATCTTTGGTTTTCCCCTAGAAGCATTTTTAACACATCGAGTTCTTTTCTTATCTCATCCAACTCCTTGTCAAGCTCCTCTTGACTCATCCGGTTCCTGTGGATTGTTTTAGCACCCCTTTCCTTCATCTTGTAGCCTTCTTCTGAACCTTCTTTATGACTTCCCATAGCCATCTTTACTTTTGTGTGTGATTTTACACCTACAGCCAATCATCTCTTCCTGAGTTGATCTTCTCACCAAACTTCTCCTCTGTCTGGTTTCCAAGTCCTCTTTTCTTAGAACTTGCACTGATAAATATTGCTCTCTTACTGGTTGCTACACCCACTTCTCTTAAAGAATCCTTTGTCCCTATATATTCCAAGCCTCAGCTGGAATAAGGTTATGCTACAATCTCTAAGAACTTCCAAAAGTTATTCCTATAGTTTTACTGCTGCAAACTTTCAGACCTTTGTAATCAATTTATGTCTTGGTTGGTTGTCTCCTGCAAAAATGCAACTTTTGTACTCCCTTGATTTGTTTCAAAAGTATTATTAATTAATCAAAACTTATTCATACCATCTTTCCAACATCACCTGTTTTTAGGATCTCCTTATTTGTTGGTTTTTACCATTCCTGTAAATTTGGTTCTGCAAAACTGTCTCTAATCTCCATGCTTCCACTAGTAGGATCATATTCCAACATCACCTGTCTTTAGGATCTCCTTATTTGGTGGTTTTTACCATTCCTATAAATTTGGTTCTGCAAAACTGTCTCTAATCTCCATGCTTCCACTAGTAGGATCATATTCAATCTCCTCTGATACATCTTATGGTAAGTGAACAAAGTAAACATTTCCAACTTATCTGTACCTACCATAGTTTCAAAGTCTATATGTATTGAATAAGTTACCCAACACAATCATCAGAAAATGTATACAGCTGGTTCTCATCGCGCCGATACTTCACATAGTGAAATGGCCCTTGAATAGCTCCAACATAAATCCAATCACCATAAGTGTGAATAAACACCATCATTGTTCCACACACCTAGTTTATTATATGTTCCACAATTATTTATGGACAGACTCCATCACAAATTTATTCACAAACTGTGGCATTGCTTTATAAATCGATATCCAAAATTAAATAATAAAATAAAAGCCGAAGTATCAAATTTTACTTTTAGCAATTCACACTCGGAATTTGACCACACTCCTTTGCTAATCATAATATCCTTCATAACTGGAATTTTGTCCAAATGTGTGAGTGGCTTTAAAACAAATGTGATTCAAACTATTTTTTGGTTTGTACCTCCAAATTGACCCCGATTGAACCAATCATGCTTTGATGCATATTCCATGACCTTTGACATCGACTTCATTTGTTTTTGAATAAAATTTCATATTAGAGGATAGATTCCCTTAGCTTGGTCAATAGCAATTCCTGAGCGTATACAAAGTTTATCAATCACGCAGAGTGCCAACACATGGACAACAAATTGCTTCAAATCATTAAGCCCTCAATCCTTATGCAATTAAAATTATCGCTAGACCCTTCATGAACACAAAATTGTAACTCAACAATAATTCTCTACATGCAAAGTCTCCTTCTATTCTCATGATGGGATCAAATCATCCCTGATTCCCATCACAGTCTTATCAACGAGAAGTCTCCAGTGCCATGCTTTGATTTTTGTGCAATGCATAACCTTGTTGGATATGCTTGGCCTCTTGCCTCACACCTTCCTGCCTAAGCTCTGATACTAAAATGATGTAGAGACTCTACACAAATCAGAATACATGCGGAAGAATAGAGTTCACAAGTTATTTTAATACCAAAATGATGATTAACATAATCTTCAAATAAGCCACCATTCAAAATTAATATACATCTCAGGTTTATCCAACGATATCTTTAAATCAAGACCATATGATTTCTATCTACAGGTTCTACAACCAAAACTGAGCAATATATTTCTGCCTACATTTACAAACTGCCCCTTGTTTTTCTATTCCATATTATAGTCGTGGTTTTCAGGTCTTAATGTTGGGTGATTACATGAATCTACCACACCATGACGCAACCAGAAGAGGCTTGGGTGCGAAATCTATTGGGACTGTTTGCTTCCAACTTCGATTTGCGAAAATCGTCTTCCATCTCATGCTAACTCCGCTTCCATCCTTCACATAGTCGACCCTACAATGCGTTAAGACTCAAATCTTAACTATGGTGAGAAGCAATTTCAATCGAATGTAATAGCAACTTTCCACAACGATTGTGAGAAGTGATTTTACTGAACGTAATAGAAATTCTCCACCAAGGAGCTGTGTGAGATCGACATTCCCCATTTTGGATCGATTATGATCAAAACTACCTTGCGCCTGCAACTCGATGGTAGTGTCTACTACAAAAATTTAGTGTATACATTGTGTAGCAGAGGTTAAGCAAATAACTAAACATAGAGCGAATGAAATAAAATGATTGCATAAAATAACAGCAATGAAATACAGTGTCAAATCTTCTTTGGCTGAATAATACACTTGGTTTCCCTCTCGGCTCTTGCCTTTACAACTCATCACACTGTCACACCATTCCTACTCTACGCTTTCTTCTTTTCCTCTGTCCTATTCCATCTTCTATATCTATCCTCCATCCACATACGAAGCTTATTTTTGTACATAGTTGTGGATTAATTTGAATCCATAATTTCCTCCACAAATGAATCAACCAAATCCTAAAATAGCTTATCCCACCTTTCACTCAACTAATTTCTATTTAAAGAGTTCATAATCCCTAAGATATCTATACAACCCAACTCCTCTCATATTCTCAATTATAAGAGAATATTTACAATAAAACTCACACTCAAATTTTCCTCTTAATTTATTTAAAATGTACATAATTTATAAAATAATTAAAAAAAACATCACCCCCAAATAAATAATGACAATTGAGCAGGATGCTCCTGCATCACCGCTTAACATAACAGGGATTGTGTTGGGAAGTCCTTACTTGTATGACAGGAAAGAGATCTTCCATTTCCATGAGAACAAATATCATTTATTCAAATATGGAAAGGAATACATTGTTAGAGCACATCACAAGAAGACAAACATTACTATAGTAAATGCTGCATAGGTAAAGAGGCTGGTAAATTCAAGTAAGAATTTTGTTCTTCTAATGATTAAGCCTAAATCTGATGTTAATCATGAATCGTTTAAGGGATGTGATCCTAAGTTGAAATCATATTTATATGATGTATTTAATGCACATCATGAGATGTTTTAGGAGCCAATAGGATTACCCCCAAAACGAGAGATTCAACATGCGATTCAGTTGCAGCAAGATTGTCCTCTTCCAAATATCGGCATGTATCACATGTCGATAATGGAGAATGCTGAAATAAAGAGACAAATCAAAGAGATGTTGGACAAAGGAATCATAAGGCGAAGCACCTTGCCATGCGGTTCACCCATAGTCTTGATTCCAAAGAAAGATGGGACTTGGTGCATGTGTGTAGAATTCATAGCTTTGAACAATATTACGATAAAGAATCATTACCCACTCCCAAGAGTTGATGATTTTCTTGATCAGCTGAAAGAAGAAATTTTTTTCACTAAGTTAGATTTACGAAGTGGATATCATCAAGTAAGAATTGTAGAAAGTGACATATGGAAAACTGCATTCAAAACCAAACAAGGACTCTTTGAGTGGTTAGTTATTCCATTTGGTTTGTGTAATGCACCGTCAAATTTCATGCATGTTATGGATAGTGTTTTGCGTCCATTCCTTGATGACTGTGATTTTTTACTTAGATGACATATTTATTTTCAACAAAAAAAAAAATAACATGTCTTGCATGTGAATCGAGTGCTTGATGTTTTGAAGAAAGAGAAATTGTTTCTTAAGATGTCAAAGTGTAAGTTTGGAAATATTTCTTTGGTTTATTTGGGACAGATTGTAGGAGAAGGAGAGTTGAGAATTGATCCTTATAAAGTGGAAGCCATTGTGAATTGGCCCACCCCCAAAATAGTAACTGAGGTAAGAAGTTTCTTAGGTGCAACTTAGTATTGGAGAAATTTTATTTCTAACTTTTCTGCCATAACAGCTCCTATGAATGTAGTGACAAGTGTGAAGAAAGTCTTCCAATGGGTAGGAAAACAACAAAAAGCTTTCAAAGCTTTAAAATACAAGGTCAGTTCAACTCCAGTCCTTGCATTACCAAATTTCAGATAGCCATTCGAGATACAAACTGATGCTAGTGATTATGCCATGGGCGTAGTTCTTTTGCAGCATGGTAAGCCTATCGCTTTTCATTCTGAAACATTTAATGGTGTTGTGACAAATTATCCTACATATGAAAAATAACTATATGTGTTGGTACAAAGTGTCAAGAAGTCGAAACACTACTTGATGGGTAAAGAGACTATTGTGCATACCGATCACCAACCATTACAGTACTTACAGTCGCAAAAAAAATTGCAGCAATCAAGACATTTTAGGTGGATGGGATTTCTTCAACAATTTCACTTGGTTATAAGGTAAAAAAAGGCATTTTCAATAAATTTGCTGATATGCTTTCAAGACCAATCATTAGTACATCTACTTTACTAAAAAATGATTCTATTGTACATGAGAGTTACATAGAACAATATGCACATGATGTTGATTTTCAAGATGTGTATGCTAGTTTGAGTGAAGGGAATCAAGTTGAAGAAAAATATTATCACATACATAATAATTTTTTGTTTCATTTGGGAAAGTTGTGTATACCACAAGGAGAGAGGCTAAGTGTAATGAGAGAAGCGCATTCATCTCTTATTTTTGGACACTTTGGGGTAAGAAAAACAGTGGTGCATCTACATAGGTATTTCTATTGGCCTCGCATGGTAGATAGTGTGTTGCATTTTATAAGAGGTTGTTCTATGTGTGCAACAAGCAAGCCTAGTAATACGAAGCTTGTGTTGTACATGCCACTTCCGGTACCATCAAGGCCATGGGACAGTGTCTCAATGGACTTTGTTGGAGGTCTACATATGTCAAGAAAACATCATGATTATCTTTATTTAGTTGTGGATAGATTCAGTAAAATGTGTATGCTAATACCATGTAAGAAAACCATTATTGCTAAACAAACTGTTGAACTTTATTTTCAATATTTTTGGGTTGATTATGGATTGCAAAATTATATTGTTAGTGACAGGGATTCTAGGTTCATTGGGAATTTTTGGTCTAATATATGGAAGATGATGGACACAAAGTTGAAAAAGAGTACTGCTTTTCATCCGCAAACTGATGGACAAAACGAGTTCGTGAATAGAACCGTTGTGCATCTATTGAGAGGATATTGCAGCAAACATCTTAGGTTTTGGGATGAGCAACTGCATTATATTCAACATGCCTACAACCGGGCAAAGAACTCTTAAACTCAAACATCACCTTCTGAAGTATGATTTGGGTATTTTCCAAAATCGCCATTAGAATTCATCTTTGGTAAGGATGCTGCAATTGATGGCCATAGTGATACTGAAAAGGCTCGAAATTTCATTGAGAAAATTCAGATTATACATCAACGAGTTCAAGAAAAGATTGAGAAAATTCAAAGAAAATACAAAGAGAGGCATGACAAACATAGAGTTGATCACAAGTTTCAAGAGGGAGATGAGGTATGCTTGCACATTAACAAAGAAAGGATGCAAGGGGAAGGTAAAAATCTCAAACCCATTCGCTATGGTCCATTCAAGATCATAAAGCAAGTTGGTAATAATGCATTTCAACTTGAATTGCCTTCATATATGCAAATGTATTCAATTGTTAATGTTGAAAACTTACGTTTGTATGAGCCACCTTTGATCTAAGGAAGTGATGTTCAGCTACCTTATATTGAATATTTATCACCAGAATCTCTGGATGAGCTCAAGGAAGATACAATTCTTGACAGGAGAACAAGAGCATCCAAGAGGGGAAGTGTTGACTAGCTTCGAGTTGGCTCAAAGGTACTAAGCCAAGCAAGGAAAAGTGGATGAAGGTTGGAAAGGTGAGGGAGCTATACCCTCATCTAATGAACAGGTAATCAAGTCTTTTGGGGTCCAAAATCTTCCCAATGGGGAGGATTGATCAGGAGTTCATAAATTTTGCTCAAAATTGAAAATTACAGGATTCGGTTGAAACAAGGATGGTTGTATAGATCTCGTCTTCCTAATTTCGATGCTGTGAACGGTTCGAAAAATCGATGTCATATGAGGGAGATATCACATTCTAATCAAATTTCCGAACAACTAAATTTTGTGATAGGGTTGACTGGGATGCCCAATCAGCATGGTCGATTCAAAGTTAGCGAAAGGAATATTCTAAGGAATATTCCTTTCCTCAGAACTAATCCCAAGCTGAAAAGTTGCACGATATTGTTTGTTGAATTTTTGTACATTTTTTTTTTATGGGCCAATTGGAGGGTAACACATGGCTAGCCCTGAGGCCGCCATGTGTCCCCTTAGTGGTGTATTAAATTTTTTGTTGAGGCCACAAATGTCAAAACCTGGACCTCCAAGAGAGCAACCATATGACATAACCACCTGAGCCACACATGATCCTTAACCTATATAGGGAGTCGGCTTTATTTAAAGTTTAATATAATATGCAATGGGGTTTGGGGACCACCGGCGGTCCCAACCCACCAGCGATCCCCATGGGTGGACACATGTACAACATCAAACTCCACAGTTAACGCGACCTCCAACCGTTAGCCGATAGTCACCGCAACTGTTTCGATATGTGTTATCACATGTAACCGTTACTCTAACGTTTTCTCCATGGGGATAACGTTTACATGACTTCAAAATGGAGTTTCCGCCTTTATAACCCGTGGTTTGTGCCATAGTTCCGCCGACCGTTACGGTCAGGCCTGGTTTGGGGTGCACATGTGGCTACCCCTAACCACTAACATTTATTGTAACGGTTAAATCTGGCGGAATTTTAGAGCATGCCCAAATTTAGGCAAAATCTATTATTTTGACTCTAGTGAAGTGGAGTCCTCCACATTTAGTGGAGCTTTTCTAGGTGTTATTTGGAAAATGAGTAGGAGACTCAATTTTCGCCCATTAAGAGTGAATGAAGAGTCATTATAGACTAATTGGAGCATTCTGGAGCCATTGGTGCAGAGAAAACAACCATTAGAGGCATGTAACTACATGTATTTGCAAAATTTTGAGCATAATGAAAGACATACATGCTATTGGGAGCTGGACCAGCAGATGTAGCCCAAGAGTGGTGAACTGATTCATCATGCCTGGTGTGTAAATGTTATGTGGTGTTTTATTTCTCTGTTTTACACTGCTTTTCAATGTTATTTGTGTTTATTTCATGCTTCTAATTCACTAAAATAATCTACAATTCATGATTAAAATCCTCAATCCTTAAGCAAACTTATGAGACAAGTATGCACATGTTTTATAGCTGAAAAGACACTTAGCACAACAAAATTAATATAGTCCTTTCATATAAAGTAGGCATTCAATTGGTAAATAAAAATAAAATTAACAAATGAAATTGGGCCCTCTTGTGATGTGATGGATCTGCCCACTACGCAGATTTTCATAATTATAAAAAACCATATTCTTGTTTTGGTTTAAAAATTAAAAAAATGTACATATTCAACTATATATATATTTCACTTTGTATATTCATATATCCTAAATCTAAAATATTGTAGTGAGGCATAGAGTGGCTTCGTAATACTAGAAGGGGTGTAATGAGATTAAACTTACAGAAGTGGTTTTTAAAATTGGTATATCATTGTTTTAGGTTTTAACCTTGTACACAAATTACCTTCATACAGTTTCTTAAAACATAAAGATATACAATGGTGAGAACATAAAATACACATAGATATTTTCTCCTAGAAACCAAACTCGAAAAATTGGATTGATTTTTCATTATATTCATTTCAATGTTACAATACATATATACATGTTGAAGCATTCATAACCCCAATCCATTAACCCTAGATTAGAACATAATAGTAGTTCACTTGACTGGATCTACAAAATACCATGGGAAAAAACCATCATTCACAAAATCATGTGCTAAAAACACAGGGAATTCACTCAACGAACCTCTAACCTATCGCGTGCGTTCGTCGCACATTAAAAAATACCTTTAATTTGACTACATATTGGAAAATACCCTTAAAAATCACATTATTTAACCCCCTACCAATACGAACCCGATACACCTTCCTAATTCAAAAAACCCCTACTTCCACTAAATATTGTAGGTATCCATTTTTTCCTTAACATTTTTTATGCCCCTTTATATTTTTTCATTAAATTTTAGATCCCTTTTGTATACCTTTTAATATAAAAACCCTTTACCCCCTATATATACCGCAATATATTATGTCAATTTTTCCTCAATATATATCCCCCAATATGAACCCACGTGGTATGGTATTGCTCCCCAGTGAAGCCCTTGTGGCTAAAAACATGCACAAAACCATCGGTAGGTTCACCCACCATCCTTGGCTCCTCCTCCCATCCTTGGGTGCACATAAAAAAAAAAATCCTGGGGCGTTTCCCCAAACACCATGCAGGGGGGAGGGGGGGCTATTTCCCCCCCTGTGACCCCCCACTACACCCGACACAATGTAACGAACCCTAGGCCTAGTTGTGGAAAGAATATAACACATACCCAACCATTGTTCCAACCATATAATGAGATGATATTTGTAGATGAAATTTTATCATATTTTAAGTCTTCAATGGAGATATTTGAGGATATTTATATGAATAATAAGAGGATAAGAAATTTTTATTATTTAAAAAAAATAGAATAAAAAATATTTATCACCTAATGTTTTATAGTATTATTTAATAGTTATTATAAATAATAAATAAAGTGCAAGACTATAATAAATAAATAAATGAATTTTTTTATTAAAAAACGAAAAAATATAAAAATTAGTAAAATATAAATTTGAAAGTGCTATGTCACCATGGGAAATTGTGGAAAACCATGTGCTTACATGGGGAGAGGATAAAATCACGTATGGGGTAAGGTGCACACAAATGAATTAGAGAATCGAGTGAATTAAGAGTTGGGACATGACTGAGTTTAATCAGTCAAAATTTCCTTGATTTAAATCCTAGAGTTCATGTAGGAAATTCTTTGGTTTGATAGAATATAGGGCAACGAGTATGGGATGTCGTTGGGAAAACGAGAAACACTAGAAGGGGGATTTCCATGAGGGACATTGAAGCAGAAAATGGGAGCTCACTATTGTGTTTTGCTAAGCCAACATGAGATGTGCTTAGAGTTTTAACATATTGAGAACTAGAAAGGAGCTTGTGTGTGCATTTACACTTGAATAAGTTTGCTAATTTCCCATATTTATTGATATTTTATCCAAAATTTGCCTTGTAGTATCATGGTCTGGCTAGGGGTGGCCAATTGTAGAGGCTCGGGGTGGAATAAAGCCTGCATATGGGTTTAAAATTAGTCACTATTTGTTATTTGGATAGATTAGCATCAATCTTAGAGAAGTTTTTAATCATGTCTTTTGTTGGATATCTTTTTATGTAAAGTGAATTCATGAAGGAATGCATGCACTAAATGACACGTGCCATTGATTTTGATATTTCAAGAAGGAATAATTTTGTATGTGGAATTGTTAGTGGCAAAATAATATTTTAAATTATATAAATTATCCTTAGAAATCATGTATAGAACTTAGATAATGTAAGCCCTAAATAGTGAATATTGTAGAGTTGCACTAGTTAAGAGATGTATTGTACATGCTATAGTTGTGATGACTTTAATTGGATTGATATTAGTGATAATATGTAGTTGAGATAATTATGCAAGTTACATTCTATGATGCTTTGAATAAGGAATGTTAAATTGAAAACTACAAGATTGATTTGTGGGTTCTCAAGTGCCAAGAAGATTGATGTAGCATAATTGTTATAAAAATATCTCTTGAAAAATCTATATAATCCTTGTTCTTTGGTAGCCTAACCTTATATTTTATAGGAGTTTCATGGGCTAGAAGGTGTGGTATTATTTCTTTTGATTAGTCATGATAAACTTCAGGTACATTATGAGGTGATTATGTTGTTGTTTCCAATGTTTTTGATAGTTAGAGGTTGTGGAATAAGAAGGACATGATGTTAGTTTTTTTATACCCAATAACCTTTGCGAAAAAGAAATTCTCACCCTACCACATAAATTCCTACTATATAGCCATGTACATAATTTACATGAGTAGACTAAGTAATACACGCACAAAATTGGATATATTTTATCCATACATGTTCCTAGTGAAAAGAATGTTGGAGGCTACGTTAGAAATGAAATTCAATTCATGTTTTAATATTAAGAAAAAAAAAATATGTGTTGGCACAATTTTTTTTTTCCTATGTGGTTCATGGATCTTGGAGATCGATGACTGCTACATTCAGGAAATATTTGTACTAGGAATATCAACCTGAAGGGATCACTTCATGTCATCTCAACCACGGAGCCTAACCCTGATGGTGTTGAGAGAATTGAGCTCGTGACCTCTCAATAGGAAAGGTGGTTTAACAACTAGGACTTGACCAATTGAGCTAACCCTCAGGGCTTTATAGTAAATTTTCGTTTTGCAGATAAATCATTTATATTTATTTTGCAACTTAGCCATATCAAATATAATTGATTCTAACATAAATGGACCAAATAATTTAGATAGATTGAATTATATGCATGATTTATATAGAGTAAATTATATGGATTGATATTTTAAGATGCAAATTACATGGGAAGGACACATTACAAAGGAAATTGTGAGAAGAGTTGAAGCTAAACCAACTACTCCTACATCTTCAGTTCAATATCGAAATAAAAAAGAAATCAAGTGAGGTTACCTCATGAATTTCTACGAAACACATCACCATTCCATGTATAAGGGAATAAAATAGATCAAACAAGATATGACACACACTAAAAAGTCCATTTAGGAAAACCCAGATTCTGGCTCTAAGGGTGAGACATATCTTAAGTAGTACTTGGGGAAATTGATTTAGGGCATATCCCTAATTTATGCTATTAGTTGGTATGGATTTGGAACAACCATATAAGGAAATAGGTTGGGAAGATATTCTAATTTCTGCAATTTGATTGGCCTATCAGAGGTAGTTATCAAGGGGAAAAAAATGTGCAGTGAATTTGATTTTGATGGAAAAATTCTAAAGCAACTATCGGTAGAGTAACTGAAACTATAAATACAAATAAAGTGATATTTTTGAAGAGAATACCTCTTTCAATAATAAGGGAAGAAACAAAAAAACATTTGTTGAAAAGCTTTCTGGATTATCCACAATGTTATAGAACATTTGTCGACGTTTCGAATCCCAATGGGGATCCATCTTCAGGACAATATGTTGAATAAAGGATGAAAGAAGGAAAAATAACAGGGATTAATAGTGAAAAAAAAAATAGGAAGAGCCAACAAAAACTAGATAATCATTAATATTTTATTTTTATTTTTAATAAATTTTTATTCTTAATTTCTTCTTTTAATAATTTTTTATTTTTAATAATTTTTTATTTTTATTCTTTATTCTTATTTTATTTAATCTGATAGATTTTAAGAATAATGTTTAATTCTTAGGAGAAAATAAAAATTGTATTTAATAAGTACTAATATTTAAATATTTAAAAAAAAAATAGAATTTTTATTTAGATTTATTACAAACTAAAAATTAAAATACTATAATTAAATTAATAAATATTACTACTAAATGTTAATATAAATAATATAACTAATGAAAGTAATAAAATTTTTGTGTGAAATAAATTCTTATTTATTATTAAATATATATTTAAAAGGAATTAAATATAAAAACCTATTAGTAAAGATTATGTTAATTATCATAGAATTTGAGATAACCTTAGATGATAATAGTAATTAAAACTATATACCAATTTTATTATTAATAAAATAGTTAATAAAATTAAAGGTAAAACAAGTATAGATGAAATTACTAATTGATATAATATTTATTTATTCAAAAGAGTAAATAAATATTACTAATTATTAATCAATTTTTATTTTAATTAATTAATTTTTATTTTATTTTATTAAGATGATAGATTTTAACCTAATTAATCTAATTATATTAGGATAATTGATTATAATCTTAATTAATTTTATTTATTAAAAACATTGGTTACTAACCATAATTAATTAATTTTTATTAATTGGAAATAAAAATTAATTAATAAGGATAATTATTAAAACTAAATAATTTACTTATTAGTTTTCTAGATCTAAAAACAACCAAACCCTAAATTTTTATTTATTTATTTGTTTTATTATTATTATTTATTTTTATTTTTATTTGGAAGAGAAACAAACATGTGATACTATACCTGGGATGATGGCAAACCCGAGGAACAAATCTGCCAAATTAGAAACCTCCAACTATCCCTGATTTCAAACCCTCCATCCCTGTTGAGGTTATGAGGATGCTTTATAATCTCAAGTGCCTCTCTAATTTTCCTTCTTTGATAGTGTTCCTCCGAGGCAATGATTTTGGCATCCTCTAGACGCAAACGATGCTTAGTTTTTGAGGAGTGATCTGCAAGGGCTGAGGTGCGAGATCTCTCATGCTTAATATCGACTCCATGTTCTTTAAGACGTTTTTGTAGCAAGCGCCCGGTTTCACCAATATAACTCTTCCCGCATGAACAGTCAATCTTGTAAACTCCTTTAAGCTATTGGTGACTAATACTATCTTTAACTCATTGCATTCTTTGTCTTATTGTTCCTGTTGCTAAAAATTGCGTGAAAATGTCCTTCCTCCCAAGAACCTTGGTGATATAATCAGTAACACCCTTGATGTATGGTATAAAAACCCTACCACAACTTTCCAAAGGTCCTTGGCGCTTCTTGGACAGGACCAAACCCTTATCTATTTAGAATTAAATATTTAAAATATAAGTTGAGTGCTATTGGTAAGTAAGTATCAAGTAATAATCTAGTTACTATAACATTGAATGGTACGTTAGATGAATTTCAAGTATTTGTCACTAGTATTGCAGTAAGAGAAAAAGCGCCTTCAATTGACGACTTGATAAGGATCCTTATGTAATAAGAGGAAAGAAGGAAGATTGACAATAATACATTTCAACATTCATAGATGTCTATGACAACTAATCTAGATACCATAAAGAAAAACCATGGATAAATAACAAAGGTGGAGTTTCATCAGAGATATCTACTAATGTGAAAAATAATGGTATATGAAAATATTGCGATAATTTTGGACAATGTGCTTATGAATGTATGAAAAATATGTTTAATGAGTCTAAGTATAGAAGATAAGAAGAACTTTTTTGATAAATGTAAGTGATGAGCTTATAAATCTAAAGTTGTTTATTTCAAATGTATCCCTATTAGTAGAAGTAGATGATTTAATGCATCCTTCATATATTCAAGAGCATCTATTCCTATGAATTGCAATAGAGATTGTTTTAAAACATAACATGATAAAACTAATAATGATAACTCTATCTATTTAATGGTATATTTTATTAAAAAAATATGGCAATGTATTTCACCATGTGGTCATGTGAAATAAATTAAAAATATAATCTATACAATGGATTAAAACAAAATACATTCTTAGTTTCAACATTACATATCAAGGTTTAAAATTTGAATTTGTGGAGCCAAATTGTCATCTGAAGGATATATAATATTACTATAGAATCATATAAAAAAATATGATTGAGAGGCCATACAAAATTGATGCTACTATTGAGATTTATCAATCTTTGTTATTTGCAAGTATGTTTTCAAAAGAGCTACGACACTCTAGATTTTGACATTTAAATCTAAAAGATATATTTTACTTCAATGAAAAAATATGGTGAAATATCTTCCACTCTTTTAAAATGAACATGTTGAATGCAATGATTGCGAATTTTGAAAAACACATAGAAGTCAATTTCCAATGAGGATAGATAAATGGAAAATATTTTTTTTTGAATTAGTACATAATAATGCAAACTAAATCATTTGGGGGAAGATTTTTATATTCTAATATTCATTGATGAAAACCATCTTCACATGTGTATTGCATAAAAAAAGTGATGTTTTGAATACTTCAAAGATTTTTTAAATATGGTTGAAATGAAAATAGGAAAGAATATCAAGATATTTAGATCATCTCAAGGGGGACAATAAAATTCAAGAGAATTCTTAAAGTACTGTAAAGATATTGGAATTTAGAAATAGCGAATGGTTCCACATATCCATGAGAAAAATGGTGTGGTTGAGAGGATGAGTAAAACCATAGTAGAGTGTGTCTATAAGCATGCTCAAATATAAGAATATTCCTAATAGTTTGTACGATGAAGCTACAAGAATAGTTATCTAGAAGTCCAATAAAATTTTTATATATTAAAACTCCTTATGAATCATCCAATGGATATAAAGTAGTTTTAAATCACTTGATAGTTTTACACAGTAAATTGTTTTACCACATCCTAAAGAAAAATAGAAGGAAACTTGATGCAAATTCAGTCAAATGTATTTTCATTTGTTATTGTGTGCCTAACCATAATGCTTGAAAAATGCATAATCCTATTACTCATAAAATATTTGCATGTATCCCCGGATGCGGGTGGTACCTAGCCTTGCAAGACTACACGGGGCAGCCATGTGGATCACCACATGACGCGCCCATGTGCCCAAGCCTTGGGATGCACAGTGCCTTCAATTCTCGCGTGGGTTGGGCTTTAAATTCCCATGCGCCACCTTATTTTCGACATACCCAATGCGTTTGGTATTAACTCCTCCCGGCACCATGTTGTTCACTTCTCCTGCTCCTTCTCTGGCTCTTCAACATGCTCTAATCTCTCTCCCTCTATTCTTCTTGCTTCGGCCCTCCCCTGCTCAGGCAAGAAGCTTCTGGGCTCAGGACTCTGCAGCGACCCCTCCACAGTATCGTGCCCTGTCCAAGCCTGTCGTGATGCCGCGACGACACTAGAAATGTTGTAGACGAGTTGCGAGCAGGGGCCTCCCTTCGCATCCCCTCTGCCCCATGCCATCCCCTAGGAATTAAATCTTCTAGTCTCTTGGGACATGTCGGACTTGTCGCCCTTTTCCTTCACGCTTGCAGAGCCATCTGACTCCTTCGTTCCTCTCGCGCAACTCCTGGGCCCCTCCGCTCCCCCCTCCTCCTCCCACGGTAATAAGAGAGCCCGCAAGTCCACCATCCCTGTGGAGCCTACCTTCATCCCCCGTAAACTCAAAGCCCTCACTGTGCAGCTGGCCTCCAGCTCCAATTCCGATGACAGCAACTCCGAGCTAGTCGAAGAGAAGCATCTACTAGGTCTGCGTCTCTTGGGCTCCTCCAAGAGGAAAGAAGACCTCAATTCGACTGACGTCATGGATATTACAGCATTTGTGTAGGATAACGCCACTCAGGACACTCTGGCAGAGCGCCTCAGGCTTCCGAAATCCCCACGCGAGTAGCTTGAAGGCTCTGACCCTGGGCTTGATTCACTAGATTATGGCTACATCTACCGCATCCTCGAAGAGGAGCCTCCCTCTAGCGACAAGCATGAAGGTTCTCCATAGCACTCTCTTTTCGGGTTTCCTAGTTTGTTGGTTCTGGTTGTTTCCTATGCTAGTTCTTTTGGTCTCTTTTTGCAGTGTTTCAAAGGTTGGTTTCCCTCTATGGGCAACTTGTTCTATCTAGATAATTAAGGTTGGTTTCCCCTTTAGGGGCAGTCTAGTTTTGGACATCAGTATTTTGTTTATTCCCTCCGTCATGGATCTTTTCATTTCCAAGGATGAGCATTGTAACCTTTGGTTGATGAATTAATAGAATTTGTATTACTTAGGAAAAAAAAATTTATTTGCATGTATGGATGTTATATTTCATGAGTATGTAGATGTTGATAGTTAACGTGTAAAAAAAACTTACTAAATAAATAATTAAC
This sequence comes from Pinus albicaulis, assembly GCA_034641835.2. Lineage (NCBI taxonomy): Eukaryota > Viridiplantae > Streptophyta > Pinopsida > Pinales > Pinaceae > Pinus > Pinus albicaulis. The sequence goes on along the minus strand of CM076583.1, from coordinate 1,285,822,431 downwards.
AATGCCAAATTAGAATAAAGTGAAGATCAAGAAGATAATAATATCAAAGTGGTATTGAAGCTACAACTGATTGGAGTATGCCAAGAAATAATGTAGCTACTCCATGAAGTAGTAATGCACTAAAAATATCAACAAGGAAAATCAATACATCAAGCAACTATAAAATTATGCTTTGATGTCTCAAATCATGGGCATTGAAGATATTTTAAATTATGAGAAGGCAAAGAATAAAAACGGATGGATGGATGCTATGCAAGAGGAATATGATTCTATTGTGAAAAATGATGCTTGAGCAATAATTGAAATTCCTAAAAATAAATTTCTTATAGGCTTAAAATGGATTTATAAATCTAAGTTCAACTTTGATGGTGGGACAGATAATTTTAAAGCTAGATTGGTTGCAAAACGATATCCACATATGAACTGAATATGACGACACATTTTCTCTTGTAACTAAAATAAAAATCATTAAACTTATAATTGTATTAACTACCAAGTGCAATTAAAACATAAACTAAATGGATGTCGGATCATCATTTTTTAATGGTGAATTAAAAGAAGAAGTTTCTATTGTTCAACTACAAAGTTATTTAAAGTATGGAAAATAACATTTTGTATGAAAGTTAAATAAATAACTATATGGTCTCAAACAAGATTCGATATTATGGTATATAAAAATTGATCACTTCTCCTAGCAAGGATTCATAAAAAATAATAGTGATTCAAACCTTTACATAAAGAAAGATGAATATGGTAATAAAGCTTTGATTTTATTATATTTTGATGATTTAATCATAACAAATAGTGCTTCAAGTTTGATTAATGAAATTAAAAGTGAGATATTATAAGAATTTGAAATAAAGGATTTTGGACAAATGCAATAGTATTTAAGTATTAAGGTATGGGGTGAAGATAGAAAAACTTTGATCACTCAAAGTAAGTATGCAAATTAAATGTCAAAAGATTTAATATGAATGGGTTTGAATCAATGTTTACTCTATTAGAATATAATGCTAAGCTTTTCATTAATGATGACACAAAAGAAGTAAACGGTACTTTGTATATGTAACTAGTGGGAAGTTTAAATGACTTAAACACAACAAGATCTAATATTCCATATTCAATCATCATACTTAGTCAATTAATTTTCAAGAGACATGAGCACCATTAGAAAAACATTAAGAGAGTCATTCAATACTTAAAATGTTGATTTTAGTATTGAATACACTAATTGTTTGAAGACAAGGTTGACAAGCTATTGAGTAGGTGATATAACTGATAGAAAGTAAACCATTGGATATGCATTCAGTATAAAATTCAGGATTGTGTATTCGAGCAAAAAGAAGAAACCAAATGTTTCATATACTAAAGTTTAGTACAAGGCATTGTGCAGTGTTACCCGTGACAAAATTTGGCTAAGGTTGATTCTCAAAGAGATGGGATAATGGTATCCATCCTTATCTAGAATGAAAATTCCATGAATATTCTAGAATCTAATGGACAATATTGAAGTCAAACAATCGACTTCGCTCTCGTCTATCAAATTCCAAAAATATTCTTGAAATTTGGAATCGAGTAAAGTCTAGGTGAGAAAGGAAAGAAGTACCTACAACTACAAGTGTGTAAATCAAAGTTCTATGAAATTGTAAAATAACCCAATCTATTATGCAAGATCAAAGCACGTTGAAACCTAGTATCATTTTGTAAGAGAAAAGATTCAATAAGAAGTAATTGATGTGATGTATTGTAGCACAAAGGAGAATATGGTTTATATATTCTATAAGCCTTTGGGAAGGAAAAAGTTTATTATATGTAGATATTTTCTAGGTATCATAGAAAATTTATTTCTTCATTAAGAGAGTGTTAGAAATAAATGAAGAAAATTAGTTGTTGGCATGTTGTTGTAATGTTCCTAGAAAATTTTGAGGTTGTTAAAGGGTAGGAAAATAATTGAGAGAGTTTGTTAGATAAGTGATAGTATGAATCCAATTCCAATTTGAAGGGACTTGTTGACCTATAGAAAGCCTATATGTGTGCATATATGTTTCCATATTCAATATATGAAATAGAGAACTAGCTCTTTGCATACAATTTCATTTGTTGTGTGTGGTTAATTTTTATTATATCCATCGAGAAAGAGTGGATTCAACAATCAACACTTAATCTTTTTTTAGTAAGAGGACGGGATTAAACATGGGTATGGTAACTTTTATATGTCATGGAACATATATTGCACATGAATGTTGTGTTCTCATAATCTATAACCTATATGTATTTAAAATTATTCTACATGAAAATCATTTTGTATGTAAGACTCTTATTAAGATTTATCTTGTTTTGTATGTAAAACTCTAGTTAAGGTCTTTCTCATTTTGTATGAACGATTATTACAAAGGTTTATTTCAATATAGGCACTTGTATGTGTGCATAAATTCACCAAAACTATCTTAAAACTTGATAAATGCACAAATCTTTCCAATACCTTTTAAAATTGATAAATATGAGGACCCTATTGGGAATCACGATTGTTGTTAGACCGAAATCCACAGGCGTTAGTCTTTGCTACAATCGCCAGATTTAGGATCCATGAGACAAAGCTTTTTAATATCTTTAAATATTGATAAATATGAGGAGCATGTTAGATTCACGATTGTTGTTAGACAAAAACCCACAGGAGTTAGTCTCTACTACAATCGCCAAAGTTAGGATCCACGAGAGGAAGTTAGTTCATGTCGCGAAACACATGGGAGTGTTGAACTCGATGTCCAACGATCTCCACCAGTGCGAACTGGGTATGATTCGAACTTGAGACCTTTGGCTCTGATACCACTTGTTGGAATCATGATTGTCATTAGAACAAAACCTGTAAGTGTTAGTCTTCTCTACAATCACCAGAGCTATGATACAGGAGAGGTGGTTAGTCCATGTCGCAAAACACACAGGAACACTGAACTTGATGTCCAATATAACCTAACATCAAATAATGAAGACAAATAGCTATAACTAACATTGTTATCATCACATTTAAGGAACCAAAAAATTATAAAAATCGTGCACATCACCCTCAAGCATTTAGTAATTATAATGTTTTACTTTAAAATATGACTTATAAAATTTTAATTTAATTATCAATAATTATTAGATAAATAATAAAGATTTAACCTTTAAAAAATACTAAAATATTTTTAATAATAAAATTAGAATTGTAATACAATTTTTAATTAATTTATTAGTAAAAAATATGACCATTAAAATATTTTTATTTTTTTTCATACCGAAATTTATTATCACTTTAATAAATAGTTTAATACTTCAATTTGTTTATCACTTCAATAAATAGTTTAATTGTAAAACTGATTATTGATAAGGTTCATTGACAATACGGATAAACCATACGAGTTATTGACTTTATGGGATAGATTTACTTCAATAAATAGTTTAACTGTAAAATTGATCGTTGATAAGGTTCATTGACAATACTGATAAACAAGTATTTGCTTTATGGGATAAATTTATTTATCACAATAATAAATAGTTTAATTTCACATTCGCTTTATGAGATAAAGTTACTTATCACACTAGTAAATAGTTTAATGGTAAAATTGATCATTGATCGGGCTCATTGACAATACCCATAAATTTGTTTATTACTCCAATAAATAATTTAATAGATAAAATCTGTCATAGGCATTGAAGCTAGCATTTACTTGTCCCTTTGAGATGATCCAGTGTCCATAAACGTAAATTTAGAAAACAAGCACATCAAATATATCAAAAAGATCCACATAAAAACAATCCCTTCGTACATAATCAAACTACCATACCGTAAAGGGAATTTGAAAGTAAGGTGCATATTCTGATTACCGATACAGGTTCTATATATATATATATATATTGCACTGGTAAGTAATGGGTACCGGACTTTTTCTAACACTAACAACTTTGGGATGGTGCAGGCATTTCCACTGCCGCTTGAAGAAATGTTAAGTAATTAGTAGAGATGGAGAGGAAGGCGAGGAGTGGCCTTGGCCACCAGAGGCACGGCCTTCTGGAGAGCAAGTCCAAATGCTTCGTCCATATTGAGCCCGTCCTGGTTTGGTGGCACATCCCAATCGAAAGCATGGATCAACGACCCCAGATTGTACTCCACCATCGTAATCCCCATGCGAGTTCCAGCACAGATGCGCCTTCCTGCCCCGAACGGGATCAGCTCGAAGTCGTTGCCACGGGGATCGATCTTGGAACCCACAAACCTCTCTGGATTGAACTCCTCCGGCTTATCCCACACCTCCGGATCTCTTCCGATTCCCCAGATGTTGACCATTAGCCTAGTGTTCTTCGGAATGTAGTACCCGTCAACCTCGCACGCCTCCGTGGAGACGCGAGGGAGGCTCAGCGGTGTGGACGGGTGCTTCCGAAAGCCCTCTTTACAGACGGCCACAAAGTATGGCAGATTCGCAAGGTCCGACTCCTTGAGTCTCCTCTCACGCCCGATCACCTTGTCCATCTCCTCATGCACGCGCTTCAGTAACTTAGGGTTGTTAATTACTTCAGCCAATGTCCATTCGATCACGCTGCTGGACGTGTCGGTTCCTGCTGTGAATAAATTCTGCAAAACAAACAATGCATGTGCATATTCAATACTCAAATTAATATTTGAAAAGTTAGTTGTGTCTTTTATCAATGTTTTGAGGATGAATCACAATGATCACAGAAACCAAATTTCAAAAGGATATCAATTTTCAAAACATTACCAGTAATAGAGCTTTGATATGAACATCGGAGAGCCTCCCGCCTTGGCCGTCGCAGTTGTCTCTCTGAGACATAACAATGTCTAGGAAATCGGGCTTAGACGCTCGTTGCTTGGCCGTGGACTGGTGTTCCTCTATCATCCTCGCGATGAGTGCGTCCCATTTCTTGTGTAGCTTCTTCATACCCCGCTGGATGCCCTGCAAGTCCATCCACGCCACCGATGGAATGAAGTCCCCGATGTTGAAGTATCCCGCGCAGGTCATGAGTTCCACCACCATGTCCTTGAACTCGTTGGCCTCGTCCCCTTCCGTTTCGAACACCCGCTTGCTCAGAATGATCTGCCCGATCATGTTGGCGGCGCAGATGTTGAGGAGGTCCGGCACAGTCACCGTCTCGCCGCGTTGCGAGTGACTGAGAATATTGCGGAGCATGAAGCCCATCTCTGCGTCCCTCACCGGCTGCCAATCTTCCAACGCCTTTCCTCCCAACATGTGCATGTTGCAGACCTTGCGTTCCATCTTCCATCGTCCTCCGTATGCTGCCCACACCATGTCCTGTAAGGAAAGAAATGGCATACTATTTAGGGAATAATTTCATTAAGCATGTCAGAAGTAGGAATTCCCAGAAGCATGCCACAAGTAGGAATTCTAGGTGTGTTTGTGAACAAAAATATACTTCTAAAAAACATGCAAAGACAAGCAAGAATTACCAGATGTGACCAAAAAAAATATACAACATGCATACAAAAGCATGTCCGGAGTAAGAATTTCCCAAGAAAGACCATATTTGTAATTTCCATTTGCGAGCACATACATAGTCCCAACTAAAAAACATACTCCCACTTGTAACAGAAAGCCATACAAAAAAAGGAAACATACGAACAAGTTACAGAGAAACTTCGAATTATATCAACCAGAGTACAGTGAACACCTGAGAATCGTAGGCGATGTACGTGGCGCCGGCATTGCCCGGCCTGTTGGAGAAATTTATATCCAAAGTCTTCAAAAAAGCCTTAGCCGCAGCGGGCGTGGATGCCACCACCATGTCGGAGGTTCCCAGTTTCAGATACACAACGGGGCCGTATTTCTTATACATGTTGTAGAGAGTACGTGAGGCATCGATCCCAGCAATGGCAGACTTCCCACCAGTGGCCATCCTGGTGGCCCGGGTGGGAGCTGCCTCTTCTTCAGCTTCAACCTCGATCTCAAAACATAACGAAATCCAATGTAGAGAGCAAGCCAAGAGAGAGCCCACTTTACAAATTCGTTCAAATCCAATGACTCCATATTGAGTAATGTCTCTGAGGCCACTGTGATGCTTCGTTACATCTCCTGTATATATATATAACTTCCATGCTGTTATTAGTTGGGTTGACCACCTTCACGTGGTCGTAGTTAGTTGTGCACCTGATATTCATCTACCTTCCAAATTTCCTACTTAATATTCATCTACCTCACATTTTCAACAAAGTGTCGTATTTAGAAAATAATTGACAAATGATTTTTGAGGCACTTCCCAACATTTAATATTGTGATGGGTAGTGTATAGATAATGGGATTCTAAGTACTTTATTACTGGGATGAGTGTGGTAATATTTTGAAGAGTTTCCTAGAGTTTAATTGTAAGTTTAAGTTGTTTAGTTAATATCATTTAAATATTTAAAAATAAATTTAAAAAAATAAATAAAAATTTTATTTATAAATTTAAAAATATTATTAATTTTAAGTAATGTATTTAAAATCAAAATTTATAAAACAATATTATAAATAAATAAAAAATTGGAAATCAGGTTTATTATAAGTTTTCAACATCATCGAATTTTTTAGCATGAAAATGTTCAGGATAAAATTCTATTTTCAAGGTTGGTTTAAAAATTAAAATTTTATAAAATTTATCATAAATAAAAAAAATTGGAAATTGGCATTAAATTAAAAAATTGGAAATTGGAAGTTTATCTAGTGATTTTTGAAATCCAAATTTTCCACTTAATATTTTAACTTCACATTTTCAACAAAGTGTTGTATTTAGAAAATAATTGACAAATGATTTTTGAGGCACTTCCCAACATTTAATATTGTGATAGAGTAGTATATAGATAATGGGATTCTAAGTACTTTATTATTGTGGTGAGTGTGAAAATATAGATGGTGGGATTTTAAGTAATTTAAAATATGAAGTTTTGAAGAGCTTTCTATAGTTTAATATTGGAACTAGTGGTATATAAATAGTGGGATTTTAAATATTTTAATATGGCAATAAGTTGTATATAAATGGTGTAATTCGAAGTAATTTAAAATTTGAAGTTTTAAAAAGTTTTTTAGTTTTTTATATTGTGAGGAATTATACATTAATTTGGTGTTTGGCTTTGTGGTGACTTTAAAATTGGATAATAATAATAATAATAATAATAATAATGGGATTCTAAAAGTTCCTAAATTTTGAAGAGCTTCCTAGTCCTTTATATTGTGATGAATGGTATATATAGTGATTATAATTACTTTAAAATCAAAAATTTTGTATGACCTCCAAATATTTAATATTATGATAAGTGGTATAAATATGATGGGATTCGAAGTACTTTAATATTGTGATGAGTGAGTGATATATAGACATGGGATTATAATTAATTTAAAATCTGAAGAGCCCATATTGAATAGACTTTGCATTTTCAATAGGGTGGCAACCTCACATTTTCATTAGGAAGAGGCTAAATGTGCGAAGAAATGGAGTTGATGTGACCCTCCTCCGACATCTACTCCGCCTCCTCTTCTCCTTAGGCACCACCTCCATTTGTGACCCCACCCTCCAATGCTTCTTCGTCATACATGGGCATGGCAAGATGCATCACCGTCATCCATCCCCTCTATGTTTTCAAATTTTTGAGCGTGATAATGAAATTTTAAAAATTCGGAAAAGGTCACGTTCTATCTACAATGCGTTCATTCTTGTAAAATCATTCATGTTCCTTCTGCAATGCATTCATTCCTGTATAATCATTCACGTTCCTTCTACAATGCGTTCATTCATGTAAATCATAAAATTCCATGACGGGGTAAAAAGTATACAACCTACATGTATACAACCTACACACTCAGACCTGGTTGCATTAAGACACTTAGGCGCGACAAGGTATACAACAACTATTCTACCAATGGGGACATTTTCGCAGTTACTTCCTCCGAAAATAGGGAATCAATCATTGGTTCATTGATAAGTTGTCGCTCGATCAGCTTCTAAAGTCCCAAAGTGCACACAATCGCACAAATCAATAGAGTATTTCTTGAACTTCAACTATTTTAAAGGTCTTGAACTGTATTTATTTGTTCTTGTGGCCGACAAGCCCTTTAATTTGATGTTCTGAATCAATTTTTCCAAGAGAATATAAGGTCATGCCATGGGTATTTTTGAAACTTTGAGTGGTGTTTGTTTTAGTTTTTGCAAGATTTTGTTTTGAGGTCTGAGTCCATATATTTGGGCTCAAAGATAGTATATATGCCCATTTTTTCAGCATTGTTCAAGTTATATTTATATTTTTATTTGTAGTTGGCCAAATCGATTTAGGTTTATATTTTGATATGTTAATACACTAGCAAGATTTTGACTAATTAGAATATATATTCATATTTTGAAAAGTGAAATCTTAAAGTAATGAAAATATTTTAAGAAATTTTTGAACATTTTGAATATATATTTATATTTTGAAAACAAAAAAAATGAATTATTGTGAATAGATTAGATTTATATTTTGAGAATGAGATTTTGTTCACATGGTTTGAATATATTTTTATATCTAAATATTTCAAATATAAATGATTAAATATATGAAAATCTAATTATTGACTAAATGTAAATTATATATATATATATATATATATATATATATATATATATATAGTTTTTGTTGTTTAAAATATATTTTGAATGTATAAATGGATTCCACACCCTGAAAAAAAAACTAGTTCTTGGGAACTCAAATTCTAAATATTAAACAACTTAAACTAAATATTTTAAAATTTTCTACCCGATTCTAATTAAAATTAATCAGAAAAATGTTGTGAAAAATACTATTTTTTTGTATAAGTTAAATTACATCATTATTATATAGTTAATACATGCAATTTAATATTGTAATGGATCCTAAGCTTAAAAAAAAAATTCAAAAATTTATACATAAATTTATGAAAAATATAAAATTAAAATAATATGAGATGTCAATGATTCCAGTTATTAATAATAATTTAATTATTTTATTTTAAAACTTAGATTTGTTTGATACAAATATGTTTAATAATTTTATTAAGCACGTTTCTAAATAATTTTTTTTTATTTTAATAATTGTTTCCAATTTTATATTTTAAAATGGTATTAATATCTTTAAAATTGAAATTATTATTAAATTTTATATAGAAAAGGATTATATACATATGATATTAAAACCTATTAAATATATTATTTTAGATTAAAAATGAGTCAAATGTGTGACAAATCTTTGTATCTAGGTTACATGCAAATAGTTTTATAGCAAATTTTCTATTACATTGATGAATAGATGGTTGTGCCTTGGTACTTATTTATTTAAATTATATTTCAAATTATGATATATTCTTTTCCACCTTTTAATTTTATATATTCTTTCCTTACATGAGAGTTCATAATCCTTACTCTAATATTAATGTTCATGTTGATGAGAATGATATTGTATAATAAAATAATTTCAAATAATAAATAGTGTATTATGTTTGACGATAGAGTTCATTTGGTTAAATATTAATCTAGAAGACATTTTTAATTAATGTATGTGTAAATTGTTTTATAACAAATTTTATAGTTGATATAATAATAATGGATTATTTTACTTTTGAGAGTGTGAGATTCTCTTGTATCTTCTTTTTCAAGAGTTCAAAATCCTTACCCATAGTACTCCACTAATGAGAATGGCATGATTAAATCAAAGAAACATTCTAATTAATGAAATGCGATGTATTGACATCTCCTTATTCTTTGTCAAGAATCTTTAAATCTTACCTAGTATCCCCAATTATAATGAAAATAACATGATTCAACTAAAGAAACACTCTACTTAATGGCATGTGATGTACTTGGTAACAGAGTCAATTTGTCAACATCTCTATATCACAATAACACCTTCTAATCAACTTACATGCAAGGATTTTTATATCAAATCTTTGTATTTGACAAGAGTGAGTTTTTCAACATCTCTAGATCCTTGTCGCACTTTCTAATTATTTCACATGCAAGTAGTTTTATTCTATATAATGAAATGCAATGCATTTGACACCTCTTTATCATTTCCCAAGAATCTATGAATAGTAACCACAGTATCCCCACTAATCATAACAGCCTGATTTAATTAAAGAAACATTGTAATGGGATGCATTTGACAATAGAGTGACTTTGTCAACATCTCTAGATCCTTGTGACACTTTTATGAGCTTACATGAAAGTAGTTTTATCGAAAATTTCACCATGGGAAAATAATGAAACTAGTGATTTCACCTCACTACTTTTGTATTGTCATAAATTTCATATTATAATAATTTTTCTAATTCTTATTTTTATTTTATTCCTTTTATTTTTCTAACTTGCATTTTTATTCTTTTTAGGGATTTCATAAACATTCCCCATTGTGGGCCCCATCGATATGAGAACCAAGTTTGTTTTACAAAGTGGGAAATATTTTTATAAGAATGCTTGAACACTATACATTATCCACATAATTTTAAATTTTGGTATCTTTAATCCATCTATTACAATGTTCATCATGACATATTGATTGAATAAGAACTCTAGAAAAGTTATTTTCTTCTTATAACTCAATTTCATACACTTTCATTCAAGATTTTATTGTGTTTGATTAACATAATTCAATAGTCATTTTGGGAAATATTGATTGAATTCAAATTATAGAAAATTTATTTCTTTTAATGAATTTAATCAATGAAGTACACAACTTTTATTTTATTTGATTACAATTTTGTCATACAACTCATGCTCTAGAATATTGGCATATTTTGCTGTCTTGTTATGTTAGTGATCGTCCTCCCTTTGAAATATATTTCCTAAACCAATCAAAACACTAAATCATTTTTTTCGTTAGCCATTAGAAAATTTTACTACTTCATCAATATTTTTGTCAATGATTTCTCCAACTAAATCTTATAACAAATATACATGCATTCTACCTAAAATTCCAATTTTCCTAATCTTGCATCACCTCAACTACTTCATGTTTATCCATGATTTCAATGAATATTAGAAATGTACTATTATGGGTTATACCTTGAAATAATGGCTATCCATTAAGAAAATATCAAAGATTAGTTTTCACCACACATTATTGCCTTAAATGAATGAAATTTTTATATGCTACCTAATTGATTTCTATTAAAATGGGCAAGCCAATTTTTTCCTAAAGTATATAAACTATACATTCTATTAACACAAATTAAATAGTTTATTTGTGCCTATAATCTATGTGGATTACCTTTCTTTAAATAATTTCAATAAAAAATAGAGCAAATGAATACACACATAAATATTTTTACATAAAACTACAAATTGCAATTTGGATGCTTGCAACTTCGTCCTTGTTCTTTAGAACCTAGAGTGTTATGACTATAATGGTGGTATATATAATGATACCATATATGTGGGGAAAATTTTATGTAACAAAAAATTGGTTTTAGTTGTGGGCCTACTTGCAAGTTCGTCCTTGTGTTTTAGAGGCTTAAAGTATTAGGACTATAATGGTGGTATATATAATGATGCCATATATGTAGGAAAATGTCTATGTAATAGAATGTGGCTTTAATTGTGGGCCTACAATGAACAAGAATATTTAAATATTACTATCAATAAAGTGTACATATTGATTTATGATTGGATAAATATATATTGTAGGTAGTTATTTGAGAATTCATTTCCTAAAATATATAGAGCTATTGTAAAAATTATCATTGACCTAATTTTAGAAAATATATCTCAATCCCTATATTATTATGTATATGTATATCTATTTTAAGAAATAAAGTTCATAACAATTGGTGTTAGGGCCAATAATTTTTTGATTTAACACATTAAAATAATACCATACCTAATTTGCACCATATTTTTGGGTTGGCATATTGAAAGACAATGAAACTTAAATAGTTGGAAATAAGGTAAGAGGGGATATATTTCACAAGTGGAGATGTTGGAAGTTATGAGTTATATCTTTAAAACAATACCATACCTAATTTGCACTGTATTTTGAGGTTGGCATATTAAAAGAGAGTGAAACCTAAAAGAGTTCGAAAATATTTCGTTATGAGTTATATCCATAAAAGATGGGGATTTTATTTAACATTAAAAAAAATGTTTGTTTGTTTAAGATGGGAATTTTTTTATGAGCTATATAGCAAAATTTGAAATAAAATAAAATTTTGTTATGTATATATTTTTGAAATAATTTGTTTAGCTTAAAAAACATTACAATATCAAATTGTAGGTATTAACTATATAATAATGATGTAGTTTAACTTATAGAAAAAATAATTTTTTTTCACAACATTTTTCTGGTTAATTTTAATTAAAATGGGGCACATATTTTTAAAATATTTAGTTTAAGTTGTTTAATCTCTAGAATTTGAGTGCCTGAGAAGTGGGTTTTTGAGGGTGTGGAATCCATTTATGCATTCAAAAATATATTTTAATAAACAAAAATTCACATTTTTACTTGAATTGTATAGCCAACAAAAAAAGACTATTTCATGTATAAATTAGACTGCGCCTATAATAATTATGGAATTGTAGTATTCTTTTTAATTATATTAGTAAATAATTAATTAATTATTATTTATTTGTTTGAAAAATAAATATTTTAATAATCATAAACTCAAAATAAATATTTATTTAAATATTTAAAATATTTTAATATTAATATGAACATATACATTTTGCTAATAATTAGATTTTCATATATTTAATCATTTATATTTTAAATATTTAAATATAAACATATATTCAAATAATTTAAAAAAAATCTTATTCTCAAAATATAAATTTAACTTATCACAATAATTCATTTTTTTTTTTTTAAATATAAATATATATTCAAATGTTAAAAAATTTCTTAAAATATTCACACTAGTTCAAGATTTCACTTTTCAAAATATGAATATATATTCAAATTAGTCAAATATTTATTTCTTAAAATGGTCTTTCTCGTGTCGTAATAGATCAAAATATAAATATAACTCATATTTACCCAACTGCATGGATCTGGCCTCTTACCAAATCAAAATATAAATATAACTTGAAAAATGGTGGAAAAACGGGCAAATATAAACTATGTGTAAGCCCAAGTGTATGGAATCGACCTCAAAACAAAATCTTACAAAAAATAAAACAAATACCACTCAAAGTCTAAAAAGTAACTATAACATCACATATGACCTTATATTCTCTTAGAAAAATTAATTTAGAACAACAAATTAAAGGGCTTGTCAGCCACAGGAACAAAGAAATATAGTTCAAGACCTTTAAAATAGTTGAAGTTAAAGAAATACTCTATTGAGTTGCACGATTGTGTGCACTTTGGGAGTTTAGAATTTGGTCGAGCGACAACTTCCCAATGAACCAATGATGGATTCCCTATTGTAGGAGGAAGTAACTGCGCCAGTGTCCCCATTGTTAGAATAGTAGTTTTATATCTTGTTGTGCTTAACTGTCTTAATGCAACTAGGTTTCCTCATTTAGGTTGTATACATTTTACCTTGTCATGGAATTTGATGATTTTACAGGAATGAATGCATTGCAGATGGAAGGCGGCCTTTTCCAAATTTTTAAAATTTCATGATCGCGCTCAAAAATTTGAAAACATAGAGTGGATGGATGATGGTGATGCATCATGCCATGTGCATGTATGACAAAGAAGTGTTGGAGAGTGGGGCACAAACAGAGGCGGTCCCTGATGGGAAAAGGAGACGAAGTAGGTGTCGGAGATGGAGTATTATGCCAGAGAAAGATCACATCAACTCCATTCTTTGCAGGTTTAGCCTCTTCCTTTTCAATAGGGTGTCGTTTTTGCAGAATGACAAATGCAATGAGTATCCCGTAAAAAAATGAAAAGTGGCACATAAATATCCCCTCATTGGAAAAATGTACTAACACATTAGATATTAAGAGAAGCCCAATATGATTTTAATACTCTATGATCCTGACAATAAATTGCATCCATATCCCTAATCCTTTGTTGCCATAGATTGTGTTTCTCGTACTTTGCATTTTGTTGGCCGTAGTGATGAATAAATGGTAATAGAAAATAATAGAAAATAAGTCAATGGCAATGGTTCATTGCTTCATCTAAAATAGCAGGAACTATTTCCAAAACAATTAGCGCGAACTTCAAAAATACACTTTATGAAACAACCATTCATCCAAGGCTATATGTTATTTAAGACACCTTTGTTGGAAAATTAATCTCAACCACCGCATTAAATTTTTTGAAAACAACCATACGTCAAGTAAATGTTTTACAGGTTGCAGATTGAGTTTGCAGGTAAGGACATGAGTTAAATGGAGTTATTCTTGGGCTAAATGGACTTCTAAACAGGAGGAAAATTACCCATTCCACAATAGATTAAATAATCAAAGTCAAATGAAAAGTTATTAATGGTTAGTAGAAATGCATGGGCAAGTCATGTGTATTAGTTATTTTGTGTCATGAATTAACATGTTAGTCTCTAAAGACAAGTGGAGAAAATCGTGGAGAAATGAGAAAATTGTTTGTTCAGGTTTTACTGTGTGTTACTCCGCAACTCATGGTGAATGTAAATCTCAGTAAAAGGTGGTGTTTTGCTCATGAAGGAGCCTCGAGATGAATGTATTTCCTTTGTTTTAGAATCATAACATAAAGTTTGGTTAGTTTTTATTTGGCTATGAAAATTTCACACTGCAACAACTCTATTTTACTCTATTTCACTGTGAGTAAATTTGTTTGAAATTTTTTCTCCATTATATAGTTGCACAAGTCAACATGTTATAATCTCTCCCAATTTGTATTAAAAGGAAGTATTTCTCAACTATGTTGTCTCAATCAACTCTGTATGTTGAGGAAAATAATTCCACTTTCTCAATTTTTTTTTAACATGGTATCATAGTGGGTGAGAAATTTATCAATGGGTGAAAATGTGAAGTTGGTTACACTTTTTTCCCTTTTTTGAGAAAAAAATTTAATTTTTTTATTATTATTATTTTTTTAATTTATTTTTTAATTTATTTATTTTTTTTCAGTTATTCAACTTTCTACAAGCTAAAACAATTTTTCTGTTTAGAATTTCATTTTGTGATAAAAATAAAAGTTGTTAGAAATTTTGTTAGCTTTCTATTACTTATTTTTTGGAATTTTTTTATACACATTTATTATGTCAACTTAGCGTTTCTTTGAGTGTGTGTTTTTTAACAATCAATGGATTCATAAGAAGTCATGTTAATACGCAATGTTGTATTCTTTGAAAATTTGTTTTTTTGAGAAACAAAATGTGTTACAACAATCTAGACAGAGTCTACTTCGGTTTTTTCATATTTACAAAGCCAACGGATGCATATCATAATTACTCTAGAATTTTTTGAACTAGTCCAATATGAAAAACTACATATTTTAAATATGTTTCGCGGTGCAAGAAATTCCTTAACATATAAGTTATAAACCAAAAATCTAAAAGCTACCCATTAGAGACAACGGACCAATGTAATGTACGATAATTTTTTCAATTTTTTTTACGATGTGTTTTGGAAGATACAAAATTTTGATTTCACTGAATCACAATGACCTTCCGAAATTGCTTGCATCCGTTTTATTACAAAATTAATTAAAATTAGTAAATATTTATGAAATTCCATGAAAGTTGTCTTTCCTGAAAGTAGATTCAATTCTGAAAATGCTTGTCTTGGTTCCGATAGTTAATTCAAAATGTTTCATGGACTTTAGTCATTCCAAAGTTGTATAAACGTATTCAGGGCTTGGCTCTGCGTAACTGGTGATGCATTAGTTCGGCCGAACTCTTAAACAAAGTTCAGCCGAACTATTTTTTGCGCTGACGGCATGTTAAATCAAATAATAAAGTAGTTTGGCCGAACTATTTATTAAAAGTTCGGCCGAAATTTTACTTAACTTTCCGTCGGCCGAAAAGTACCGCTGAGCCCCTCCAAAAAAAACATTCGTGGCAATATAAATTGCCGCGAAACCATTCATTATTTTCGCATATTTTCGCACTTTTGGTCTGATTTTACAAAATTCTTGATCTGATTTTCCAAAGAATTGTTTTGGGTTTAAGGAATTTTCTTGGAGGTACATTCAAAGGACTTCAAAGGACTTTTCTTTGAGACACATTGTTTTCGTACATTTGATCTGATTTTGCAAGGAATTTTTTTGGGTTTAAAGAATTTTCTTGGAGGTACATTCAAAAGACATTTCTTGGAGGTATGTGATACAGTTTTTTGAGTTTATTTTTTTTTTAATTATGGATTTGGGCTTAATTTCAAAAGAAAATTTTTTGGTTTTGGGTTGAAGTAAATCTTTTATAATGATTTTTTAAAATGCGTTTTTGTGTAACTTTTTAAATGAATTTTTTTTGTATGACTTGGAAGGAAATATTTTGAACTTCGTTTCATTTTTATAAGACATTTATTTCTTGAATTTTTTAAACTAAGTGTTTTGGATTGGAGTATGTATTTTTTGCAAAAAATTTAAAATGAGTTTTTTTTTTTTAAATTAAATATTTTGTGATGTTGTTTTTAATTGAGTTTTTGTCTAAATTTTTGAAGGAAAATTTTTGAACTCCATACTCTATTATCATGGGAAATCGAAGAAATTGTACGAGAAAATATGATCGAAAAAGAGACCCTGAAGAACATAGAGAAGAGACGAGACAATCTCGTAAAAGAAAGATAGAAGCACTCTCAAATATTGAAGGGGAAAATCAACCTCAACTAGAAGTTGAAATAGGTATGTAAATGTAAATATTATGATTTTGATATATTTAAAATTTTCCTAGTGTAAAATGTGAAGCTTAATTTTTATTTGATGAACTAATTTGAAAAATATTTTGCAATGTAAACAGAGAGAGATATTCCTCAAAACATTGATGATGAGATGCAAAATTTTGAAAGAGAAAGTGAAAGAGATATTGAACCAATGATTGAAGATGGTGAAAATGATGAAATAAATTCAAGTGAAGAAATTGAATCACAAGGTATATATATATATATATATATTGAACACATGCACGTATTATTGAAATTATACATATATTTATTAATTTAGTTATTTATTGAATATGTAAACTTATATGTACTATTCATTCGAATATGTACATATGAAATCAATGTCGATGACGAGATGTTAGAAAATGTTGACACTCACACATATGGAGATAAAAAATCTGACCATTATATACGATATCGTGTTTACCGCATTTTTTAAAAGTATTTCAAAAAGGAAAATATGATAGTTCAAGCCCAAATGTTGAAAGGTATCCTATCATTAAGGAAATTAAAAGAAGATACGAATTTATTGGGTATTAGAAAATCAACCAAAGATTAAAAAATGAAGGAAAATGTGATACAAAATATAAATAGTGCTATAAATTCAATGAAAAGATCTAGATATAAAAATGTTTCAGTTGTACGTAGAGCAATACATATGGCAGTGGTTTCATCAAGTACTAAAGAGAATCACTTGGTAAAATCTATGGCAAGAGCATTAGGAACCTCGCAAAAAAATTTGCACAAACATCGGAAATTTCGGTTGCAAATAGATGTAAATGATGAACTTGCTTGTTGGAGAGCTATTTGTAGGCAACCATATAAAGATAGACTTGGAGAAAATGTTAAAAAAATAATATATGAATATTGGAAGAACAATCCGTGTGTTTCGCCAACTGCAAGGCATGTGATGCAAAGAAGAATAGCATGAAATTAGTATGAAGAACATGAAAAAAATTTCTTGGAAACCACTCAGATAGAGTTGTTCAACAGGTTCAAAGAAGATAATCGTGAAATTCATGTTTCAATCAGTGCTTATGTTCAACAAAAACCATGGTATGCAAAACCCATAATCGTACGCGACACTTGTTGTTGTCGTTATCATGTGGAATTTGAGTTATATTATGACACATTCCTTGATTTTGGTAGAAAATTTTGGAAGGATTCACCTCCTCCTTCCACTATCCGTGATTCATATCTGAAATTCTATGTGAAAGAGAAAGCGATGAAATATTTTACGAAAATAAATGTGTTGGTGGTAAAAAATGCAATGAATGTGGAAATTTGACTAAATTTCAAAACAAATATTGTACTGATATAAATGATCAATCATTATCCAACAAGAAAGTGAAATTGAAGAGATATGAATATATCCATACATCGATTCAAGGTGCAAATAGTGTTAAAAGAATTGAATTACGAGAAGTAGAAATTTTTGTGATAGACTTTTTGAGAAAGTTTGAGGCAGAAATTTACAAATACACCAAGAATTCCCATAGAGCTTGATGGCAAGACTTGCAATTCAAAAAATCCCATGAATTTTTTCCACCAAAGACCATTTTGTTAGTAATTGATTTTGCAGAAAACTACACATTTGTTCCACAAAATTAAATTCAGACCAAGTCTCCATGCTTGTCCATATTCTATATAGACATGCTGAACAAAACGTCGATCATATAGAAAGCACCAGTGAAAATCGACATATTATTAAAGAATATCACTTTTATATCAGTGACGAACGTACACATGATACATATTTTGTACAACATTGTTTTGGAAAAATTTATGATTCCTTGAAAAATCATGGAATAACATTCAATGAACATTGGATATGGCCAGACAGATGCGTAGGAAAATTCAAATCTGCACGATCATTCTTTTGGTTGTGTTTTCTTCATAAGAAAACCTGCATTAAACATTGTTGGAATTTCTTTGAGACTGGCCATGGAAAAGGAGAACATGACGATGCAGGGGCATTCATAAAATGAGTACTTCGAAGATATCAAATGAACTCCTCTGCAAGCCGACTTGTGGACGCGAAATAAGTTGTTTAATGGTGCATCACTGCTCTAAGCCATGAGACTAACCGATCAAGGGAAGTGCGAAGGTACATTCAATTTAATTTTTATTGAATATCTAATTAAATAAATAGTGTACATTTATCATAATGATTATCTTTTATTGTATTTTGATATCATATTTACATTATTCTTTAAATTTTCCATATAAAGGTTTTCTTGGCATATTGGGATCAGAGACGTAGATAGATCAATTGGAAGTAACGTTGAAACAATAAAAGGGACTCGAAAATTGCATTCAATTAAAACAAAGTCGTCCAGAAATGTGTTTGCATTGGATAAAAGAAAATATTCTTGTTTTTGTCCTTTTTTCATAGACAACACAAAATCCAATGACGTTTGTGAAAACAAAACGTATTTAAAAGATTGGAAACATACAGAGCTAAATACAAAGGGAAAAATGTTCGTTGCAATGTTTGAAGAAATGTAATCAGAGGAGACTATAATATCATCTGATGGTGATCGAGTTTCTGATTTTGTTAGAGAAGGTAACATTTGAATTTCTTTCTAATGATAAAGATCTAGAAATAAATTTGAATATATGTATAATTTTGTCAAGTTTGTTTTATTGTACAGGAGATGGTTTTGCTGTAATTTCACCTACTGACAACGATGAAAATGTGAAGTATTATTTGATGCGTTGCGTTGAACGAAAAATGAAATTATTAGAAGACTATAATGATCACGAATTTCCATATGAAAGAGGATCTATTATACTGAAAGGTTATTTTTTCAGACAAACTAATCAAAGTGGGAATTTTGTTTACTTTGAAGACTATGAACCTGATTTCATAAGTTGTCAATATAGTCACTTTGTGTGTGCAGCACACATAAAGTTGATCGAGTTTCAATCAAAGAAAAAAATGAATATTAAGAAATGGAAAATGTCAAAATCCGATCATGAACAGATTATTGAAGATGGCATTCCATTGGAATTTTTTTGATTGAACTGCCCAACAATTTATTCTCTTTGGATTATATGTTCTAGAACTTCTAGTACTCAATTAAAAATTGAGTTGCCTTGTTATGTTATCTGTGCAAGTGTTTGCACATGTACAAATTGTTTTGGTACATGCACACTCTAGTATCAACTGAAAGTAGCTTTTTTTATACATGCATTGATGAAAAATGTTGCATACATATTGGATATATATGTATATGTTCTAGAATGAAATTAAATGTTCAAGTAGTTTTACTATGTGCATTGATGAAGAATGTTTCACGTACTCAATATATATGTTCTAGAATGAAATTAACTGAAAGTAGTTTTTCTATGTGCATTGATGAAAAATGTTGCATGTACTAGATATATACACGAACTCAATGCACGCAGTTTTTCTTGTGACCTTTTTTGGCAAAAAGTATCCACAATGTAAAGAAATTATCCGTAGTATAATTTTGTAAGAAGATTCCTTTCAGACAAGAGACTCGGAGCACTTCTTCGACTTTTGGTGGGATTTGACCCACATCTCTATTCTTGATTGAAAATATGGTACAAAATTTGTCTGTCCAATGGTCAAATATGTTCTATGTGCATTAATGAAAAATTTACATACTACATACTATTGTTTGAGTGAAAAAAAATTTAAAAACTTACCAAATGTACATCAACCATGTCTAAAACTTGAATTTTTTTTTTTATTATTATATCAAAACAAATTACTTCACATGTCATGCCAATTGTAGTTCAACTATCCAATAAAAAAATTAATCATTTAACATTATATCACATGCCAAATGTAGATTAAAATGGTATCCAAAACTTAGTTTTAAATTTTTTTTGATTATATCACAACATTAGTTTTAAAAACTTTTTGATTAATCACAACATTACTTCACATGATTAATGTACTTCAACCATCCAAAACTTGGGTTTTAAAAACATTTTGATTATATCACAACATTACTTGAAATGTCATCCAATTGTAGTTCAACTATCCAATAAAAACATTTTTAATATTATATCACATGTGCCAAATGTAGATTGAAACCATCCAAAACTTAAGTTTTAAAAACTTTTTGATTATATATCGTGCAACATTACTTCACATGCCTTGCCAATTATAGTTCAACTATCCACTAAAAACATTTAAAATTATATCACATGTGCCAAATGTAGATTGAAACCATCCAAAACTCAAGTTTTTAAAACATTTTGATTATATATCGTGCAACATTACTTCACATGCCATTCCAATTATAGTTCAACTATCCAATAAAAACATTTAACATTATATCACATGCCAAATGTAGATTGAGACCATCCAAAATTATAGATCACAACATTACTGCACATGCACGTATTACTTCACATGCCATGCCAATTGTAGTTCTTGACTATCCAATAAAAACATTAAATATTTAACATTAAATATCACATGCCAAATGTAGATTGAAACCATCCAAAACTTGAGTTTTGAAAGCTTTTTGATTATATCATACATAACATTACTTCACATGCCATGCCGATTATAGTTCAACTATCCCATAAAAACATTTAACATTATATCACATGCCAGATGTAGATTGAAACCATCCAAAACTTAACTTTTAATTTAACAAAAATATATAGATCACAACATTACTTCACATGCCAAATGTACTTCAAGCATCCAAAACTTAAATTAAAAAAAAAAAAAACAATTTATAACACATCATTACATAACATGCCAAATGTAGTTCAGAAGCAAAACAAAACTTAAATTTCAAAAACAAAACAAATTATAAGACATCATTACATAACATGTCAAATGTAGTTCAGAAGCAAAACATTAATTTATAGATGACAACATTAGTAGTAGTTCAATTATCCAAAGCTTAAAATTTTAAAAAACCAAACAAATTATATAAGAACATTACTTCACATTCACATGCCAAAAGTACTAAAACCATCCAAAACTTAACTTTTTGGAACAAAACAAATTATATTAACATTGTAATAAAATATGTCCAAAAATTGTAGATCTCACAAGTATCAAACTGTATCAAGTTATATATATATGACAGTGCATCTAGATAATATATAAAAAAGTAAATTTAAGACTATCTAATTCTTGAAATAAAATCTACAAATCATGTCCATCAAATAGAGATGGATGTAGCGTCTTTCCTATCAGGGTCTCAATCCGCGCACTATCATGCGAAGCATGGGAAACCTGTACACAATGCACATGTACTTGAACATTAAAATTTGATGTTTTAAAAATGAGTGAGAATATATATAGAACTTCATGTAAAAAATAAAATATAAAAAAAAATCATGCAATACCTCATGAGGTTCCCTCTCCATTTGTTCACCTGCTACAAGTCCCCCCCCATGGGAACATCTGCAACTGTAAACTGTACAATATACATGTACAGTTATATATATATATATATATAGATATTAAAAAATTTCAAATTAAAATGCACGTGTACATATATAAACTTATTTTCAATAATATTAAAAAAAAAGTTAGACAACTTGTTAAAATGGTTGAAATGGTGTGGATGTTCCTATCTTCGTCGCTAGAGTCCGTGGATTAAAGAAATCTTCTATAGGAACCTAAAATTCAAAATTTTAAAAGTATAAAATAACTCAAGATCAAGATCTCAATTTATTAAATAAACAACAATTTATAAATTATAACTAAATTAAAAACAACACACACACACACACACACACACACACACATAAGTGAAAAATTGAATACTTCTGCAGGTGAATTTGGGACATCTCCTAAGAGAGGCTCCAAATGAAAATCTCCAAGAACCTAAAATTAAAAAAATTTAAAATAACTCAAGATATAGATATATATATCTCAATTTTTAATGGAACTTTTTTAGGTGGAATATATATATATATATATAACTTAAACATAAATTTTAAAAGTGAAAAATTGTCCATACTTGTTGTGGATGTGGCACATCTCCTAAGGAAGTAGAAGGTACATCTCCCAAGGAAGAAGAAGGTACCGCCATCCCAAAAACATCGGATGGAATCAGAATCTGTTAAAACATTTTATCATTATATATACATACATGTACATGTGTGCACAATTATTTATTTTAAAAATATCACTTAAAAAACACTAACATTTGCCAACATATCTTGATGGTGAGACCCATCTGCATTGTTTGAACCAGAGGTCCCGAACGTGATATTAACATTTTCGTCACTCATCATGCGTGACAATTGCAAATGGTGTTTTAACATATAATGATACATTTTTGTTAGATTAATGTACATACAAATAAATGTATACATGTACATACACATGTATTTATTACAAATTGTACACATGTATACATGTTAAAATAATTGAACCCTAAGGTCATTAACACATACCGTTCCCGTGCCCTCTTCCTCATGAAGAATTAGGTCTTGAAAACCATTGCGACAATTCTTTGCATATATTTGGAGATCTTCAACATTCATGTTGTCAATCTCTTCATCTGTACAATACACAAAATTGGCACGTGCATTTTCACGTGCTCTTTATTGATTTAGACAAACATCGACTCCACCCAATCCACTGTAAACATCGTCGATCATGACATCCCTTGCTTCTCGACTTATTTGAGAAGTCGCATCCATATCTGACCACAGAGTTTTGACCCGAAAAGGTCGACTCACCAATGGCGACTCAGGGCGAGGTAACTCCACATCTCTCTTAGCACCCTTACGGTCATACAATCGACCTTTCCCCGGACCAAAAAATTCTGACGGAAGGTCATTGTATTTGGGTTTCATATTCAAAAAAAAAATCTTCGTAAAACAATTGTGCAAAATAAACAAGAACCTCTTCGTTCCATGGGAGCCTTCCATAGGCCGCAAGGTGCCTATCATACAAATAGTGAGCTATATTTGGGTGCTTGAAATATTGCACCTTCAACATTTTTCTTTTTGGCCCTTCCTTGAAATTAAACATTGACTTCACCATATCTTTTGTAACTCTTTGTTTTACATCCTCCCATTTATCGAGACCCATTACTGTTTCCTTTCTCTTTCTCATCACTTCTACAAATGTATCAGTCATTGGCCCAAGATTTTTGTACACATTTACAATTTCGCCCAATGAATGTGTAACTATTTCGAGGCTTTGTCGACTCTCAACAGGTAGATTCAAAGCCACGAGATCTCTCTGCAATTTTACATGAAGTTTTTGACACCTTTGTAATGTGCATTGCGCCATGTTTCTTTCCCATGGTATATCAAAAATGTTGGCCAAATAAGTTGTGGTGGGTAGACAACCTTCTTCTTGAATGTATCATTCTGCCCTGCATCTATTTTGACCAACATTTGGAAGATTTTCAGCCTCTGCATCAATATATATATATAATTTTGTATATTAGAAAAAACACATGTAAAAAAATTTGTACAAATTCAATGAAAAAAATATTGAAATTGATGGCAACCTCAACGTGGTTGGTTAGCATCTTCTCCACCATGAAACTGTTGAGACTCAGAACGACCCTGCTGAGAACCAGACCCGGAACGACCCTGCTGAGAACCAGCACCACCAGTTGTTGATTGGCCTCCAGAGAATAAATATCACCCCCTTCACGCAACCTGCTACCACTCATTGATGGCCCTCTAAGGGGATTTGAACCACCACCAACCTCTCTAAAGGATTGAGAAGCTTCATAAAAAAATACGAATTTATAATCAATTGAAAAATACATGCATACATATAAATACATGTGTACATATTCATTGATTAAATTGTGTTAAAACCATACCACCACTGGGTGAAACATGGGCATCCATGGCTGGAGTAGAGACCCTTCTCTTCTTATTAGCTCCTAAAAAATAAAAAATGAAACTTATTAACAACTAATTTAACTCACAAGTTGATAAAAAATCAATTCCTTATGTACACACATGTATGGAGATTTAAGATTATATTTAAATTTACCATGAACAGCTCTCGATCCCGATCCCTTATCCTCCCCTCTCGTAGAGATATGGGATTCTGTTGATCTTCGTCGTTCATCCTCCATGATATATATATATCTACGGTGGACATTTACAATTAATTTTTTAAATAACTAATTTAAATTAAATTCAAGATAAAGTTCAGAAAATTAATTTGTTTAATTTAGTGTAAATAATTATGTAAAACACAACTTTCAAAGCACTAATCGTTCTTCCCGGTATATTCATTTTCCTTTGCACGAATTTGCTAGTCGCAATATTGGAAAGCACATATGTAATAAATTCATTCCCTGGATTGGGATAGCAAGAAACTTCTATGCATAATTTCTATTTTCCAGCCATATTTAATGGTTTTCTTATCCCTAAAAAAAACAAATTCAATAAAAATATATACATTAAATTGACATTTATTGCAAATGCATGGAAGAAATGAAAAACTTATATTTAGATCTATTCCAGAGATTGACTGTAGGGACTTTTACTAGATATGTCACCTTTCATAAAAGATGAGATCTAGAGGCTACCTGGCCCTTTACAGACTCTGCCTATAGAACTACCATGGATATGAAAATGAAAAAATTCTAATTATATCTATTCTAGAGATTGAATGTAGGGGCATGTACTGTTAGGTTAAAACCTATGTTTTGTATCAAATCACTTTTGGTTTCAATGGGAAACTTTTATGGCTAATTTGTGTTTTACATGTTGAATATAAAATGTTTTTTCTCTCTTATTGTTTGAGACCATGGATATGAAAATGAAAAACTATATACTTGGTTAAAACCTATGTTTTGTATCAAATTACTTTTTGTCTCTAAATACTATATACATGTTGATTGTAGGGGCATTTAGATCTATTCCAGAGATTGACTGTAGGGGCATTTACTAGATATGTCACCTTTCATAAAAGATGAGATCCAGAAGCTACCTGGCCCTTTACAGACTCCGCCTATAGAACTACCATGGATATGAAAATGAAAAACTTCTAATTAGATCTCTTGTAAAGATTGAATGTAGGGGCATTTACTAGATTAGGTTAAAACCTATGTTTTGTATCATATCACTTTTGGTTTCACTTTTATGGCTAATTTGTGTTTTACATGTTGAATATAAAAGGTTTTTTCTTTCTCATTGTTTGACACCATGGATATGAAAATGAAAAACTATATACTTGGTTAAACCTATGTTTTGTATCAAAATAATTTTTGTTTCTAAATACTATATACATGTTGATTGTAGGGGAATTTATTGTAGGGGCATTTAGATCTATTCCAGAGATTGACTGTAGGGGCATTTACTAGATATGTCACTTTTCATAAAAGATGAGATCCAGAGGCTACATGGCCCTTTACATATTCTGACTATAGAACTACCATGGATACGAAAATAAAAAAATTCTAATTAGATCTATTTTAAAGATTGAATGTAGGGGCATTTACTAGATTAGGTTAAAACCTATGTTTTGTATCATATCACTTCTGGTTTCACTTTTATGGCTAATTTGTGTTTTACATGTTGAATATAAAAGGTTTTTTCTTTCTCATTGTTTGAAACCATGGATATGAAAATGAAAAACTATATACTTTGTTAAACCTATGTTTTTTATCAAATTACTTTTTGTTTCTAAATACTATATACATGCTGATTGTAGGGGCATTTACTGTAGGGGAATTTAGATCTATTCTAGAGATTGACTGTAGGGGAATTTACTAGATATTTCACCTTTCATAAAAGATAAGATCCAGAGGCTACCTGGCCCTTTACAGACTCTGCCTGTAGAACTACCATGGATATAAAAATGAAAAATTTCTAATTAGATCTATTCTAAATATTGAATGTAGGGGCATTTACTAGATTAGGTTAAAACGTATGTTTTGTATCATATCGCTTTTGGTTTCACTTTTATGGCTAATTTGTGTTTTACATGTCGAATATAAAAGGTTTTTTCTTTCTCATTACTTGAGACCATGGATATGAAAATGAAAAACTATATACTTGGTTAAACCTATGTTTTGTATCAAATTACTTTTTGTTTCTAAATACTATATACATGTTGACTGTAGGGGCATTTACTGTAGGGGCATTTAGATATATTCCAAAGATTGAATATAAAGCACTTACCAGATATGTCACCTTTCATAAATTCTTGGAGATCCGCAGGCCACCTAGCCCTTTACGTACTCCGACTATAGACCCACTATGGATATGAAAATTAAAAACTTAATTAGATTCTGTCTGTAGCATCGATGTAGGGATAATTATCAGATTAGGGTAAAACATTTTTTTTGTATCAAATTACTTCGGTTTCAATGGGAAACTTTTATGGCTAATTTGTGTTTTACATGTTGAATACAAAAGGTTTCCTTCTCTCTTCGGCCTCATAACGTGCGGACATGAAAATGAAAAAACTATATACTTGGTTAAAAACTATGATTTTTATCAAATTACTTTTTTTTTCTAAATACTATATACATGTTGACTATAGCGGCATTTACTGAAGGGAAATTTAGATCTATTCCAGAGATTGACCGTAGGGGCATTTACTAGATATGCCACCTTTCATAAAATATGAGATCCAGAGGCTACCTGGCCCTTTACAGACTCTGCCTATAGAACTACCATGGATATGAAAATGAAAAACTTCTAATTAGATCTATTCTAAAGATTGAATGTAGGGGCATTTAATAGATTAGGTTTTAAAACCTATATGTTTTGTCTCAAATCACTTTTGGTTTCAATGGGAACATTTTATGGCTAATTTGTGTTTTGCATGTTGAATATAAAATGTTTTTTTCTCTCTCATTGTTTGAGACCATAGATATGAAAATGAAAAACTATATACTTGGTTAAACCTATGTTTTGTATCAAATTACTTTTTGTTTCTAAATACTATATACATGTTGACTATAGGGGCATTTACTGTAGGGGCATTTAGATCTATTCCAAATATTGACTGTAGGGGAATTTACTAGATATGTCACCTTTCATAAAAGATGAGATCCAGAGGCTACCTCGCCCCTTACAGACTCTGCCTATAGAACTATCATGGATATGAAAATGAAAAACTTCTAATTAGATCTATTCTAAAGATTGAATGTAGGGGCATTTACTAGATTAGGTTTTAAAATCTATATGTTTTGTATCAAATCACTTTTGGTTTCAATGGGAAACTTTTTTGGCTAATTTGTGTTTTACATTTTGAATATAAAAGGTTTTTTTCTCTCTCATTGTTTGAGACCATCGATATGAAAATGAAAAACTTCTATTTAGATCTATTCTAGAGATATGGCTAATTTTTTTTTTACATACATTGAATATAAAATGTTTTTTCTCTCATTGTTTGAGACAATGGATATGAAAATGAAAAACTTCTATATGTAGGGGCATTTACTCTTAGGTTAAAACCTATGTTTTGTATCAAATCACTTATGGTTTCAATGGGAAACTTTTATGGCTAATTTGTGTTTTACATGTTGAATATAAAAGGTTTTTTTCTCTCTCATTGTTAGAGACCATGGATATGAAAATGAAAAACTTCTATTTAGATCTATTCTAGAGATGTGGCTAATTTGTGTTTTACAGACATCGAATATAAAATGTTTTTTCTCTCATTGTTTGAGACCATGGATATGAAAATGAAAAAATTCTATATTTAAAACTATTCCAGATGTGGCTAATCTGTGTTTTACATACATTGAATATAAAAGGTCTTTTCTCTCATTGTTTGAGATCATGGATATGAATATGAAAAACTTCTATATTTAAAACTTTTCCAAAGATTGATTGACTGTAGGGGCATTTACTCTTAGGTTAAAACCTATGTTTTGTATCAAATCACTTTCGGTTTCAATGGGAAACTTTTATGGCTAATTTGTGTTTTACATGTTGAATATAAAAGGTTTTTCTCTCTCTCATTGTTTGAGACCATGGATATGAAAATGAAAAACTTAAATATTTTAAACTATTCCAGAGATTGATTGACTGTAGGGGCATTTACTCTTAGGTTGAAACCTATGTTTTGTATCAAATCACTTTTGGTTTCAATGGGAAACTTTTATGGCTAATTTGTGTTTCACATGTTGAATACAAAATGTTTTTTTCTCTCTCATTGTTTGAGACCATGGATATGAAAATGAAAAACTTATATATTTAAAACTTTTCCTGAGATTGATTGGCTGTAGGGGCATTTACTCTTAGGTTAAAACCTATGTTTTGTATCAAATCACTTTTGGTTTCAATGGGAAACTTTTATGGCTAATTTGTGTTTTAAATGGTGAATACAAAAGGTTTTTTATCTCTCATTGTTTGAGACCATGGATATGAAAATGAAAAACTTCTATTTAGATCTATTCCAGAGATTGAATGTAGGGGCATTTACTGGATATGTCACCTTTGATAAAAGATGAGATCCAAAGGCTACCTGGCGCTTTACAAACTCTGCCTATAGAACTATCAAATCACTTTTGGTTTCAATGGTTTGTTTATTGGCTAATGTGTTTTTATCAAATCAATTTGATAAGATGATGGATGATGAATGAGGTGATGGTTATCATAACCTTTACAACTATATGATATGAAGCTTGATATACATAACAAGGTTTAGACTAGATATAATTTTGGAATTTATATTAGTTGGAATATTTCATTATAATATTCATCTATTACCAACAAACATATATTAAGATACAAGTGAAAGAGACTACAAACAATGGACTATAGTACCCAAAAGGTGACAAATTTACATTGACAACATAGAGAGATTCAACTAGGCTTGTGTGGACAACATGAAAAGTACAAGTGGACAATGTATAATTCTACTTAGAAGAGTCTTTGGTTGCATGGTTAAGCAAGAAAGAGTCATTACTTTCTCTATCTAGAATAGAAGTGGAATACATAGTAGTTACTTCTTTTAAATGAATATGGAATGAATCTAAAAATGAATATGGAATGAATCATTGTACATTATGATAAATCTTGTATTTAATGACATTTGATCTATGAATAATATGGAATGAATCATTGTACATTATGAAGAGTCATGATAGCCACATTTCCACCATATTATTTGCAAGTTCTATATGAAGATATGTAGTCTAATAACTAATTAGTTATGGTTTCAATGGGAAAATTTTATGGCTAATTTGTTTTTTACATGTTGAATATAAAAGGTTTTTTTCTCTCTCATTGTTTGAGACCATGGATATGAAAATGAAAAACTTCTATTTAGTTCTATTCCAGAGATTGACTGTAGGGGAATTTACTGGATATGTCACCTTTCAGAAGAGATGAGATCCAAAGGCTACCTAGCCCTTTACAAACTCTTCTTATAGAACTATCAAATCACTTTTGGTTTCAATGGTTTGTTTATTGGCTAATGTGTTTTTATCAAATCAATTGGTTGCAAGTTATGTGCAGATGATGGATGATGAATGAGGTGATGTTGATGATAACCTTTACATCTATATGATAGGAAGCTTGGTATACATAACAAGGTTTAGACTAAATATAATTTTGGAATTTAAATTAGTTGGAATATTTCAATATAATATAGTCATCTATTACCAATAAACATATATTAAGATACAAGTGAAAGAGACTACAAACAATGGACTATAGTACCCAAAAGGTGAGAAATTTACATTGAACACATACAGAGATTCAACTAGGCTTGTGTGGATAACATGAAAAGTACAAGTGGACAATGTATAGTTCTACTTAGAAGAGTCTTTGGTTGCACGTTTAAGCAAGAAAGAGTCATTACTTGGACAATGTATAATTCTACTTAGAAGAGTCTTTGGTTGCATGGTTAAGCAAGAAAGAGTCATTACTTTCTCTATCTAGAGTAGAAGTGGAATACATAGTAGTTACTTCTTTTAAATGAATATGGAATTATTCTAAATATGAATATGGAATGAATCATTGTACATTATGATAAATCTTGTATTTAATGACATTTGATCTATGAATAATATGGAATGAATCATTGTACATTATAAAGTCATGATATCCACATTTCCACCATACTATTTGCAAGATATATATGAAGATATGTAGTCTAATAAATAATCAATTCTGATATTTGTGTAAATATGAAAACGATTCTATGATATAAAGGCAAACAAGGGATCAATATAAATTTACAACTTTCAAGTTTTGAGTTTTGAGCTTCTAAAATAACTGAAATTTACAAGTTTGAAGTTTCGAGTTTCTAATATATAGATTCTATAATCTATTTGATAAATTGGGCACATGACCTTGACTGCATACTACAAGTCTCTAACACATATTGTAACCTAAGAACTGTAACCACTTGTTGCATACCAAACTACAAACTTAAATGAATTTTAAGTTATGGACAGAACTGTAACCACTTGTTTCCTAAGAACTGTAACCACTTTTTGCATAACCTAAGAACTTATAACCTAAGAACTGTAACCACTTGTTGCATAACCAAACTGCAAACTGCAAACTACAAATTTTGGACAGATGTTTTATGAATTTAGTGATACAGAAGGTGAAGAGGCCAAAGGTATGATAAATTTTTCATAAATTTTCTTTCACTTTATACCGTCCTATTTCCTTTTTTGATAGGTCAGAAGTTCTTAGGCCATAGAGATTGATTCATTATAGGCTTTGGTGGTAGGAAGATGTTCTGTTATATTTCTGATTTTTTCTTGCAAATGATGAGCTTCCTGTAGGGAGCACCGATTTATATATGGACGTCTTGGACCACATAGAAATGGCTTCAACGCTTTCTGGTAGGTCACAGGTGTTTTCGGCCACAGTGAATGACACCCTTCAAGTTTTGGTGTGACGACTTCAATGCTGGAAGGCTACTGGAAGAGTACATTTTGGGAGGCCAGGATGATATTTTGTCTTAGTATACTACTATTTTTTATTTTCCGGAAGGTACTAAAAGCCCCTCCACTACAACCCCCTATATTATGGCTGCTACCCAGGTGAATTTTCCCTCGATCACTTAATTTTTTTGTAAAATTTGGCAGTGATTTATATACAACGATCTTGGATTCTGATATCACTTATATTCTGAGCAATAAAATAACTTATAACGTCCAACAATAAAAGGATGAGCTTCTTACCTGGTGGTTTTCTTAACGTCGCCACATATGATCAGCAACAGAGCAGCAGCAGAGCTAGAGCAGCAGCAGCACCAGAGCAATTCGCCAACCTATAAGCAACACAACAAAAAAAATGTTAATTATATCATAAAATAAAATTTATGATAACAATAAAAAAAATCACTGCAGAAAACGAGAAAACCATAAAAATTACCTGGTGGTTCTCTTACAGCAACAGAGCGGAAGAAATTCAACGAACCTGACGAAAGACGAACGGAGCAACAGAGCAACGCCACAGAAATTCACCAAACCTGACAAAAGACACGCGGAGCAACAGAGCAGTGCTAGAGCAATGCTAGAGCAGAGATGCGTGGAGAAATAGAGCAGCAGATAGAAATACGTGCGAAGCAACATATACAAAGCCGTGCGAAAATAAAATCATTCGCGGGTGATATATTTATAAGCAATAGTTCAGCCGAACTATTTTAAATGTTCGGCCGAACTGTTGTTGCTAGTTTTCCCATCTCCGACAAAAATTCTTTTTGCCCATGCCGTTAGTGTGTCGTCAATCTAAACGACAGAATGAGTTCGGTCAAACTTTCTCATAAAGTTCAGTCGAACTATTGGATAGTTTGGCTGAACTATTGCCGAAAAAAAAATTCCGCCCCTGATTCTCACAAAAGTGTAACCCAACTTCACGTTTTAACCCCAACGTAAGAGCAATTATCTTTACTGGGAGTTAAAATTTGTTTTGAAGGTTTTACACCATAAGAAAATTTTTTTACATAATGAAAATGGTAGCAACAAGCACAAGCTTAAGTAATCCACAAATATTTCAGTTTAATGGCCAAAATTTCGATTATTGGGCTATTACAATGAAGGCTTTGTTTTTTTTCTCAAGACATTTGGGATTTGGTGGAGAATGGTTCCAAGAACCAAAAGATGCAGTAGCATACAATGCTTTGATAAATGCAGAAAATGATTTGTTGAGGGACAACAGGAAGGACTCAAAAGCACTCTTCTACATTTTTCAAGAAATTCATGAAAGTATGTTTACAATGATTGCAGTAGCAATGAAGTCTAAGCAAGCATGGGAAACCCTGTAGACAACCTAGAAAGACATGGAAAAAGTGAAGACAAAAAAACTAAAAATGCTGAGAGAAGATTTTGAGACAATTTTTACGAAAAATATTGACAATGTAGACTCATTTTCTACACATGTAATTGGGTTGGTTACTCAAATTAGGTCTCATGGTGAGACACTTGAGGAAAGGAGAATAGTTTATAAATTTTTTGGAAGTATTCTAGTAAGATTTGGTGCCATTGTTGTGGCCATAGAAGAGAAAAAGGATCTCTTGGATTTTTCAGTGGATGAGCTTCATGTATCATTGATTTCTCATGAACACAAAGTGAAGAGAGAAAAAAACTCCTCATTGGAGCATGCTTTCAAAACACAGTTTCGTTTGATCAAGGTAGAGGTGACCGAGAAAGAGAAAATTATAGAGGAAGAGGAAGAAGCCCACACAGAGGTGGAAGAAGCAGCCCTTAAAGTTCAAGTGAAAGGGGAAACAATCATAATCCAAGTCAAGGCTCAAGCCAAATAAAGCACAAAGTCAGAGGTATGATAAATCTCAAGCTTAATGTCATTATTTTAAGAAGTATGGTCATTATGAAAATGAATGTAAAAATAAGCAATATGACATAAGAAACAAACCAAGTGAAAATTTCATAAAGGAAAATCATAACCATGATAGCATGTTTTCAGCTTGTAATCTAGCACAAGAAAAACAAGGGGATGTATGGTTTTTGGATTTAGGGAGTAGCAACAACATGATTGGGAATATAGAAATGTTTTCCAATCTAGATGAAAGTGTTAAATGAGAAGTGACATTAGGGACTTATAACAAATTATTTGTCATGGGAAAAGGAAAAGTAGACATTCTAACAAAGAAGGGGGGGGGAGAAATACATTTTATATGTTTATTTTGTTCCTGGTTTGAAGCATAACCTCATAAGCATTGGACAACTCATGCAAAAGGGATACAATGTCTTTTAAAAAAATGATGTGTGAACAATTTTGGATAAGTCTCCAAGAAGACAGCCGATTGTAAAAGTTCATATGACAAATAGTAGAATGTTCCCTCTCAAGCTAAAATCAAATCTGAAGGAAGAATGTGCTCAAGCACAACTATCAATGAATTCACAAGAGGATGAAATAAATGTAGCAAATCTCACACAAGAAAAATTTCAAGAAAAAATTAAGCATGAAAATTTGTTATGCCAATTGATATTTGACCATATCAATTTTGGAGGTTTGAATTTTTTGCATAATAAAGGCATGGTGAAGCGATTTCCACTCATAGAAAAACCAAACAACCTATGTGAAACATGCATATTGGGAAAAAAACATAGGGAATAATTTCCAGTAGGAAAGTCAATAAGGGCAAAGGCACCTTTGGAGATTTTCCATTCAAATTTATGTGGACCAATGCAAACACCATCAATTGGTGGCAAATATTATATTTTGACTTTCATAAATGACTACAAAAGGAGGACATGGCTCTACTTAATAAAAAATAAAAGTGAACTGTTTGAGCTCTTCTGCCAATATAAAGCTCTTGTTGAGAAGCAAAGTGGACACTACATCAAAGTGTTGAGGAATGATAGAGGTGGCGAATACATCACACATGGCTTCTTACATTTTTGCAAGGAGAATGGAATTAACAAGCAGTTTACAAAAATGTATACACTTCAGCAAAATGGTGTCGTGGAAAGAAAGAATAGGACCATCATGGAAATGGAAAGAAGAATGTTGAAGGCAAAGAATTTTCCAAATGATTATTGGATTGAAGTTGTCGCTTTCGCAACATATATTATTAATAGGTGCCCAACCAAAAGTGCAATGAATATAGTTCCTAAAGAGGCATGGAGTGGAATAAAGCATAATGTCACTCACATGAGAGTGTTTGGATGTGTGGCATATGCACATGTCCCGGATGAGTTGAGGAAGAATTTGGACAACAAGGGGGAGAAATGTATATTTTTGGATATAGTGATGAATCCAAGGCATACAAACTATACAATTCATCAACCAAGAAAGTCATAAACATGATGAAGAGTATCAAATATTAAACACAATATAAATAAGAGTTAATATCTTGAAATCCCTCCCTTAATGAGTACTTTTCTTGATCCTTATCTCTATTTGTTACAGTCTTCTCACAACATCTTTATCCACTTGTGAAATCTCAGAGCTTGAGCTCCATCACAACCATCCATACTAAGCATTACTTCCACTTGATTCCTTGAAGACATAATTAATTTAGATTATCAATTTAATGTTTGTAATGATTGAACTACTAGCCATTCTATTGACATACTTCCATTTATCGAAATACATGGCCCACCACTGTATTTGAAACTTATATAGGAAAACAGTCTCGATATTGAATGTACCAAGATTCAATCTTACAGGATGACATTCATCTATACTCATTACTATTTATTTATTTCATTTACTAAAAAAAA
Source organism: Pinus albicaulis (assembly GCA_034641835.2). NCBI lineage: Eukaryota > Viridiplantae > Streptophyta > Pinopsida > Pinales > Pinaceae > Pinus > Pinus albicaulis. The sequence goes on along the minus strand of CM076583.1, from coordinate 1,285,787,032 downwards.
TGGTTTAATATAAAACAAACCCACATGTTCATATAGGTTGTTTTCAATATCACTATGAAATTTTCCTTTACTAACTTACAAAAAAATTCATACCCAATGTCTTGTTTGCACTAGTGACAACAACAATATTGATCCTTGACCACCTTTGAGAGCTTGATGTCACCAAGCCTACATGCCTTGCATTTTTCCAATCGTCATTGCTAGATCGCAATAGCTCCATGTTGTATGAAACAAATTCCATGCAATTTTTCATCCATACATAGATATATGCACACCTACTAATTGAGTATAGATGCTTTTCACACTTAAGAAAACCCATCACATAGGCACAAATAAACTAAAAAAAATAATTGCACACAACTAAGCTAATCTAATATACACTATATTAATCTCACATCTCTTACATATTTATGGGCCCTCCCACAAGAGAGTTATGCTCGGAGCTATTGATTACTAGTTCAGATACTTTTTACAAAACACTCAATAATACCATAAATAAGATAAACTCTCTTGAGAAGATAGTTATTAGATCTTATGTATTTCCAAACACTTGATAAAATTCCATATTTATAGAAATGAGATAGGCACAAAAAATAACCATAACAACCAATTACAATTGGAATGACGATGACACTTACATGGTTACAACTCATACTTATACAAAAACAAAATTATCTAGAATAATGCATTGGAACTCCTTTAACTATATAATGTAATATCCCCAAATTAGCAGTCAGCTAATTGGGATATTAACTTTTATTAATTTTGGCCAATCCTAATGTTGGGTGGAAATAAAATGGTAGGGGACCCACAACTAATAATTAGGTCAAATAAAGTCTTTTCCTAAAATCCATAAGGGAAAATTGTGGCTCTAGTGGTGGGGTTGAGTTGGCCTTAGGTGGCAGCATAGAAGAGGCATGAAAATGACAGCGTGAGATTGGCTAGAGGAAGACAACATGTGATTGGCCAATGAGAGGCAACGCAGGCCTGTTGAACCCTTAGTTAAACTGAGAGGTGGGGGGGTGAATCAGTTTAACACATACATGGACTTTTAAAATTTTTTCCTTAAAACTTATTTACACCTTCATTTCATGATCAACTTAATATGTGAGCAATCTTAATTTGTGAGCAAAAATGATCAAGCAGATTTGTTAATGTAACAACAGTCTTAATATGTGAGCAACAAGTATTAAGCAGGTTAGATAAACACCATCAACACATAGACATCATGCACAGAGACACCAGATATAAGTGGAAACCCATAAAGGGAGAAAACCACATCTTATTATTGTTGTGATGCAAAGGCAAGCTACAACTCCCTCTCACCACTGATTTACTGTAGGCACCGACCTACAGAAGGCTCCTACCTCAATTTTGCAAGCTACAACTTGCAAGGAAGCTCCAACTCCCATCAATTTTCTGCAGGCACCAACCTATAGGAGGGTCCAACCTCAGTCAGTTACAACTGACATTTTATCAAGCTACAACTTGATGTGGAAGCACCAAATCCCGTCTATTTTCTGCAGGCACCAACCTACAGGAGGCTCCAACCTCAGGCAGCTACAACTGACATTTTATCAATCTTCAACTTGATAGGGAAGCTCCAACTTCCTCAATTAAAAAATATGTTTGCTGATTTACCTCAGATATCAGCTCTGTTCTGTAGCATCTCTTTCTGCTCCTCTCTTCCTTATCTTCTCTGCCTCAATTTTCATGCATTTTCTAAACTCACTCTCTCTAATCTCTCTATGCATATCAAGATGATATTACTTATATAGAATTCCTGATGACTGTTTGTATTCGTCAAGGAATTAGAAATGGATAGCCATACCTCTTAGTCTTCTACCTTCTCATTTATTTTCGGCTCACTCAGAAAAATATAACTGTAGGTACCAATTTATCATTACAGTGGGATATTTGTTCTCTTCTGGAGACTTGCCAATGCATCACAACAATATAAATTAAAATCATTTACATTCAATTATAATGCAAACTCCAACTCACTCATTCAACCTCTTGGCTCACTGCGCATTTGTCTTTTCTTTGACTGTGTCTTTGTCCCTTTCGACTCTGTTTGTTTCCTTATTCACTGTCACAGGGTAGTGGCCATATGCCATACATATATAAATGTGCTTTTTATATCAAGTTAATTGATTCTCGGCACAATAATAATAAGTCGTTTTGATATGTGCACTGCCGTGGTGTAACGACTACGTATCTGTAACAACGCCTTTTATATATAACACAACTTCAGCTCTTGTCATAATTATAATAAGTTTTAACATACAAACTGCCTTTTTAATACAACTTAAATCAACTCTCGGCGTAATAGTAAAAGCCTGTTTAACATATAAAATGCCCTTTCGGGCCCACCGTCTGAACTTTGTTTTGTGCTCTGATGCGATGAGTCTCCTCCAGATATTTCCGATTGCGATTTCTCTGATGCGATGTGATTACTCCTATTGCGATTAATCGCAATCACAACTTTTAGTTGCAAGTCCCGCTGCCCTTCTTTCACTCCGATGCGATTGACCATTGTTCATTTAAATGTGCCGATGCGATTGGATCGGAACTTAAACATATAAAATCATAATTTATAGACCCATCGGGTCCGGGCTTCAATCGCAATTGCAACTTCTTGTTAACCTGTTCCATTGCCCTTATATTTTTCGATGCGATTCATAAGGGTCCCACCTTATATTACTTTGTTTGTCTTAAAAATAGAACAATGGGACCTTTAGTCGTTTAATCTTGCGCAGAACCTTATATATATCCTCCGGCTGGGGTAATGATTCTTGGAATAAGGTTTATATATATATATATATATCCTCCGGCTTGGGTAATGATTCTCCGAATAAGATTTATATATATACTTTGCAGCTTGGGTTAAGATTCCCGGAATTGTGTTTATGTATCCTCCGCCTGGGTTATGGTTCCCGGAATTTATGTTTAGTGTATCTACCAGCTGGGGTAGTGATTCTCGGAATAACGGCTCTGCCTCTACTTCTGCCTTTTTGTGATAATGGCTCTGCCTCTGCCTCTGCTTTTGCCTTTCTACTTCTGCCTTCGCTACTTCTGCCTCTGCTTTCACTGTACTTATGCATCCAACCAAATCACAATCCCCATATTTTCAAGGGTTTTTACTTCACAATCGTAATTATATGGCCTACTCCCTTAATATTTAAATCTTGTACGAATAATCTTTGCAATGGTTCAAACCATAATAATACACTTTGTTAAATCCGCAAACCTTAATAATGATCAACACACACGTATGCATGGGCCCCAATGCTAACAACCTTCCTCATCCAACGGCGGACAAGCTGTCGCACCGGCCTTGACGATCCAAAGGATATTGCACGGTGAATATGCACGGACGATAATGCACGATGGCGCGCTGTGGAAGCGGTTTTGTGAATTCGCTCAGGGCCACGTGTTGCCCACTCTGTGGAATCGCTCTAATTTCTTGAATACTGCTTGCCCGTAGAAAGTGGTGTGATGAAAACCGAAATCCCACCTTTACAGTTCACTCCGCTCGTAAGGTTCCACCTTCAAGGTTCCGCTCTTCTCCTTTATGCTCAGGTTCCGCCTTCAAGGTTCCGCTCACTCTTTAATGTATTATTATAATTAAGCTCCGCTTTAATGTTTTTCTTTTTATTACAGTTCCATCGCAAATTTTAACGCTTTGTTCACAATTTCGTTTGATTCTTTTAACACACATTCTTTACACCAGTTGCTGCCTTCCGACCTCGTCACAACACAATGCCATTCTGTCTTCAATTCTGCTATGATATATAATATATCAACCTTCCATTGCATGTTCGGGGTTCTACCCTGTCACAGTTCTGCTTCTAACTGCACATTCAAGTTCTTGATTCCGCAAGCTAATCACTGTACTACGGTCCATCCGCAACCATTAATTCCTTCAATTTATACACTGAATCTTCAATTTCGAACCCTTGCCACAGGGTTTATTCAAGAACTGTTTATAAACCTTGATCGACTCACATATGTGATCTATGCTCAGGTAATTGCACACCACAACACCTGACAACTGCCTCTGCTTCATGTATGCTACTTTGCCTCATTGCTGGTTCAGGTACTCCTCCTTTGCCATCCCCTTTGCCATCAATGACAACATTTCCAACAAGGCCAAGGTGGGACCCAAGGAATACGTTGGGCCTCAATGGAAAAAAGGAACAAGGGAAGACTCATTTGGGCATTCATTCATTCATCTTATTTGAGTTGGTCATTTTGACTGAAGCACGCTTGAGCTGGAGAGCCAAGTCTGCAGTGATGTTTAGCACAAAAGATCTTCAAACGAAGATCTCAACAACTTCCTCGGGGGACTTTGAGTGCCTGCTCAAGATAGGAGTTCTGCATTTTGGTGACGAAATTACACAAGAGTAGCTACAAGAAGAACGTAGCTCCTTCAGGACTGCGTAGAGGTAGAGTAGACTACGCAATGATTATGCAGTTCAGTTTGGTGTGGGTGCGGGAGTGTGGAAAGTAGCGATGTTTCAGCAAGAGATTTAGAGGGGAGGTTAGCCACCTCCTACCGGGGATTTTGGTAGCTCTCCAGAATAATTTTATAGTAGATTCATCCATAGGTTCGATTTACCCAGCAAGGCAGTGAACCAAGCCCAAGAGAGCCAAACTCTGAAGTCAAGATTTGGGCAAACCCTTTTTAGGTTTTTATGGGTTTATTGAGGGGAAGCCAAGATTAATTTGATATAGTTTTCTGGGCAATTTTGAGGCTTCATTTAGAGATCCTAACAGAGTCGGAAACTAGAGGAGCTAGAGGAAATTGGGCTGAAATTCTGGGGTCAACATCTAGCTAATTCTTTCGCAGGTTTTTTGTGGGTTTGGTGAGTAGAGTTAGGGGTTAAAAGCCTGGAATTTTCTGAGTAGAGGAAGCAGCCCAACTAGCAGACTGAAGACAACCAACAATAATGGTTATAGGCTAGGTAGCGCAAAGACTGAGCGAAGCAAATGCACTTTCAGCCAGAGTTTTTGCTTGGGTTTAAGTTGTTCTTCAAGCCTGCCTTGAGCAGGCCCAGGTGCAAAATTTGCAGCACCTCAATTGTACTATTTCCCAGTATATTAATAAAATGACTCAATAGTGATTTTAGCTACAATTTGTATGTTTTAATAGTGTTTACATTTTTTTACTATAATTACATGTCTATTTGCACTTTTTTTACTATTAATTCCCATTTAAGATATTTTTTTTTTGTAAGTTAAGGTAATCTATTAACAAAAGAAATAATATTCAGCGGGTCGTAGCCTAGTCTTTGCCCAGTACTGTGGCAATCCTGATAAAAAACCAGAGAAAAAGACTGCCCTCATAGATGGAATCCAGCCTTGAACAATTTTCGAAATGTTGCCCTCGCAGGGGTACCATAGAATGATGTTTCTGAAGTTTACAGCAATAAAAAACTGAGCTATAAACCGATGCTACAAAATACTCAAAAACAAGCCCAAGAGTATGGACCAAAACTAAGCACGAAAGCCAAACCAAGAAGGAGCGACTACTCATCAGGTGGTTCTTCCACGACTCTGCACCAGAGTGCATCTGAGTCTCCATCTTCCTTGAACATGTCCGTGATGGAAGTGACCACCTGCCTGGAAGGTGCCGGATCTCCTTGCGCCATAACCACGTCATGAGTCCCTCTTGATTGCCCAAGATCTCCTTGTGCCATTTCCACATCCTGATTCCCACTCACTTGACCTTGCATTTCCTTGGACGATGAGTGCAACAACCCCGCCTGCTGGTCCGAGGTCTAGGCATCTGCTTTGCACAGATCCACCGAGCTCGAACTTTGAGCATCCTCCCGGGGCTCTTCGGAGAATACCACTATAATAGAGGCAGTGACTCGAGGGCAATTAAGTGAGCAGTTGAAAGAAAAGTGCGACGTTTGAGGCATGGGAAGAGGCGGTGCGGAGAGAATTGGAGGCTCTGGGGAGCCCAAGCGGTGGCCAGAGCTATGAATACAACCCCTCATATTTATGGTGTTGGGATAGCGGCCTGAATGAGAAGACAATTCAGAGGTGGCGCTGGAGGTGGAGGGAGTGCGCTGGGGTTGGCGTCTGGTGCTACCCTTGCAGCACCTCATCCTTTGACGAAGGCGAGGCATAAGAACGGTCCCAGCAGAGGGCACAAGAAGGGGTGGAAGAGCAGGATTGACATAGGCCTGATGTAAACGAAAATTAAGAGATATCGAAGCAAACATATAGAGTTTAGAATGAGAGAAGTGGATATTATCTCCAAGGTCCAGACAACAGCTCAGCGGGCTACATTTTCCAGTCACCGTGCGCACACTGGGGAGCCTGCGTCCGGGGAGCACCATTGTTTCATCGGCTAAGGAGCGCTAGCAAAACCAGAAATTCGCCATATTTTCAATCCAAATGAGCCTGCATCGAAGAACACCCGGCATTAAACCCCCATTAATGAGAGTTGAAGGCCAATGCATTGCGTCGCACGTGAAATCGCACAGAGGAATGGAGTCTGGATTGCAAACAACGTCGGGAGTAAATGCAATCGATCTGTTGGCAACCGGAATTAAATTCCAAACATCAACCGCGGTTTGGGTGGGCAGGTGTCTCCATGCCGTGCCACACCCAAGTCCCATCGTCTTAAAACCTATCCTCCTCACCCGCATCCGGGAGCTCTGCATCACTCTGGACCAATGTTTTTCATTCCTGTTTTTTATCATGATTATGAATTATGTCAAGAGTACCTATAAGAATATTGTGCACACTATCCACTCCCATGTTGGCTAGTAGATCAGCGACCTTATTTCCTTCCCGTCTAATATGCTTGAACCGGAGTGCTCGGTTGTTGTGGAGCCACTGTTCTATAGCATCCAATCGTGCCTCAAGTCTCCAACTATTGGCGATTTTGTGTGCATGAGCCCCATTTAGGAGCTGAATGGCCATGTTGATTAGAATTTGGGAGTCCCCTTCAATCTCCAGAGGGTAAAACCTATGAAGTTGGGAAAGGATTAGACCCTGCCGAAGACCTTCCAGCTCAGCCGAATTGTTCGTGTCCCATCCAAGGCTTCCTAAGTAGATTACGAGAGGATTACCGTCATGATCTATGAAAATTCCTCCAAATCCCGCTTTGCCTGGATTACCCTTTGAAGCTCCGTCAAAGTTGAGTTTGAAGGTGTTTTGTGGAGGAGGGATTCATAAGTCCATTCTGGTATTGGTGGTTCTAGAAGTTCTTTGATTTTGCTTTCCTTGGGGGATTTGAATGCTCCAATTTTCCCATATGGCCTTTTCATTTGCAAGATTTGGATAGTCTTCCGTATGCCATGATTGTAGAGCCAAGGTTTCTATGAGATTGAGACAGAAATTTCTCCAGATGATGTCTAGAGGAGTGCTTTGATCTTTGAAGATGCGCTTGTTTCGTTCTTTCCAGATTGTCCATAGGAGAAGGCCTGGGATAATTCTCCATAATTGGTTTAGTAATTCGCTTTTAAATGGATTCTGATGCCAGTTGTGAATGGAGTTGATTATGTCTTCAGAGACTCTGCATCTTTTTTGGCAACGAAAACTGGCTTTCTCCCATAATTGATTAGCCAGAGAGCAGGAATTAAGTAGATGTTGCAGAGTTTCCTCATGAGTATTGCAATTGGGACATTTTGAAGGGCCATGAAAGCTTCTTTTCCAGAGATTGTCTCAAGTGAGGATTATTTGGTGACCAAAGAGCCATAGGAACAAGGAGACTTTAGGCCATATACCAGTTGTCCAGATTCTGCTCCATAAAGGATCCAGGGGCATTGGATCATTGCACATTATTTTATATGCCTCTTTGGTTGAGAAGGAACCCTTTGGGGAGTATCCCCATCTTAGAATATCCCTGCTGTCAGATAAATTTCTGATACGTCGAATTTGAAGCTCAGATTTTATGGCTTCCATTGTCTGCTCATCAGCATTCCTGATCAGCCTTTCAGCTTGCTTCCACTGTCTGCATCCCTGTGCTGTACTAAGTGTCCATTGTTGCTAAAATGTTTCCATTTGTTACATATCCCAGTCCAGACTAGGAGGCAGTCTGTAGATACTGGTGAGTTTCGGGAGTTGATGCCAGGAGTTAGTCCAGAATCGAGTGGTGTTTCCATCCCTTATTTCCCAGAAGCTGTGTTGCTGGATCAACAGATAGTGTTGTTTAGCAACGTTCCAGATGAGTGAGCCCTTCTCCGTTGGAGTGAATCTAATGAGTTCTTCTGGTGGTCTTTGGTTGGCATACTTTGCAGTCCAGATAATATCCCATGGCTTGTTGGGAGCAGTGAGCCATTGCCATCATATTTTAGCACTCATTATATCATTGCTATGATTAGGATCTCGTAACCCTATTCCCCCTTGTTCCTTTGGCTTGCAGACTGTCGACCATTTTAACAGAGCCCATTTGCGGTTTGTACCTGTCGAACCCCAGAGAAAGTTGCGTTGTAGAGCTTTAATTTTTTTGAGGACCCATTTTGGCGCTGCCAGGATTGAAAAGAGATAAAGAGGCATTGCATGTAGCACCGCTTTGATTAGGACCAATTTGCTCGCTATATTTAGAGTTCTATGAGTCCATAATGAAAGACGAGCTTCAAGTTTTTCAAGGAGCCCTTGCCAGGAAGCATGCTTGATAGCCGAGTCGATTAAGGAAGCGCCTAGATAATTGGAAGGTAGAGAGGCTATGGAGAAGCCAAGAATGTGGGCAATTGCATGTTGAGTCATTGGAGGGGTATGAAAGAAGAAAATATGGGACTTAACAGTGTTAATGCTCGACCCAGAGGCTTCAGAGAAGTCATCAAGAAGGGATTTGAATTTGGAGGCTTCTTGAACTGAAGGGTACCCAAACAACATGTTGTCATCAACAAACTGTTGGTGGGTAAGGGCTGGGGAATTGTGGATAGAGAGGCCTCGGAGTTGCTGGGAACGAAGGGTATGTTTGAGATGGAGACCAAGACCTTCCACCATTGAAACAAAGAGGAAGGGTGATAGGGGATCCCCTTGTCTAATACTGCGAGAGGGGTTGAAAGGTCAAGAGGGAATTCCATTAATAAGGATAGAAAAGAAAGTGGAGGAAATCAGACTCGAGACCCGACAAACCCAGATTGGGGAAAAAACAAAAGCAGATAACATTTTTTGAATATAGGTCCAACTTAACTTATGAAATGCTTTAGAAAGATCAATCTTGAGTATCATACCTGCCTATTTGGTGTGCTTGAGGGAGTGTATGATCTCGTGAGTGAGAATTATGCCATCCAGAATTTGCCTTCCTTCCACATATCCTCATTGTTCTGGAGAGATGAGCAAGGGTAGAAGCGTCTTTAGTCTGTTGGCAATGACTTTGGAAACGACTTTATATATGACATTGCATAAGGCTATTGGGCAGAATTTGTTCGGCGTACTAGTGTTTTCTTCTTTTGGAATTAGGGCAATGAAAGTAGAGTTCAAAGAGGGGAGAAGCCAGTGCAGAGTGCGAGATTCCTCCACCACCAACCATACCTCCTCTTTGATAAGATCCCAGAATTTTTGGAAGAAGGTGGTAGTAAAGCCATCCGGACCCGGTGCTTTGCCTTCCTTGAGCTGCTTCATGGCCAAATCAACCTCCTGAGTCGAGACAGGTCATAGAAGAAGTTGTTTGTGTTCCTCTGTGATTATTTTTGGTACGTTTTGAGTGATTTTTTCTATGGGCGACTATCTGTCGATTAGGGGCTCTTGCTGTACGGCTTGGAAGTGATTAATAAACTCTTCCTTGATCTCTGCATGGTTTTCCACTCTTTCCCCTGCTTGATTCTGAATGAAAGTAATGGTGTTGTGCATCCTTCTTTGAATAGTAGTTCTGTGAAAGAATTTGGTGTTTCTTTCACCTTCTTTCAGCCACCTGATTCTTGATTTCTGCTTCCAGAGGATTTCTTCTGGCTTTCTTCTTTCCTCCAATTTATTTTGTAGCTGCTTTTCTTGTTCCATTGTCCCTTTCATGTGGCCTTCTGTGATGATCTATTGCTGGAGAGCCCTCATTTCTTTGTTTAGATCCTGCTGTGCCTGGAAGATATTGCCAAAGGTGGTTTGATTCCAGTGCTTGAAATGGTCTTTAAGGAATTTGAGTTTCTGTTGAAACTGGAACATTTTGGACCCTTCTAACGGAGGGAAGTTCTTCCAGATGGAGCTGATGAGGTCGTTGAATGTGGGGTGGTTGAGCCAAAAGGCTTCAAAGCAAAAAGGACGTCCGGTGGAGTTGCCTAGTCTTTGCCATTGAAGAGATATAGGCCAATGATCTGAGCCAGTAAGAGGGAGAATAGAGGCCGAGATGTCTCCTCCAAGATATACTGCATTGTCTAAGATGAGAAATCTATCTAGTTTGGAGGCAATTTGTTGCCATCCTACCCTGCGATTGCTCCAAGTGTGAATTCCATTACAAAATTGCAGATCTATTAGCATATTGTTTTGGATGAAATCTTTAAAGTGGCAACTCTCGTGCTTCAGTTTGGCTCTGCCTCCCTGCTTTTCCTCCAGCTTGGTGATCATATTAAATTAACCTCCTATGATCCAAAGGGGATGGATTCTGTTGAAGTTGAGCGCTCCTATAGTTTTCAAAAGTGAAATCTTACTGCTCGCTTCCTGAGGAAAATAAACATTAGTAAGATGACCATGAATGTTGGTGCCTATGATGTGAAAAGCAGCTTGAATAATATGGTGGGAGGCATGGAAATCTGAGAGAGAGATGGCCTGTGTGTTCCAGGCAATAGCCAACCCTCCAGAGGCTCCCGAAGCATCCACAGCCACTGAGTGACATCCTGGCCAGGCTCTTGAGAGGATGTTTCCAAGAGTGGTGCTATTACATTTTGTTTCCTGCATGAAGAAGATCTGGGGTTACTCCTGCTTTATGATGTTTTTTATCATTCTGAGCCCTCTTAGATTCCATGAAGTGAGCTTCATGATTCACTATTTGGGAGAGGCTTGTAGTACTTTGTCAACTTGGCGTATCTACCTGATTCAACCAGGATTTTGCCTATTGTGATAGTTCTTTGTAGATCTAATTTTCTTCCTCGTTTCTTGGAGTCTTTAGGAATGTGGTTGCCATCCCACTGACTACTCGGTTGTATTCCCAGTTCTTTCTGCTGAAAGGCTCTGGAGATGATGACTTCCAGAGTATCGAGCTGATGCTCGTGAATTTTGTCAAATTCTTTCCTCCGGAAAGCTTGTTCGAGCTAAAAAATGTTGAGTCTGTTAAGGTCGATGCTTTCCAGTTCTTCATCCATATTTTGCACTTGACTGCTTTCTGCTGAGGCTTGACTAGGGATACTGTAATCTACATCCATTCCATTTGGTTTCCAATCAGGGTCTTTCAGATGTGCATCTGGATTTCCAATTTTATCCCCCATGGATGAAGGAATGGGGGGAGATTCAGGCGCGGGGGGGGGGGGGGGAGGAGAGGTCGATTTGACCACCTGGGGGGCTTGCTGGCTTGCTTGTGGGGAGCCTTCGATAGCTATAGCTAGAACTTCAAAGCTATTACTCGTGGAGGGAATGGAAGAGGTAGCTTGGTGGGGATTTTTCCCATTAGCAGGTTTTTTGTGTGACCTTTTCCTACTTGTGACCTTGGTAAACCCTTCCTGTGCAGACTTATCTGGGAGATCAGAGGATTGTGGTTTAGCATTTAGCGGGCAATCCCGAAAGAGATGCCCATGAATATGACATTTGCGACAACGGAAGGGTACATGTTCAAAATCTAAGGGCTAGATCCATTCAAAATCATCATGATAGAGACTTACCAAGTTTGGGAGGGCTTTATTCAGGCGCATATAGACATAGATGCATGCATAAGAGGTGTATCTGCGTAGTTTCGTTTCCTCAGTAATTTTTATGAACTCCCCCAACCCCCTGCCAATGTCTCTCAACGATTCTTCATCCCAGTATTCCAAAGGGAGCAAGTACATCCTAATCCACACTGGTGCCCAACTGAAATCTTCCTTGTCTGGGTTGAATCTCTCCACCCAATCCCTTAAGTACAAGCTAGCTGAGTTGAAGAAGTAGGGGCCTTCATCCAGAACCCTGTCACGGTCTTCAATGCAGATGAAGATCGCAGTGAAAAACCCTTTTGGTCCAAGCTGTAGGGTAACATGCCCCTTGGGCTTCCATTTGGCAGAAATCCATCCTTGCAGAGCTTTTTTAGTCAGCCAGAATCCAATGAATTTACCAATGAGGGCGTGGTCCTTCATGTACTGGATTTGACCATTTATTCTGTGGCTGGGAAGTTCGATTTTTGGCCGTTCAACAGCAATGGGTTTGCAGGTGGTTGATGTCACTGTGGGCATTTCTTTTTGCCCATCTTCTTCTTCCTGTACTTCACTGTGCTTTTCTGTTGAGATGTTTTGTGAATCTCGCATCAGAGTGTCCTTAGTGTTTGGATTTGTCTGTTCTGAGACAGAGTCCTTGGTAGGTTCCTTAGCATTTTGTTTTTCCTTGTCTGAGGGGGAAAGTTGTGAAGCCCCCCCCGAAGGGCCTGCCATTGCAGGGAGTCCTATGCCAGTACACGGTGATCAAGGAAGGTGAGAGCCAGATGAATGCGGAAGACAGGCAGGGTCAGACTGCGTCGTTGCAAGGGCAAGCAGAAACCCTAGGAGAGCAGAGTGCGCGCGATCCGTTAACCAGGTCGTAATCTCGTCCATTCAAGATATTTTTCCATGTTAATGGAGGTTCTCCATTCCCATTTAAGATATTACACCTAATGAGATCCAAAATTAATATTATTATTCATATCAAGCATAATGATACATATTGGCCTAGGTCAAAAATCAGCAATGATAAGAAGATAATTGTAAAAGGGACAAACTTGTCATCCCACACCACATTGCAACGTTGTTTTAAAGCTTGCACTGAAAATTAAAAGACTACTGCATATTGATGCATTGTTAAACTAGAGGACGTGCATAAACTTTGCATATTAAACAATAAGAACCACGGACTTCATTTTTATCACTTCTCTACTGCACTGGAAGTACGGTTAATTAGTAGAGATGGAGAGGAATGTGACGAGAGGCCCGGCCTTCTACAGGGGATACTGAAATCCTTGCTGAAGTCATGTGCATGACGCTAGTATAAATTGAGAACTTGAAAATTGGAAATCTGACGACCCCACGTAAGGTGCCATGCAGCATTTACAGAATGACAGATGCACAACACATTGCGTAAACAACTCAAACTTGCCCGCAATTAAAATAAGCGCCGTGTCTCCTGCTCTGCATTCTCTTGGTCGGAGCTATGGATAACTGGTATTGGAAAATAAGCCAATGGCCATGGTTCATCGCACATGCCCTTAATCTAAAATGACAGGAACTATTTTAAAAAGCTTGATGAATAGCACGCTCCGAAAAAATACACTTTACAAAACAACTCATCATCGGAAGACACAAACTCACAGAAATTCCATAACTGCTCATTTAATTAAACAACATCCCGCTATTTTGTTATTTCATTTCTATTTGATATTCTTGCACGATGGCTCAGAAGTCATCTTCGTGCACAGTCTTCGGAAAACAGTAGTTGTATTTGCTAGCTAATGGTTTACGGATAGTCCTTTCTTCATAGATTTGTTATCCATCGGTTTCAGGATTGACACAACAACTCATTAAAGTTATAGTTTCTTTTCTTTACCAAACAGTGATCTGGAACAATCATGGAGCTTATAGTTTCCTTCCTTTCACCAAACAGTGATTTGTAACAATCATAGAGCTTATACTTCCTTGCTTTCACCAAACAGTGATCTGGAACAATCATAGAGCTTGCATGTTAGAACAATCATAGAGCTTGCATGTTACCAAAAAAAATAAAAATCTTGCACCTTTTATGTCCATCAATGTGGTCAAATTTATTTACTTCTCATAAACAAATGTTGGTATTTATTTAGAATTTTAGTTAGCTTAATTTACTTCTTAACTAATTGACATTTTTACCTATTTCGTTTTATGTTTTAAAAATGATTTTTTTTATAATTAAATGATTTAATTTATTACCAGTAATATGAAATTTTAAAAATAAATTTTCAAATATATTACTAATAATAATATTACTATTTATACTATAAATTTTATATTAATACTATTCATTCTATAAATAAATTTAAAATGTTTTTATTTAATTAAAATAAATTATTATTATTTTTAAATATTTTTAAAAGCTTTTACCATTCTTTTACCATATAAAATGTCTCACCGTGTCTTCTAAGAAATGAGCTTTTCTTCTAAGACATTTTTACATTCACATTGTTTGTATTTTAAAAATATTGTATTTCATGTGTTTTTAATAATTTTTACAGATACGTGAAAATAATTTTAATTATTTTTATACTTATGTTTTTAAAAGTTGTATATTAGAAAAGGAAATTTAAAATGTTGAAATAATTCTTTTATATAAAATCATTTTTATTTTAATAACTAAATTCAAGTACATTTGTACATGAAGTATGACTTAGTAATAAGAAAAAACATAAACAATATGATTTAATACAAAGAGAAATATTTATTAGATTTAGTACATCTAAAGGCTCAATAGAATGAAGGTGATGAAACTCTTAAAATTATTGAATCTCTTAATGAAAGTGATGAAATTGTTAAAAATATTGAATATCATGTTTTTATAATTTCTTAAAAATATTGAATTTCATGTTTTTTTTTTAACATTTTTTATAAATAGGTGAAAATAATTTTAATTACTTTTATAAACATGCTTTTAAAAATAGTATATTAGAAAGGGAAATTTAAAATGTTATACAAAATCATTTTTATCCTAATAGCTAAATTCAAGTATTTTCTCACTTATAACTTACATTTTGTGCCTGAAGTATGACTTAGTAATAATAAAAAACATAAACAACGTGATTTAAAACAAAGAGAAATATTTATTAGATTTAATATATCTAAAGGCTCAATATAATATTATATTTATACTAATGGGATTGGTACAATATATAACCATTACAACTAGATGATAATGAGATTTAAGTGGTTACAACTCACATTTATTGAAAAATAACGCTCTCTAGAAGAATGCATTGGAACTCTAATGCATTAAAACAGTACATTTCTCCCATTAGCTCTAGTAGTGCCCCATTAATGGAGAAATGTTTTCTTTACAACACCTAACTTGATTCTCCATTAGTTATGTCTTCATCTATATGTTCTTCTTTGTAGCACATGATCTAACAATCCTCCTCACGGGCAACTTCTATGTCTGGTACAACCTAGCATTTATAAACATTAACAAAATGTTGACGCCCATATAAAGGAACAACCATCCGCCGAAATTCATAGGTAACTAATTTTTGAAATCATCGATCTACTAGGATGTCCTTTGTGTACATGGTTCATTCAACCTGAAACATCCATTCCTAAATTTTTTTATTTTTTTACCAAGTAATTACAAAATGACTATAATGTGATAGCCATATAACCATAACGTAAAAATCAAATTAAATATATTTATTCACACCACTTACCTTACATATAAAAATCATATATATATACGAAAAATTCATAACCATACCTTTGAAAATTCATCACGTTACTTATTCTCAATTGTTAACATTAGTGATCATAATATGGTGTATTCGTAGTGCATTATGTGAACTGTGGCTTTGAGTTGTGTGCGCTGTCTCACCAGCTGGCAGACGTACTTGCCATCTGTACCACCTTTTAATTTCAACAGGGAATTGATGCTGGTTATTAATCACAATGCATATCATTACAACAGTCTCATTAAGGTGATATATTCGTCCCGATATGGAGGTATGTAAATTTATTACAGCGGTCATCTCTACCTTCCACTTGGTGTTACTGATGTTGCGCTGTGGAGATTTGTCAGTATGACCATACTTGGTAAGTACGCAACACAATCTTCAAGATATTATGGATTATTGCAGAAGAATTTTGTTTCCTTCTCACCCATTTTTTGATGGAAAAATCACCGGGTTAGCTGAGAGTGAAGGGGACAGTCAACGAGTTGATTGGCGTTCTCCGAGTCTCGGCCGTTCCTGGAAAACTCCGCCTCAACCCTTAAAGGTAACCTCCTTCCTTTCGCATGGCTACCCTGCTCTACATAATTCTCAGCTTTTTGTTTTCGTTTGCTCAATTTGTCATCCTTTTCATTTATGGAATAATCTATTCGCCGGTGTTTCCAGTTGAGCAGATGTATTGCTGATTAACTGTTCTCAGAAAACAATGGATGCCTTAGTGCTAACCGACAGAGGCAGGGTCTTGGAGGTTGTCTTCTTGCTCCTTTATGAGCTTCAAAGATAATATGAAGAATTATTTATCTCTTTGCAGAGTTTAGCTTTCACCGACAGTTTCATTTTCAGTTTAAGGGTTTAAACTTCTGTGTTCTACATTTGCAGCATGGTCAATAGAAACCATCGACCTCTTCAGGTATCTCTTTTTCCTTTAAGAAATATTTCCGAGTTATAAACCTTAAGTCGTCCATAGGCTACCCACAGGCAGCTGCTAACAGCTCAGTTTATGCTATGTTGGGTGCAGGTTCGCGGTGCAAACTCGTTAAGATTCGACCCCTAGCTATTCTTTTCTTTCGTGATGCAGATACCCTGGCCGAGCTGACTGTTCTTATTTGTTTTTCAGGTATCCTATAGCCCTCGGCGAAAGGTCCATGTTCTTGATTTGCCATACAATGTATTCCGATTGTTAGATTTATAGCGTTTCTGCCTTCATTTTGGCATTGTATAATTTTTAAGAAAGAGGGTTTTCAAAACCCTGCCCTAGGGTTTTCCAATGATACTCACTCTTGTTGTGTAAGGGTAGCGCTAGGGTTTAGACCCAAGCTCTCTTCTCTTAAATTTTCTTTGAAGAAGTACAGGGTGCCCGCCTCGAATCTTAGTAATAACATATATCTATATGTATGTATGGAACTAATTTGCCTTGGTTAATTATGTTACTCGCTGGAGCTTAGTTATTGTAAGGAAGAAAATATTTTGTGCGTTGCTCTTCGAATGAGATAAGTTATAAGATTTTGTATATATATGCAAGAAGGATTTTCCACCCAGTTCTCTGTTTAATTCGTTCTACATGAAAATTACTAGTTGACTGTGAATGAAAGAAAAATAGTTCTGGTTTCGCCTTTTATTTAAGGATCATGTTTCGTTATTTATATTCTACATTTACACAGGTTTTTTGTTATTTTCCTTACATCGGTTATTCTCTCTATTGATGGAACCAGTAGTCATTTTTTTTACTAGTATTGCATGCCTCGGTTCTCTGGGTCTCCGAAGATAAATACCCGTGTATAGATAGGGTATCTCTAAACCACAAACGATGTACTCTGTTTGGGGTTTATACCCCGCTCTATAGTCAACGGCCTGTCGGTTCGAACCCCGGGTTCCAGTTTTAATTTTTTTCAAACAGGCCGAGTTCTCTTATGCATCTTGCTTATATTTTTCTCAAAACCTGTAAAGATAATTTTTACTGTGTGTTCTCACAGCAACGAATAAGATAGCCCATGGTTACGGTTCCTTGTTTTTACTATAAAATGTGTCACCATCTACTTCAGCAACACTATTTGTTATAACTGCTCTACTGTTCTTTAAATTCATATTATAAATTTTTCTTTTCAGTGCTCTAATTCCATTCAGTAGCTAGACAATAAATCTTCCATAATAAGTTCATAAAATAAAAGAAGTAGCACACCAATATCTACTACTACTTGTCTTATAGTATAAGAGATTAATTCATCTTCAGACCTCTTTGCCTGAACCAAGCATTTATAACAATCATATATATATACTTATGTACTCAAAATAGGACAGTGACCAATCATCTTAAATTCCTGTGATACAATCTTTCAAACCTATTATTAATCTGCTCAAAATTCACAGTAAACACTTATCTGGATTACGTAATTTTAAGCTATGGTCCTCCCTACCATCAAGGGAGGCTATTACGTCCTCCTCTTGCCCCCTTGCTTCAGAATCTGCACGGTGCCACGGGTTAATAGTGGATTCTTCTGTTGTGACCTCTGGATGGCCAATCCAATCACACTCAGATATTCTGGCTTTACAAGGGTTGCTGGAAGTTATTTTCAACTGGTCCCAACCAGCTCTAGAAAATACTCTCCCTTTACCAAATTTCACAGAACCCCTACTCCTCTCCTGGGATTCAGCTTTATCCTCAGAGGAGTAGGTAACTGTTTCCAACTGTTCCCCAACCACCTCCTATTCTTGGAAACATTTCTTTACCATCAGATTTCTGTATATTTCATATTACAAGATTTTCTTCTTTTAATTTGTTTAACTTCTTCTAATTAATAAATCAGCAACTAAAATAGTTTTGCTAAATTAACAGTAATTTTTAAGCTTTTCTTGCCAGATAAAAGAAACTAAACAAATTGTCTTTAACTAGTTAGCACTAGTTATGTTTAATGAGGTTGTCACAACTTCCCCCCCTGGAAGTAACACCATCCTCGGTGTTTTAGCCCAGCTCTGTAAAGAGCTCCGGGTAAGCTTCCCGCATAAATTTCTCATCCTCCCAAGTAGCTTCTTCTGGTCCGAAGTGCTTCCATTGCACTTTTACCTAGACGACTACTCGTTTGTGGAGTTCAATTTCTCTTCGGTCAACTATGCGTTGCGGCTTGACCAGAATCTCTCCGTTCGGTTCTACTTGAAAAAAAAAATGTTTTCAAGTCAGTATTCATCATTTCCGTTCATAATTCTTTATGTTAGGATTTTACCTCTATCCTACCTAAATATTTTTCCATTGAATCACATTTTTTTCATCATGAACATATCGCTTCAATAAGGACACATGGAATACATTGTGGACTTGAATGTGGCTAGGTAAAGCCACCCGATAAGCCACTGGTCCTACCCTTTCCAATACTTGGAAAGGTCCATAGTATTTGGGAGATAATTTAGCACAAGAGGTCCATCTCAAAGTACTCCTCTTGGGTTTAATTCTTATATAAACATGATCCCCTACTACGAACTCACGATAAGACCTTTTCTTATATGCATAACTCTTTTTCTAGTTTTGAGCAGCCTTTAAGTTTTGTCTTATTCTTTTTACTTCAGCTTCCATTTCTGCCAGCATCTCAAGTCCCAATAATAACTTAGTTTCAGGGCTGCTCCAATTTATAGGTGTACGACAACGCCTACCATACAATGCCTCAAAGGGACTCATTTTTAAAGAGTCCTGATACCCGTTGTTATAAGCAAGCTCAACTAGGTGCAAATAGTCCTCCCACTTTTTTGGCTGTTGCATCACATACATGCGCAACATGTCTTCCAACACTTGGTTTACCCACTCTGTTTTCCCATTAGTCTGAGGGTGATAGGCGGTGCTAAAATTTATTTGTGTTCCCAGACTGGAAAACAAGGCTTTCCAGAATGCGGATGTGAACTTAACATCCCGATCTGAAATCACAGTCTTAGGTATGCCATGCAACCTGAAGATTTCCTTCATAAAGATATCAACAATCTATACTGTCGTATATGTTGACTGTACCGGTATTAAATGTGCAGATTTGCTTAATCGGTCTACCACTACCATGATTGAATCATGCTGTCTTTTTGTTCGCGGTAAACCCATGATGAAATCTAGGGAGATAACCTCCCATTTCCACTCAGGTATAGGTATGGGTTGCAATAATCCAATAGGATGCTGGTGTTCCACCTTTACCTGTTGACATTCCAAACATTTTCTCAAATATTCAACTATATCTATACGCATGCTCGGCCAATAATATACCTTTCTTATTGCAGTAAGCATTTTTTGATACCTCGAATGACCAGCATAATTGCTGCGATGGAATTCATTCAGTATTAACCCTTTCAGAGTTATACGATTAGGCACATATATGCTTTCTTGGAAGTTCAACACCTGATCCTTGTTTCTTCCATACTCAAATGTCTTGCCTTGTTTCTTATCTTCCTCAATTTGTTTCCATAGGAATTTGTATTTCGGATCTTTCTGTGCCTCTTCCTTTAGTTGTTCCAAGAATTGGCTTTCTAACTGATTATAATATAATGCATAATTTCCATGTAGTTTCCTACTCAACGCATCAGCTACACAATTTTCCTTACCCTTCACATGCTGTATGTCCATGTCAAATTCACTTAGAAAAGCATTCCATCTTGCTTGTATAGAATTTCAATCTTCTTGCTTAAAATAATTAGTTAAGCTGTTATGGTCTATTTTAAGTACAAACCTCTTACCCAGTAGGTAGTGTCTCCACACCCGGAGAGCATGTACCACAACTGTCAACTCCAAATCATAAGCAAAATACTTTTTTTCATGGTCCTTTAGTTTTCTAGACTCATATGCCACCACTTTGCCTTCTTGGGTCAATACAGCTCCAACATCCTCTTTACTAGCATCAGTACAAACCTCATAATCTTTAGCAGGGTCTGCTACCCTCAAAACTGGTGCTGTAGTTAAGAGTTGCTTTAGCTTTTCAAAGCTGTCCTGGCACTCTTTTGTCCATTTGAATAGCTTTACCTTCTTCTGCAAAGATGTAATAGGGAAAGAAATTTTAGAAAATCCTTCTATAAATATTCTATAATACCCTGCTAATCCCATAAATGATCTAATATAAGCCACATTTTGGGGTACTTGCCATTCCATGATAGTTTTGATCTTTTCTAGATCAACAACGATTCCTTCAGCTGATATGACATGTCCCAGATATTATATTTTTGTTTTAAAGAAATCGCATTTACTAAACTTGGCGTAAAGCTGATGTTTTCTTAACATCTCCAAAACTATCCTCAAATGCTCTTTGTGTTCCTCCTCACTTTTAGAATATATCAGTATGTCATCTATGAAGATAAGTACAAAGTTATCTAGGAATTGATGGAAAATGCCATGCATCAATCTCATAAAAGTTGCTAGTGCATTTTTCAATCCAAAGGGTAACACCAAAAATTCGTAATGCCCATAGCGGGTACGAAAGGCTGTCTTGGAGATATTCTCATCTTTAATATGAATCTGATGGTATCCAGATCTTAAGTTTATTTTAGAGAATACCTTGGACCCTCTTACTTGATCGAATAAATCATCTATTCTTGGTAAGGGGTATTTATTCTTAACAATTAGCTTATTAAGCTGCCTGTAATCTATGCACATATGTAATGTTCCATCTTTCTTTTTAACAAAAAGGACTGGCGCTCCCCATGGAGACACACTTGGGCGGATATAGACTTTGTCTAGCAGCTCTTGCAGCTGCATTTTCAGTTCTGTTAATTCTGGCACGCTCATTCTATACGGAGCTCTCGACACCGGGGAGGCTCCTGGCAACAATTCTATGGTGAAGTCGATATCACTTTTAGGCGGCAAACCAGGAATGTTTTCTGGGAAAACATCCAGAAATTCCTGTACCACTGGAATATCTTCCATCATTGGTGCTTTTTCCTTGGAGTCTGTATACCCCACCTGAATTGCATACAACTGGCATCCTTTTCTGATGCATTTACCCATTTGGGATGCTGTGATTGGTTGTAGTTGTACTGGCTTGTTAATTCCTTGAATCTCCTTTCGTGTGCCATCTTGCATTCTATAATAAATGACCTTTTCCTTGTAGTCCACTAAGGTCCAGTGTCTTTCTAGCCAATCCATACCCAATAATACATCATAAGATCCTAATGGTAAGATATTTAGATCTACATGTAACTGTTGTTCTGCCACTTCCAACACACAGTTAGGAACTTTTGCAGTTACCTTTTGTTTTGCCCCAGTAGCTAGCTGTACTAACCAGGAATTCTTAAATTTTTGTTCCTTCAATTTACATATTTCCACTGACTTGGAACTTATATAACTAAAACTTGCTCCAGGATCTACCAAAATTGAAACATGTTTAGTTAGTAAAGTACCTTCTAGTTCAATCATTGTGGGTTGAAAATCAGCCTGCTGATCTTCCAAGGCTGCATTAATACGGGGTATGTTATGTGCCACGTCCCCCACTATAGATTCTTCCTACAGATTTGCTACAGTTTCACTTTTATTCCGCTGTGGACAGTTTTTATAATAATGAGCCTCTCCACAGCCCCAACATTGCAAAGGAGGTTTTGTTATTTTCCCTTGCTCTGGCTTGCTAGATGCTTCTGTGGGCTTCTCTTCCCCTGGCCATTTGGTTATTTGGTGATTTCTACCAAATTTCTTACTGATGGAGTTTCGTGCTATGCCCTTAAAATTTCCACTTTTACTGCTTTTAAAATTGGAATTATCATTCTGGTTTTTCTTTGGCTGCCAGTTTTTTCCTCCTTCACCTTTGGCCTTGGACTATTGATAGCACATTCGAGCTTTACGAATGGCTTCATCCATAGTTTGAGGATTAACAAATTCGATTCATTCCCTCATCTGAGTAGGTAGACTACTCAGGAACCTTTGCACTTTGGCCTTTTCCTTTCAAAGATAAGGAACGTAACGTAGCAGGGAGGTGAATTTAGTGACATAATCGTCCATGGTCATTTTCCCCAACTGTAGATCATGAAATTCCTTAGCCTTGTCATCATAAAACCTTTCTGTCAAATACTTGTCTTTAAAGTACTACTGAAACAACTCCCAAGTAATGTCCTATTCGTCAATGATGCATACGTTTTTCACTTCATCCCACCACAGGGTGGCTTTTTCTCGTAGCTGGTATATAGCCAATATGGCCTTCAAATTGCTGCTATATTCATATACCTGAAAATATTTGTTTATATTGATCAACCAAGCTTCAGCCACCTCCTCTGCCTCACCATCAAATGTTGGTGGTTTAATTTTGCGAAATTCCCCCTGTAGTTCTACTTTCTGTCTCTTAGTGTTTTGCTGGTCAGATAAATTTCCTGACTCTACCTCATTGTAATTCTTGTTTTTGTTTCTCTGGGAGGGGATTTTTTCAGCTCTACCAGTATTATTTTTTCTGGTTTGCTGGTCTTCTTCTTCTTCTGCTGATAATTCTCTTTCAGCACTTGGATTCCCCATCTCCTGATTTTGCTTATCTGATAAAATCTTTAATATTTTCTCCTGATCTTGTAATAATCGTTCATTATCGTCCCTAAGTCTCAACATTTCTTCTTGTAATTGTTGCACCGTATTCAACAAAAAATCAGTTTGATGTTGCTGTTCTTCTAGTAATCAATTGGTCTTTTGATACTGTTCTACACTTAATTGTAACCACATCTCTGGATTCATGACTGTGGGTGTTTGAGTTTCCTCTAGTTGCGTTTGCGATGCCATCACTCTTTTCATGGTCTCCCTGCCTCTCACTCTCTCTCTGTGCACTCACATATACACAACTTGATTGTTAGTAGACCCTTAGGGTCCCAGCGTAATAACTAGGCTATGATAACACTTGAAACATCCATTCCTAATTTTTTTTTTTTTTTTTTACCACGTAATTACAAAATGACTATAATCTGATAGCCATATAACCATAACGTAAAAATAAAATTAAATATATTTATTCACACCACTTACATTACATATAAAAATCATATATATATACGCAAAATTCATAACCATACCTTTGAAAATTCATTACGTTACTTATTCTCAATTGTTAACATTAGTGATCATAATATGGTGTATTCGTAGCGCATTGTGTGAACTGTGGCTTTGAGTTGTGTGCACTGTCTCACCAGCTGGAAGACATGCTTGCCATCTATACCACCTTTTAATTTCGGCAGGGAATTGATGCTCGTTATTAATCACAATGCATATCATTACAACAGTCTCATTAAGGTGATATATTCGTCCTGATATGGAGGTATGTAAATTTATTACGGTGGTCATCTCCGCCCTCCACTTGGCATTACTGATGTTGCACCATGGAGATTTGTTAGTATGACCATACTTGGTAAGTACGCGACACAATCTTCGTGATATTATGGATTATTGCATAATATTTTTGTTTCTTTCTCATCCATTTTTCGAGGGAAAAATCACCGAGTTAGCTGAGAGTGAAGGGGACAGTCGACGAGTTGATTGGCATTCTCCGAGTCTCGGCCCTTCTTGGAAAACTCCGCCTCAAACCTTAAAGGTAACCTCCTTCCTTTCGCATGGCTACCCTGCTCTGCATAATTCTCAGCTTTGTGTTTTCGTTTGCTCAGTTTGTGATCCTTTTCATTTATGGAATCATCTATTCGCCAGCGTTTCCAGCTGAGCAGATGTATTGCTGATTAATTGTTCTCAGAAAATAATGGATGCCTTAGTGCTGACCGGCAGAGGCGGGGTCTTGGAGATTGCCTTCTCTCTCCTTTACGAGCTTCAAAGGTAATATGAAGAATTATTTATCTCTTTGCAGAGTTTAGCTTTCACCGACAGTTTCGCTTTCAGTTTAAGGGTTTAAAATGTTGTGTTCTACATTCGCATCACGGTCAATGGAAACCATCGACCTCTTCAGGTTTCTTCTTTTCCTTTAAGAAATATTTTCTGAGTTATAAACCTTAACTCGTCCATAGTCTACCCGCAGGCAGCCGCTAACAACTCAGTTTATGCTATGTTGGGTGTAGGTTCGTGGTGCAAAATCGTTAAGATTCGACCCATAGCTATTCTTTGCTTTCGTGATGTGGATACCCTAGCCGAAATGACTGTCCTTATTTTTTTTTCAGGTATCCTATAGCCCTTGGCGAAAGGCCCATGTTCTTGATTTTCCATACAATGTATTCCGGTTGTTAGATTTACAACGTTTCTGCCTTCATTTTCGCATTGTATAATTTTTAAGAAAGAGGGTTTTCAAAACCCTGCCCTAGGGTTTTCCAATGATATTCACTCTTGTTGTGTAAGGGTAGCGCTAGGGTTTAGACCTGAGCTCTCTTCTCTTAAATTTTCTTTGAAGAAGTACATGGTGCCTGCCTCTAATCTTAGTAGTAACATATATTTATTTGTATGTATGGAACTAATTTTCCTTGGTTAATTATGTTACTCACTGGAGCTTAGTTATTGTAAGGAAGAAACTATTCTATTCGTTTCTCTTCGAATGAGATAAGTTATAAGCTTTTGTATATATATGCAAGAAGGATTTTCCAGCCAGTTCTCTGTTTAATTCATTTCACATGCAAATTACTGGTTGACTTCGAATGAAAGAAAAATAGTTCTGGTTTCACATTTTATTTAAGGATCATGTTTCATTATTTATATTCTTCATTTACACAGGTTTATGTTATTTTCCTTGCATCGGTTATTCTCTCTATTGATGGAACCAGTAGTCATTTTTTTTACAGGTATTGCATGCCTCGGTTCTCTCCCTACGGTGTCTGGGTCTCCGAAGATAAATACCCGTGTATAGATAGGGAATCTCTAAACCATAGATGATGTACTCTGTTTGGGGTTTATACCCCGCTCTAGAGTCAACGGTATGTCGGTTTAAACCCCGGGTTCTTGTTTTTATTGTTTTCAAACATGCCAGGTTCTCTTATGCATCTTGCTTATATTTTTCTCAAAACCTGTAAATATAATTTTTACTGTGTGTTCTCACAGCAACGAATAAGATAGCCCATGGTTACGGTTCCTTATTTTTACTATAAAATGTGTCACCATCTACTTCAGCAACACTATTTTGTTATAACTTCTCTACTGTTCTTTAAATTCATATTATAAATTTTTCTTTTCAGTGCTCTAATTCCATTCAGTAGCTAGACAGTAGTAACTCTTCCATAATAAGTTCATAAAATAAAAGAAGTAGCACACCAATATCTACTACTACTTGTCTTATAGTACAAGAGATTAATTCATCTTCAGAGCTCTCTGCCTGAACCAAGCATTTATAACAATCATATATATATACTTATGTACTCAAAATAGGACAGTGACCAATCATCTTAAATTCCTGTGATACAATCTTTCAAACCTATTATTAATCTGCTCAAAATTCACAGTAAACACTTATTTGGATTACGTAATTTTAAGCTGTGGTCCTCCCAACCATCAAGGGAGGCTATTACGTCCTCCGCTTTCCCCCTTGATTTAGAATCTGGATGGTGCCATGGGTTAGCAGTGGATTCTTCTGCTATGACCTCTGGATGGCCAATCCAGTCACACTCAGATATTCTGGATTTACAAGGGTTGCTGGAAGCTATTTTCAACTGGTCCCAACCAGCTCTAGAAAATACTCCCCCTTTAAAAAATTTCACAGAACCCCTACTCCTCTCCTGGGATTCATCTTTATCCTCAGAGGAGTAGGTAACTGTTTCCAGCTATTCCCCAACCACCTCCTATTCTTGGAAACATTTCTTTACCATTAGCTTTCTGTATATTTCATATTAAAATATTTCCTTCTTTTAATTTGATTAACTGATTCTAATTAATAAATCAACAACTAAAATAGTTTTGCTAAATTAACAGTAATTTTTAATTTTTTCTTGCTAGATAAAAGAAACTAAACAAATTGTCTTTAACTAGTTAGCACTAGTTAAGTTTAATGAGGCTGTCACAAAACCATCCTTGAATCATATATCTTCATACATTGATCCGGATTTATGTAGGAACGTAATAAAATACAGAGATAGAAATAACCACAGAGATGCAACTGAAATAATACTTCATTTCATTAATATGAAATAGCATAAATATGCTATAAACATAATGGAAATAAACTAGCTAGGGCACTGGTAGCTTATCTCTGAGATGAGATGTGGTGGCTACATGCCTCTGAACTATGTTACAATGAGGCTTGAAGGCCTATTTATTGTTGAGAAACAATATAAAACCCTAAACATCTAAAAATCTAACCCTAGAATATGAAGCGCAAAAACTATGGGCCCCGTTTGGGTAAATTGGTGTTTCAACTTCCTATGGATGTAACTTTGGCATACGATCTCCATTTGATGTGCACCATACCTCTTTAGAAACTTATATATGAGTACTACAACTTTTTGTGTTAGAAACATTGGTCCATGCACCCATGTTTCTCCCTGTTTCCCAAAAAACATTGTTTAGGGCCTCAAAACGGCTCCGGAAGTTCAGGACACGAAAAACTACTAAAAATAGTAAGTTGTGTCGAAACTCAAAAACTGAAATAACCGATGGTGGGGGTTCAAATGAAATATGTGGGTGGCCACCAATATCCACCTAGATCATTATGGCCTCCAAATGGCTCCGGAAGTTCAGGACCCAAAAACCTGCTAAAAATAGTAATTTTTGCTGAATCTGAAAAACTGAAAGAGCTGATGGTGTGGGTCCAAATGGAATAGGTAGGTGGACACCAATATATGCCTAGATCATTCCTCCCTCCTTAGGAACCAATGGTATCCATTTTTTTAAGTTCCTCCATGGGAGGAAAATTCTGCTCAACTTAGTATTGGATTTGTCCAGGATATCGTGGACCTGCTGGCGGACGTGCTAGATGTGTTCAACAAATTTGGTTTCCTCAAATAGTACATGTGTGAATTATGTCTATGTAATCGCATGAGGTATGAAAATATTAGGCAGCGGTGTGCCGAGGCTCAGATTGATGGAGTGATTTTCTTGACAGTGTAGAGAAACCTCTGTGGGTGAGGAGAAAATGTCCTCGTATTCCTCCATGACTTTGTCCATCTGTTGCAGTCATGTAGGGGAGCCCTATTTTGAGGTTGTGGCCATAATCTTCTTCTTTCCCTGTGAGCGAGTTGTAAGGAAAATAAATTTCCTAGTTTGTGAAACAATCTTACTGTTTGGTTTTGTAATAGTCAAGGAGATGGCACAAGGTGGTACTCCCTCCGATGTCTTGTACAATTTATTTCCCAAAGTAATAAAAAAATAACGAGGCCTAGAATCATACACAACATGTCACCTCCACAAGTATGGTTGGCCCAATAATACATCAGCTACATCAAAAGGAGAAACATCACACAATACCTCATCCGTGAATGGCTTGATGTTGTATGGAAGGCAGCACTGCTGGTGAATGCGGAGATCTCTCCCTGGGTGAAGCCACCTGATGGTATATGGCCACGGGTGTGCTATAGTCAGTAGGTCGAACCACTTCACGACATATTCTAAAATGAGGTTGTTTGGGCTTCCGCTATTGACAAGAAATTGTAGTGGAGAACCCTTGACCCACATCTGTGAATGGAAGAGGCACTCCCCCTCCTCTAGATCCTCAGGATTCTTCCTCTAGAGCTTGGTGGTGGAAAAAATGGAACTCGAGTCCGTGTTAATGATCTATTTCCATTTTTCATCTCCCTTGTCTGGTTCTGGCTTAGGATCGGAACATGCATCTAATTTGGGTGCCTTCAGTTTGGCCACCAATGTCTATTTGGCCCGACACTCGTTTGTGCTGTGAGTGGAGCTATTATGAAATTCACACAACTTCCCCATGTTCTTATTGCGATTTTTCTTGGTGTTGTGAGTCACCTCGCTTCGGCTCTGCCCCCTGTTCTATTGTTAGGGGTTCCCTTTCTTGGCTTCATATTTGTGGATATAAAGTCTCGCTTCTTCTACTTAAATTTCTGCTTGATCTTAGCGGCATAACGATATGTCGTGCCAAGAGAGGTAATGTTGAGAAATTCCATTTCCTCATGAATGTATCTGTGCAAGGAGCTGTGGTACTTGAGCACCAAATGTCTCTCTGAATCCTTAATACCCATCTTTCTGCGCACGGTTTGGAACAAATTTGTTAGTTCGTGCACATCTTGATCCCTTTGCTGCTGTAGCATGGTCCATTGGATGTACTTGTCCTCATAGTTCCCAATGGGGTAATATTGTTCCTCTATGTCATCTCAGAACGAATTCCAGGTGGGTGTGACCTAGAAAAGAGAGGGTTCGCTCTCTTCCTTTTGATCACAATAGGTTTCCCACCAATCTTTGACATGGGGGGTGGCTTTAAGGAGTGAAAAAATAATATTTTCTCGTTCGAAGAAATCATGGACCAAGAAATAACCTTCTATAAAAGTAAACCATATATCGACGATGTCTACATATATCTGGCCTTGAAATATAGGAATGTCAAATTTTACCTGTACCTTGAAGGGAATAGCGCCTTGAGAGTGGTTTTTGGAGGCATATGCGTCATAGGTGGCCAACAGTTGAAGGATTTGAGAAAATTTATCCATCATCGCGTTCCATTGTTTCTCGAGCACCTCCTCGAGCAATATTTTGATAGGATCTCCTACTCCCTCATCTTTATTTTCTTCTTTCATGGGAGGTCGTCAGGGTTTGCGAGGAAGATCTTCCAAGGGTTCAACCAAATCAAGCCCTAACTCCTTATATCCTAATCTCATTGGGGACATGCAAACAAAAACAAAGAAAGAGAAGACTGATCTTATACCACTGATCCAGATTTATGCAAGAGCATAATAAAATACATAAATAGACATAAACACAGAGATGAAGTGGAAATAATACTTCATTTCATTAATATCAAATAACATAAATATGCTACAGACATAATGGAAATAAAATAGCTAGGGTGCTAGTAGCTTATCTTTGAGAAGAGATGTGGCAGCTAATGGCCTTTGAATTGTGTTACAATGAGGCTCAAAAGCCTATTTTTTTTTTTAGAAACAATAGAAAACCCTAAACATCCAAAAACCTAACCCTAGGAGTTGAAGTGCCAAAACTATCGGCCCCGTTTGAGTAAATTGGTGTTTCAATTTCTCGGGGACGTAACTTTAGCATACGATCTCTGTTTGACGCACACCATACCTTGTTATAAATATATATCCAAGGATTACAACTTTTGATGTGACAAACATTCATCCATGGACCCATGTTTCTCCCTGTTTTCCAAAAAAAACATCGTTTAGCGCCTCAAAATGGCTCTCGAAGTTCAAGACCTAAAAAACTGCTAAAAATAGTAAGTTGTGTCGAAACTGAAAAACTGAAAGAAATGATGGTGGGGGTTAAAATGGAATATTTTGGTGGCCACCAATATCCACCTAGATAATTACGACCTCTAAATGGCTCCAGAAGTTCAGGCCAAAAGTTCAGGACCCGAAAACCTGCTATAAATAGTAAGTTGTGTTAAAACTGGAAAACTGAAAGAAGTGATGGTGCAGGTCCAAATGGAATAGGTGGGTGTCCACCAATATCTTCCTGTATCATTCCTCACTCCTTAGGAAGCAATGGTCCCCATTGCGTTAAGTTCCTCCATGAAAGGAAAACTCTGCTGAACTTGGTATTGGATTTCTCCAGGATGTCGTGCACCTGCTTCCAGACATGCTGGATGCGTTCAATAAATTTGGTTTCCTTAGACAGTACATGTGTGGATTATGTATTTTGAATCACATGAGGTATGGAAATATAAGGCAACGGTGTGCTAGAGCTCCGATCGATGGAGTGCTTGTCCTTAAAGTATAGAGGAACCTATGCGGCTGAGGAGAAAATGTCCTCATATTCCTTGATGACTTTGTCCATATGTTGCAGTCGTGCAGGGGAGCCCTGTTTCGAGGTTATGGAAACAATATTATTCTTTCCCTGTGAGCGAGTTGTAAGGAAAATAAATTTCCTAGTTTTGGGAAACAATCTTACTGCATTTTTTTACAATAGTCAAGGAGATGGTAGGAGGCCGTACTACCTCTAGTATCCTATACAATTTATTTCCCAAAGTAATAACAAAAGAACAAGGCGTAGACTCATACACAACATGTCGCCTCTAGAAGTATGGTTGGCCCAATAATACATCAGCTAAATCAAGAGGAGAAACATCACACAATACCTCATCCATGAATGGCTTGATGTTGTACAAGAGGCGGCACTGTTGGCGGATGCAGAGATCTCTCCCTGGGTGAAACCACTCGATGGTATATGGTTGGGGGTGTACTATGGTCGGTAGGTCGAGCCGCTTCATGAAATCTACTGAAATGAGGTTCTTTTGGGATCCGCTATCGACAAGAAATTGCATTGGAGAACCCTTAACCCACATGTGTGAATGGAAGAGGCGCTCCCCCTCCTTTGGATCCTCTAGATCCTCCCTATGGAGCTTGGTGGTGGAAAAATGGCATTGAGGTCCACATAAATGATTTGTTTCCCTTTTTCATCTCCCTTGTCTTGTTCTGGCTCAGGATCAGAACATGCATCTGAATTGAGTGCCTTCAGTTCGGCCACCAACAACTGTTTGGCCTGACACTCGTTTGTGTTGTGAGTGGGGATTTTATGAGTTTCACACCACTTCCTCGTGTCCTTCTTTGGATTTTTGGTGGTGTTATGAGTCACTCTGCTTTGGCTCTTCCCCCTGTTCTATGGTTTGGGGGTGCCTTTCCCTGGCTTCGGATTCGAAGATCCAAAGTCTCGCTTCTTCTGCTTAAGTTTCTACTTGATCTTGGTGGCATAGCAATATGTCATGCTAAACAAGGTAATGTTGAGGAATTTCATTTCCTCCTGAATGTGTCTGTGTAGAAAACTGCAGTAATTGAGTACCAAATGTCTCTCTAAATCTTTAATACCCAACTTTGTGCACAGTGTATGGAACAAATTTGTCAGTTGGTGCACATCTTGATCCCTTTGCTGTTATAACATGGTCCATTAGATGTACTTTTCCTCATAGCTCCTCGTAGGGTAACATTGTTCCTTGATTCCCTCTAGGAAAAAATTCCAAGTAGGTGCGGCCGAGAACAGAGAGGGTTCCCTCTAGTCCTTTTTCTCATAGTAGGTTTCCCACCGGTCTTTGACATGGGGGGCGGATTTGAGGAGTGCAAAAAAAATCTTTTCTCGATTGGAGAAATCATGGACCGAGAAATACCCTTCTAGTAAATTCAACCATCTATCTATGACATCTACATCTATCTAGCATTCAAATATAGGAATGTGAAAGTTTACCTGTACCTTGAAGGAAGTGGCACCTCTAGAGTGGTTGTTGGATGTAGATGCGCCGTATGTGGGCAGCCATTGAAGGATTTGAGAAAATTTATCCATCATCGCATTCCTTTGTTTCTCGAGAGCCTCCTCAAGCAATATTTTGATAAGATCTCCTGCTCCATTTTCTTTATTTTCTTTCACCATGGGAGGTCTTCGGGGTTTGTGAAGCTGACCTTGCAAGGGTTCAACCAGATTGAGCCCTAACTCCTTATACCCTGACCTCGTTGGGGACATGCAAAGAAAAACAGAGAGAGTAGACCACTTTGATATCACTGATCCAGATTCATGCAAACACAATAAAATACAGAAAAATACATAAACATAGAGATGTAGTGGAAATAATACTTCATTTCATTAATATGAAATAACATAAATATGTTATAGACATAATGGAAATAAACTAGCTAGAGTGCTGGTAGCTTATCTCTGAGAAGTGATGTGGTAGCTACAAGACTCTACATTTTGTTACAATGAGGCTCGAAGGCCTATTTATTGTTTAGAAACAATAGAAAACCCTAAACATCCAAAAAACTAACCCTAGGAGATGAAGCGCCAAAACTATGGGCCCCGTTTGCGTAAATTGGTGTTTCTACCTCTCGGGGACATAAATTTAGCATACGATCTCTGTTTGACACGCACCATACCTCGTTAGAAATATCTATCCGAGGACTAAAAATTTTGATGTGATTAAAATCGGCCCATGGGCCCAAGTTTCTCTCGTTTGTCTCAAAAAACATCGTTTAGGGCCTCAAAATGGATTCGGAAGTTTAAGACCCCAAAAAATGCTAAAAATAGTAAGTTGTACCGAAACTGAAAAACTGAAATAACCAATGGTGGGGGCTCAAATGGAATAGGTGGGTGGCCAGCAATATCCATCTAGATCATTAAGGCCTCCAAATGCCTCCGGAAGTTGAGGACCCGAAAACCTGCTAAAAATAGTAAGTTGTGCTGAAACTGAAAAATCGAAAGAACTCAAGGTGCGGGTCCAAATGGAATAGGTGGGTGGCCACCAATATATGCCTAGATCATTCCTCCCTCCTTAGGAAGCAATGTTCCCCATTGCGTTAAGTTCCTCCATTAGAGGAAAATTATTTTAAACTTGGTATTGCATTTGTCAAGGATGTCATGGAACTGTTGGTGGACTTGCTCGTGGACGTGCTGGATGCGTTCAATAAATTTGTTTTCCTCAGATAGTACATGTGTGGATTCTATCTGTGTAATTGCATGAGGTGTGGCAATATCAAGCAGTAGTGCGTTGGGGGTCAGATCAATGGATTTCTTGTCCTAACAGTGTGGAGGAACCTCTGTGGGTTAGGAGAAAATGTCCTCGTATTCCTCCATGAATTTTTCCATCTGCTCTAGCTATGCAGGGGAGCCCTGTTTCGAGGCTGTGGCCACAATCTTCTTCTTCACTTGTGAGTGAGTTGTAAGGAAAATCAATTTCCTTGTTTGGGAAACAATCTGACTGCGTTGTTTTGCAATAGTCAAAGAGATGGCAAGAGGCGGTACTACCTCCGGTATCCTAAGAAATTTATTTCCCAAAGTAATAACAACAGAAGGAGGCCTAGATTCATACATAGCATGTCGCCTCCACAAGTATGGTTGGCCCAATAATACATCAGCTACATCAAGAGGATAAAAATCACACAATACCTTATCCGTGAATGGCTTGATGTTGTACGTAAGGAGTTACTGCTGGCGGACACAGAGATATCTCCCTAGGTGAAGCCACCCGATGGTATACGACTGCGGGAGTACTATGGTTGGGAGGCCGAGCCACTTCACCACATCTACTGAAATGAGTTTCTTTTTGCTTCCGCTGTCGATAATAAATTGTAGTGGAGAACCCTTCACCCACATCTGCGAATGGAAGAGGTGCTCCCCCTCCTCTGGATCCTCAGGATCCTCCCTCTAGAGCTTGGTGCTAGAAAAAATGGCACTTGGGTCCGCATCAATGATATGTTTCCATTTTTCATCTCGCTTGTTTGGTTCTAGCCTAGGATCAGAACATGCATCCGATTTGGGTGCCTTCAGTTTGGCCATCAATGATTGTTTGGCCCGACACTCGTTTGTGATGTGCATGGGGCTGTTATGAAATTCACACCACTTCCCCGTGTCCTTCTTTGGATTTTTTGTGGTGTTATGAGTTGCCCCACTTTGCCTCTGCCCCCTTTTTTGTGGTTCGAGGACGCCTTTCCCTAGCTTTGAATTCGCGGATGCAAAGTATCGCTTTTTCTGCTTAAATTTATGCTCGATCTTGGCGGCATATTGATATGTTGTGCCAAGTGAGGTAATGCTGAGGAATTCCATTTCCTCCTGAATGTGTTTGTGCAGACATCTATGGTACTTGAGCACCAAATATCTCTCCAAATATTTAATACCCAACTTTGTGCGCAGGGTATGGAAAAAAATCATTAGTTTGTGCACATCTTGATCCCTTTGCTGTTGCAGTGTGGTCCATTGGATGTACTTGTCCTCATATCTCCTCACAAGGTAATATTGCTCCTTAATGTTGTTTCAGAATGAATTCGAAGTGGGTGCAGCTGAGAAAAGAGAGTGTTTTGTCTCATCCTTTTGCTGAAAGTAAGTTTCCCACCAGTCTTTAATATGCGGGGTGGCTTTGAGGAGTGCAAAAATAATCCTTTCTTGCTCGGAGAAATCATGGACTGATAAATACCCTTTTAGAAAATTCAACCTTATATCTACGACTTCTGCATCTATCTAGCCTTCAAGTACAAGAATGTCAAAGTTTACCTGTACCTTGAAGGGAGTGGCGCCTCTAAAGTGGTTGTTGGATGCAGATGCGCAATAGGTGGGCATTTGTTGAAGGATCTAAGAAAAGTTATCCAACATCGCATTCCTTTGTTTCTCGAGGGCCTCCTAAAGAAATATTTTGATAGGATCTACTGCTCCATATTATTTCTTTTATTCTTCCATGGGAGGTCGTCGAGGTTTGCGAGGCTGACCTTGCAAGGGTTCAACCAGATTGAGCCCTAACTACTTATAACCTGACCTCATTGGGGGCATGCAAAGAAAAAAAGATAAAGAGAAGACCGCTTTGATATTACTGATCTAGATTTATGCAGAAACACAATAAAATAAAGAAATAGACATAAACATAGAGATGCAGTGGAAATAATACTTCATTTCATTAATGTCAAATAAGAGAAATATGCTACATATATAATGGAAATAAACTAGCTAGGGTGCTGGTATCTTATCTCTGAGAAGAGATGTGGCGGCGATAGGCCTCTCCATTATGTTACAATGAGGCTCGAATGCCTATTTATTGTTGAAAAACAATAGAAAACCCTAAACATAAAAAAAACCAACCCTAGGAGATGAAGTGCCAAAACTATGGACCTCGTTTGGGTAAATTGGTGTTTCAACTTCCCGGGGATGTAACTTTGGCATACGATTTCCGTTTGACACGCACCATACCTCGTTATAAATATCTATCTGAGGAATACAGCTTTTGAAGTGATAAACATCGGTCCATAGACCCATTTTTCTCTCTGGTTGCCCAAAACACATAATTTAGGGCCCCAAAACTGCTTCGAAAGTTCAAAACCCGATAAATTGCTAAAAATAGTAAGTTGTGCCGAAATTGAAAAACTAAAGGACCAATGGTGGGGGATCAAATGGAATAGGTGGGTGGCCACCAATATCCACCTGGATCATTAAGGCCTTCAAATGGCTCCAGAAGTTGAGGATCCGAAAACCTGCTAAAAATAGTAAGTTGTGTTGAAACTGAATAAGAAAGAATTGATTGTGCGAGTCCAAATGGAATAGTTGGGTGGTCACCAATATCCGCCTGGATCATTCCTCCCTCCTTAGGAATAAATTGTCCCCATTGCATTAATTTCCTCCATGAGAGGCAAATTCTGTTGAACTTGGTATTGGATTTGTCGAGGATGTCGTGGACTTGCTGGCGGACGTGCTGGATGTGTTCAATAAATTTGGTTTCCTTAGGCAATACATGTGTGGATTTTGTTTGTGTAATCACAAGAGGTATGGAAATATTAGGCAGTGGTGTGTCAGGGATTAGATCGATGGAGTGCTTTTCGTGATAGTGTAGAGGAACCTCTATGGGTGAGGAGAAAGTGTCCTCATATTCCTCCATGAATTTGTTCATTTTCTGTAGCCATGCAGGGGAGCCCTATTCGGGGTTGTGGCCACAATCTTCTTCTTTCCTTGTGACTGAATTGTAAGGAAAATCAGTTTCCTGGTTTGGGAAACAATCTTACTTGGTTGTTTTGTAATTGTCAAGGAGATGGTAGGAGGTAGTACTACCTCTAGTATCATGTACAATTTATTTCCAAAAGTAATAACAAACGAACGAGGCCTAGACTCATACATAGCATGTCGCCTCCACAAGTATGGTTGAACCAATAATACATTAGCTACATCAAGAGTAGAAACATCAAACAATACCTCATCCATGAATGGCTTGATGTTGTACGGAAGGTGAAGTCACCCGATGGTATATGGCTACGGGTGTGCTATGGTCAGCAAGCCAATCTGCTTCATGACATCTGCTGAAATGAGGTTGTTTTGGCTTCTGCTATCGACAATAAATTGCAGTCGAGAATCCTTCACCCACTTCTGTGAATGGAAGTGGCACTCCCCCTCCTCTGGATCCTCGGGATCCTCCCTCTAGAGCTTGGTGGTGGAAACTAATGAGCTCCATTATTAAACATATTTGGAGGGGTTAATAGTCACCTTTTTGCCTTCTTATATCTCTTTTTCTTGCATTTTTATTATTATTTTTCTTATGATGCTAGTATAGGTGGTGATTAAGGCTAACATACTCTTAGTACCTAATATGAGGTTGAGTGCAGAAAATCATGATTTATTAAGAATTTTTATAAATATTTTGTTATAAATACTTGGAGGAGATAGCAAGGAGAAATTATAGGAGGATTTTCCACCCTAGATTCTCTCCAGCAATTCAAACTCCAAAGGCAACCAAAGGATCCCAAGGATTTTCTCCAGTAATTCGAATTCCAGAGGCAGAGAAGCAACTCAAGGAGGAGTGCACTTAGTCTTTGTTTATTGGGAGTCAAGAGGACTCAATCTCCATTTTCTAGGGAGCTGTTGGTAGCTACCTTGTAGAATAAATAGAGAAGAGTTAGAGCTAGGAGGGGTAGTCAATTCCAGTCGATTCTAGTTGAAATTTTTTTGCAAGCTATTGAGATTTTTATTTTACTCAGTGATCAAAATTTCAAAGATGTATATGGTTATTATTTTATGAAATGATCATACCGATTTCGTTCGACTGATATAAGTTTCAGAGAGCTAGGCTCTTGGGTTAGGGCCCAATCCACATGCCTCAGCTTCTCTGTTGTTTTCATTCTTTCCTTTTTGTCATTTAGTTAGTTTTGCTTCTGCCATTTAGCTAGATATTCTTCTGATAGTTTCATTGTTGGTTAGTCTTTGCTTTCATTTTTCTTTTGTACTTTTTCATTTGCTTGTGAGTAGAAGAATAGAGGAAAAACTCCAAAAGTTGTGGTCAAGCCTCCCCCTCTCATCTCTGTCAATAGCTTTCAAGTAAGGTAGACCTTCCCACAGGCCAAAAATTGATTTATGTTTGAGTTTAGAGAAGAAACTGCATTACCAGGCCCGAGTCTCTCTTTCACTATTGTTATCACACATTTTTGTTGCCTTTCCGTGCATGAATCCACAGGTGTGTTACACTTCTGAGCACTATTGTTGCGCCTCCATTCCCTCCTATTTTTTTTTATTTTCACTGCTGCACCCTACCTTTTACCGTAAACACACTCAAGCCCTTCAACCTACCTTATTCCTTTATTTTCTTCATTCACGGTTACCTTACCTTTTTTAATGAAAAACATGTAAAAACGTTCAAAAACTAGTGAAACACGAATTTCACATTTCTTCCTTGAAATCCCCGCTATCGTACTTTGCTGACTGCAAATCACAGTGTTTAGTTCTTCCTTTACAAGTTACTGCAACTCCACCACATTGCAATCACACGCCACAACCTTTTCCCATTTCCGTTAACACTTATCACTCCTAAACCCCGATTTTGAAATACTGCAATCACATTTCGCATCACCTTCCCGAATCATATTTCACATTTCACACATCGCAATTCACTCATTCCATTTTATTTTCGTTAATAGTTGCTACCTCCAAACCCCGATTGTGATATTACCGTACTCCTTTGCCACGTCACCCATCGCAATCGCTCGTCACACCTTATTTCTTTTTCCCTTAAGACTTACCTCTCTTCTTTGTCGATCGCGATATTGCGATATCGCATATCGCAGATCGCAGTTCTTACCAAATCGCAAATCGCAAATCAAACCTTTTACCTTTTTTCCTTTCCACTCACCACTTGTTTTCGCTGATTGCGATATTGTGATTGTGCTCCGTCGCCGATCCCACCACCATGTCACCTGTCTCACATCGCACTTCGCACCATTTAGTTTCTCTTCGTTACACTTACCACTTGTTTCCGCTGATTGTGATAGTGTTATCGCACTTCACCGCTCTTCC
This sequence comes from Pinus albicaulis, assembly GCA_034641835.2. NCBI lineage: Eukaryota > Viridiplantae > Streptophyta > Pinopsida > Pinales > Pinaceae > Pinus > Pinus albicaulis. The sequence goes on along the minus strand of CM076583.1, from coordinate 1,285,748,762 downwards.
CCACCACACTTTGCACATCACATTGTTTAGCCTATTCCCTTTAACACTTACCACTCCAACCTCGTGATATCGCGATTGTGATATCAGTCCCACCTCCACATCTCATCTCCACCATATCATATTTCGAATTATTTCGCTCCAAATACTTTTGTACTATAATAAAGTCGTAATCCAGTTTAAACCCCCTCTTTCCACTTCTAAGTCTCGTTTCATATGTTAAGCCCTCCATTAGCCTCTTTAGCCCTTTTTCTCTCCTCCAAGCTGTAAATCACACCTTTTAAATCAGAATTAATTCATGGATATCTTATTTGCATGGGTAGAAGCATGGTAGATAAACTAGAGGATAAGTAGAGTGAATTTAGCCATTTGGCCAAGTTAAGTGTGGTTTAGAATTAGTTTCCTTTCTGCCATTTATTTTCTGTAAATTAAATCAGTTTCCTTTCTGCAATTTCTTTTCAGCAAATTATTTTAGTTTCTTTCTGTCATTTCCTTTCTGCAAATTAAATTAGTTTCATTCTTGTCATTTCTTTTAAGCAATTTAGTTTAGTTTCCTTTCTGTCATTCTTTTCCAGCAATTTACTTTCCAGTTCTTATCATAGTTAAAAAATAACACCCTTTTGTAAAGGAGAAGAGGATGACATGAACAGATTGCATCTGCTGTGTATATAGCACTATCACCTCCAAGTTTGTATGAACCTATTGTACGGTACAACAACCACCCCATTTTTAACTTGTTTACATCAAATAATGGGGACCCTATCTATAAAATTTTTGGCTAAACACCTTTTAGGCTTTTTATTAAGTCAATTATCTTACGATTTTGTTGGTTTTTCATTTTCTTTAGATTCTTGTTTTGATTGCTTGGTTGAAATCAATTTTTGATAAGCTTCATGTTGACGCTTGTTTCGTCTCATTTGGTCAACTGGTTTGTAAATGGCACTCCTTTGAAGTCTAATCAATTATGTCGTCTGGGTTAGAAAATGCGTGAAATGTACAATATTTCATTTTTTTTTTAAATTAGTTCAATAATTAATTTAGTTTAAATATTAACCCCTAGTTAGTTATGACTAATATTTTTCATTTTTTTACTTATACAGCCAAATTATAAAGCATCGGGATTTCAGTCATTTATTCCAATTTTTCATTTTTTTTAAATTACTAATCTCGAAAAATTTAAAGTGACAAAGTGGCTATAATTTAGATAGGCAAATCATCATCTTAGATAAATTCAAAATCTAATTTAACATCATTAAATTGAAACCAAAACAAAAAAAACTAATTTTTAATGTTAAATTTGAAATTAATTAAATTAATTATTATATAATTAATTAATTAAATTAAAATTTAATATAAATATAAATATATATATATATATATATATATATATATATATATATATAATAGAATTAAAAATTAAAAATTAAAAATTAAAATTCATGGCATCGGAGGTTTTACACTACATTGCATCGGAAGTTTTAAAACCCCGGTGAACTCATTTTATACGATGCGATGAACTCATTTTTTGCGATGCGATGAACTCATCTCTATTTGCGATGCGATGAGTCGCATTCATTTTATGCGATGAGATGAGTCACATTCATTATATCCCCGATGCGATGAGTCACATTCATTTTATGCGATGCGATGAGTCGCATTCATTATATCCCCAATGCGATGAGTTGCATTCATTTCATGCGATGCGATGAGTTATTTAAATTAACGATAGTGGAACTTTAGTATTGTAATGAAGTTTTAGTTGTAAGTTAATATAACATAATGATTAGTTTAAGGTAAGAGTTATAGTGTTATTTTAAATGGTAGGTAGGTAAGTTGTGTTAGTTTAAGGTAAGAGTCATAGTGTTATTTTAAGTGGTAGGTTAGTTAAGTTAAGTTGTAAGTAATGTTATTTTAAATTAACTGTAATATTAAGGTTACGTAATGTTAGTTGGTAGGTCTAAGTGGAATGTTAGTGTTAGTTTAGTATAGCATAGTTTTTAGTTTAGTATAGTTTAGTGTTAGTTTAGTTTTAGTTTAATAATTAATTTAATATTTAATATTTAAAATAATTAATTTTAAATTAATTAAATTAATTAATATTTAAAATATAAGTATTTAATTAAATTTATTATTAATTAGATTAATTTGTTTATAAATAGTTAATTATATTTTTTAGTTAGATTAATATTCATTAATAAATAGGTTATTAAATAATTAGTTTAGTCTATAATTAAGAATTAAATTAGAATTAATTATTAGTTAATTCTACCCTAATTTAGGATTAAATTTTTAATTAAAATTCTGATTTATTTTTAGCCCAGCAACAAAATTTCCAGATTTATTTCAGATTTGAATTATCAACTTTGGAGGCTCATAGATTGAGTTTTACTTAGCCAAATGAGGCCCATGATGGCTCATTTGAAAGAGAAATACAAGGAGAACATTTTTGAGGAGGTTTCACTAATAGATTTGATCATTTATTGGGTCAAAAATTAGGCAGAAGATCAAGCTCCGAATTTCTAAAATAAAATCAATTTTCTGAGTTTTGTTTTCTTCATTTTCATTTGCCCAGCCTCTTCTAATTGCAGATTCATGCATCAATAATATCCTTGGTTAATTAAAATCATTATGAGCATCAATAAGAAGCTCAAATTTCTTTTTTTATCTAAATAGAATTTGATTGGATTTGTTTTAATACTAGAAATAATATTTTTATTTTATTGTTGCATCTTAATCCATTTTAATTTCTTTTTGCAGGAAAAACAATAGAAGGGATATTGAGAAAAAGTTTTCAGTCAATGAGAAGGCTCCAACAATTAAAGATTGGAATTTTTGAGCAAATAAAATTGGATTGGACAGAATTTTTTTCAACAAACTCTCCTCTCAAAATACTTTTGGAAAGATTATAAATTGTAGATTGCAAAATGTAAAAGTGGCATCTCTCTTCTACAATTCTAGACTTCTAAAAGCATTTATGTAATAGGGATTTAGAATTGTAGGAGGGAGGAGAGAAAATTTCAGATCTGAACATTATTGAGGGTTTTTTCTTTATATCTTGAATTATGTATGATGGGCAGAGTTTTCATTTCTGCAGCTCTAGTTTTGAACGCAGAATTTCAAGTAATGTAAAGTACTATTAGAGACCAAGATCAAAGAAGCAGATTCAATTAACTGGTGTTTTTGGAATTTTTATATCAAATACCAGCTTCAATTTTATGATAATAAAATTTTTGATTCATTTTATTCATGTTTATGCATTTATGTTGATATGGATAATTTATCTCAGTATTGTGATGTATCTCTGTTCTTATGGATTAAACTCTGATTTCTGAGTAACTATTTACTCAGAAATCTGTCTTATAAAACTGATTTATTAAATAGTAATGTGTTGTGAATTTCATCCACATGTTATTGTTTAATTATTGGATTGACTGATTTGACAATCAATATCATTTTTGTGAATTTATTCCAGAGTGTTGTTGATTTATTATTTCAGTTAAATGGTCTTAATAGGATGTGTTTTGGTATTCACAAATGTCATTCTAATTGAATTTCTTCGTTAGCTTGACATTAATTAAAAGCCATACATATTTCAATTCTCATTATTTAATTATCTTGCTCTTAGTTGGGTTAGATCTATGTCTACCTAATTAAGATAGGATTTATATTAGTTTATTTTTCTTCCATTATAGAATATATTTGCATTTAGATTAATTTTTACATTATTTTCAGTCCTCTTCTCAAAGAGGCAAAATCTTAGTTGTGGTTTGGCTGAACCCAAATCAGCTTAAGGGTCATTCTCTTGCTCAATCAGCAAGAAGAAGTGATCTGATATCCCTGTCTATTGGTAGTTAACGATACATCGTAAACCAATAGTGATAGGGAAAAGGTAACTGGACCTAGTTAAACCAGTCGGAGCCACTATCATAAACGGAAAATGAGCTGTATTAAGGTCCAGACCAGGTGGTTATCCCCCAATGTTGTAGCAATGATTTTTGAGGCTTCAACATTCTTGGTGCTAGAAGGAGGGCCTGAAACTTGTTGTCTATTGGAGTCTTTTCAATTTTAACATTTTATTTAAGTCACGATGGCTCCTCTTAAACTTCCAATTTGGAGTTGTATACATAGACGTGCATCTTCCAATACTCCACCAGAAATAGTAAGACTCTTATCTCAGGTAAAATTTAATGGTAAAAAAATTCTTCTTCTTTTAATCATGTCTTTCAATTTATTCAAAATGTTTCAAATTATGATTTTCAAGAAATTGATGAAGGCATTTTATGCAGAATTTTTACTCTCACATTTGCGGCAAAAGCTAGAAATTGGTGTAGAACTGTTCCGGTTGCCTCAATTCACAGTTGGGATCAATTTGTTACAATTTTCATTTGTAAATTTGACGGATATATCTACGAACAGGTATGTGATGATTTTGAAGATCAACGAAGGTTTGAAGGTGAGTCTTTAATTGATTTTACCATCAGGTTTTGTTTAAATTTTTTTAAATTTAAAACTGAAGATAAACCTTCGAAAAAAGAATTATTATATTGGTTTGAACATATTTTCTCTCTTCCTCCCATTCCCAATCCATATGAAATTAGTTCAAGCTTTGTTCCATCCCCTTATAAGGTAAATGAGAATTACAATATCGATGTACAAATAAATTATGATGAAGTGGTCTCACAAAGCTTGGAAAATATTTCTATTCAAATGGAAGAAGACAATAGCATCAATTTTGGAGAAAGAGCTGCCTTGAAATCTGAAAATTCCTCTGCATTAAATTCAGAAAATCAGATCGCAAATCAATACATACAAGAAGCAATCAAAGTGAATAATAAAATGCAAATTACTGTACAAATTTCTGATTTTTTTCATGATGAACAAATGCTGAAAACAGAGCAGCAAAGCAGCCTTCTTCAAGAAAGTATGAGTATACAAAATAATGATCTAGAATCTGAAATTTATAGTGAACAAAGCACACAAGATTTTTCGAACAGAGAAAAATTTGAATTCATTATTTCTGATTCTTATTTTTCCCTTTATCCTGATATTTTTAATGTTGGTAATTTATCCCCTCTTGGTATTAATGACATTTCAGAAAATAAAGAGGATGATCTAAATGAATTACCAATAAATTTTTATCAAGATAGAGAAACAAGTATTGATCATTCTTTTGCCATTAATATTCCTCCTTGTTTCGATATATTGGACGAAATCAAAGTGAATTCTAGAGAATATTGTGAAGTCATTTATGATAATTATTCTTACATCAAGGATGTTGATTTCTATTATTCTCAAGAGAATCATCATGATAAAATTCAAATAACATATGTGAATGAGGAACATTTCAATTTAGAAATTATTCCAACCAATCCTCATTTTGGAGCAGCAAATTATCTTCATGATTTCACCATTCAAGAAAACATTCCAATTTATGATTCATATCATGATCAAACTCCCATTCCTACTCATAATAATAATTATTTTTCTAATTCACAAGTTGGAATTGACAATTATTCAAATTCCATTATTCTCACCAATCCTTGTGAAAAATAAATTATTTCAAAACAATCCCAATTGTGCTATAACATTAGTTGTACCAATAGGGATTTCATTTTATTTTTTCTTTCATACTTATTTTGTTCAAATTTAGATTTGTTTTCTGATTTTATTTTTCAAAATTTTGGCACTCTACGCTGGCATATTGAGCACTTTAATAGTGAACACTCAATTGATGCATTGTCCTATTGGGAAATTGAAGTTTCATATTATAATCATGAACATAAAAAGCTATTTCAATTTCAAGTAATGTTAATGTTTTATCAAAAGCTTCTATCTTCCCAAAGGCAGTGTCAACAAGAGAATGTATTTTTAAAATTTGGCCAGCAATCTAATCCAATTGATAATTTTCCATCTTATTTGACAGATTTCCATCCATTTTTCATTAGCCTACTTGAAAATTGTTTGGAAAGTTTTCCTTCATGGAAAATTGTTAATAGTTTAACACTTACACATAACACTAACAATTTTTTTCAGGCCTTTGAATTTAAAAGCTTATATCCACAATCTGGCCTGTCATCTTCTCTTTTAAAAATTTTCCAATTCTTAATAAAAACCCATCCAGATATCTATGATCCAATTGAAATTCAATTGGAAAATACATTTCAAAAGAAGGTGATTGTAAATAAGCTGTTAATAATAAATGTACATTATGATTATAGATTTAATTTTCTTAGTTTAATTAGATTTGTTTTTTTATTACTAACATTTGAACTGTACATATATACAGGAATTAAAATGAGAGAATGGTTACACTGGAAATATGACTATACCTAGTCATTTTCATGTATATGGTTAGAATATAAGTAGAATTAATTTAGTTAGTTTGTTTTGTGTTGTTAAATTTTTTTTTTTTTCAAAGTTAAGTTAAATATATTAAAAAGAAGAAATAGTGTACATCATGGCCGTAGCCTATGTGTTGCCCGGTAGATGTGACATGATCAGCAAAAATATTGTTTGAGGACTGCCCACATGGGGAAACCAGTCCAAACATAGAGCATTCAGTGAAAAACGCTGCACACGTAGGGGTAACAACCTTAGAAACTAGTATCTCAGACAGAAGCTACATGATATCAGTACAAAAAACTCAATATTAGCCCCTGAAGTCTAGGACTTGACATACACATAATTGCAGAATATAAAATGTAATGTCACAAAATGGAAATCAACAGAATTTTTCTCCACTGAAGTGTTCCTTTGTCGGAAATATGAACAAGGTTATTTCAGAGATGGACTGAGTGGGAATTTACCAGATATGTCACCTCTAAAAAGAGGATGAGATCTAGAGGCTAGCTGGCCCCTTCTCAGGCTCTGTCTATAGCTATGTAAATATTCCTCCTTGGAAAAACTCAGGAAGCTAGAAGAAAAAACACATTTCCAGCCATGCATGCAATAAAATACTGAAATTAACTCTTGGATCCCATAGATACAGCAATAGGAAATCTAAATCCAAGAATAGAGCTAAAACAAATCAAAATAGGTAGGCTAAACAGGCTTCCCACCCTAGTGTAGTCAAAACTAGTGAAAAACTCCAAGACTGCAAAATGCCGGAGTAGCTGCTCAAGGGACTGCGCAGTCTAAGAGAGGGTTTACACATAAAATAATCAGATAACAATAGATCTACTCATATATTAATTAGAAATTCTCAAGGAATGAGATCTAGTCTCTGTATACAAAAAGCAAGACAACCCGGCAAGGGTTTCTTATCAAACACTCTAAATACAAAATGAAATATTCAGAAATCTCTGAATATTCATTGCAACCTAAAGAATGAGAGTGTAAGAGGCTGATATAAATCTGATCTAATGCATATCCTTCAAAAGCTTCCTCCTATGAGAGAATGAACCTCTCAATCACAAGGAAAAACCACAAGAAGCCACCAAACCCTGCAATGAAAGCTGCCTCCCAAAATAACATAGTTCCCAGCTACAACTATGCTGGAAACTATAAGAAGTGTGTGGTATGATACCAGTGATCTGAAATCTGCTCCAAGACCCTCCAAACATATCTATGGATGAAAGGAAATCTCCCTCCAACAAATATTAGCTCAGAAAGTGGGATATCAATCCCTTCCACTGCTGCACCCAGCTACACTGCACAATATCTGCTGCAGAATCTGCGCTGATGAAGATGGCTGAATATTGGCTTGAAAAAATGATGTGTAATGATGAATGCAAGCTCCCCCAATGAGGCTCCTCAAAGGAAGAGGTGGGGTTCCCGCCCGGGAACACCTAAGTGCTAAACAACACTGCTACTCTGCTGAACAACAAGAATAATAAAATGTCTAGAGAGACATGAATAATGATCTAAAGCATAAAGAAAAATGCCCTCATCCTCTTCCTCATATAGAATATGAGTTTTCTTCTCCTTGGCCCCACCCAATTAGGTCTTCTTATTCAAAAGATGCACTTCCCTCCAAAATTGCGTTATTCTTCCTAGGTTTTCTTCTCCTCCAAGACTGCACAGTTGACCAAGTCAAAGTAGCTGCATTTTATCCTTGTTCACACACAGAGGTGTTTTATTAGGCTTGAAATAATGTCTCCTTTCACACTTGGAATTGTTTTATCATTCTTAGGAGACTTATGGGCTTTTCTACCCATTTATTTGCCGACTATAGCTGCTGCTAACTCTAATGTCCCATTTAGCTTGGAAGCTAAAAATTTGGGACATTATAGTCCTCCCCTCCAAAATATTTGCTTGTTCTCAAGTAAATGCATAAGGAGAGAAAAATATGTCTTCTCCTCCTCATGTGACCTCCATCAATAGCCTCCATCACTGCATCAAGAGAATCTGCAAATAAATTGTCATCCAATGCTCCTCCCCAAGTGTGCATAACCAAAGTGTCTGCATCAATCAAAGGCGGAAGGTGTGAATGGAAACATGTTGTATGCCTCATGGCCTCCACAATTAGGAGTGATGATCAACATGGTGAATGAGTGCCTCCCTCATCCATGCAATCATCTAAATGAAGTGAGTCACCTTCCAACACGAAAACTCATGAAAAGTCTCTTCCACCTTGTGCTCATGAAATGAAGGTGGGATGAATAAGTGAACATGATAGGAAAGAGGGCCTATCCCACGCTGTCCTCCTCTCCACTCATGATAAGTGTAGAGGGTATGCTGATATTGGGCTAAAACATGATTGCCCTCCAATGGCAAGAAGAAGATTGAGCCTCCAAAGACTCTTCCTCCAAGATCATGAGTCATGCCAACCCAAACCATTCCATTCAAGATGAATGGCACATCATCACCACATGGCATCCAAATCAGAAAATGGCTAAAGGTTATGTGCAATTTTGGATGATACATATGGTCTCTCCGGTGGATACTGTGCAGTTCTCCCAACTGCTGCTTGAGAATGTCATATGGAAAGTGTTCCTGTAATAAGTTACAAGCTGAATATGTATGTTATCCCAACATGTGGAAGTAAGAATAAATGTATATCAGCTGTACATATACAAAATAAAAATACACCTGCCCAATGTTATGTATATATGGGCTACTATCATCATAAACATTGGCCCTAAAGTGACCACGAAACCCAAAAATACTCCTGATCCTTTGGGGAGCAATACACTGTGAAAACATGGTGAGAAGGTACAAATACTCAATAGAATGAGCAGCAAGTACAGAAAGGAATTCTCTACAATACATAGTGAGTGGAATGAAAGTGAGATCCTCCAACAAGTCCTCCCATGAGAATATACTCATAAAAATAGGCAAGAAGAAGGGATACCTCCTCCCTTTGGAATATCTCAGCCATAAGAACATGCTCCTATGTGAGAGCATTGTAGGCCTTTGTAATGAGGCTCCATGGCTTCTCCCTTTGACATTCCACATGCCAAAGCCATCCACCATTATGCTGCTATTTGAGAATATATCCTCCCAACATGGAAAGCTCTCATGATCCTTCAATGTTGAAGGGTAGCTTCCTTGCACCATGAATGTGCCTTTCTTCTCTTTGGACATATCATGAAAAGTATGGGAAGAATTTTTCCCATACTCTCCCAAGTACAACCATAGCAACAAAAACCTTTGTTGCTGCCTCATCTCTCCCTCATACAAGCTTCCTCTGAACAAGAACACATTAGAAATACATCGAAGAAAGATACAATAAAAACAAGTTGCCAATTGACAACCGAAGAGTGAATCTTGGTCCCTCTCATGGACCCAACGCAGTGCACCCTTGGCCTGCATCAAAATAAGAATCAACAAGTGCTCTACCAACCACTTGTTTTCTACCATAGTCATCTCATGAGATGGAAACATTAAGTTACAATATGGTGTCATTGGTGCACACCAAGATACATATGGCTTCCCCCACAGCTCAACAAAAAGATAGCCAAAATCAATGCTACAAGTAGCTGCAAGTACATCACCATATAATATGCAAGAAGAAGCAACTCTTCCTGATACATCATGTTGCTCAAATAATGAAAAGAAGTACAATATAAAATGTGAAATTATACCTCTTCCATCATGCACTTTAGGTCTTGAGCTAAAATGGCTCAATTGAAAATTCCCCCTTACTCTCAATGAGTAGGAAGGAGGATGTGACATCCTTTATATCACCATCCGAGCTATGCATCTCTCCATATGCTGATATATGTCATGCTGGATGCCCTCCCAAATGAACTCCTCCATCAACTGGAAATATGCATCAAGGTGCATAGAAGATAAGTCCTCATGTGCTGCATGTAACAGCTTCTCCTTGAGACTAGAATATCTAGTCAAGAAGATCCTGATATAGGAATAGATGACCAAATCATCTACCATGTATCTTTCATCTCCATCCAGGTCATCAAGAACCATGAATTTGGAGTACTCTACAAAAAGTTGAGACCTCCAAAAAGAATCAATCCTCCTCAGTGACAGCGCTGGTGATCTGGCATGTGAAGCTCCACTCAAGCTGCTGCCTGCTACTTTGACATCCCCCATGCCAAAGCTCTCCTCAAAACTATTCACCTCTCCAAAATCCAAGAGTGGTGAACCTAAAGACAAGACATCTCTCATCAACTGAGGATCAGGTGGCCTCCCAAGTGGGATGCCTTCATGAAGTGAGACATCAATGTCAAGAGTAGACTGCATATGTGATTGGGCAACCTTGCCCCTGCCCTGACTGTGAAAATCAGTCTACCTCTTTCTTGCATTGGCTCTTTGAAATAGAGAAGGGTGTGTGCTCCTCATCAACTGATGCTACTCTTCCTCCCTCTCCTCTTCTTCCAGGTGCAATGCTGCAAAATCATGATGTTCGCCGATTGTGCTTGGACCTCTATGTATGAGATCCTGGGGAAATGATTGCAAAAGCACAATAATCCCTCTTGTGGGAGAATGTGATCCCCCCTCCTCTGCATGAGGCACTGGATGTGCTCTAGATATGAAAGCATTGTTGCCCTATTCTTCAGTAATGTGTGTGGGCAACCCTCCCACAACTTGATCCCTTTGTGAAAAAGAGATACCCATGTCCTCTTGTTCAAGAGTATGAACTGAAAGTCTTGCCTCCAGCAATGTGAAATGCAAGATGTCAACTACCTTCCTCCATATCAATATAGATATGGGCCCTTGACTACGTTGTGCACTATGGTGTGCAACTGCATGTTTCTCCTCACCATGTGCAAATCTAGATTCTGCTCTAGATTCATCCTCCTTTGGAGATCCCATCTCCAATCTTGTGTTCTTCAGCTCTCCTTGAAATCTCTATATAAATTGTGGAAGAAGTTTTATTAGCTTATATTCCCTTCCTTCTACACATACTGAAGCTTTTTGGTTTCTGTCCACTTCTTCTTTCTCTGAAATGCAATGTCTTGAGATCTCATTGCAACCTCTTCTTCTTTGAGACCCCTTTGGAATATCACTGCATCTTTCCTCTTTTTCTTCAGATCTGAAGATGGAAGAGAGTAAAATCATCTTCTTCATCCTTGAGCCCTCTAATTCTTAATTTAAAACTTCACAGGCTGAGCCAAGTTCAAAGCTCTGATACCACTGTAATGTCCCGAAATGGAAATCGGTAGAATTTTTCTCCACTGAGGTGTTCCTTTGTCAGAAATATGAACAAGGCTATTTCAGAGATGGAATGAGTGGGAATTTACCAGATATGTCACCTCTAAAAAGAGGATGAGATCCAGAGGCTAGCTGGCCCCTTCTCAGGCTCTGTCTATAGCTATGTAAATATTCCTCCTTGGGAAAACTCAGGAAGCTAGAAGCAAAAACACATTTCCAGCCATGCATGCAATAAAATACTGAAATGAAATCTTGGATCCCATAGATACAAAAATAAAAAATCTAAATCCAAGAATATATTTGAAACAAATCAAACTAGGTGTGCTAAATAGGCCTCCCACTCTAGTGTAGTCAAAACTAGTGAAAAACCCCAAGACTGCAAAATGTCGAAGAGGCTGCTCAAGGGTCTGCGTAGTATAAGAGAGGGTTTACACATAAAATAATCAGAGAAAAATAGATCTACTCATATATTAATTATAAATTCTCAAGGAATAAGATCTAGTCTCTGTATACAAAAAGCAAGACAACCTGACAAGGGTTTCTTGTCAAACACTCTAAATACAAAATGTAATATTCAGAAATCTTTCAATATTCACTGCAACCTAAAGCATGAGAGTGTAAGATGCTGATATAAATATTATCTAATTTAGATCATTCAAAAGCTTCCTCCCGTGAGAGAATGAACCTCTCAATCACAAGGAAAAACCACAAGAAGCCACCAAACCCTGCAATGAAAGTTGCCTCCCAAAATAACGCAGTTCCCAGCTACAACTGCGCTGGAAACTCTGAGAAGTGTGTGTTCTAATACCACTGATCTGAAATATGCTCCAAGACCCTCCAAATATATCTATGGATGAAAGGAAATCTCCGTCCAACAAAGATTAGCTCAGAAAGTGGGATATCAATCCCTTCCATTGCTGCACCTAGCTACACTGCACAATATCTGCTGCAGAAACTGCGCTGATGAATATGGCTTAAGTTTAGCCTGAAAACCTGATGTGGAATGATGAATTAAAGCTCCCCCAATTAGGCTCCTCAAAGGAATAGGTGGGGTTCCTGCCCGAGAACACCCAAGTGCTAAGTAACACTGCTACTCTGCTGAACAACAAGAGTAAGAAAATGTCTAGAGAGACATGAATAATGATCTAAAGCATAAATAAAAATTCCCTCATCCTCTTCCTCATATAGAATATGAGTTTTATTCTCCTTGGCCCCACCCAATTAGGTCTTCTTATTCAAAATATGCACTTCCCTCCAAAATTGTGTTATTCTTCCTAGGGTTTCTTCTCCTCCAAGACTGCGCAGTTGACCAAGTCAAAGTAGCTGCATTTTATCCTTGTTCACACAGAGGTGTTTTATTAGGCTTGAAATAATGTCTCCTTTCACACTTGGAGTGTTTTATCCTTCTTAGGATACTTATGGGCTTTTCTACCCATTTATTTGCCGACTATAGCTGATACTAACTCTAATGTCCCATTTAGCTTGGAAGCTAAAAATTTGGGACATTACATAAAAGGATTAACTATCATGAGGAGGAGGTGGTTCTACAAGGATGAGGAACCTGTAAGCCTCCATATCATCATCCGCATCTGGCTTGTCTACATGAGAGGCAGCGCCTTGCATGGTGCGTCCCGTTCAGGGCAAACCAACATCCTCGTCAATTGGTGCCTTCTCTTTTAGCTTATCCTCCTTCTGAATCTTCAAAGCCTCGTCCTGAGTAGACCCTGCATCCTTCCCTCTTAAGTGCATGCCTACAATAACTATCTGAGGCTCTCCCCGAAATGAGACAGATATGGTGGCAATTATTCTGGGATGGTTCAATGTGCATTTGAAAGAAAAGTGGGTTGTTTGAGGCAAGTTTGAGGTGAGGGAGGCAGGGGAAGTTGGAGCAGAGGAGGTCATTCTGTGATTGGCTAAGTGGGATCTGCCTCTGCCACTTCTGTTATTCTGATACCTACCAACGAAGTACTCAGAGGATGAGGAAGAAGTATTAGGGCTGGAAGAAGAGGGAGCACACTGAGGATGGCCTCTAGTGCTACCCCTCCTATAGTGCATGCGATGATGAAGTCTGGGCATGGTTTCACTCTCATAAAGGGGCATACACGAATGCGAGGGAGCAGTGCGAAGGGGTGGAAAATGAATGGAGAAATCAAGGGTAAAAAAGTTTAGGTTTTAGAGTCCGTTTCGAGAGAGATGGATTCTGTCTCCCAGATCAAGACAACAAGAAATTATACAACGACGACCGATAGCAGTTTGGGAACAGGGATTCATAGCGGTTGGAGAACAAGAGCTCTAAAACGAAGGAGGAGGAGACATAGAATGAGCTCGTTGCTCTTCCATCTTGAAATTCAAGTTACGGATGCCTCTATGAGCTCCCAACTTTAATGAACCATAACTGTGATCTGAATTCAGTTGCAGAGAATGTTTTACGAAGGCAGAAGAAAGATCTTGGCCATCGGTCGAATTTAAGACATTCTAGTTGACAACCCAGAGGCTTATGAGCTCACGCATGGTGGCGGCAAGCATGGCCAAGTGTCTCAGCCACTTGTCAGCCCCATGTCCTATCGCATTAAACCTCCGTCTCGATACTCGCATCCGGGGGGACTGCATCATTCTGCACCAAGGTGTTACAATCCTATATTTGGGCTCTATCATTTAAGATATCTATCGATCCAGTAAGTAGGGTGTGCTCATTGTCAACTCCTCGGTTAGCCAAGAAGTCAGAGACTTTGTTACCATCTCTTTTTACATATGTGAAGATGACTGCTCTGTTTGAGTTGAGCCAGTGTTCTATCATCTCCAATCTAGCAGCCAGCCTCCAGCTCCTAGCCACTTTATGTGCATGGGTTCCCTGGAGTATCTGATTTGCCATATTTATAAGGATTTGCAAGTCCCCTTCAATCTCCAAAGGATGAAATCCATACTGATGAGCTAAATAAATACCCTGACATAATCCTTCTAACTCAGCGAAGTTGTTCGTGTCCCAACCGATGTTGCCCAGAAAGATCAGGAGAGGTGTGCCTGTGTGATCCTTGAAGATGCCACCAAACCCAACCTTGCCTGGATTGCCCTTGGAAGCCCCATCAAAATTCAGTTTGAAGGTTCCTTGAGGAGAGGGCATCCATTTTCTAGTCACAGTGGAAGTGTTGGGTGAGCTTCCTTATGCTTTTTGAGGCATGGAAAGTTGTATATTCGAGTTCTCCAATATGCTCTATTCTTGTGGAAGTGTAGGAAAATCATCCTCATGTCATGTATGAAGAGCCAAGGTTTCCTAAAGATTATGACTTAAGTTGGTCCAGATGATTTCTAAATGCAGACTCTGATCCTTGAAGATGCACTGATTTCTTTCTTTCCAAATAGTCCATAAGATGAACCCAGGTGGTATTTTCCATAGTTGATTGAGTAGCCTACTTTTATAGGGATCCTGATTCCAATTTCGAATTGTATTGATTAGATATTCTGATACTTTGCATTTTCTTTGGCAATGGAAGATGGTTTTCTCCCAGAGATGTGTGGCAAGAGGACATTCATCCAGGAGATGTTGTACTGTTTCTTCTTGTTGCAGGCAGTTCGGACATCTTGAGGGTCCATGATAAGCTTGTTTTTTTAGATTGTCCCAGGTGAGAATTCGTTGATGTCCTAGTAGCCATAATAATGTAGAAACCTTGAGCCAAATTCCAGGAGTCCAGATTCTATTCCATAAAGGATCATTAGGAGCTGGATCATTACATAAGATTTTATACGCCTCCTTAGTTGTGAATGCCCCTTTTGGAGTGTATCCCCATCTTAATATGTCCTTTTTGTCAGAGAACCTAATTTTGCGATTTTGGAGTTCAGTTTCTATGGTGTTATGGGTATGCTCTGTTCCATCTCTGATTATTTAAGCTACCAGGCGCCATTGTCTATATCCTTGGTCTATACTTTGAGTCCATTTTTGCTGTACCACTTCCATCTGTTGCTCATCCCAATCTATACTTTGTGGAGGTTGGTAAATATTGCATAGCTTTGGTTGTTGCTGCCATGAGTCCATCCAGAACTGAGCAGTAGAAACATCTCTGATTTCCCAGAAACTATGTTGTTGTATCAAGTGATAGTGCTGTCTAGTCACGTTCCAAATCAAAGAGCCCTTTTCTGTAGGTGTGAATATGATTAGATCATCAGGGGGCATTTGATTTGCATATTTTGCTATCCATATGATGGCCCAAGGCATATTTGGAGCCATTAACCATTACCACCAAATTCTAGCACCCATGATTGCATTGCTGTGATGGGGGTCTTGTAATCCTACCCCTCCATTCTTTTTGGATTTGAAAACTATAGTCCACTTTACCAGAGCCCATTTGTGATTTTGTCCTATGGCTCCCCATAAGAAATTGCGTTGTAGATTTTTGATATTCTTAAGGACCCACTTTGGAGCAGCCAAAAAAGAGAAGAGATAGAGTGGCATGGCTTGTAGAACTGCTTTGATTAGCACCAACTGACTAGCCATATTAAGAGCTCGGTAAGTCCGTGAAGAAAGACGGATTTCCAATTTTTCCAGAAGAAGTTTCCAAGAGGTGTTTTTAATGGCAGAGTCAGTTAGGGGTGCTCCCAGGTATTTGGAAGGTAGTGAAGCTATAGTGAATCTAGGGATGCGGGCTATGGCAGATTGAGTCATGATTGGAGTATGAAAGAAGAAACTTTGGGATTCTGTTGTATTGATGCTAGCTCCTAAGGCCTTAGAAAAGTCATCAAGAAGGGATTTGAGTTTAGAAGCTTCTTGCACATAAGGGTATCCGAATAGAATATTATTGTCCACGAATTGTTGGTGGGTAATAGCTGGGGAATGATGGATGGAAATTCCTTTGAGTTGTTGGGAATGGAGAGCATGCTTGATAAGACGTCCTAATCCTTCCGCCATTAACATAAAAAGAAATGGCGAAAGGGGGTTGCCTTTCCTGATGCCTCGTGAGGGGCTAAAAGGTTGGGAAGGGATGCCATTGATGAGTATGGAGAAAAGGGTGGAATTGACTAGACTCATTACCCATCTGACCCAAAGGGGGGAGAAGCAAGAAGTGGAGAGCATTTTTTGGATGTGAGACCAACTCAATTTATCAAAAGCTTTAGATAGGTCTATTTTCAGAATCATACCTACCTATTTGGATAGCTTGAGATAATGTATACCTCATGAGTGAGGATTATACCATACAAAATTGCCTACCTTCCACATATCCTGATTGTTCTGGCGAGATGAGCAAAGGGAGGAGCGGTTTCAACCTTGATGCTATGACTTTGGAGATGAATTTATAAATAACGTTACATAAGGCAATTGGTCGAAATTTATCCGGCATAATAGAGTGTTCTTATTTTTTTATGAGGGCTATAAAGGTTGCGTTTAGAGAAGGGAGCAACCATTGAAGAGTTCATGATTCATCAACCACTTGCGATACGTCCTCTTTTATAAGATCCCAGAAAGTGTGGAAGAAGGTGGTTGTGAAACCGTCTGGCCCCGGAGATTTTCCTTCCTTGAGTTGTTTCATGGCCAAATCAACTTCCTGGAGAGTAACTAGTCTGAGGAGCATTTGATTATGTTTCTCCATAATGATTCTAGGAATGTGTTGAGTGATTCTTGATATAGCTGGTTGTCTATTGATTTGGGGCTCCTGATGAACCATCTTGAAATGATTGATGAGCTCCTCTTTGATTTCTCCATGGTCTTTGACTCTTTCCCCCTGCTGAGTCTGAATTTGTGTTATGGTATTATGCATTCACCTCTGGATGGTGGTTCTGTGGAAGAATTTGGTGTTACGCTCCCCGTATTTTAGCCATCTAACTCTGGATTTTTTTTTCCAGAGTATCTCCTCATGCTTCCTTCTTTCATCTAGTTGATGTTGAAGCTGTTGTTCTTGTTCCATTATCTCCTTCGTACGCCCTTCATTAATGATTTTTTGCTGAAGAGCCATCATTTCTTGGTTGAGGGTTTTCTGAGCTTGAAAGATATTTCCAAAAGTGGTGTGATTCCACTTTTTTATGGTCAGCTTGAGATGTTTGAGCCTCTATTGGAATTGAAACATTTTGGATCCTTCAAGAGGAGAAAAGCTCATCCATGTTGACCTAACCAAGTCGTGGAATTGCAGATGAGAAATCCAAAAAGCTTCAAAACAGAAAGGTCTCCGCGTAGAGTTCCTTAGTCTTTTCTATTGGAGGGATATGGGCCAATGATCCGATTCGGAGAGGGGCGGGATTGATGCCGAGATATCCCCACCAAGGTGAATGGAATTATCAGATATTATAAATTTATCTAATTTGGAGGCTATCTGCTGCTTTCCTGTTCTGTGATTACTCTAAGTATAGATGCCATTGGAGAACTGCAGATAAATTAGCCAGTTGTTTTGAATGAAGTCCTGGAAGTTCCCACTTTCAATCTCAAGCTTGGCTCTTCCTCCCATATTTTCTGCCAGCCTTATTATCATATTGAAGTCGCCTCCGATTATCCAGAGAGGGTGGAGTCTGTTGGAGTTGAGAGCTGCTATAGTATCAAGCAGTGCCTTCTTATTACCTGCATCCTGAGGAAAATAGACATTGGTTAGATGTGCATGTACATTAGTTCCAATGATATGGAATGTTGCTTGTATGATATGATGTGAAGCATGGAAGTATGTGAGCGAAATAGCTTGTGGATTCCAAGCTATTGCTAAACCTCCAGAAGCCCCTAAGGTATCCACTACCACGGACTGACATCTTGGCCAAGCTTTTGAGAGAATGTTACCTAGAGTGGTGCTGTTACATTTTGTTTCTTGCATGAAGAAAATATGAGGTTTCTCCTGCTTTATCATGTTTTTGATCATTCTATATTTCCTTAGGCTATTTATCCCTCTTAGATTCCAAGATGTGAGCTTCATGATTCACTATTAGGGAGGGGCTTGCAGTACTTTGTCAGCCTTGAATACCTTCCTGACTCCACCATGATCTGACCTACGATGATGGTGCACTGCAGATCTATCTTTCTCCCTCTCTTTTTGGAGTCTTTGGGTATTTGAGCTCCATCTCATAGAATCCCAGGTTGTATTCCCAATTTTCAATGTTGATAAGCTCTGGCAATGATGACCTCCAGGTTGGTTATCTGAGTTTCTGGAATTTTATCAAATTATTTCTTACGGCTAGCTTGCTCTAGTTCGAAGATGTCTAGGCCTCTTAGGTCTATACTTTCTGGTTCCTCCTCCATGTTTTGGGCCTGACTACTTCCTTCCATGGAATCATTTGAGAGAAAATGCTGTTGCAAAAAGAAGTCGATATCCATTCCGTTTGGTTTCTAGTCAGGATCCTTTTGAGGAGGAGCTTGCGGAGCTTGGGTATCATGTAAAGGCGGAGGGATCAGGACATAGTCTGAAAGAGGGGGGTTTTGGGATGGCTTGGTGGGAAGATGAGTGTTGATTGATTTTTTCCTGGTCTTGCTTGTTTTCTTTGGCGAGAACCTCAAATCTGTTGCTAGTGGAAGGCTTGGAGGAGTTATCTTGGATGATATTTTTGCCTGAGGCAGGATTTTTATGAGTCTTCTTTCTATTGGTCACTTTGGTGAACCCTTCAGGGTCAGGCTTGTCAGAGGCTTCCGTAGTCTTGGGTTGGGCATTTAAAGGACAATCATGGAATAAATGTCCATGAACATGACATTTAAGACACTTGAAAGGTACATGATCATAGTCCAAAGGCTGAATCCATTAAAAAACATCATGGTAGAGGCTTACCGAATCCGGGAGAGCTTTATCTAGGCGCATGAAGACACAAATGCGTGCATATGAGGTGTATCTTCGAAGTTTAGTTTCTTCAGCTGTCTTTATGAACTTGCCCAACCCATTTCAGATGTATTTCAGCGATTCTTCATCCCAGTAGTCCAGCGGAAGATAATACAGCCGAATCCACACTGGTGCCCAACTGAAATCCTCCTTGTTTGGGTTAAATAGTTCAACCCAGTCCCGTAAATACAGACTAGCTGAGTTAAAGAAATAAGGACTGTCGTTGAGGACTCTGTTTCGATCTTCAATACAATTGAAGACCAGTGTGAAGAACCATTTTGGGCCAAGATGAAGGGTTACATGACCCTTAGGTTTCCATTTTGCCGCTATCCAACCTTGTAGAGCTTTTTCAGTCGGCCAGATGCCGATAAACTTGCCTATGAGGGCATGGTTCTTCATAAACTGAATTTGTCCATTGATTATGTGACTTGGGAGTTCGATTTTGGGTCTCTCTACTGCTATGGGCTTGCATGTTGGAGAATTCGCCTTGGGAAATTCCTTGTTTGCTGCAGTATCTACCTCATGGGGTGTATCTGCCACACCATGTGTCTCATTTGGAATTTCTTGTACCGTCGGAGTGTCGTGCATAACGACATTGTCAGATTGAATGGGAATGGAGGTCGTAGCTGATTCAGAAGCTGGAATCGCGTTGAAGCCTGGAGGCGGTGTTGAAACCCCCCCCCCCCCCTTTGAAAGGGACACCATTGTAAGGAGTCATGTTGCAGTTGATTGCTATGGAGTGAGCACACAGTAGTCGGAAGTCAGAGGTCTAGAGAGGATAGAGTTCTCCGTTGCAGAGCCTGACATAAACCCTAGACCTTCAGGGTTCATGGGCCATTCGCTCGATCACCAAAATCTTAGATTATTTAACCATAGTTAATTTATTCTTAATAGTTCTGCAAATAAAAAATAAAGTGAACAATCAACCCTTCTGATATCATATACATGTTTAGGGAAATATTTACCTCTTATCAAAAAAATTCTAATTCTTGCTTCCCATTTTTAAATCAAAATTTATTGCAGCAATATCTCCACTCTGCCTATTTTGAATAACGCCTTGACTAAATTCAATTGAAGTTGCACTTGACATCAATCACCTCAAACCCACTTTTCTCTATTTTCGAAATGCCCTTATATGATTTTCTTCTGAAATTTATTTGTTAAAGGTTTTTGAGAATATAAAGCTTCATGATCTCATTATCCCATGAAAGATATGACTATCTATTGTAAGCTTAATTCCAATTTAATCATTATTAGTAAATCTAACCTTTCGTTGTAATCACATAAATTTCATATTATTTTTCTCAAAATCTGTGAAAATGATCTTAAGGGTGTCCATTTCGCTGTGTGCACACATTTAAATCTGTGTTGATATTTTTCCATAATTAGTGGCTTTATCCCATCCTAATCTTTAGTTTATTATCTGATGCTGCAATATGCATCATATTTATTTACTAAAGGCATTATTAAACAGTCACTATAACAATACATATTTTTTTTCTTAAGTTAATTCAGAATGAGCAGAGGTAATAAATTGTTGTTGCAATTCAAAGGGAAGCCTATTTTCATATTTATCTCTGGTGAATTTTATGAGTTTCAGAACATGAATAAACATATTTTATTTAGGCTGATTGCACATTCCGATTTAGAATAAATAATGAGATGAGTTTGAACAAAGTCATAATTTTGATAAATCGAAGGAAGAATTGGAATATTCATAAGGTAAAATCTATAGACAATTCTCTTCCAGGTACGCATTTACATGTTCATTTTCATCTATTAATAGTTTCTATTCTCCTTAGTTTATTTTTTATTCTTGTTCTGTTTTATTTGCACGTTTTCATTTGTTTTTAAAACCTGAAGTAAGCAAAAAACCCATTTCAAATTTGCAACAGGTTCAAGGAAATTTTATTTTTGATTCATTAGAATTTGAAGCATTCTTTAACTTTGCTTTTATTCGTTCATTTAGAAAACCCAATTGAAATTTAAAAACAGTGTCGCAAGTTTCATGTCTAAAATGTTTCAACTTGATTTCTGATGTAGGACCTCTGATAAGTTACCTCATTCAATTTTTCATAAAATACCATATCACATTTCGCATCTCAGAGGTTTTCAATTGAATATATTTCCATTATCTTGAATCACCGATCTCTGATAATCAACTTTACCAATATTGTGATATACACATAATTGGGGACCCGATATTAAATTTAAATCAAGTTCATAAAAAATATCGAGTTCATTCAATCGCAATAGTGGTAGGGTCATAATTTTAAAAGCACCGACGTCTCGAAACTGATGCGATATTAAACTTTTATAATAAGATTTATCGGGCTCATTCTCCATCGCATATCGTCGTATCATATTGTTACATCATGCACTTAATTTTTCCGATCGTCGATCACATATCATATTGGAATAAATTGAAAAATTTGTTTTTCATCACAAGAGTTCCGATGCGATGAATTGGATCACAAACGCGCATATCACATTAAGCATAATGTTAATTCTTCCATTTGAAAAGCTCTGATGCGATAAAATCTTGATCGCAATGGCGAATCGGGAAATCACATTCTAATATATTCATTTGAAAGACCTCCGATGCGATAAGTCTAATCACAAATCGCAAATCAGGAGGAAAATTGAATACATCCTTGTGCACTCATTTTAAAAGTTGCGATGCGATAATTCATCGCCGATTTCTCATTGCTATCACTTTTTACTAATCACCGATTGCTCATCGCTTATCGCTCTTCACTCATCACTGATTATTATATCCATCGCATCGCTGCTATCACAAGAATCATATTGACATTTCCAACATTCCGATATGCCGATGTCGATATCGCTCATCACATTTTTGATGCTCATATCATAATGCCAAAAGCCACGTCATCCATCGCATTGCAGATATCACAATCGCTTCATCAAAATTGTTTTCATAGTCGTCACTATTCCAAATCTGTGATGAGAAATATGCAATGTGCAAAGTACAAATCATGAGATGTGATGTGCAATGTGCAATTTGCGACATGACTGTCCCCGATCCTAAATATAACATTTATTCAATGATATGATCGCTCCATCTCATCGCATATATTCTTTTCGCATGATCTCATATCGAAAATTTGCTACTGCAACCCCCGATGCGATAAACTCCAACGCATGCCTCTACATGCAATACGCATCATCCGATAAGGTATTATGTTAATTTAAAGCAATCTTGGGTAACCACTATGATACTAAAGCAATTGATGACAAATTTGCATCATATTCAAATCATTTTGTTTTCTCATATATTTCAGTTTTAAATAATTCCATAATTAAATATGAAATTCAAGACCTCTCTATTTTAAATTTCATTATCTTAAATTTGGTCTTAACTCTGAACAATTTATAAAATCATGGAATTTGTATAAAAATTATAATATTTTGAGAACATTCATTACTGCAAATTCTCAATCTCATTTCTGATGCATTTGTTTTAATTTCAACTCCCTTGAACACAAAGCATTCCATTTTTACATTTTACTGCTTGCTTTAGTTTAAATAAAATAAATAATGATTTTGGGTTATAGGATTTTGGTTAGTTTAACTTCTTCATGTTTTTAATGTTAACTAAAAGAAGAAGTCAACTAGTATTGGAGAAACTGATATCTTTCAGTTAAGATCAAATGTAGTTATCTGATGGTAAGATTCATGTACCCACTTTCATTAATTTCCATTTCATTAATTTAGTTTAAGTTTTGTTTTTAAATTACGTTGATATTTAAAATCTGTTTTGCAGCTCTTCATAAAAGCTTTCAATCATCTGCCAAATCATATTTTGGAAGCCCTATGCTCTTCTCCTGATTTTATTTCAAGAAGCAGCGACAGTCTTCATTGAAACAACTACATTAGCAAGTTTCTGAACCTTTAATCTATTTCTTTAAAGCATTCATTTTATTATAAAATGATTAAGATAATGCTTTGAAACAAGAAGATTGACATCAGACAAAATTTTTTCATTGTGGCAATATTTTATGATCACTGCTATCTAAAGCCTAAAAAATTTACAACCGTGCAAGGTATAATTTATCTGAATCTCGACAATAATAAGGAATGATTACATGCTTATTTTATTTTACTTCATGTTGTTGAGACATTGGTATAAACATTCTTGTTAGAGTTTGTATTTCAAAAACTTAGATTTTCCTTTCCACTTTTAAATTTCTTTATTTTTATTTTTGTTTGCTGATTTCTTTTCTCACTTTAGCTTAAAAATTCTTTCCTTTGGTTTTCAGTTTTGATTTTGGTGACTTTGCTATGATTTATATGGAAGACCTTCTTGTTACCTAACAATGGTTGGCATACATTGGAAAAATTGTTAATAGTCTCCTATTAGCTTTTTCTTAAATCTCTTATCAAAATTTGTTTTTCCTATTATAAACGTAGAAATAATTAAGGAAGAGATTACAAAACAAGAGAAATTGACGAAGTATCATGAAATCTGAGAAATTTATTTTTCATCAAAATTGTAATTATCTTGAGATTTCAATATTTTATTAAGATATTTCAAAATTCTATTATCAGTCAAGAAAATTTATTTTTAACCAAGTAAAGACACTTTACAACAAAGCACTTTTAACTCTGAAATTGTCATTCTGAACTCTTAAGTAGTTAATGATTCTCCCTATTTAAAAGAATTTTATTTTTCTAGAGTGTAATCCACAAATATATTTAAACTTAAAAGATAAGAGGTCTCATCACGAGCCTGTTTACCATGATCATAGGGGAAAAATAGGCTGACATTACCAACACTGCTAAACAAACCAGGGTAATGGCTTATGATTGCAAACAATTATAAGACAAGGGGTCTCATCACGAGCCAACTTGTTCAGTCCAATTATAACCAGTGAATGGCATTGTCAACTATCTGGCTACCAAACCAGGACAATGGCTTTTAAGAATTAAAAATAAATAAATAAATAAAATAAAAAATAAAAAATATATAAATGGATCTATCTCTAGGTTAATAATTCTTAAATAGATGAGATTCTAAATCATTCATGATTAAAAGGTAACCCTGTCGAGACTATAGATGTTTGTTGGCAGTAGTGGCTCTACCTGTGACAAATGAGTACATTTTAAAAGCTAAGCTGTAAAGGGACCCTTGCTTTATCTCTACAGCTAATTAAGGACTAATATAGAGTTATGAAATATTTTAATTTATGAGGAATTTTAAAAAAATTACAATAAGATAATTCTTTCTTTTATTCAGATTAATGAACCTAGTTAAGCATTCCAAAAATAATTTTCTCTTCTTTAATTTTTTTAATTTAATTTTAGGAAAATTTCATTCATAGCAAACAGAGATAACTGTTTTTTCCAGTGAATCGCCAATTGTTGTACGGTACAACAATTCCCCCCCATTTTTAACTTGTTCACTTCAAATAATGGGGACCCTTTCTATAAAATTTTGGCTAAGTGTCTTTTTAAGATTTTTATTAAGTTAATTACCTCATGATTTTATTAATTTTTCATCTTCTTTAGATTTTTGTTTTGATTGCTTGGTTGAAATTGACTTTTTATAAGCTTTTCATTGATGCTTGTTTCACCTCATTTGGTCAACTGATTTGTAAATGACACTCCTTTGAAGTCTAATCATTTATGTCGTATGGGTTAAAAAATGTGTAAAATGTACAATATTTCATTTTTGTAATTAAATTAGTTCAATAATGCATTTAGATTAAATATTAACCTGTAGTTAGTTATTATTAACAATTTTCAATTTTTTTTTTTACTTATACAGCCAAATTATAAAGCATCGGGATTTCAATCATTTATTCCAATTTTGCAATTCTCAAATAAATTACTAATCTCGAAAAATCCAAAATGTCAAAGTGGCTGTAGTTTAGATAGGAAAATCATCATTTTAGATAAATTCATAATCTAATTTAACATCATTAAAATGAAACCAAAACAAAAAAACTAATTTTTAATGTTAAATTTTAAATTAATTATTATATAATTAATTAATTAAATTAAAATTTAATATAAATATATATATATATATAAATAAAAAACAAAAAAATTAAAAATTAAATAACAAACTCATCGCATCGGAGATTTCTAATAAACAAAATCATCGCATCAGAGGTTTTGATAATACATTACATCGCATCAGAAGTTTTAAAACCCCGATGACCTCCTTCCCTGATCGCCGATATGCGATGGTTAAAGAGTCAAGAGGCATACAAGTCATTCGTTGTTTTGACTTTCAAACTCACGTATGAACATGTGTAATGTTAGTTTTATATTAGTATAGTGGAGTGTTAGTAGGTGTAGTGTTATTGTAAGTTAGAGATATGTTAATTTTTAGGTTAGTTTAATATTAAGTTAGTGGTAAGTAGTATACGTTAGTTTGAGTTAGGTTAGTGTAGTTTTAAGCTAGTTGTAAAGTTAGCATTAGTTTATATATTAGAATAGTGGTAGGTTAGTTTTAAATTAATATAGTGTTAATTTAGTTTTATTTTAATATTTAAATATTTAAAATAATTAATTTAAAATTAATTAATATTTAAAATATAATTAATTTAATTAAATTTATTATTAATTAGATTAATTTGTTTATAGATAGTTAATTATATTTGTTAGTTAGATCAATATTCATTTCTTATTAAATAATTAGTTTAGTCTATAATTAAAAAATTAAATTAGAATTAATTATTAGTTAACTATAGGCTAATTTAGGATTATATTTTTAATTAAAATTCTGATTTTTTTAGCCCAGCAACTGAATTTCCAGATTTATATCAAATTTGAATTATCAACTTTGGAAACTCATAGATTGAGTTTTACCTGACCAAATGAGGTCCGGGACGGCTCATTGGAAAGAGAAAATCAAGGAAAACATTTCTGAGGAGGTTTCACTAATAGATTTGGTCATTTATTGGATAAAAAATCAGGCAGAAAATCAATCTACGAATTTCTAAAAACAAAATCTATTTTCTGAGTTTTGCTTTCTTCATTTTCATTTGCCAAAACCTCTTCTAATTGTAGATTCATGCATCAATAATATCATTGGTTAATTAAAATCATTATGAGAATCAATAAGAAGCTCAAATTTCCCTTTTATTTATTTAAATAGAATTTGATTAGATTTGTTTTAAATGCTAGAAATAATATTTTGATTTTATTGTTGCAGGAAAAACAATAGAAGGGATATTGAGAAAAAGATTTCAATCAATGAGAAGACTCCAGCAATTAAATATTGGAATTTTTGAGCAATTGAAATTGGATTGGACAGATTTTTCTTCAACAAACTCTCATCTCAAATTTTTTTTGGAAATATTATAAATTGCAGATTGCAAAATGTAAAAAAGGGGCCGCTCTCCTTTACAATTTTTGACTTCTAAAAGCATTTATTTTATAGGAATTTAGAGTTGTAGGAGAGAGGAGAGAAAATTTCAGATCTGAACATTATTGAGGGTTTTTTTTTTATATCTTGAATTATGTATGATGGATAGAGTTGCATTTTTGCAGCTCTAGTTTTGAAAGACAAAATTCAAGTAATGTAAAGTACTGTTAGAAACCAGAATCAGAGAAGCAGATGCAATTAACTGGTATTTTTGGCATTTCTGTATCAAATACCAGTTTCATTTTTATATTAACAAAATTGTTTGTTTCATTTTATTCATGTTTATGCATTTCTGTTGATATGGATAATTTGTCTCAAATTGTTATGTATCTATGCTCTTATGAATTAAACTCTGATTTTTGAGTAACCATTACTCAGAAATATGTCTTATAAAATTGATTTATTAAATAGTAACGTGTTGTGAAATTTTTCCACTTATTATTGTTTAATTATTGATTTGATTGATTTGACAATCGATATCATTTTTGTGAATTTCTTTCGAAGTGTTGTTGATTTATTACTTCAGTCAAATGGTCTCAATAGAATGTATTTTGGTATTCACAAATATGATTTAATTGAATTTCTTTATTAGCTTGACATTAATTAAAAGCCATAAATATTTAAAATTCTCATCATTTAATTATCTTGTTCTTAGTTGGGTTAGATCTATATATACCTACTTGAGATAGGATTTAGATTGATTTCTTTTGCTTACATTATAGAATAAGTTTGCGTTTAAATTAAGTTCTACATTCTTTTAAGACCTCTTCTTCGAAGATGAAAAATCTTAATTGTGGTTTGGCTGAACCCAAATCAGCTTAAGGGTCATTCTCTTGCCCGATCAGCAAGAAGAATTGATCTGATATTACTGTTTATTGGTAGTTAAGGATACATCATAAACCAATAGCGATAGGAAAAATGTAACTAGACCTAGTTAAACCAATCGGAGCCACTATCATAAACGGAAAATTGGCTGTATTAAGATCTGGATCGGGTGGTTATCCCCCAATGTTGTAGCAGCAATTTTCGAGGCTTCAACATTTTTGGCGCTAGAAGGAGGGCCGAGATTTGTTTTAATTTGGAGTCTTTGAATTCTAACATTTCATTTTTATTACAATGGCTCCTTTAAAACTTCGAATTTGTAGTTGTATACATGGACGTGCATCTTCCAATACTCCACCCGAAGTGGTAAGACTCTTGTCTCAGGTAAAGTTTAATGGTAAGAAAAATTCTTCTGCTTTTAATCATGTTTTTCAATTTATTCAAAATTTTTCAAATTATGATTTTCAAGGAATTGATGAAGGCATTTTATGCAGAATTTTTACTCTCACATTTGCGGAAAAAGTTAGAAACTGCTGTAGAACTCTTCTGGTTGCCTCAATTCATAGTTGGGATCAATTTGTTACACTTTTCATTTGTAAATTTGACGGATACGATTATGAACATGTATGCGATGAAATTGAATATATACGAAGATTTGAAAATGAGTCTGTTAGAGATTTTAATATTCGATTTCATTTAAATTGTTTAAGATTTAAAGTTGAAGATAAACCTATGGAAGAAGAATCATTATATTGGTTTAAATATATTTGCTCTCTTCCTTCCATTTTCAATCCACATGAAGATAGTTAAAGCTTTGTCCCATCCCCTTCTAACATAAATGAGAATTCCAATATGGACGTGCAAATAAATTATGATGAAGTGGTCTCACAAAGCTTGGAAAATACTTCTATTCAAATGCAAGAAGACAATAGCATCAATTTTGGAGAAAGATATGCTTTGAAATCTGAAAATTCCTCTGCATTAAATTCAAAAAATCAGATCGCAAATCAACACGTGCAAGCAGCAATCAAAGTGAATAATAAAATGCTAAATGCTGTACAAATTTTTGAATTTTTTCATGATGAACAAATGCTGAAAACAGAGCATCAAAGCAACCTTCTTCAAGAAAGTACGAGTATACAAAAGAATGATCTAGAATCTGAAATTTATAGTGAACAGAATGCACAAGATTTCTCGAACAGAGAAAATTTTGAATTCATTATTTTTTATTATCATTTTTCCCTTTATCCTGATATTTTTAATGTTGGTAATTTCTCTCCTCTTGATATTAATGATATTTCAGAAAATAAAGAGGATGATCTAAATGAATTACCAATAAATTTTTATCAAGATAGAGAAATAATTATTGATCATTTTTTTGCCATTAATGAACATGAATTTTTTATTCCTCCTTGTTTTGATATATTGGACGAAATCAAAGGGAATTCTAGAGAATATTGTGAAGTCATTTACGATAATTATTCTGACATCAAGGATGCTAATTTATGTTCTTCTCAAGAGAATCCTGATGATAAAATTCAGATAACATCTGTGAATGAGGAACATTTCAATTTATAAATTATTCCAACCAATCCCCATTGTGGAACAACAAATTATCTTCATGATTTCACCATTCAAGAAAACATTCCAATTTATGATTCATATCATGATCAAACCCCCATTCCTGCTCATAATCATGATTCTCTTTCTAATTCACAAGTTGGAATTGGCAATTATTCAAATTCCATTATTCTCGCCAATCCTTGTGAAAAAGAAATTATTTCAAAACAATCCCAATTGTACTGTAACATTAGTTGTATTATTAGTGATTTCACTTTATTTTTTCTTTCACACTTATTTTGTTCAAATTTAGATTTATTTTCTGATTTTTTTTTTCAAATTTTTGGCACTCTACGCTGGCATCTTGAGCACCTTAATAGTGAACACTCAATTGATACATTTCGCTATTGGGAAATTGAAATTTCATATTATAATCATGAACATCAAAGGTTATTAATATTTCAATTTCAATTAATGCTAATGTTTTATCAAAATCTTCTATCTTCCCAAAGGCAGTGTCAACGAGAGAATGTATTTTTACAATCTGGTCAGCAATCTAATCCAATTGATATTTTTCCATCTTATTTGATAGATTTCCATCCACTTTTTATTAACTCGTTTGAAAATTGTTTGGAAATTTTTCCTTCATGGAATATTGTTAATAATTTAACACTTACACATAACACTAACAATTTTTTTCAGGCCTTTGAATTTAAAAGCTCATATCCACAATCTGGCCTGTCATCTCCTCTTTTTAATATTTTCCAATCATTAATGGAAACCCATCCATATTTTTATGATCCAATTGGAATTCAATTAGAAAAGACATTTCAAAAGAAGGTGTTAATAATAATTGTACATTCCAATTATAGATTTAATTTTCTTAGCTCAATTAGATTTGTATTTTTATTACTAACATTTGAACTGTACATATATGCAGAAATTAAAATAAGAGAATGGTTACACTGGAAATATGACTATACCTAGTCATTTTCATGTATATGGTTAGAATAGAAGTAGAATTAATTTCGTTAGTTTGTTTTATGTAGTTAATCTATTCTTAATAGTTCTACAGATAAAAAATAAAACGAACAATCAACCCTTCTCATATTATATACATTTTCAGGAAAATATTTGCCTCTTATCAGAAAATTTCTAATTCTTGCTTCCCATTTTTAAATCAAAATTTATTGCAGCAATATCTCTACTCTGCCTATTTTGAATAACGCCTTGACTAAATTCAATTGAAGTTGCAGTTGGCATCAATCACCTCAAACCCACTTTTCTCTATTTTCGAAATGTCCTTATATGATTTTCTTCTGAAATTTATTTGTTAAAGGTTTTTGAGAATATAAAGCTTCATGATCTCATTATCCCATGAAAGATATGACTATCTATTATAAGCTTAATTTCAATTTAATCATTATTAGTCAATCTAACCTTTCGTTGTAATCACATGAAGTTCATATTATCTTCCTCAAAATATGTGAAAATGATCTTAAGGGTGTCCATTTTTCTGTGTGCACACATTTAAATATGTGTTGACATTTTTCCAGAATTAGTGGCTTTATCCCATCCCGATCTTTAGTTTATTATATGATGCTGCAATACGCATCATATTTATTTACTAAAGGCATTATTAAACAATCATTATAACAATACAAATTTTTTTTTTCTCAAGTTAATTCAGAATGAGCATAGGTAATAAATTGCTGTTGCAATTCAAATGGAAGCCTATTTTCATATTTATCTCTGGTGAATTTTATGAGTTTCAGAACATGAATAAACATATTTTATTTAGGCTCATTGCACATTCCGATTTAGAATAAATAATGAGATGAGTTTGAACAAAGTCAGAATTTTGATAAATCAGAGGAAGAATTGGAATATTCATAAGGTAAAATCCATAGACAATTCTCTTCCAAGTACACATTTACATGTTCATTTTCATCTATTAATAGTTTCTATTTTCCTTAGTTTATTTTTTATTCTTGTTCTGTTTTATTTGCAGGTTTTCATTTGTTTTTAAAAACTGAAGTAAGCAACAAACCCATTTCAAATTTGCAACAGTTTCAGGGAAATTTTATTTGTGATTCATTAGAATTTGAAGCATTATTTAACTTTTCTTTCATTCGTTCATTTAGAAAACCCAATTGAAATTTAAAAACAGTGTCGCAAGTTTCATGTCTAAAATGTTTCAACTTGATTTCTGATGCAAGACCTCCGATGTGTTACCTCATTCAATTTTTCATAAAACACCATATCACATTTCGCATCTCAGAGGTTTTCAATTGACTATATTTCCATCATCTTGAATCACTGATCTCTAATAATCAAGTTTACCAATATTGTGATATACACATAATTCGGGACCCGATATTAAATTTAAATCAAGTTCATAAGAAATATCGAGTCCGTTCAATCGCAATAGTGGTAGGGTCATAATTTTAAAAGCACCGATGTATCGAACCTGATGCGATATTAAAATTTTATACTAAGATTTATCGGGCTCATTCTCCATCGCATATCGGCGTATCATATTGTTACATCATGCACTTAATTTTTCCGATCACCGATCACATATCATATTGGAATAAATTGAAAAGTTTGTTTTTCATCACAGGAGTTCTGATGCAATGAATTGGATCACAAACGCGCATATCGCATTAAGCATAATGTTAATTCTTCCATTTGAAAAGCTCTGATGCGATAAAAGCTTGATCGCAAGCACGAATTAGGAAATCACATTCTAATATATTCGTTTGAAAGACCTCCGATGCGATAAGTCTAATCACAAATTGCAAATCGGGAGGAAAATTGAATACATCCTTGTGCACTCATTTTAAAAATTGCGATGCGATAACTCATCGCCGATTTCTCATCGCTATCGCTTTTTACTAATCACCGATTTCTCATCGCTTATCGCTCTTTTCTCATCACTGATTATTATATCCATCGCATCGCTGCTATCGCAAGAATCATATTGGCATTTCCAACATAACTATTTTCCAACATTCCGATATGCCGATGTTGATATCGCTCATCACATTTTTGATGCTCATATCATAATGCCAAAAGCAACGTCATCCATTGCATTACAGATATGGCAATCGCCTCATCAAATTTTTTTTCATAGTCATGTCACTATTTCGAATCTGCGATGAGCAATGTGCAATGTGCAAAGTGCAAATCGTGAGATGCGATGTGCGATGTGCAATTTGCAACATGATTGTCCCCGATCCTAAATATAACATTTCTTCAATGATATTATTGCTCCATCTCATCGCATATATTATTTTCGCATGATCTCATATCGGCAATTTGCTACTGCAACCCCCGATGCGATAAAATCTAAGGCATGCCTCTACATGCAATACACATCATCCGATAAGGTATTATGTTAATTTAAAGCAATCTTGGTTAACCGCTATGATACTAAAGCAATTGATGAAAAATTTGCAGCATATTCAAATCATTTTGTTTTCTCATATATTTCAGTTTTAAATAATTCCATAATTAAATATGAAATTCAAGACCTCTCTATTTTAAATTTCATTATCTTAAATTTGGTCTTAACTCTGAACAATTTATAAAATCATGGAATTTGTATAAAACTTATAATATTTTGAGAACATTCATTACTGCAAATTCTCAATCTCATTTCTGATGCATTTGTTTTAATTTCAACTCCCTTGAACACAAAGCATTCCATTTTTACATTTTACTGCTTGCTTTAGTTTAAATAAAATAAATAATGATTTTGGGTTATAGGATTTTGGTTAGTTTAACTTCTTCATGTTTTTAATGTTAACTAAAAGAAGAAGTCAAATAGTATTGGAGAAACTGATATCTTTCAGGTAAGATCAAATGTGGTTATCTGATGGTAAGATTCATGTACCCACTTTCATTAATTTAGTTTCAGTTTTGTTTTTAAATTACGTTGATATTTAAAATTTGTTTTGCAACTCTTTATAAAAGCTTTCAATCATCTGCCAAATCATATTTTGGAAGCTCTATGCTCTTCTCCTGATTTTATTTCAAGAAGCAACGATAGTCTTCGTTGAAACATCTACACTAGGAAGTTTTTGAATCTTTATTCTGTTTCTTTAAAGCATTCCTTTTATTAGAAAATGATTAAGATAATGCTTTGAAACAAGAAGATTGACATCAGACATAAATTTTTCATTGTGGCTGTATTTTACGATCACTGCTATCTAAAGCCTAAAAAATTTACAACCCTGCAAGGTATAATTTATCTGAATCTCGACATAAGAAGAAATGATTACATGATTATTTTCTTTTACTTCATGTTGTTGATACATTGGTATAAACATTCTTGTTAGAGTTTGTATTTCAAAAAATTAGATTTTCCTTTCCACTTTTAAATTTCTTCATTTTTATTTTTGTTTGCTGATTTATTTTCTCACTTTAGCTTAAAAATTCTTTCATTTGGTTTTCAGTTTTGATTTTGGTGACTTTGTCATGATTTATATGGAAGGCCTTCTTGTTACCTAACAATGGTTAACATACATAGGAAAAATTGTTAATAGTCTCTTATTAGCTTTTTCTTAAATCTCTTATCAAAATTTGTTTTTCTTATTATAAAGGTAGAAATACTTAAGGAAGAGATTACAAAACAAGAGAAATTGACGAAGTATCATGAAATCTGAGAAATTTATTTTTCATCAAAATTGTAATTATCTTGAGATTTCAATATTTTATTAAGATCTTTCAAAATTCTATTATCAGTCAAGAAAAGTTATTTTTAACCAAGCAAAGACACTTTACAGCAAATCACTTTTAACTCTGAAATTGTCATTCTGAACTCTTCAGGAGTTAATGATTCTCCCTATTTAAAAGAATTTTATTTTTCTAGAGTGTAATCCACAAATATATTTAAACTTAAAAGATAAGAGGTCTCATCACGAGCCTGTTTACCATGATCATAGGGGAAAAATAGGCTGACATTACCAACACTGCTAAACAAACCAGAGTAATGGCTTATGATTGCAAACAATTATAAGACAAGGGGTCTCATCATGAGCCAACTTGTTCAGTCCAATTATAACCAGTGAATGGCATTGTCAACTATCTGGCTACCAAACCAGGACAATGGCTTTTAAGAATTAAAAATAAATAAACAAATAAATAAATAAAATAAAATAAAAAATAAAACATATATAAATGGATTTATCTCTAGGTTAATAATTCTTAAATAGATGGGATTCTGAATCATTCATGATTAAAAGGTAACCTTGTCGAGAGTATAGATGTTTGCTGGCAGTAGTGGCTCTACCTGTGACAAATGAGTACATTTTAAAAGCTAAGTTGTAAAGTGACCCCTGCTTTATCTCTACAACTAATTAAGGACTAATATAGAGTTATGAAATATTTTAATTTATGAGGAATTTAAAAAAAAATTACAATAAGATAATTCTTGCTTTTATTCAGATTAATGAACCTAGTCAAGCATTCCAAAAATAATTTTCTCTTCTTTAATTATTTTTACTTTAATTTTAGGAAAAAATCATTCATAGCAAACAGAGATAACTTTTTCTTCCAGTGAATCACCAATTGTTGTACGGTACAACAATTCCCACCCATTTTTAACTTGTTCACTTCAAATAATGAGGACCCTTTCTATAAAATTTTGGCTAAGTGCCTTTTTAAGATTTTTATTAAGTTAATTACCTCATGATTTTATTGATTTTTCATATTCTTTAGATTTTTGTTTTGATTGCTTGGTTGAAATTGATTTTTTATAATCTTTTCATTGATGCTTGTTTCACCTCATTTGGTCAAATGGTTTGTAAATGACACTCCTTTGAAGTCTAATCATTTATGTCGTCTGGGTTAAAAAATGCGTAAAATGTACAATATTTCATTTTTGTAATTAAATTAGTTCAATAATACATTCAGATTAAATATTAACCCGTAGTTAGTTATTATTAACATTTTTCATTTTTTTTTACTTATACAGCAAAATTATAAAGCATCGGGATTTTAGTCATTTATTCCAATTTTCCAATTCTCAAATAAATTACTAATCTCGAAAAATCCAAAATGTCAAAGTGGCTGTAGTTTAGATAGGCAAATTATCATTTTAGATAAATTCATAATCTAATTTAACATCATTAAAATGAAACCAAAACAAAAAGCTAATTTTTAATGTTAAATTTTAAATTAATTAATTAAATTAAAATTTAATATATATATATATATATATATATATATATATATATATATATAAAATTAAAAATTAAATAACAAACTCATCGCATCGGAGATTTATAATAAACAAACTCATCGCATTGGAAGTTTTGATAATACACTACATCGCATCTGAAGTTTTAAAACCCCGATGACCTCCTTCCCCGATCGTCGATATGCGATGGTTAAAGAGTCAAGGGGCATACCAGTCATTCGTTGTTTTGACTTTCAAACTCACGTATGAATAGGTGTAATGTTAGTTTTATATTATTATCGTGTTGTGTTAGTAGTAGGTGTAGTGTTATTATAAGTTAGAGACATGTTAGTTTTTAGGTTAGTTTAATATTAAGTTAGTGGTAAGTAGTATACGTTAGTTTGAGTTAGGTTAGTGTAGTTTTAAGTTAGTTGTAAAGTTAGCATTAGTTTATATATTAGAATAGTGGTAGGTTAGTTTTAAATTAATATAGTGTTATGTTTTAGTTTAATAATTAATTTAATATTTAAATATTTAAAATAATTAATATTTAAAATATAATTAAATTAATTATTAATTAGATTAATTTGTTTATAAATAGTTAATTATATTTGTTAGTTAGATTAACATTCATTAATAAATAGGTTATTAAATTATTAGTTTAGTCTATAATTAAAAAATTAAATTAGAATTAATTATTAGTTAATTGAAGGTTAATTTAGGATTAGATTTTTAATTAAAATTTTGATTTTTTTAGCCCAGCAACTGAATTTTCAGATTTATATCAAATTTGATTTATCAACTTTGTAAGCTCATAGATTGAGTTTTACTTGACCAAATGAGGCTCGGGATGGCTCATTGTAAAGAGAAAATCAAGGAGAACATTTCTGAGGAGGTTTCACTAACAGATTTGGTCATTTATTGGGTCAAAAATCGGGCAGAAGATCAAGCTACGAATTTCTAAAAACAAAATCTATTTTCTGAGTTTTGTTTTCTTCATTTTCATTTTCCCAAGCCTCTTCTAATTGCAGATTCATGCACCAATAATATCCTTGGTTAATTAAAATCATTATGAACATCAATAAGAAGCTCAAATTTCCTTTTTATTTATTTAAATAGAATTTGATTGGATTTTTTTTAAATGCTAGAAATAATATTTTAATTTTATTGTTGTATCTTAATTCATTTTTATTTATTTTCGCAGGAAAAACAATAGAAGAGATATTGAGAAAAAGATTTCAATCAATGAGAAGACTCCATCAATTAAAGATTGGAATTTTTGAGCAATTAAAATTGGATTGGGTAGATTTTTCTTCAACAAACTCTCCTCTCAAAATACTTTTGGAAATATTATAAATTGCAGATTGTAAAATGTAAAAAAAAGACTTCTCTCCTCTGCAATTCTGGACTTCTAAAAACATTTCTGTTATAGGAATTTAGAGTTGTGGGAAAGAGGAGAGAAAATTTCAGATCTGAATATTATTGAGGGTTTTTCTTTATATCTTGAATTATGTATGATGGACAGAGTTGCATTTCTGTAGCTCTAGTTTTGAAAGCAGAAATTCAAGTAATGTAAAGTACTGTTAGAGACCAGGATCAGAGAAGCAGATTCAATTAACTAGTATTTTTGGCATTTCTGTATCAAATACCAGTTTCATTTTTATGTTAACAAAATTGTTTGTTTCATTTTATTCATGTTTATGAATTTCTATTGATATGGATAATTTGTCTCAAATTGTTATGTATCTTTTCTCTTATGAATTAAACTCTGATTTATGAGTAACCATTACTCAGAAATTTGTCTTATAAAACTGATTTATTAAATATTAATGTGTTGTGAAAATTTTCCACATATTATTGTTTAATTATTGGCTTGATTGATTTGACAATCGATATCATTTTTGTGAATTTCTTCCGAAGTGTTGTTGATTTATTACTTAAGTCAAATGGTATCAATAGAATGTATTTTGGTATTCACAAATGTGAGTTAATTGAAATTCTTCGTTAGCTTGACATTAATTAAAAGTCAGAAATATTTAAAATTCTCATCATTTAATTATCTTGCTCTTAGTTGGGTTAGATCTATATATACCTGATTGAGATATGATTTAGATTAATTTATTTTGCTTACATTATAGAATAATTTTGCGTTTAGATTAAGTTCTACATTCTTTTAAGTCCTCTTCTTCGAAGAGGAAAAATCTTAATTGTGGTTTCGCTGAATCCAAATCAGCTTAAGAGTCATTCTCTTGCCCGGTCAACAAGAAGAATTGATATGATATTCCTATCTATTGGTAGTTAAGGATACATCATAAACCAATAGCGATAGGGAAAAGATAACTAGACCTATTTAAACCAATCAGAGCCACTATCATAAATGGAAAAGGAGTTGTATTAAGATCCGGACCGGGTGGTTATCCCCCAATGTTGTAGCAACGATTTTTGAGGCTTCAACAGAGCCATGGCCTCTTGGAAGGTGTTTTTAGTTTTCCTTATTCCAGGAAAAAATTGGTCAAGCATGTATCATCCCAAGGAACTTTGAAAATTTCTTTGTGTTGATTGATTTGAAGTGGTATCATCTCATGAAAACCTGAAACACTACCAATCCAAGTCACCTTGTTAGAAATTCCTATTTTTGGCATGGGATGATTTATCTTGGGAAAAGGGTGTTTGGAATCCATGGAGTTTCTGCCTAAGTTTATAAAGTCCATACATAGTCTGCATCCTTTGGTTTTATTTGTTAGTGATAGGATTTGTCCAAAGGTTTCAGATTTCTTCTTAGAAAGAGGTCTCTTTTGAGCAATGTCTATGTGATCAGGCTTTGAGCTTTTACTTCTATAAACAAGGGCATCTTGGTATTTCTTGCATAACCTTAAGTTTTTGAGTTTTGTGTGTAATGGCATGTCTTTGGATAAGTTAATTACATTGGGTCTTCTTAAGCTGCCTATATTGTATCCCTCCATATCAGTTTCAACAAAAATCCCCTTAGGATTGATGGCAACATCAGTGAGAGTTAACAACTTTTCTGGAGGAACAAGACTCTTTGATAATGACGTCTCTATATAAGGTAAGAACATAAGATTTATTTGATTCAGATCACCTAAGATTTTTGTTTTGTGAGGGCATCTTAGCATTTTGGAATAGGTAAAAGGGAAGGGTTTTGTTTCTGATGTTCGTCCTCCCTTTGAGAAACCTGATCTATATGTCAAACTGACCATTGGTTTTGAGGTTTCATTGTTAGTTTGTAGAGAGTCAAGTTTGATTTTTTCATGATGTGTTTGTTCAAGGCTGATATAGGTTTGAATACTGAGTTCTCCATGTAAAGATTGGCTTGGTTGTTGTAGTGTGTCTTGATGTGTTTCAATTTCATATACCTGCTCATCAGTGTCTACTTCGTCATATAATATGAAAGAATCAAGATTTGAGTGAATAGAATAAAGAGGAGTGTTGTCTGGTCTGTCCAGACTGCTAACCATATACTTCATATGTGATTCTCAGTATAATATCCTTGTCTAATTGAAAACAGGGATGGTTACATAGGACATATCTAGTTGAAGGTTCGCCTGAAGCTTGGCTCCCCAAGATCTGGATAAGAGCATGCCGTACTTGGGAGGAATATCTGCCACTACTATGTCCATGACTAGATTCTTAGCAGGAACTTGTGCCAGGTTAACACAAAGGTCCTTGATAAGGCCCAAACATTTGACTCTACTAGAATTGAAGGAGTACATGTCTTTGTAAGGTTTAGTTATTTCCAGGCCTAATATCTCCATCACAAATTAGGGCATGAGATTGTGAGAGGCACAGGAATCCAGCATGGCATTATGTAATATTTTTTCATGTATGTTTAGGTTGATATAGAAAGGGGGAATGGCTTCTTCCTGATACTTTCCTTCTATTTTGAGTCCAAACAACAACTTAGGTGTGTCATCAACCAAGTGCAAAGTGTCAACATCATTTCCTATGTTTAGTACCCTCAACATCTGAGACCTATATATTGGTTGAGTGACCAGTTCAGTGAGGGGTATATTTATCTTGATTTTGGCAATCTCTCCCTCAAAACTGAAAGGAAATAGTGTTTTTGACATGGAGAGCTAAGGTCTTTGCTTGGCAGGCTGATTTTTCCTTTGTTTGCTTCAACTTTCTTAACTATAGTGTTGACATTTTCTGCTATTTTCTTAGAGGTGTTTTCAGGCACTTTCCGAACAACAATATCTATTTGGTATTTCTTGGATGAATCTAGGTATTTTTTTCTCCTGAGATCATACTGCTTATGGATTTCCATGATGGAATTTTCAAATCACAAGCGGTAGTCTTCAGAATCCTCATAGTTTGTGTCATTTTGATTTGAGGAAAAGAAGAATTGTTCTTCTTCGGTGAGAAAAAAATCTTCCTCATTATTAGAACCTATTATATTTATATGGTTTTCCTCAGGTTCTATAATTTATCGTTCTTCCTCATATACAACATTTTGTTGAAAGGGAGGTTAGATTTTTTGGTCTTTTT